>CM033279.1:0-640869 GCA_019343175.1 Oedothorax gibbosus
AGCTTAAGTATCTAAGGGACAAATCTAAAGCAATATAAGCCCATTTACCTATATTAAACAATATATGACGGTATTTCAGTATTGAACACATGTAAGAAAAAATTGGAAGAAAAAAATTTAGACCAAATGGCCAAAGTGCTAACTCTTGGAAAATTTTCCCCATGTTAAGTCTGGACAATTATGGACTTCGTAAGACCAACTATCCAATTCATGCGAAGACTAATCCAATAACGATTTGCCAGTTATGCACCATTCAATGTATTGAACACCAGGTGAAGAACGGAGGACGCAAAGTGGCACCGTGCCCGTGTTCACACGTACTTGCCAGCCAAGTCGGCGCTGCAGAGCCCTTGGATAATGCCTGAAATCATATAAACGATATACCATACTTTACTAATCATAATAACCGTATTTGGTCGGTAATAGCAATTACAGTCTAAGAACACTGAATGGTGAAGAAAAATAAAAAAAATTTTGCCCAAAAATGCCAAGGTATACCCTTGGGAAATTTTCCCTTTAGCATGAGCTAGTAATCTATGGGAATTGAACAACTTTTCCAATGTATGCCGTGCAAACTAATATCGTAAACGGAGAACTAAGCCATTATACCATTTAACAATTCATAAGCAAAATAAACAGATTGGGTACGAAATGCCAATTGCCCAGTCAATTATACCATTAAGTAAGATCAAAAAAAAAATTGGACCACTATGCAACTATACCTTGGGAAATTATCACGAAGTAACTAGGCCATATCTACCTACTTCATATATACCTGGATGGGCAAATGCAATCAAAGAATAGCCATATATACAATTAATATGCATAACAAGAATTAGCCGGAGATGGAGCAAAGCTACCGACGGAAAATTCCCGTTACTGCAAGTTATAACAAATCCTATCGGCCAAGCAACCTGCATAGTATGCCGTAAAACTAATCATGACGAAAAGAAGCCATAACCTATTCCAATTTTCAACATGGATCTAAAAACGGCGTATGGCAGACCGTGCCGATTACAGTCATAAACACCCTTCGGGCGAGAACAAATCAAAAATAATTTTGGACAATATGAAAGGCGAACACCTGAAATTCCTTTACCTTATCAAATGCTATTGGGTCGTAAGAATTCGCATAGAACCTTTCGAGAAACGCAAAAATTGACAACGACAAGATATTAATTTTCCCTATCATAATAAGTTTGGGTGGTAAGCCTTCAATGTATGAAACACATTGTAAGAAAAAAAAAAAAAAATTTTGAAAACTAACAAGGTATACCGGGAATTACCCCAGTGTCGGACTGTGAGCACTCTGTTCCGGCAAGGACCTAACAGAAACTAGCCAAATAAACATCAATAGCATAAAACATTTCACCGATAAAACGGAGGTGGGTTACAGCTTGCTATGAAAAATCCATTTGGCCGAGGACCTAGCTATCTTGGAAATTCGTAAAGACATAAGCCATTATACCATTTTCCATGATGAAACCTAATTCGTAATGCAAAACAAGCTATAACCATTTAAGAATAAAAAAAAGTGGACCAAAGCGCACGATCCGTTCAGGCTATGACAAGCTGCTGCAACTCAATGCCTTGGACTAATCATCGTAAAGGAACGAAACTAACCCATTATAACCTTTTCAACTATATCATATAACCGGTATTTGGGTCGGTAATGCAATTACAATGTAAAGAACACATTGTAAAAAAAAATAAAAAAATTTTGGACCCATTGAGCAAGGTATACCCTTGGAAATTTCCCCATGTTAAGTCTATGACTATGTAAGTCGTAGGATGTAACACTTCAAGCCGCATAATCATTAACGAACGAAACTAACCATATATACCATTCAATGTATGCAACAAGGATACGCGCGGGGGCCGCAAAGCGCACGACCGCGTGGCCCGGTCCGCGTTGCTATAGCAACAAAGTCCCTGCTGGGCGCGAGGACGCTTAGCAGTAATGCCTGGGACTAATCATCTAAGAACAACTAAGCCATTATAACCATTTTCAACCTAATCATAATAACCGTATTTGGGTCGGTAATGCAATTACAAGTCATTAAACCTTTGGTGAAGAAAAATAAAAATTTGGACCAAACTGATGCAAGGTAACCCTTGAAATTTTCCCCTGTAAGCTATACGTAGTGACATGCTAAACTTTCAATTATCTAAACAATTCGTAAGACAATAAGCCCATATAACCATTTCAATGAGATAAAAGAATTAACCGGGGAGGGCAACGGAATGCCCGTTAGCGTGCATGCACAACTCCTGCTGGGCCGGAAGCTAATATGCTGGAACACAAGAACAAACACCATTATATACCATTTAACATCGAAACCAGATGGCGTAATGCAATTCAATCATATAGAACACATTGTGCGAAGACAAAAAAATTGCAAATGATGCAAGTATCCCTTGGAAAATTTCCCTGTTAATCTATGGGTAATTTATCTATGGATTGCTAATCAATTTTCTTGCTGAAGAAATCATCGAACGAACGAAACTAAGCCCAATATACCATTTTCAATGTATTGATAACAAGGATATTCGCCGGGAGGACGCAAAGCGGCACGACCGCTGGCCGGTTCACGCGTTGCTATAGCAACAACAGTCCTGTCGGCGCGCGGAGCGTTGCAGTAATGCCTTGGACTAATCATCGTAAAGGAACGAAACTAAGCCCATTATATACCATTTTCAACCTATATCATAATAACCAGGATTTGGGTCGGTAATGCAATTACAAGTCATATAGAACACTATTGGTGAAGAAAAAACAAAAAAAAAAATTTTGAGCCCAAACTGATGCAAGGCTATACCCTTGGGAAAATTTTTCCATGTTAAGTCTATGGGACATGCTAGCCAACTTTCAGGTATGCCGTGCAAAGCTAATCATCGTAACGGAACGAACTAAGCCCTATATACCATTTCAATGTATTGCATAACAAGGATATTAACGCGCGGGAGGACGCAAAGCGGCACGACCGCGTGGCCCGGTTCACGCGTTGCTATAGCAACAACAGTCCCCTGCTCGGGCGCGCGAGGAGCCGCTAGCAGTAATGCCTTGGGACTAATCATCGTAAGGAACGAAACTAAGCCATTATATACCATTTTCAACCTATATCATAATAACCGATTTGGGTCGTAATGCAATTACAAGTCATATAGAACACATTGGTGAAGAAAAAAATAAAAAAATTTTGGACCCAACTGATGCCAAGCTATACCTTGGGAAAATTTTCCCCATGTTAAGTCTATGGGAAAGCTGAGCTAACTTTCGTATGCGTGCAAGCTAATCATCGTAACGGAACGAAACTAACCCATATATACCATTTTCAATGTATTGCATAACAGGATATTAACGCGCGGGAGGACGCAAAGCGGCACGACGCGTGCCCGGTTCACGCGTTGCTATAGCAACAACATCCCTGCTCGGCGCGCGAGGAGCGCTTAGCGTATGCCTTGGGACTAATCATCGTAAGGAACGAAACTAAGCCCATTATATACCATTTTCAACCTATATCATAATAACCGATTGGGTCGGTATGCAATTACATCATATAAACCATTGTGAAGAAAAAATAAAAAAAAAATTTGACCCAACTGATGCAGGTATACCCTGGAAATTTTCCCCTGTTAGTCTATGGGAATCTGACTACTTTTTTTCCCAAAGGTAATCATCGAACGGAACGAAACTAAGCCCATATATACCATTTTCATGTATTGCATAACAGGATATTACGCGCGGGAGGGACGCAAAGCGGCACGACCGCGTGGCCCGGTTACGCGTTGCTATAGCAACAACAGTCCCTGTCGGGCGCGCGAGGAGCCGCTTAGCGTATGCCTGGACTAATCATCGTAAGAACGAACTAAGCCCATTATATACCTTTTCAACCTATATCATAATAACCGGATTGGGTCGGTAATGCAATTACAAGTCATATAGAACACATTGGTGAAGAAAAATAAAAAAAAAATTTGGACCCAAATGATGCAAGGTATACCCTTGGAAATTTCCCCATGTTAAGTCTATGGCATGTGAGCCTATTTCCAATGTAATATCATCGTAACGGAACGAAACTAAGCCCACTATATACCATTTTCAATGTATTGCATAACAAGGATATTAACGCGCGGGAGGGACGCAAAGCGGCACGACCGCGTGGCCCGGTTCACGCGTTGCTATAGCAACAACAGTCCCCTGCTCGGGCGCGCGAGGAGCCGCTTAGCAGTAATGCCTTGGGACTAATCATCGTAAAGGAACGAAACTAAGCCCATTATATACCATTTTCAACCTATATCATAATAACCGGTATTTGGGTCGGTAATGCAATTACAAGTCATATAGAACACTATTGGTGAAGAAAAAATAAAAAAAAAATTTTGGACCCAAACTGATGCCAAGGCTATACCCTTGGGAAAATTTTCCCCATGTTAAGTCTATGGAGCTAATGTTAAGTCTATGGCTGCAAAGCCACTTTTCCAATGGTATATCATCGTAACGGAACGAAACTAAGCCCACTATATACCATTTTCAATGTATTGCATAACAAGGATATTAACGCGCGGGAGGGACGCAAAGCGGCACGACCGCGTGGCCCGGTTCACGCGTTGCTATAGCAACAACAGTCCCCTGCTCGGGCGCGCGAGGAGCCGCTTAGCAGTAATGCCTTGGGACTAATCTCGTAAAGGACGAAACTAAGCCCTATTACCATTTTCACCTATTCTAATAACCGATTTGGGTCGGTAATGCAATTACAAGTCATATAGAACACTATTGGTGAAGAAAAAATAAAAAAAAAATTTTGGACCCAAACTGATGCCAAGGCTGTACCCTTGGGAAAATTTTCCCCATGTTAAGTCTATGGGACATTGCTAAGCCACTTTTCCAGGTATCCGTGCAAGGCTATCTCGTAACGAACGAAACTAAGCCCACTATATACCATTTTCAATGTATTGCATAACAAGGATATTAACGCGCGGGAGGGACGCAAAGCGGCACGACCGCGTGGCCCGGTTCACGCGTTGCTATAGCAACAACAGTCCCCTGCTCGGGCGCGCGAGGAGCCGCTTAGCGTCCCTGCAGCCCAATTTTTCAATCTTACTCAATGGGCTGACCGGCCGACAATATATGAAAAGAATGACACCTCTCTCTGGTATTTAGTCATTAAGGAAAAAAAAAACTAAAAATTAAGTCTTCGCTAAGAGCCTTACCCCTGTGGCTTCCCAGTTAAGGGACAGAAGCTGGTACCCTTAGCAAAGAATTCCCTACAGTACTCGCTAAGAGCCTTACCCCTGTGGCTTCCCAGTCAAGGGACAGAAGCTGGTACCCTTAGCAAAGTATTCCGTACATAAATTTAACAAGAGAGAGATATCATTAAAATAAAGGACAACCAAAGCTATTTTACTTTTGTTTTATTTATACATAAAACTTTATTGAACAAATGTTTCAATATAATATGAACAGATACTTATATATACTAATAACCAATAGGAACTTATACATAAGAAAGAGTGAAAGGAGGCCTTGCCAGAGGCCATCACCCCTGTTTCTCCCCTTCGTAAAGAGGACAGAAGCTGGTACCCCTAACAGGTCAGGTTAGTATAATAGGAAAGGAAAAAGAGGAAATATACATAGTATAAACAGCTAAATTATTGACATTTACTATATTTTATTAAAAATACATTTCATTTGAGAAGCCTATGTAAAACACCAGCCACAAACAAAACAACGCACCCAAAAAATATAAAATAAACACCAACCATACCCAGCCAACAAACCAAGGAGGATCATTCAAACCAACCAATAAACAAACCAAGGAGCACATAGATCATTCAAACCAACCAAATCAGTCAACACAGCAGTCAGTCATCTGTCACACAAAATCCACAACACATCCATCCCCAAAATCACACAGCCAACAAACTAAATCAATCATTCAACCCTAAAATCACACAGCCAACCAAATCAGTCAACACTGCTAAATCCACAACACGTCAATCCCCAAAATCACACAGCCAGCTAACAACTAAACTTAATCAATCATTCAAACAACACATACTCTCCCCCCCCCCCAAAAAAAAACATCAATAAAATCATTTAAATACATATAATAAAATCGTAAGATAGAACATTTTCTGGACACAGCTTCTCAAATACAATCTTCTTAAACTGTGGTGAAACATTCAACATAGCAATATACAAAAGTTTATAATTATAATATTTGTGAAATTACTTAAAAACGCAAACATACACAGCCAGCATTAAATAATTCCAAAAAAAGAAATAATTTAAAACAATATTTCGATTTTAATGGTAAATGAATCGGAATTTTACCATACACTATGATGTATTTAAATTGCTTAGCAAAAAATATATACAAGATATATTTATCAGAAAGAAAAAATTAATACTTCTGTATCAATTCAAGTGGTACACAGTATAATGCTTGTGTGGGTGAGCTCTGGGTGTGTAAATTTCATTCCATGTAACTCAAATAACAAAATTCTTGGGTGAGTAACGGCTGATTAACCACGGATGGTTACTTTTACTTGTAGAAAATATGAAGCAAACAAAAACCCGCTGGAATTTAAAGTTAGTTAACTAGCAGTTATTTCGCATTAGGAATGCAAATAACATGTTGATGAATAGATTCCCCCTTTGGATTGAAAAAAAAAGGGTTTTTTTTTTTTTTACAATATTTAATATAGTGTCAATCTTACAAATCACCCAGACCTGTGGCTCAACATTTTTGATTTTCCTAATTTTTGGAGCTTATAATTTTTTTTTTTGGCCATTTTAACTTTGCTTCCTTCAAAGCCGATTTTCTGTTGAAAACTACTTTCACTTAAATGCATATAACTGTTGATTTTATAGACATCAAAACAAAATAAAAAAGAATATTACCAGAACAATGTTATAAATAGTTTATCAACGCATATTATTACCAAAGTAGTGAGGAAAGGGGAGATAAAAAATTCCAACTGAAAAATTTAAATTGGCTTAAAACAGGAGATTTAGCGATGAGAATTTAGCAAAAATGAAGAGAGGCTCACCTTAAATATTTTTTCTTGTATAGACAAGTTATAGGACTTATATGACTACTTGCTGTAGAAGAACTTGAGGAATTTGTCTTTGTACATTTTTTTCAAAACAGCTCAAAATCGTATTTTCGCCATTTTTAAGGTAGAATATCTCAAAAGGGACTGAGTGAAAATATTTGAAATTAATACGTAGTACCTCTTTATGATATAAACAAGTGACAAAAATTTTGTTTTGTGTTTTGAACTGGTTCTAGAGATACAGTGCATCAAACTGCCAAAAACTGTATAACAGACCCCTCATAATGTAACAGTTTTCAATGGTAAACTTCCATGAATTGAATATGAATATTTAACTGAAATATTAATTGAAATATTCTAATCATTTAATAAATTTAATTTTAGCTGGCAAGACAAATTTACAAAAAAAAAAAAAAAAAAATCAAAAAAGTTAAACAAGTATAAAATAAAAATTAACTCTTAAGATATCTTTAGCACTATTCAATGGTATGAAAAAACACTTAAAAATAGTATGCTTAAAAAAATATTTGCGTATTATTTAAATAATAGTAAATTAAGAATATTTGCTCTAAATTGAAGGGAGTTATTAGCATTACATAGAAAAAAAATCGCCTACCTAACCGCCTCGTTTTAAGTTCTTTATTTAAACACACATAGAATTTCTGAACTTAGAAAGCAAACTATTTTTAAGTAGTTTTCGATAGCATGGAACAGTGTAAAAGATATCTTAATTAATTGCTATTTTATACTTGGTTAACTTGGGATTTTTTTTTTGTAAATTTGTCTTGTCTAAATTAAACTTACTAAATGACTAGCAAATGAATACCCGTTCTTCGCACGGATTAAAAAAAAAAATCAAATCGATCCAAGTATGTGTACCATATAACCTGTTACAGGATCATTAGCCTATGTTATTGTTCCCGCTCGTTATAAAGTACAAAATCCCGTTTAACCTCGTTAAATCCCGCCGTAACCCTCTGAGGGATAAGCAAATTGGCTGAAGTGTAAACTTGTTTTCACTGCATATTTAAATGTAAGATTGTGCTGAAAATTTAATTTCTTAATTTTTTTTTAAAATGTATTTCTGTATTATAAATGGCTAATCCATTCTTTAAATTTTAAAATTAAATTTATAAAGTTTAAAAAATTGCTGGAAAACCTGACAGCCAGGAGACGGGTCTGTACCCCTCAGAGGGTTAAAATTCCAAAATGAAATATACGCTATAAAATGCACTCATAAATGTCATCACAATTCCCTCATAAAGATGGTCATTTGGCGCGTTTTGGGAAATAATATGGCGAGAAAATAAATATAGCTACTAACACACCCATTATACATCTACACAATGACCTTCGAACAACCAACCAGCTTATAAATTATTTATAATTATTTTTTTTGCCCATTTGGCGCTTATTAGTAAATAATTTGGCGAGTTTGGCAACACAGAGAATCTTTTACTTATCATAGTGACTCTTATCATAGTGACTGGGCGACACTAATGTCGCCCAGTGAAAGAAAAATGTCGCCTAGTAATATGAAAATCAAATCACTGGGCGACATTGAAAGAAACCGTATTTTCTCAAAAATCCCATTCGTTATATCATAAATTGTATTTTAAAAAAAGCATTTGAAATAAAATAAAAAATGGGCAAGTTGTAGCCAGTTGCTGTTTATCAGATATTGCTCATTCATTACAACCCTGTGAGTGACTAAACACAAATACTTTTCAGCAACCAAGATGGTCCCCCTCCCACTACAAAACTTTTTCCCCCCTACCCTTTCATCCCCGGGCGCTCTCATGGTGTTAGTTCATGTGACAGGCCCCGGACATGCCCCCTGATAGAGAAGCTATTTGCTAGGACCTGTGTAGTTTCTACAAAAATATTTATTAGTGTTTCACGACGCTAACTTCCTATTTCATCCAAATATTTTAATTCGTTAAAAAATTGAACCCAACATTTTATTTAAGATATTATTCCACAAATAATTTATTGCCATATGAATTCGTTTTTATTCCTTTATATAATTTAATATATTCATAGTCAATTGTAATCTGTAAAGTAAATATAGGGACGATATGTTCGGATTGTTTCAAATGCCCATAAATCTACGACTGAGCTGATTTAGAGTTTGTAACGACAGGTACCATAAGACCAATTAGTTCCTATTGGAACTATTTTGTATGCTTAAATATGGGGAAATAAGACGTTAAAAAAATCAAAAATAACCCTAGTTTCGTACTCTGTGGTAAAAACCAAACATACAAATGTTATTTTAATCAATAAATGTTAATGCATTAACTCATAAGTAACGAAGTATTTAAAAAAATAATAATTTATAAATAATACGGAATCAACATTTTCAGAGATCTATGCTTTAAATCTGAACATGCATTGTTCCGCTAAATTAATTTAAAAATCTTAGTTTAGGCAATTTAAATAAAATTTTATAAAAAACTATTTCCCTCCTAAGTTTTGTTATTGTCTACTTTTAGTTTTTTTTTTTAAGGAGTATTATTCTTTAAGAAAATATATTGTAGAAATGTCATTCGGGAATTATTTAGATAATATTGTAAAAAAGTTTTTATGTTTATTTTAAGAAAATATATGTAATAGAAGTATTATTCAAGATTATGCAAAGGTTATTGTAAAATAAAGAGTTACACAGTAAATATTTAGTTAATACATTTTCTCATTTATATAAAATATTTATTTCTTTACTTATTGGTATTTTTAAATAATGTTTTGAGTGAGATTTTTCGCAATCAATGAAATTTTCAAGTTGCAATAGGGGATTATCTTGAAATGACGACCCCCTTTTCATATAACGCAACGATTCCCCCCTCCCGAAAAAAAAACTTTTTACATGCAATGTCGCCCAGTGAAAAATTCTTAAAAGATTCTCTGTCAGGCAACATACTTGGCGGAAAAAAAAGACATAAAACCCTAATATGCAGCTCTAGTGCGCTTAATTATACATTTATTGCTTAAATATGCATACATGCAGTCAACAGAAAAATCAATGAAAAAATCATCAAATAAACCCTCAATAAAGTCTACTGGCGGAATTACTTCACTTTCAAATAATGAGTTTATTTTCTGATGGTAATGGCAACAGAATAAAATAAACATTTTCAATTTTAATTATTTTAAAGTTTATTTAATTATTTTAAAGTTAAATTTAATTTTTTTTCAGCCGATGGCAACACAGGAAAGGAAAAAATGATCGAATTTGAGAAAAGTGGTGTAGTTTTTTTCAAGAAAATTCTAATTTTTTTTCCCACAAATAGAACATTTTAAAACCTGAAAGTTCAAAAATCATAAACTAAGTATGAACTACGCATTTGTGCCAAGTTACGAGTCAAACAGATGTCTAGTTTAAGAGTCTATACATACATACGCAACTTCATTTTTATTATTATAGATTATTCAATTCATGGAAGTTTACCATTGAAAACTGTTACATTTTGAGGGGTCTGTTATACAGTTTTTGACCAACTTTGATGCACTGTATCTCTGGAAGCAGTTCAAAACACAATACAAAATTTGTGTCACATGTTTATGTCATAAAGTTCACAACAATCCGACTGATGACATCATCAGTCGCTATTGGGAGGCTAGGCATAAATGTCCAAGAGGCCAAGTTGGATAAAGTAAAGTCATAAAGAGGTACTACCTGTATCAATTTCCAATATTTTCACTCGGTTCCTTTTGAGATTTTCTACCTTAAAAATGGCGAAAATACAATTTTGAGCCGTTTTGAAAAATTGTATAAAAATAAAAGACAATTTCCTGAAGCTTTAAACTTCTACAGAAAGTTGTCCTATAACTTGTCTACACAGGAAAAAAATATCACTATTTTGGTAATAATATGCGTTGATAACAGGGTTGGGTTTCTCCCGTCCAAAAATAATATTTCCCATCCCAACGGGAAAAACTGGAAATACCGGAAAAAATTGGTAAATACCGGAAAAAAACTCTTTCTTTCAGAAAAAACTGGTAAATACCATTCTTTCTTAAATATACCTTATCTAGGAAATTAATTTTGATTAAAAAGTTTTACAAAAGTCAACTTTTCTGTTTGTATCCTAATTTTTGTATTTTGGATAGGATTGCAATTATGCCACTGTCTGGGTGGGGGAACCCTTGTTGCTCATTCTTTTTGTACCCTCCCATCCCCACTATATCCATTGTAGTTTGCCAAAGTCTAGTAAAGTAGTTTGATTTTATTTCTAGATTTAGTAGACATAACTCAATAATTATTTACCCTACACAATATTTTAATGAGTATTTACCACAGACAAATTGTAACAATTATTTATATTTATGCAGATGGGAACACTTAAATAATAAACAAGAGTACATGATTATTACGTTTCCCAAGATGTAAAATAACTGATTAAGACTTGTTTATTTTTAAAAATATCAAGGCCATGATGAATATTTAATAAAATACGAAATTTAAATTAGTCCCATTAAATAACCATTTGGTGATTAATTGTTGTATAATAATTGAGTTTTTCGCAGGTGGAAAAAACATAATTTTTCCCAGGACGGTAAATACTTGTTTTTACCATGGTTGAAAAACTAATTCTGATAATAATATTTTTTATTTTGACTTGATGTCTATAAAATCAAATGCATTAAGTGAAAGAAGGTTTCAGCCGTAAACCGGCTTTGAAGCAAAGTTAAAATGGCCGCCAAAAAAAATTATTGTGCTCCAAATTTTTTTTACTTCAGCTTTTTTTGCCACCTATTATTAGGAAATATATGGCAAAAAAATTAGGAAAATCAAAAATGTTGAGCAACACATCTGGGTGATTTGTAATGGATGTACCCTAGTTTTTTTTTAAATATTTCACTAGTTCAATGTTAACAGCTCTTCGGGAATTGTAGTCTGCGCACTACCTTTACTTACCTTTTGATTTTTTCGTTTTGAACAAGGCTAATTGAAATATGAAGTTTTCAATATAAACTACAAAAAAATCATTGTAACCATTTTCCAGAAATCTAATTTGTTGTAACATTTCATTTTGCAGTATATCTATTAATCAGAATACGACACATTTTGTGCTGATGTACACGTTGAAGAAATGTTCTTTTTTAAAAAATAATAATAGTGTTATTTTAGTATTTTGACAAATTATGAGAGAATTTGTAGAAAAACATGTATATATATAAATCCTTAAGTTTCTGCAATTTTCTGCTTTACTGCAATTTTAACTGAAATAAAGTGTGTTATTGTAGACAATGAAATATGCTGTAACTTTTGTATTTACCTTTTTTTATGTTGGTAATAGTTAATGAGTTACAGAGAAAAGATAATACACACAGATAAAAAAAAAAATTGAAAACCAGTAAGACTTATTAACAACTCAGACAGTAGAAACACTTCAGCCAATTTGCTTAACCATTTAAAGAAACATATTTTCTTGGCAATTCCAAAATCAACACAAGTGCATTTTAATTTTGAAAAAAAAAATCCATATTTAATAATTCATTTAATACTTTTTGAAACCAATGGTAGAACGTGACTGGTTTGCAATTTCTCATAAAACAATCTTTTCTCTGTAGCTCATTAACCAACATAAAAAAAATGTAAATACAAAAGTTACAGCATATAATATTTAATTTTCATTTGAAATAAATTGTGTCTTTCTACAAATTTTCTAATGATTTGTCAAAAGGACAAAAATAGCCAATAAAATATAATTTTTTTTTAATGAAAGAATGTGTCTTCACAGTGTACACCAGCACAAAATGTGTCAGATTCTGATTACTAGACATAATACACAACCAGAATTTTCAAACCTTGTTATTTTAGCAAAAAAATTCAAATGTAACAACAAATTAGATTTCTAGAAAAAAAAAATATTTTTTTGCAGTTGAATACAAAAAGAGCAAGAAATAAGTGTAGTGGCACATCATGTAGCAATTCTCGAAACTCTGATTTTAAAGTGCCATAAAACTTAATTCACCGTCGTTAAAAAATATTGAACATTATACTAGGCCAATAATTCTTATAAAAATTTGGATTAACATATTAAAAGAAAATATTAATAAGCATTTAAATCTACACACAAAAAAAGGACTCAATTTTTTTTTAAATGAACTAAAAGAATAATAATTTACTATAATATCTTTATCAGAACAAATAAAATGATATCAGGAGAAAATTGTTTATGAATTGGCACATTCAGTTTGCTGATCACTGTTGCTTGATAGCACTAACTGTACAAAGCAATGGACCTTTGCCTGCTACGCTACTGTCAATCCTATTAACCTTTTGAAATAAGGGGAGACATCTTTCCAGTCAGTTTTTAATATACAGTCGAACCTGGTTAAAGCGAACTCGAAGGGTGCACCGAAATATTTCGTGTTAACCGTCAGGAATCTTTTTACCTTGAATATTAAAATTTTTTTTTAATAAAAATATATTCTTATTTTATTATGTAATACACTAATAATACAAGCATACAAATTCAATTAATATAGTACATTTGGAGTAGTACATACTATCAAAAAATTAGGAAATTTATTACGAAATAGCAATTAAGAGTAGTGCATAAGTTACAAATGCAATTTAGACGCAATTTCCGCTTTAAAAAAAAAAAAAACATTTGTCACCAATATCATTTACAAATTTTGTTTCTGAAGAAATATACTGCTTTCTATTAATTTTTAATGAAAATCAATAAATTTATATGCGAACCAATTTTAATTTCTATGTCCTTTGCTTTTGACCTCCGTAGAGAAACACCTACGCTTTTTCATGACGTAATGGATCATCCGACACCTGTTGATTAAAATTGACGAATCATGGAAGATCTCGTGATTTTCTCAGTAGACAGTTTATTTACAGAATGTTCTTTGAGCCATTTTTATTTTTGTTTTGTTTCATTTGTGATTTGAAACTAAGGAAAAAAAAAATCAAAATCCAAATATTTTTGTTCGGGTTAAGCGGAATTTTGCCTAAAGCGATTTTTTTAGCATTAGCTCAAAGCTTTTTAGTCCGGGGAAATGCTTTCATTTCACGTTATGCAGAATTTCATGTTAACGAGGTTCGACTGTATTTTTGAATACATAAAACCAACAAAAGGAAGACCACAAATTCGGTTTTGTTCAAACAAAAGTAGTAATTGCAAAAAGGTTATTTTTCCCAGTTACAAAATTTCAATAAAATGAAATGTTGACTCACCTCTTTCAAGAAGGAACTCAACATTAATGTCATTCAGCTCCCTATTTTGATTTCTGAAAAACACATAAATTATTTTTAAAAAATGATTTTTTTACATAAATAAAACATTGGTAATATAATTTATACTGTTACCTTAAAAGATGAAAAAATAGATACAAATGTTATAAGTTTAAGTGATAGTACGTAATTAAAATAATGTACGAGTAATTTTCAATTTTTCCACTGATTGAGAATGTGAGTTCTAGTACTTCTCGGCGCAACAGCCGGTTAGTGGGCCAAGACCTGCAGTGCCCATTTCTGCTTACGTGACCAAGGGCTCTTGGGTGCTAGGCATATGTCCTGGTTAGGTGGTCAACCACACGCGGAACCCCCAGTGTTTAGTTCCCAAGTGTAATGAAGTGACTCACTAGAACTGAAGTGATTTAACGCCTGTAAAACATCTTGTGGTAACCTTGACTGACGGTTGATGTGAGACTTGTCAGAACTTGCCGAGTTAGACTGTGTAACATTGTTTGTCCTAGTAGAAGAATTCTACGTTTTGTGTTGTCTTAAAATAAATAAAAAATGTCTCGTCCTTAAGAGAGCAGTTCTTCCAACACAAGACAGTACACCAAAGCCCGCTTAGTCCTCATTTTATCGACCCAGTTAAGGGATGAAAGGATGAGTCAACCTCGCCCAATTTGGAACTCAACCCCCAGACATGCAAAGTACTACCATTAAGCCACTGGGCCTCCTGCTAGTTCTAGTCTGTTTTCAAGACTGGTTTGGTTGAGCTACAAGGTTGTTATGATTTTACCCGACCCGTAAAAACCTGGGTGGGTTTTTTTTAAAAAAACCACTTGAAAAAACCCATCAAAAAACCCAAGTGGGCAATTGAACCTAAAATTGCCTTCACTGAAAATTAAAAAAGTAAAAACTTTTTAAATCCAATTTTTCCATCCAAAAAAATATACATTTCATATCATTATTACATTTTTGTACCTTCAATATTTAAAATGCATTTACAAATTTATACTAATTATTTAACAATTAAATATAACAAATACATTTTTTAAAATTCTAATTTAAACTTCTATCGTTACAATATTCCGGATTATATAATTTTACACATACACAAACAATACTTGGTTGTAGACAATACATTTATACATTTAAATATATATTTATCTAACAACTATATGAAATTATTTTTTAATTGTTCCAATTTAAATTACTTCAATCCTGATTGTCTCTCTCAAGATGTTCAGTTAGTTTAAAAATTGTAATGTTAGATAAATAAGTAAAACTTCCCTAAATAAATCACAAAATCCTGAAAAACACATCCAAAATACTGAAAAAAAAACCTAAAACAAGAAAAAAAAAACAAGTGGGTTGGGTTTCTAACAACCCTTTTGAGCTACCCCACATTCAGTACATCTGACATAAACAGTAAAAGTCCTACGATCTTCCATTTTGAATCTATTCTAAATTCTATTCGAATTGCTTTTGACAAGTTAAGAAAGTGCAGGAGGGCTACAAGTATCGAAATTTTACAAACATTTATCGGAGTTTTTTTTTTAAGGTAGAGATTTACTGTACGGTCCCCCTTGGCGAACTTTCCAAAATCGCGCCAAAAGTCCGTCTTTTGGCGACTTTTTTTTAAAAAACCACCATTCAAAGAAAATATCGAAAAGGAATATTTCTTATGAAAACTCAACCAACGTCCGATAGGGTTGCCGGAAAACGTCATCGGTGCGAAGTCAGAATTCGAATCTTCAGTTGAAGTCAGACAGGTTGCCAGAAAAAATTATTTATCGCCAAATCCGAAAAAATCATGCCAAGGGGACCATACAGTAAATCTGATCCTAAAAAGGGTTAAAAATAAATATTATGGGTTGGAACCAATATTCTAGACTTTATATTTACGGATGCATTTAGATAAAATGTATATACTGGATACTGCTTTAAAAAATTTAAGTGAATCAAAACTTTTATCATATACTCTAATACAGGGGTTCCCAACCGGTGGTACGCGTACCACTGGTGGTACGCGGGAAAGTTTCAAGTGGTACGCGTGAGTGATGTGAGCAACATGATGCTATTAATAGATTCTGTACCCATGAGTAGTGAGCTCGCAAACATGTTACCCATTATTTTAAACATTAACATTATTTTAAAGAGAAATCTTTAACTTCTGGAGCGAATGTAAAACCAAGTACCTTTTGAGCTTCCGGCAATCTCTGCTATTTTTTTATGCCATTTGTTAAGAGTTACTTGTGTGAGTCATGAGAGTGGATTTAATGATAAGTGGAAAATAAACATAGAAGCAGAATAAGTGTTGGAGGACTTAAGAGTGAAAATGAGTTTCATTACTCCTAATGTTGATATTTTAATCACAGGCAAACAACAACAAGTTTCGCACTAAAGGCTATAAAAGTATATTTTGTATGATGATTAATTTTTTTGCTGAGTTTGTACTATTTTTTTATTTGCATGTTTTTAGACCTGGGTAATAAATAAACTGTAAATTAATACCATTTTAATCTTTTTATTTCTCCTTTATTATAAGCATGTGTTATAAATAAACAAATATCTAACCATTAAATATGAAGTTTTCTCAGGAATTTAATTCAAAAAGCTTTTGAACACTTTCAGAAGAGTAAATATTACGTTTATTAAAATATTTAGGTCTGGTGGTACGCCAAAATTTCTCAAAAAGTCAAGTGGTACGCAGGTGCAAAAAGGTTGGGAACCCCTGCTCTAATAAATTACCCTACCAAAACTATCAAGAAAATCTCTCACAAATCCTGTATTTTTATGAATTATCTTATTGCATATTATGTCCCCAGAAATTTTGTCCCATTACTCACATTAATGTGAGTGTAGAAAATACACTTCACACTACACATCTGAGGAATGTTAAACACACACATGAATGATGCACAAAAAAACTTACTAGTTCTGCATGCTCAGCATTGATATACCTCACTAAGATTTTACTGTACAAAATGTCCCAGGGAATCCAAGCCTCGGAGGGTTTGAAAAAAATCATCGTACTCCATAGTTCACTTTTGATTTAACGCTGGCCACACGCCCCTTGTCCATGGGGTCACAACAAAGGACGGTGTCCCTTCTTGGTGGTGCGGGATGACCACGCTGAAACACAAGATGAAAGCACATCAAATCCTTAAGGTGTACAACAATATGCAAGAGACCCAGCGCACCAAAACACTTGTTTTTCGTAAAAAGCTTTTTTCAAACTGAGAAGTTATTTTGAATAACTTCATATCTCCAAAATTGTTTCATTTTGCATATTTAATTTTATGTAGGATCTGAAATGGGCGCAAGCAGATTATCTTTTTTTTTTTAAATATAGCTAAGCAACATTAAAAATTCTTAGACTTTCCAACCTATTGTATCATTTTCTAAATTTTCCTGGCTTGGAAATGAATGTTGAAAATAAAGGACTTCCAAGCTTAGTTGACTGTAATAGCGTTACAAATTCAAAACTAAGTTATTTGTAAAATATTTATTGAATACACAAAATGAGTTTATTTAAGTTGTGAGGCATCATAAACAGCACAATTAACAGCAAAATGAGTTTTGTTACAAGTTTGTGAGGCACATCAATAAAACAAGATTGTTGTACAACCAAGATTTTTTAGCACAGCTTGCTTACTATGTGCAGGAAGTAGTAACAAACTTTACTAAATTTTTGTTTCTAAAATGGGTAATAGCAGTTAGAGGGACACCGGGTATTAATGTTGATTCATTTATTCAACATGTGATCTAATAACTTCATACAATGTTCATTGCAATGCTAGGCTGTAATTAAATAAATAGGAAATTAGCTAAAAATTAAAAAAAAAGCGTTAATAGTTATACATGAACATGTTATCAAGAACTCTAGATACTTAAAAACCAAAGTTTACTAAAGTAAAATAATAACACCAAGTAGCTAGAAAAAAAACTTAATTAAAAAAATTAAACAAAATAAAAAGCTTTCAAGGCGAATAGAAAAATTAGCAGTTATCTTACCTTTTGCATTCAGAGCGAAACAGAGAGCAGTCAGACAAACGTCGAGTCGAATATTCGAAGACTAGAATCGAAATAAAAACTGAAACAAAAAAAGAACTGATGGTGATGACGCGATTGGTTGATGGAACGAAAGCGGCAATTTTCCAAAACTCAAGAGCCAATCCTTGGGGTTCGTTACGGAGACGCACGCAGACAAAAAAAAACGGTAAAAAATAATAAAGTTTCGAATAATAATAAGAGAGAAAGAGCTCGCTTAAACTTCTAATTCGAAGAAATGGCGGTTTTTGAAAGAAAAAGCTTTTTCTAACCCGGGATAACCGGCTCCAGTTAAACCGACCTTTAAAAACCCGTTTTTCTAAGAAACCGGCTAGGATTTTGATAAGTGTTATGTATTTTTCAGTTTTCCTATTAATTAATAGAAAAAAATTATTATAAATGATAAAAAAATTTATATAAATGATTATTTTTTTCGTAATTACTATTAAAATATAATATTTACATTTATGATTCCGATTTTTCTGGTAGTTCACAAATTAAAACAGTATAAAAAATTAATAAATATCTTTAATGATTAAATGTTATTATATAATATTTCAAGCCAACTAAAAAAAAAAGATAACTTCATCCTCTCTTGGTTATTTAGTTTCACCGGCAGCTTATTTATCATTCTAAACTTCGTTCGAAATGAATACTGTTTTTTTAGGTGGTGCATCTGGAAAAAAAACCACCTGTCGTTTTCCAAAACAAATTTGTAGAAGGGATTGGTTAAATTTTAAAGTTCCACACGTATATAGCGTAAAAAGTGGAAAATTTATAAAATCTATAACCGTCTTTCATCCAACTATAAATGCTATAGACAACTGTAATACGTAAAAAATAATTCAGTCTATCAAAACAAAAGTCATTGAAATCTCAGCAAAAAAATGAAGTACTTCAAATTAAAAAAGGATTTTTTTATACAAGTTAGATTTGAATGACGTGATTAGTCTATCTGATCTTGATTTCATTTATTTAAATATGGTTAATTATAATTTAAAGAACATTTTCCATAATTAGATAAAATTTTAAATGCTCTTCCGTATTGGATTTTATTGATTTTTTTAGCGTTGTTTATTTCGAAATCATAATTCTACTTTCTGGATTTATTGGTATCAAGAGAATTACTTAGAATTTACAAATCAATCCAAATAAGATGCGCGGAACGCGCTGACACTGGATTATTCACCTGTAAATTACGATCCATTGGCCGAAATTTAAAATTCGTTCTACTTAGTTGATTTTTTTTAATAAAAATGCTTACTCAAAATGGAACAATGAAACATATATGAATTATTATATTCAAATTGTCTTCCGCCTTTTTTGACTTTACGTTATATTACGATATATTGGCCGAAATTAAAATTCTTTCTATTACTGTATATTTGCATAAAAATACTTTAAATATGCATTGAAGGAAAAAATATATAAAGACGAACAGAAGCACAGCATTTCAAGAAAACACAAAACTCATGCACCAACCAACAAAACTCTGTTCACTATCACCAACCGACGAAGCTTTTTTCCAAAATGTGAAACGTGCCCACCTTCAGACAATCACATGGAAAAATGCTTTGTCCGTCCATCCATCCTTAGATCCAGAACAATTTGGGTTCTACAAAAACAGTACTTCTGGACAACTTTTGCCTATTGGTGTGCCAGGAAATGTTGCACTAGCTCCACCTGAAATCTTGAAATTGATTAAGTGCTCATGTGATAGTGAAACACCATGTCGCACCAAAAGATGTTGGTTGTGTGAACAGTGGCTTACCTTGCACAGTTTTTTGTGTTTGTGTGTAAAATGGCTGCATGAACATCAATAACCAAGTGAAAGAAGATGGGGACAATTTTGCTAATGGATGTGGTATGAATTTAATTTTTATTTTGAAGACTCTAAATTTCTACTGAGTCACAGCGTCAAAGCTCATTAAACTATAATCTGCCTTAATTAATATATTTAGATATATTTTGTATAAGGGTTAAACCCAAATGTTGTATGCTTAAATTTTATACCTTTATTTTTACTTTTATTGAAATATCTACGAATAAATATATAGTATTTATTAAGCATTGTATACATTTCATATTAATTTTTTTTAATACTATTCTAATTTGTATAACATATTGAAGTTGTATGCCTGAATTTTATATCCTTATATTGATTTTTTTTGTATTTACCATATATCTATAAATCTTTTTTATGCTTCATACTACCGTATTTTTTTTATATCCTACTTAAATTTATGATTCTTTTTTTATTCTTTTGCAGCGGAAAACTATTCTTTTAAAGAATAAATGTGGTCTAACACGCCACCTTGATAAAAAATATTTATCCAGTTAAAGTTATTCTGTATTATTTTTTTAATATATAAATCTATTTTAATATTTTTGTATTATTTTATAGCTAAAATAGAGTGTAATATAGAGATAAATTTTATTTTCGGGCCAATCGATCGCTTAATACTAACGGTAAAAAATCAAATAAGGCGGAAGACGCCATTTCGAATTTTAATAAATTCATATATGTTTCAATTGTGTTCCACATTTATGTAGTTTAAGCCATTCTTTATTAAAAAATACAACTAAAGTAGAAAGAATTTTAAATTTCGGGCCAATGGATTACGTAATATTACAGGTTGAATAATCCAAGATGGCAGAAGCCGCCATCTTGAATTTGGATTGTTTGAAATTTTTAAGTAATTCTTTATCACCAAATACACCTAGAAAAGAAAGAATTATCGATTTCGGAAAAAACAACGCTAAAAATGAATCGGAGAGTAAAATCCAATATAACGGAAGACGCCATCTTAAAATTAAAAAAAATACTCAATTTTTGCTAAAAAGTATCTTCTAAATTTATAATCTACACATTGAAACTAAAATAGAAATCAAAGTAAAGATAGAACTAAAATAAAAAGAATTTTTAATTTAGATTACACGGATAGCCTTATATTAAAGGTGAAAAAATCCAATATGGCGGATGACGCCATCTTGAATTTTTTATTTTTTTTCAAATTATTGTTCTATAGTAACAAAATATATAAAAATATACCTAAAATATAAATATTTTTGTGGTTTAAATATAGATCAAATATATTAAAAGTTAAAAAAATCAATTACGGCGGATTCCGCCATCTTGAATTTTTATTTTGAAATTTCTTGGAAATATTGATTCTTTATTACCTAATGCATCTATAAAAAAAAACTACACTTTTGCCGAACAGATCGTCAAATATTAAAGAAACAAAATTCAAGATGGCGGAGACGCCATCTTGAATAACTAAAAATGCTCAAGGGTACCAAAAAAGTACCTTCCATATTCGTAATCTACATCCTCGAATCTATAAGAATCATTAATAAAAAAAAACTTCTCAGTGCAGGGTTAAAAAACCTCTCAGTGCAGGGTTCCCTCCCCTGGCGACCCGACTATTTCTAAGCTTAGTTACTCCAGCTGTATTGAATATGCTTTCAAATGCTTTTTTTATATTCTCAGATAAATGTAGCTGGTTTAAATGTCACTATAATTATACTTTTTCGAAAATTTTTGAATATTTCATTAAAAATATTCGAACCAATTAAAAAAAAAGTTATAAACATACAAATAACTATTTACAAAAAATCTAATTCCATAAATTGTAAATAAACACATCTTATTAATACGAGAAAAATACTAGCGAATATATTGTAATTTGAAGTTGTTTATAGGCGTACATTAGTTTACATTTAAACAAAGTTTACATTTAAAATAATAATGTAAATAATACAACATATGAACTTAGCAATGTTAATACATTAACTTAAAAAAAAGAATATTAAAGATCCATTTTATTGATAAATACTTAAACATGAACATTTGAATAGATGGAAGAACGTGTTCTTTTTTTAAATTGAGATTTGTGTGTCAATGAAAATATTATTCGGTCATTTAAACATAATAAGTTTCCACTTTTTTTTCATATAAACATTTTTTTCATATATAAACGAATAAACATATATTTTTTTATATTATTCATTTCATTTAATATATTTTTTCAGGTTTCGATTATGGCTTTGGTTTAGTGGAAGAACTGTTTAACACATCTGATTTCTGTCTGCTTTCTTGCATTAATACTAAAAAAAATTCTTTTTTGTAATTTTAATTAAAAAGAATTCTACATACTGTTACACACAATTAAATGCACACAAACACAATTAAATGCAATTATTGTGTTTACATACAGCCAAAGAAATAAAATTTATATAAAGTTTAGTCTGGTTTTAAATGCATTAAGAAAAATTCTTTCTTCGTTTTAGAATTCAATAGTATAGTTTTTTTAACATATAAAAAACATGCTTTGTCACTTATTATTTTTGTAGCTCATCCAAAGTTTCGCAGTAAAACAACATTGCACCGAACATACATCAAAGCACCTGGTTCGTTAATAAAAAAAATTCAAAAATGATCTTAAAGGCAAATTTTTGATGTTGAAACCATCGAAGGTTTTTTGTGTGCTATGACCGAAAATAATTAAGATGGAATTAGGATGTAAACAGAAAGTTGGATTTGGGCTTGAAAGTGTGAATAATCCCTTCATGCGTTTATTTATGAATCTGTAAAATAAATATAGTTTTAAATTTTATTTATTCACTTCTATTATCTTACTCCCTTATTATTTTTTTTTTTGTTTATTTTTAAATTTCTTTTGTCTAAGGTAAAAATGAAACTTCCCCCATATCTAATTATAATAAATGGTTGGGACTGATTGACATTAGACTAATTGGATTATAAAGGACATATCACACCGTGCGCGGAAAAGTGACCGATCGAGAAAAATACTATTCTTAAGGTAGTCATTTAAAGTTTTTTTTAACAATTCAAATTATCACAAAATCGTTCCAAATTAGCCTAGATCAAAAATAGTTGGCAAGGAAATCCGTTTTAAGAGTACCAAAAAGTACCATAAATTCATTCATTGAAAAAGTATACGTGGACAAGTAATACTTTAAATTAATCCATGCCAAATGTTAAGTCCATAATATATCCATGCCAAATATATATATATTTTTTTTTATCTGGGATCATTTTGAACGATTTTGTGATAGTATCAATTTTTACCAAAACTAGGGCTATCCTGAAGTACGGTCCTGAAAAATTTGCTTCTACATTCATTCCAAATATAAGAAAATCCATACTTATGATGAATACTCATTTACTTAATGAATTTTTATGTGCTAATAATTTGAACAACAATAATAATTTTTTGAAAAATAAAATTACGTAATACAAAAAGCTTGTTGACCAATTCACTGAAGTTTATTAAAAAAAAGTTTATCTAATATCGTGTAATACGATATTTTTAAAAAATAAGTCGATTTTTTAAAGTTAGTTTTTATAATTTGATATACTATTCAATAATTGCAATCATAATAATTTGTTTAAACAAAAAATAGGTATCATGAAACAAATCACTTTTACAAAAAACAGGACTTGATAAGAAATTATTTCCACATTTTTCTACAAAAACCTTTCATTCCACATTTTTATATATTAAATGTTTAAAATTTTATAAAAATGAATTTTAAAGCATTATTAAAGTGTTAAAAATCAATTTAGAAATTACTTTGAAGCAAACAATTTTAAATAACAATTTTTGTACTTGACTTTTTAATGACTGGGTAAATTGAAAGTACATAATAAGTTTACATAAAAAAATTCTTTTTTTTATTAAGAATTTTTAAATGTAATAAAAGAAAACGTAAGATTTTTAGAGGTTTCTGGTCAATTGGATTTGAAATTTAAGCACTTTAAAATTTAATTGTAAATAGTTTTATAAAATAGAGGTAAGTTGTAGGGATGTATCATACCAGAAGTATGAAGTTGCATTCATTGACTTTACATAGCAAAACTGTCAAGTTGTAGCAATTGCGTTTAAATTTATAGTAAAATATCGACGTTGAAAATGATTTGAAACTATTCATCGCACGTCGTATGTTTTTATTTATTGTACTAAATGCCACAAAACAGAGCTTTTTAAATGGGTTTTCTTAAATAAGTATTTGAAATAAATAAATAAATAAATAAATAAATAAATAAATAACCGAACTTCAACCTTTGGGAGCGACCATAAATTAAGTGACTTGTTTAGGGGGGAGGGGGGGGGGGGGATCGAGCGAATATCACTAAATATCACGGGGGGGGGGGGGGGGGGGAGGGGGGGGGGGAAAACCTCGTCAAAGTATCACATAATTTCCCCCCGTAAAAAAATCAATGTAAAATTGCGATAAAAAGGCGCAAAATTCTTTAAAAAAATTCTAGACTTAAATATTGCAATATTGCTTAAATATTGCATGATAATATTTATCGTGACCCTCCAAACTGTATAAATTTTTTATAAAAGTTTTAGGGAAAAGAACGATCCGTTCTTTTATATAGATTCGATTGACGTTCTCTTTATTAGTTTCAATTCAGACCAAAGGACACGTGGTATTTTTACACAAAGAAAAAGTAGACGCGCATCGGTGATGAAGTACTTTCCCAGCCGTACATTGCAGCTGCTGTTTAGACTATCCAAGGTTGGGGTTGAACATCGATTTATTTTGTGTTTGGAAATTCCCGGGTATCAAACGTCCAAATAAAAAAGTTAAAGTGGTTGCATCAGGCTTTGGCGATTTTTCTAACGTTATTTTGTTTTAATGTTGCGCCGGAGCAGATGTTTTTTGATTCTTTTTTTATGATACAGCTTTTCGATTTGCCGTTTCTATTCGTAGCTGCTCCTAAAGTTTTAATAATTACAAATTCGGACTTACAGATTTTAGCGATACATTTTACCTATAAATGTAACGATATTTCGCTTTGCATATTAGAATGCAATTAATCTTTAAAAAATACTTTATATCTATATTGCAGTGTTGCTGTCGCTGATCCATTAATGTTTATTAAAGTACAGCGGGAAAATGTTAAACCTTTTGCTTTGTTAAAATTTTAATTTAAACCACAAGTCTTCCTAATACTATTATTAAAATAAAAAAGTTGGTCAACAGCCGTATTTTCCCATTATTTCTAATGGGATTTAAAACTAACGAATACATTTTGCATATTAATTTTTTTGATAATTACGGAAGGAAATAATAAAACTTATTATCATTGTGACAAGAATATATTAACCACTATGAATGTAAGAGTTAAGAGAGCAGATTTTTCCGCAATTATCGTATAATGAGGCTGGCCGACAATTTTGGCATGCTAGTTTGCGAAACTGTAATATCTAAATTAAAACATTTTGTAAAAAAAATTAGCAGGTTGAGCTGGGTTCACATAGCAGTTCTTCCCTTCATTGGGTGGATAACGTGGTGATGAATTTAGACTAAATACTGGAGGTTTCGCGTTATTCTGCAACTTCTGATAAGATATTTACTTGATCCATTTTTGTCCTGAAACTGGAAGATAAATGCTGGATAAAAAGTATAAAGTAAACTATTCTTTTAGCGGAGAAATGTTGCAAGTCAGGTACAGTTGGGGAAAAAAAAAAACGATCCACCCTTCGTTTTTCGGCTGCTATTGATCAGGGAATTTTGTTTAAGGTGTCATTTTTCAGGAAATAGCGTAAGGAATTCAGAACTGGCAACCAAAATTGTATAAGGGGTCGTCTACATATTAAAATGAGTACCAACTTTGAAAATTCCAATGGCAACACCCAACTTTTTTTATATAAAATGTTCATCATCTTCAAAATACCCCAGATCCAAAAAAAAAATTTATTAATTTGCATTATTTGTTGAGATATAAGCATTCGAAGTTGAAAGCCCATAATGTTAAAAAAAGTTTCACAAACTTTTATTCATACCTCCACAAATAAAATGAATTAAACCAACATTTTTTTTTCATTATATACTTCTTAATCTTCCAAAAACAAATCACACAGTTTTTTCATCAATTTTTAATTATTATTATTTTTTTTATTTAAATTTAAATAAGAAAAAATAAAACATGAATAGCAACCCCAAATTTTTGTTACATAATCGATAAAGTAGAACCGAAATCCCGAATTTTTTAATTCAACAACAATTATTTGCCGATTTATTGTAAAAAAACTGAAAAAAAAAAAAACGAATTTTAGGGACCGTGTAAAAAATTACTTAGCAAATTGGATCCTAATTTGCATTATCGTTTGGTGGTTGAAAAGCGTTTTTGGTAAATGTTTATTCAAATTATTGATGTCTGTCAAATGTCTAAAAATCTTTTCTTATTTCAAGTGCATACAATATATTTTGTTTGTATAATTAACTTTAAAATTATATCGATTACTAAGTTTTTGAATGTATGTTATTTCCAATATTATTTATAATTATTTTATTATAAAATTTCCAATAATATGTTATTTCCTCGATTTTTTTTTAATTATTAGATATTACTTATTTATTTAGTCAGTTAGTTATTTAGTCAGTCCGTTAGTTAGTCAGTCAGTCCATTAGTTAGCCAGTCAATCAATTAGTTAGTCGGTGAGTCAGTCAGTTCACTGACTAACTAATTGGACAGTCAGTTAGACTAAGGTAGTCAGTCTGGACTAACTAAAGGAGTGACTAACTAACGGAGTGATTAAGTGACTGACTGACTAACTAACGGACTGACTAACTGAATAACTAACCGACTGACTAACGGACTGACTGATTAACTAAACTGACTGACTGGCTAACTAACTGATTAAATAACTAAATAAATAATCTCTAATATTAAAAAAAATCGAGAAAAGGACAAAAATCTATTATCGGGATTTAGACCCATTCGGGATTTGGCTTGTCGGGATTTCGGCTGTCGGAATATGTCCCAGACCCAGTGTGCCGAATTTTAAACCAACCTTTTGTAGCAATATGAATGAAACAAAAATTTGCATAAAATGTAAAACATAAATGTAATAATCATGTTTGTCCGATTGTAACTAATCGCATTTGAAAATCTGTTCGTTATAAATAATCGTATATGTGACTTAATTTAAAATTAAAACTTTTTCTCGTCTACCCTTTATTTTATTTCTGACTTTTAAAATCCAAAATTTAAAAAAAAAGGTAAAAACATAAAAAAAAATCACAATATTAGTGAAGAAGGTTTAATTCTAGCATCCTTTGGCGAGATTATGGTATGGTTATGGCCTTTCGCTAGCTTGTCGTTTCGAAAAAACACCCTAAATATTACCTTTATCAATTTAGAGATTTCCCCCCAAACGAATTGAAAATTAATGCTTTAATATCTCAGCAAATAATGCAAAATAAATAATTCTTTTTTATACCTGGGGTATTTTGAAGTTGCTGAACATTTTTATGTAAAAAAAATTGGGTGTTGCTATTGGAAT
The DNA here is from genome assembly GCA_019343175.1 of Oedothorax gibbosus. Classification (NCBI taxonomy): domain Eukaryota; kingdom Metazoa; phylum Arthropoda; class Arachnida; order Araneae; family Linyphiidae; genus Oedothorax; species Oedothorax gibbosus. Next base: position 27,640 of record CM033279.1, read on the forward strand.
TTTCAAAGTTGGTACTCATTTTAATATGTAGACCACCCCTTATACAATTTTGGTTGCCAGTTCTTAATTCCTTACGCTATTTCCTGAAAAATGACACCTTGCACAAAATTCCTTGACCAATAGCAGCCGAAATATGAAAAGTGGATCGTTTTTTTCCCCTCAGCTGTACGACTTAAATCGGTTTTATCTTCTGAAGCGAATAATTCTTTCACCACTCTCACCAAGTGTTCATACATTTCGAGGTTCGTATAAAGATAAACTATAAACAACTGTCTTCAAATCGGCAATTTCGGTTCACTTGGGTTTCTCACAAATACAAAATAGAGATATCTCTCAATTAAGTTGCAATGCTTATTGTACATGGTCTTGTTCAGTTCTATTCCGTCTTGTTCAGTTTAAATTTTAACTTTTTACATTAGCTTTTGATATTTTTCATTAACATTTGTTTACTTTCGTCTTTTTTGTATAGGTTACATTTAATAGTTTTTTTTTTTTTAGCATTTAAAAAAATATATTTTTCCTTCGTATTTATTTTTGTATTGTTTTCGTGTTAGGTTTTTTCGCTAAACTATGGCATCTAATGAAAGTTCAGGTAGAAAGTATGTGTTTCAATTACACAAGAAAGAAAAGCTAATATAATTTAAATTAATTATATTTATATTTAATATAATTTCCTTACATTTGATATAATTTAGTGTTCATGATTAAATCGCAGACATAATTAATATATTGTTTAAATAAAGCAGTAAAAATAGTGAAAATATTACTTTGAAAATTCCAATAAAATAAAAACACCAAAACTTATAACAGATTTAAACATTATTAAATTGTTAGTAATAACTTTACTTTCATTAAACTCGAGCACATTCCAACCTTTGTTAACAATGTCATTAACTTTTTATAATTACTTCTTATTTGTAAAAAGTTTTCTATTAAGTAATAAAAAAGTAGAAAAAAGTATTAAAATGTAATTAACCAAGTACAGCGATAACGGCTAAAAAACCAATGATCGAAAATGATTTTTGTTGTTTTGTCTGTGCGTAGGAAATGTGGCGAGGATTATTTGTTGATCCAATCAGCTCATCGCGTCCCTTTTACACATTTCAAAGTGTGACAAAAAAAAAAAAAGCCTGACAACATAGCACAATTGAAGAGCTTAGAGGAAGAATGGGCTAAGTGACATAAAGGTGAAAACGAGAAAATGAGCTTTACATTTATCATTCGCACTTGGATACGTTAAAAACAGCACTTACACAAAGGTAAAAAATATACTTAACTTAAAGTTTATGAAAAAGGGGAACTTGTTATCGTTAAAGAAGTTAGTAATGTGTGCATTGACACAAAAATCGCAATTTTTTCAAAAATGTCACTTAGCACGTTCTTCCACTAAGCTCTTCAATTAGCAAAATGCCGTTTCTTTGAAAAATAAATAAAAATAGAAACCTAATTTTTAGTTTTATTCTATTATAACATAAAATTCAACAATCATAATGTACTTTAAAATAGGAAGTCATAGCATAGCCAAAGACTTTAAAATCACGCCCGTGCGAGCCGAGTAGCACTTCACAGACAATCCTGCTTTGTTTAGGGCAGAAAATATTCCGTCAAACGTCGAAATAAACACTTTTAAAAACACTAATTTTGAAAAATGTCACGTGATACTTCCGAGCCAATATAGGGGGAATCGTCAAAATCGCATCGCCCCTCCCCATTTCAAATTTAACATTCACCGCGAAGTAAAAAAAGGCAACTTTGAAGTTTCACCTTTTTATCTTCCACACTGTGTTTATAACTTAAAAAGTGGAAGGTATTATAATCATTCAGACCGTCTGACATCCCCTTTCATAGCCGAAACTACAAATGGTACAGGCAAGTGTGATATGTCAAAAAATTCAGGGCATAGAAATTAGAAGACATTGAAAATCTCAGAAAAAAATCGAATTCGAAGTACGTACTTCAATAATCAATTATTAAAAAACCCTGCAAAATGGGAATGTTTCTTATGATGTCACGCTTTCCGTACTGCGATTTCATTGGTTGTTTCGTTTTCTTTCCGTACTACGATTTCATAGGTTGTTTCGGTTTCAATTCACGATCAGAATGCGGAAATAGATTAAAAGAACTTGTCTTTCTATGCAAATTTTATTTAATAAATGATGAAAACAACCAACATCACAGTAAGAAGTCCGCATTAAAAAAATACTAAAATATTCTAAGAAAACTCACTTTCGAATACCAAACAAAAGTTATTCGAGAACAAGATGTTCTTAAAGAACTAAAATAGCCTACTACTAAATAAAATACTGTTACTTAAATACTTACTGAAATTCTAATCGGGAAACAACTAGGTTCAAACAGTAAATATCATCAACAATCGTTTCTACACTAATTTACACACATTAGGAAAAAAAATCGCTAAACACAGCATCCAGCTATAATTTAAACTTCTAAAAGCCAAAATAAACTATTTTCCTTAATATTCTTTCACAAATAACTTAATAATAATATTATTTATCGTCTGCTCGATTTATTTGTAGTTCGAAGAATCAATATTTATTAATAACAAAAATAATGAAACTACTCCAAACTGCATTAAAAAAGTAAATGTTAATTAAAACTAGGCAAAATTATATGCACAAAATATGCCTTGCCGCTTTCTTGGTAAACAACTAATGAACAATCAAAGAATCACATTGTGCTACATTTTATGACGTAATTCCAAAATAATTCATTAAAAAATTATTTTGCTTCAAATATTTTTAAATAAAGTTTCGCATGCCATTGTTGATTTGGCAACAGTGATTTAAATGACTCAAAATTGAATCTCAATGCTAATTCAATGGGAAATTCACCGACAGATAGTAGATTCCGTACAGAGGTACAGACAGGCGGACAATAAGTATGAAAGTTGGGTCTCTGACGCATAGCTTTCTAACAAACAAAAAAAAATTTAAGATCCGAATGATAGAACCACTTTGGAAAGGGGGGGGGGGGGTACGGACAGACAGACGGACATCGACCGCATGTCAATACCTACTTTTTCATTTTTTTTTAATTCTTTCGAATTAAAAAAAGAAAAGTAGGCTATAAATGAAAGCAAGACCGCGAAGCTGTTGCCAGATCCGGCGTGAAACAACCCCAATGCTCATTTAAAAAGCCATTTTATTAGAATTAAATTACCATTGCCATTCATAACAATCGCTTGAGAAACTTTGCTTCTTTTAACTAATAAATTAAAAGAAATTTAATTTTTGAATTTCTTTTAACTAATAAATTAAAAGAAATAAATTAAAAATTTATTTTGCGACATAAATCTGTTTGAAATGATGTTTTAAAGAGATTGTTCGAAATGTTTTGCTTCTATTTAAAAAGCATTATCTATTTAATTTAATACATTATTATCATTTACCATTTATTACATTATCTATTTAATTTATTCCTTTTTTAAGCAAACGATAAGAAACAATTATTGAATTTTCGAAAGAAAATAAATTAAACTAGCCAAATTTAGCGTGTAAATGTTTAATATAGAATTAATACCTTTATCCTAATATAGCATTAACGGCTTTTATCCTGTTGAACAAAAATGTTGTGTGGAAAAAAATTGACTACCAAATAAAAAAAAGCACAAATTCATAAAAATCTTGTAGGGACATGAAGATTAAGCAAGGAAAAGTTAATGCTAGGTGAAATGGGCTTGTTTCAACACTTTATCAAAGAAATAATAAAAAAAACCCAATGAAATCGCAGTTCGGAGATGTTATAAAAAATCGATGAGCTTGTATCAACACTTTGTCAAAGAAAACAAACAATGAAATCGCAGTATGGAGAGCGTGACATCATAAGAAATATTTCCATTAAGTTTTAACAATTCAAATTTTAATAATTAACGAGACATTTGTTCGTTCAGAGAAAAAAGATTATTAAGTTATTTTTTTAAGTATATGTGTACATAACTTTTTTCAAATAAATTAATCAATAGTTATTTAAATTCCGGTATTTCGGGAAATTGATGAAATTTATTAATAAGCTTCGTCAAACAAAATAGTTGTTACAAAAAATTTTGTAGAAAGAAAATAAATGACAAATAAAAAAAGAATTTTCTTCAACCGGCAAAATAACTTTCCCCCAAATTATTGCCTCACAACAAAAATAATGGCAGGTTTTGTTAGACAATTCCAATGAATGAAACTACGGATTTACCGTTCGACTACCCGCAAAATTATGGCGGGAAACACGTGTGCAAAAATATGAAGGTCATCACACGAGAGAGAAAAAGAAAGCAAGACGAAAACGAAGAAAAATCTTTCAAGAGAAAATGAAAACATTTTTAAACAACTTTTCATACGAGCATTCCGCGCCATCTATTGGCGACTTAGTATTGTAAAAATTAGTTCAGCATTCTATTTTAAAGAGTTCCATTTTAGAGTTCTTTACGAGCAACTTGTTTATATTCCTGTTTATTAAAATTTATCAGTTTTAATGCAATTAAATTTCAAGTTTACAATGCATCATTTACTTCGCTTTGAATGATATTTTGTCTTATGTAAAGAAATTAAGCGAAATTGTGGGACAGCAATTTAACGTGATTTACAAACAGAGAAATCTTTTTATAATTGCGTGAAAAAAATCCGATTTTACACATAATTTTAATATCAGACGCAAGCGAAAAGTTATACTTTTTAGAGACAGTGATACAAATTACTTTTTTTCACCCAAAAGCAGTGAAAAAAAGTACTTTTTTTCACTCTTTTCATAAGATGCCAACATTTCAAGTAAAATTTCTATTTCATAATCTTCATAAAATCCAGAAATTTATTGATCTGCTTTATTTATAAATATTATGCGCGTGAATGTTATTATTATTTTATTTTTGAATCAGTATCCATGTTCAAATGTTTGACTTTAAACTAAAAAATTAGTTTTCCTTTTGTAGTTCCAGAGATTTATCGATGCCGATCTTTACGTAAAAAAATTAGCACGTGAATTATTTTTGAACCAGTGAGATTTGATTTTTTTCACGTAATTATAAAAAGTAGTGTATGAAACACGTGTGAAAAGTAAACTTTTTAAAACACGTGTCATTATTTCACTCGCTCGTAAAATAAAATCCACTAGTTTTAAAAAGTGTTACTTTTCACACTTGTTGCATAAATAACTATTATTCTACTGAAATAAAGTTTGTATACAACATTCGTTTAAGTAAGGTTACAAAATATTACATTGTTCAAAATAAATGTAATTCCAGGAGGACTAAAAATTAAAAAACAAAAAATCAATACCACTGGAATGTTTCTACTCTCGGCGTGAAACATGCCCCCTTTTTTCAGCATAAGTCGTCCAACAAGGGCACGCTGCGCCATCTATTGGTGACTAAATGTCTAAAACAATAATTTTCCCTGACTGGATCGAGTTGGATAACTCAGCTCGAATACTGCAGTGAGCGGGTAAACAAACTGCAGACACCACAACAATGAATTGGACGATTTTTGTTTTGAAATAATCAGTCTTTTTCAGTATGTTTAGGAACTGAAAAAGACTGATTATTGATTGGATAGAGTTATTGAGTGCTTGCAACAAAGGTCGAACTCGCAAAGAGGACAGGAAAAATATAGCTTCCGTGTTTTTTGTTGTGATTTTGGCTGTCATTTATTATTTATGTTATCAACTAATGATGCTTTTAACTTTAATGAATAAAATATCATTATTAATAAGACCAATTACTATGCAAGCTGTCACAGTTCATTAAACTATTGAAGATGACTTAATTATTCACATATTTTATTTAAGTTGCCTATCGAAACAAATTTTTCCAATTAGATTGCAATCCTATTCTCAAAAGAAGTAATAACTGCAAAAATTGCCACTCCACTGACTTCACAAAGTAATTAAAAAATGCATAATACAATTAAAGAATGTAAATTTTTGGTACTTATTTGTCATAATAATAACTTAAAATTACTGATTGTTTCGCAAAAATTTATAATCCTTAAAATTCAATAATTATTTGTTATCGTGTGCTAAAATAATTTGTATTTCAAAGAATAAATATGTAATAATCCTCGCTTTTAAATAGAAGGAAAACATTTCATTTCAACATACAATCACAGAATATCTTTGTAAAATATATTTGACGTCATTTTAAACTGATTTATGGTGCAAAAATAAATGTATCTTAATTTATTGTTTCAAAGAATTAAAGTTTCTCGAGCGATTGTTGCGAATGGCAATGGTAATTTAATTCTAATAAAAATGGCTTCGTATGCTTTTTAAATGAGCATTTTTGCAGTTTTTTTTAAATAATTGAAGTACTTCGAATTCTTTTCTGAAACTTTCAATGTATTCTAATTTCGATGCGCACTTGTCCGTAGTATTTGTAGTTTGGGCTATGAAAGTGGGTGACGGACAGACGGACTGAACGATTATAATACCTTCCACTTTTTACGTTATAAACGTAGTGTGGAAGCTAAAATCTCCGTTAAATAACACGTATTTTTTTCCTGCGAAAAATCAACATAAAATTGCGAAAAAATGGAGTTAGGTTTCAGTAAAATATATTTCTGAACCTAAATTTGGCAAAATCTCACATGATAACGAGAACATTAATCACTTCTCCTAACCAAACCCTTTCTTTATTAGTTTTTATTCAGACCGAAAGACACGAAGTTTTCCCGGTAACAAACGACCTAATCAAACAGTACGAATTTTGAAGGGGGGGGGGGGGTCGAGCGAAGTAACCCCTTTAAAAGAACGACAAAACAAACCACGCAATTCATGGACGCCCCCTTTAATTCATTATTACACTAAAGACTCAAAACAGAGAACACTCGAATTGATAATAAATTACAGCATGCCAGACATGAACGAACACAAAGAATTTGCACGCAGCTGCAAAAATTAACAATTCCAAAACAGTGTTAGTCCTCTTATTTCTTTATGGTTTTGGAAATGCAGACATGTTTTTGTTTATGACGATGTTCGATCTTTTTGTCACCTATTGTCTCATCAACTGAAATCATAATAAAATGCTTGATGTAAAATAGCTTCACGACTATACTCCTCGGCCCTCGCCAAGTTTATTTGGCACGCTTTTGGGGTGTCCTGACTACGACATCACTTCAAACACCGACAACAAAAACAAATGCAACAACCGCAATTTGTACATGCATGCGTCAACGAAAACATTGCGCACGGTTACTGCACCTCAACTGTGACTCACGGTGTTTTAGCTTATTAACGCATGCCTCAAATGTCTACGAGAATACTCTGATTGGGTGTATCTTGCGCTATGCTAACGAGAGAGAAAAACCGAATTTATCATTTGAAACTTTTCAAGTAACCAAATCGGAAGCCAAAAAAGCAAAAATTGCACTCTCCCCTGAAAAAAGTTGCAAGTAAAGAATCCAAGATAGTTGCAACTTTTGCTATTTAAAGCCATGTTAACTTGTTGTAGGGTTGCTATTGTCAATAAAAAAATAAAAGAAAAAAGTAATAAAAATGGTAATTGAAGTAGAAGTACATAAACTACTTTTCAATCAATTGAATTAAAATTTTCAAGACACTAAATTTCTGCATTTAGTTTGGGATTTGTGCAAAGTATTTTTTGCTTGTGTTTTTATTAATCCTTTTAAAAAGATTTCAACACACTTACGTTTTAAATTGTCAACAGAGAGTTTTAAAATATATTTACAATTAGTTGTACAAATTTAGATTGAAACATTATTGATATTTTTTCAAATATAGTGATAGTTCATTTTTTAGCATAAATTTATGACTAGAACACTTTATGGCATTATTCATACAGTGATAGGATACTTTATAAAATTTCAGAAATCAATTTAATAACAAATAATAATGAACTATTTTGGTATAATTATTAAATAAACTATTTACTAGTAAAGATTATTTTTATTTATTTTATGAATTATCATTATATAAATTTTGATAATTATTGTCTTTTATAAAAAAAAAATTAGCACTTTTTATTTAAAAAATCTAGTGTAACAATCTTTTTTATAAGGCTTTTTTATATATATTAGAAAATTTTTAATTTTTAAACTCTTTAAACATAAAATATATGCGAATCACTCTGGCATAGTGGCCAGCTGCTCTGCTCATTCGTAGACGGTTCGTATAACGTCCGGTAGTCATGAATACCTCAGCTTTCATTCGACCTTACACAATGATACCACTTGATTGATGGAAATCAACTGAAATTCCATTGTCGAACTACCATTTTGGCATGGACAATATTCGTCGTGTAAGCGCAATGGCTATTAGGTTTGGCAAACTTTATTAGTATGAAAATATAAATGAATCAATCTCAAAGCATTTTCCAATTAAAGCAATAAAGTTAAAAATCAAGTTATTATAAACCAACAATTAAATTTGTTACACTGAGTTTTAAAATACGATTTGGCGAAAACACCAACCGCTATTGCGTCGCTTGGCGGTCGCCAAGTTTTTGCTTTTAATGTCGGTAGTTGTAAATTAAACTGTAAGTAGTGGGAGAGACGAAGTAGCAAATGGCTCAAAATTGGTGGGTTATTTTAGTAGAGGGGGTGGGGGGGGGGGGGATATAATTGTTAACAAATTGAGTACAATTTAGATATTTTTTAAATTAAAGAGTCATTTAGAGATTAGATTAAAGAGTCAAAAAGTTAATAAAAAAAGATGATGTATGTATTGAATGTTACTCATTTTGTATAATAAATATCTATAGGGATATAATGTGAGGTTATTGATTTTATAAAACCAGATGTACACAAATTAATATTTCAATTAATGTATATAACTGTAATAAAAAAATTATGCAAATATTTCATAAACGTGCAAGTTAAACTAATTTTACATGCAGTTTTTATTTCTAAATAAAAAAATCAATGTACTGTTTGTAGCAATTACAAACTATTATATCCTACTTACTTGAACGAGAATTATGTTTCCGAGTTTTGTTTTCGGTCTCTTAAGGGGGATCGAGGGTTTGGGTCAAAAATGTTGATTTTCTGCATTTCCTTTTTTTTTTAAAAATTCTGCTTATCTTTGGCTTTAATTTAAGACAAAATTATTGATTTCTTTTTAGTGGTTGTCTTTTAATAAGCATTTTTGAGAAACTCTTAATATCAGTTCTTACCAGCATTTCCTGAAATATAAGGTTTTTCAACAGTTAGGAACATTTTTCTCGGGAACTATAAAAGATATCAAAATTTTTTGTTTTGTTATTTCTTTCCCATTAATAGCTATTTGATTTAAACTGAGGAATTTTAAATATCTCTGCTAAAAAAAAAATTACTATATAACTTTAAATCTGATTTTTCTGTGTTTTTCAATACATATTTTTAAAAAAAAATCACCGTATGAGTATTTTTTTAAAAATATTTTGAAATATCCTCAGTTTAAATCAAAGAGCTATATGCAAGGATCAAAATATAAAAAGTTTATGATGATATCTCATATATTTCCCGAGAAAAATGTTGCTAAAGTTAGGTAAATTAACAAGGGTGAGATCATCCGACTCCCCTTAACTAAAATGACTATGTCGTATTGACTCTCTTCGTTACATTTTAGCATCGTCAAATTTCTTCATAGATTTGCAAGTTTTTTCTTGCACTAAAATCCTTTTCGCCATAACAAACATATCCACACCTCCATCTTTACGATTTACCTGTTTTTAAAAATAGAATCACCCGTGAAATATATTCAGGGGCGGATCCAGAAAAGAATGACGAATTTAATAGAGAAAGTAATTGGTAATAATAGACCCATAAAATTCTCTTAATATGTGCATTCATCATTAAGTATATATATATATATTGATAGATTCAAACATTAGTATTGTACCACTAAAACTTATTACACTGGTAGTTTATAAACACATTTAATTAAATAATCAATATCGTATATTTAAATTAAAACCCTTTTGCATGAGAAGTTTATGCCTCCATAAGAAATAAGCCATTGTGAACTTTCATGTGTTCTCTCACTAAAAACTCAACACAAAGAACAGCTGGGGTGCAGCTAGAAAAAATCCAGAGTGCATGGTGTTTCAATTTCTTTTCAATTAACTCTATTTTTGATTTCATTTTGTAATAATGGTAAATAGTTTTTTACAAATAGTAATTTATTTATGAACATTAATTAGTTTTTATTCTACATAACTAATGTGTGTATTATTTAATTGATAATTAATGTTTTTTTTTATAAAAAAAAGGAAGTGCAATAAATAGGAAATAATTTGATTAATTATAGAATGTTTTCATTGAACTTTTAACTATTTAGATTTTAGATAATTTAAATCACCTGATATGCTGTGCAGAAATTACACGATAAGCTTTTAATTTAATTATAAAAAGGAATAGAAAGGAGTTAAAAAGAAATTTATTTGGTCAAAGAAATAAGACATGTGGGTCAAATGACCCATTTTGCCCCACGATCCGCGCCTGAATGTATAAAGGCATTGCAACAAAAAAATAAAATTATTTTCGAGCCATCCAAATGGTGGTTTAATCCAGATATAAAGCGAATTTCCTATGTAAAAAAGTAATTTTGTTCTGCTCCAAGAAGTTTCCTTTCCATTAAGCGGTTTATTAATCACTGATCTCAAAAAGCAGAGCGGCTACTGAACATGCAAAATGATGAATGACTTCTTTATTCCAATATTATTTCCAGGCCGCATCTTGTAGTCCTTTTTTTCCTTCCGTGGATCTTATTTGTAAAAAAAAAAGTGGAAAAATTTTTGTAACCCCCCCGGGCTGGTTACAACATTTTAAATACTTATTAAGAGAAGCTACGTAACGAAACGGCAAATCGTACAGTTAAGAAAGAAACCCAAAAGCTGTATCAATACAAAAGAAGAAACATAACACTCTTTCCCAAAATGTAGAACACTTATTAAAATTTCCTTTAGACACAGTATACATCTGACAATTATCTTTAAAACGACCTAAAATCTAAGCAATACTGCAACATTTGAGTAAAATACGAGTGTTTTATCATTTAACAACCATAATTACCTAAAATTCAGCTCCATTAAACCATGCATCATTTAAAAAGTATGATTACAAATAAGAAGAAATATTTTAGGTCATTTCAGGGACAATATTCTCAAAAGGCTCAGAAAATTTCAAGCAAATATAATAATTTATAAAACCGTTGACAGTTTTACTGGTAAACAAAAGCTTTGAATTCAAGTTTTCGTTTCTTATTCAAAACCATAATTTATTCTACACTAAAAACATAACTTCCTTTCAAAATTACGGACACACAAAACAAAAAATGTTTTGGGTCTAAAAGTATGCTATGGGTAATAATATTACGAAATAAAAAAAAATGAATTTTTCGTCGAAAAGGACAAATTTAACGCGGTCGGATACCTGAATTCATTTTGCGCTTTTATAATATCTTTTGTATAGTTGAGCGCAATCAAAGGTAAACAAATTAGTTTAAACTTTTATTTTTATGTACGATTTTATTTGGAATAATGATAGCGACAATGTCATTTTTCGACTTACAATTTACGTGAGGAGATCCAGGAAGTAGTGATGGTATGTTGGAATATAAACATTAAGTATAAAAAATTTAGTATAAGCAATTCATCTTTATCTGCCAGAATGCCGCATCGAACAAATGTAAGCTTCCAAACTACGAAAAAAGTAATTCAACAAAGAAACAAATAATTTAAGAATATATTTTTACCTTGTTTTTGATTCTTCGAAACAACTTAATACTTAAAATGGAAGAAGAAACAGAAACAGTTACGAGGAAGCAATTATAACGGATAGTTTGCCGCCTAAAAACATTGACGTACACAGGCATTCAGCGCCATCTATTAGCAATGTTTCTTACATAGATATAGGAAGAGCCCATCGATTGCGCAATCCCCGTACAATACAACTAAATCCCGCGATTGTGTGACGAAGCCGCTTTTCGCAATGCACCACGGGCAAAAAAAAACTGCTTTTGCCGAAGTTCGAAAGAGTTACATGCAATAAAAATTGCATTTTTAAAATGCTTCTTTTATGAATAAATACCTCCTATTTACCAGAAATTATCAAAACATATCCAGTGATAAACTTATGCTAGCAAAAAGTTTTAATATATATTTTTTATTAGTCGAATTTATGTCATGGTGCCATCTGGTGGCTTATGGCGCGTCATGGGCGAGCGGGATGTTGTGGCTGGAACTGCCTATGGGATACTGGTAGAAAAGTGGCTTCACCTTTTCCTCTAGGGGCACATATCTGCTCCTCTTCCTATATCTATGGTTTATTATGATGTCACGCTCTTCGTACTACGATTTAATTGGTTATTTCGGTTTCAACTCACCATCAGAATGCGGAAATATATGAAAAGAAACTTTTCTTTCGATGCAAGTTTGCTTTAATAAATGGTTAAAACAAGTAACAGCACAGCAAGAAGTTGGCATTTAAAAAAATATAACTAAAATAATCTAAGAAAACTCGCTTTCGAATGCCAAAGTAATTCGAGAAAAGTAAAAACAAGACAGCAGAGCGGTTGCCAGAACCGACGTGAAACAACCTCTTTGCAGGAAGGGTGGCGATATTTGGCAATGGTTCACATGTTGTCCCTTCGTGTGTAACCAATGGGCACGTTGCGCCATCTAATGACAAGTGAATGTAATTTTATCTGAAATATCGATAGACAATAATAAAAAACATTTTAGAAAAAAAACTCACATATTTTTGAAAGTGTAACACACCAATAAAATTTTTCAAATCAAATTTTCTCGGTGACCAAAAATGAGATATAGCATTGAAATTTTTTTAACGTAAGTAGCTAATAAAATGATGGTATGGTGATATCCATCTTTTAAGGTAAAATAATAGTATAGTTTTCTTTTGTCAAGTTAGTTTATTTTCAATGTCTTTTCAAATTTATTGAGAGCTCAGATTCATTGTAATCTGAGCATCAAATTTGGTAGCGAGAGTCGCCTAGTTGGTGCCACACAAGAATGGCTCTCAGTCCTGGGATTATGCCGAGTCTGCAAAGGCTTAGACATCAATAAAGCAATTCCGTTTAAAGAAAAAAAACTATTTATAAAGACAGACGGACTGAAATCTCCACAATGTCAAAAATCCTTTTTTTTTCTAAATATTTTCTTCGAAACTAATTGCAATATAACAAAATGTAATAACCAAGTTAATACAGATTGCAGAAACTAAATTAACAAAATTGCAAAGAAAATATAATTAGCTCAAATAATCTAAATACACAATTTAAAAACTTTCATAATTTGAAATTTATAGAAATGGGAATAATTTAAATTTTTAAAAATTGCTGTGTTTAGAGATAATTTAGCAAAAAAATATATATTCAAAAGTGCACAGGTGTCATAAAAAAAAGACTCACTAAATATAACCGATCGAATATTAAAAACACCTTGCACTGAACCCCTTCCCTCTGTCTATAGTACCCTATACCCTATTCGTTGCAACGGGTTACAAATGAATAAATAACTTAATGAACACAGTTTTGAATGCTTTTAGATTTAAATACATACTACACTTTTATTCGCAAATTTTGTATTCAAAATCATGTACACCCAACTTCTATTTAACTTTATATTGTATGCAGAAAAGTGACAAAACTGGCAATTGGACTTAAAAATGACTAACATATGTACATTTTAAGACTTATGAATTGTTACAAGTTTTAAATCAATCAATACAATAGATACTCGTAGGTTGCAATAAGGCAACATTTATTATAAAATTATAGTGCCCTCGTCCAAATTGTAGACACACGTGTACATACAAAATAGGAAATTGCAAGTAATAATTGAATGAGGACCAACAAAACAATAAACCGAAAATGAAAGCAAAAAGAGAATGCTGTTTTTTAGTCCATTGATCCCCCCAGCAGTTGCATTGCCAAATACCTCTTAAACAGCTTTTAAAATTCAAAAAGCTTTTTATGTGAACTGGACTTAGTTTCGTGTTACTTTTTAGTTTTAGCCTGCATAAAAGTTACAAAAAAAAGAGGTTGTTTTAATCAATTTCTAAAAAAAAGAAAAGAGTTGGAGAAAAAGATGTACCTATAAATAGTATATTTGTACGTAATCATAATTCCTAACATGTAAAGCATGAAATTTAGTCAAAACTAATTTTTCGAGCATTATGGGACTTTCATTTAAAAGAAATCAATAAAAAACAGAACTTAAATAGATATTTAATAGATATTTGGTATTCATAGTTTGTGTCCAAAATATTCCAGGAAAGAGTAATTCAGATAAATAATTATTTGTTTTTCTTTTTCTGAAATCTTACTACAATCTGTTTACTGTTTGAAATCAAAAGGGAACAAAATTTTGGTTTCTAAAAACTATTGAATTCCAACAGGAACCTTCGCAAGTCTTACGCGTCCTATCATTTTTTTAATTTGAGAAATCATGTGGATTAAATGAACATCACTATGTATATGGGACTGTGGCAGGGCTGTGTGGAGCTATAATGCAGAGCGGCCACATCAGGCGGCAATTGAGTAGGGACGACATTTTCGGTTTTAACAAATACATTCACTGATTTTTTAACAAATATTTCCAACTCTTCTAAAATAGAAAAAAAGATGAGTCAATTCTGTTTAATGCACCTTTGTTTTCATGTGTTTTTAATGAGGTGATTCAATATTTTGTACTACACAAAGATGTTTAAAGGTCATAAAAATGTATTGATATTGCATAATGTAAAAAAATAATAATAACCTCATTCGCCCCCCCCCCCCCCCTCTTCCGAATTATTTTCCAAACAATGGTAATTTTCAGGGTGGAAACAAAACTTTGTTATTCAATGAAATTACTATAAAAATTCTCCCTTCATTCTTAACCAAATTGTCAATTTTTTCCATTCACTTAATTTTAGAAAGCCATACTTTATCCATGATATTTTAGAGAATATGAGCATGAGGAGCTGACGGGTAACTGATAAGCGAAGCAAACTTTAATTCAATTTATTAGATTTTTATTTTTATTGGCATTTAAATGAGGTTCTGATAATATTAGTTAACCCATCAATGACAAGTGACAAAAAAAGAATTCGTCGAGCGAAAATGAGCTTACATTGATCTAAATAAACAAAATATAAGACAAATGAAGACCATAGTCCTGAGTTATGTATGAAAAATTAAGTTACCCGAAAACGAATTTTAATCAGAATTAAAGGTGTTAATTGTATTCACGAAGTTGTCATTAATGGGTTAATGAATAAAAATAATTAAATTTATACTATTTTATGACAATTTCCTCACTGATATATAAAAATGTTATACTATAAATTGCAATGTGTTGAATGATTGACATTCTTTTCATTGAGATGATTGCATTATGCAAGTCAAAGTGGCTGGAATTCATTTTTATAAAGGGCGAATTTTGAATACTTGCATCACATGAGTTTTTTTACCACACGGCCCTGGACTGTGGCATGTTAAATCTGTTACGGTTTTATGTTCTGACGGTGTGTATGATGATGCTGTGGCGTTGGATGCCAGTTAAGGTGTTGGCCTTGTGACTGGACTGTGGTCAAATTACGATGTCCATCATCAATGGCTTTTGTGTAGCTCTAGAGTGGCGATAATTTAACCATACTAAACAACTAAAGTTTGGAATAAAAAGTAAAAATCAAACATCTAAAAAAACCCTAAAAGGTACCATATTCTTATGAAGGTACCATAGGCTTATGAAGCCACATCGCATCTAGCAGAGAAAGTACCTCAAGAAACAATATAAACATCATTCCTTTGAAAAAAAAGTTTCTTAAATTTAACTGTAACTTTGAAGTCATTTTAAGTATTTGCGTTTTTATATACTACTTCACACACACACACATTAAGCGCTTCACTTCAGACACAATAGTTCATTTTTAAAAATTTCCTTCTTAGTATTGGATACAAGAATTTCCAATTTTCGCACCGAAGCAATTTGACAAATTATTTTACTACAAATAACTTCAGCAAACAATTATATTAACTTAATTTACAAAAAAATTAAGGTAAATAGCTGATTTTGGACTTTGTTGAAATGACTACCGAATGCTGTGTTGAGTGATTTTTTTTCTAAGGTGTATGTGTGGACGTGGTTCTAGGTAACTGTCACTGTTATGCCTCTACAAATGTTTCGATAACAATTTCAGTGAGTATTTAGGTAACAGGCCATTTTAGTTTTTTCTCCATAGCCATGGTGGTCGCATGTGTTCAAGAAAGATGATGTTGACCTCCAACAACACTTTATTCCGCTTTGTACACACCTATCCCCAGTTTCCGTATCCCTTGAGGCGCGCCAGGTTGGTGGTGCGCAGGACGGGGTGGGTACAGAGACGGCGCACCATCGCGCGGTACACCTTCATGCGGGCGGCAGCACGCTGGGACTCGAGCCATGCGTCGTAGCGACGCCCGGGGGGGAGGGACAGGCAACCTGCGGAAGAGAGACGTCAGTGGAGCACT
This sequence comes from Oedothorax gibbosus, assembly GCA_019343175.1. Classification (NCBI taxonomy): domain Eukaryota; kingdom Metazoa; phylum Arthropoda; class Arachnida; order Araneae; family Linyphiidae; genus Oedothorax; species Oedothorax gibbosus. The sequence goes on from CM033279.1 coordinate 44,092, forward strand.
TAGAAAAGCCACAACACACCCTGATAGACGAACAGTAAGGGGTCTTGGGACCACATCCGATGGAACCCTCAAGAACCTCCATTTTAGGAGATATTTACCTTCTTAGTTAAGAAAAGTTTTGCAAATAACTTTCTAAATGAGTGCTATAGTGGAGTCATGACCACACCTTGCAATGAATGTAATGAAATTCTGACATTTAGAAGTCTGTCTCAACTTGGATCTCAACTTGTCGGTCTCAAGTTATGAAACTAAATACTTACGAATATAACGTTTTAACAAACAATAATGCATCATAACTTTTAAAGAATAAAAATATAGGGAAAGGGTAACTCTCAATAGTTGATCAGGTGATAACTAAATAGATCATAAAGAGATACCGCTACACGTTGTTATTAGTATTACTCTTAATAAAAGGTGTTCGTTTCTTTTGATAATATACACTGCAATGCAAATGTTTAGACAATGACTTCATTTAGCTGGAAAATTTAGAATTGTGATAGTAGAATTACAAAAAAACCCTAAACATATTAAGAATATATTTTGAAATGCCATAATTGAAACATAATTGTTTGATTTGCTATAGCAATAATTTTTTTCATAAAATAAAAATTTGTATGATTCAAAAGTTTAGACACAAATACGAGATTCTGCTAATTTAAAGTAGATAATGGCCTAATTTCGTAATTTTCTTTATGAATTGTATTTTTTTCATATGATAAATAAAAAAAAACACGATATCCGGTGAACTAAACATATTTAATAACAATATTGGTTCAATTTTACTAAAAACAGACAATATAACCACTTTAAATCTTTATTCAAATCATATTTGCTTCAAACGTACAATTAAACATCTCTAAATACGAACCGAATGCCTACCAATCCATCACCTTAAAGTTTGGCACGAATTCGTGGATTTAGAGACATGCATTGACCGATTTTCAGGATGAAAAGTGCAGCCTTTCCCATATAAAATCACAAAATAGTGACATATTATTTTTTTGCACTTTAGTACAATGCAGAAATAGTCACCTCTTCAAAAACGACAAAAAAGTCTGTCGCATCAACGTATTTCTCTCCACACCAATATAAACGTTTTACCTTGATGCTAGAGTTTTTTAGGGGAAAACCGGTGTTTTCAAAAGCTTATATTTCAATATTCGGTTTAACTGAGCATGTTTAAATAGCACTAGACTGGTTAAATTGAGAGAGGTTAAAGAGACCGGTTAAAATGTAACCGGTTCAAAGAAACCAGTTATTCTTAAGAAATGTCAAACTTCAGTATAAAGAAGGAACTTTCGTAATGATGTGGAGTGAATTTACGTTACAATTTTCCTACTTATTTTTGTCGTTTTTGAAGAGGTGACTATCTCTGCATTATAACTAAAGTGCAAAATAATATATATATAATATGTCGCTATTTTGTGATTTTATCTGGGAAAGACTGCACTTTTCGTCAAGAAAATCGGTCAATGCATGTCTCTAAATCCACGAATTCGTGCCAAAACTTTAAGGTGATGGACTGGTAGGCATTCGGTTCGTATTTAGAGATGTTTAATTGTACATTTGAAGCAAATATGATTTGAATAAAGATTTAAAGTGGCTATATTGTCTGTTTGGTGTGAAATTGAACCAATATTGTTATTAAATCTGTTTAGTTCACTGGATATCGTGTTTTTTTTAAAACTTATCATATGAAAAAATACAATTCATCAATAAAATTGTGAAATTAGGCCATTATCTTCTTTAAATTAGCATAATCTCGTGTTTATGTCTAAACTTTTGCATTATACAAATTTTTATTTTATGAAAAAAATTATTCCTATAGCAAATCAAATATAATTATGTTTCAATTATAGCATTTAAAAATATATTTTTAATATGTTTCGGTTTTTTTTGTAATTCTACTATCACAATTCTAAATTTTACAGGTAAATGAAGTCATTGCTTAAACTTTTGCATCGCAGTGTATATGAGTTGTTAGAATTTAACTTATTTTGGTAGAGCAGTCGAGGACACAACAACCGGAACATACCTCGCTATTGAAGCACTGTTTGTGGGAAACATAATTGTCATAATCATATATTAAGGAATTAAAGTTTTTTTGGTGAACACCGCAAGGGGTCGTCTTCGTATTGAAATTAATACAAACTTTGACATTGTCAACACCCAATTTTTTTGTTTAGAAACGTTCAGAATTGTCAAAATACCCCAAAAATCAATTTTCAAACCCAAATCCTTCATAGTTGTTGAGTAACGGTAACAGAAAGTTTATCGGTCATAATGTGAAATAAGCTTTCCAAACTTTTGATCATATATCTCCGTTAATAATATACGCAGTCAGACGATATCATTTCCTGTGTTACTTTACAACTTTCCAAACTAAGTTTGAATACTTTTATAAACTTTGAATCCATTAATTTTTTTGCAGAAATGGATTCATTGTCAAAAGTTAATGCAAAATACCAAATTTTATAATACTAACAAAACTTGTTATTACGATCACAAGCGTATCTTTCGAAATTGGGGACCATTCATAAATGAAAAACCATTAACAATCAAGATTGGACCGATCGTCTGGCTATTAAAACAGAATTGTAGACAGAAAATAGTTTCATTTTCTGTGAAGTAAATTAAATCAATAATCTATGTAAGCTGGATTTGGAAAGATCTTGTAAAAAGAATTTTTATTACAGGTTATTTGTGCATTAAGAGAAATCAAGAAAAAGGTTATCCTACTTTACTTTTAATTTTAAAAACAATAAGCAAATTAATTGGATATTCAAGATATGTCTACGGCGATGTCATCAAACATAAGCAAGTAGGTTTGTTACAGAATCTGTCACTTAAACTGCTTCCTCACAACATTTGTGCTCAATAGAAAACAAACTGTTTATACACCTCAGAAAGAAATTCGTCAAACAGAGCCTTTAGCTAGTTCAAAGTTTTAAATGCCAAAATAAACTATTTTCATTAATATTCTTTCTCAGATTTAATAATTAGTCTTTATCGTTTGCTAAATTTGTATGAAGTTAGAAAAATAATGGTGTAAATATTTTTAATAAATATCTTTGAGTCGCCACAATTTCCCATTTACATTAACTTTCTTTCGAAAATCCAGTTATAATTTATCGTTTCTTAAATTAATTTTGTTAATTAAATTAATTCAAAAAAATTAAATAATTAATAAAATTGACTCTTTAAAAATAAAAGTGAAACTTTGCATATATTTTATGCTGAATTCTCTTTGCATCTCTCTTCATACATATATAATGCACCATCAAAGAACTATTGTGATACAGTCGAACCCCGCTATAGTGAACACGGAACCAACAATTGTCATAATTTTCCGAAGCTTAATATCGTATAACTTATTCCGAAAATGGCTATAGTGAACCATCATGATGGTATATAGCCAATTTTTCTGGAATAAAGTTTTATACGATATTAAGCTTTTACAGGAATAATAATAGTTTTGCATATCTTGAATTAATTGAATAAATAATTAAATTAAAATTAATAATTTAATAAATTAAAAAATATTTATTAATTTTTGAAATTTTCCCAAAATAATTATTCAAAAATAATGCAAATACATTCGGTTAAATAGTAACTAATATTTAAATTTTCACGAAACACGTCTGCATTGTAGAAAAGAAATTGGCATTTTTCTCTTTACAGAAGTCTGCATATTTTAGACGGTGTCCTTCTATTCAAAATGCGTCTAAAATCTTTCATAAGGAAATAAGAGTAACAGAGAAGTGCATGTGAAATGAACAATTGGACAGTTCCACTCCACTTACCCCCAGTTTTCAAAGGGTGGTTGAAAAGAAAGAATAGGTAGTTGGGAAGCCTTCATTTAACTCCCGAGGGGAGGGGGGGGGGGGGTTGTAACACTAGTGGGTATTTTCGTTTAACCAGACAATCCTTCCAGGGTGTCTTCCAAGTGTGTATGAGTGGGGTTGGGAATATGAATAATGGTTCGAAAAGAAAGGGTAGTTCCTGGAACCCAGAAGGGTAAAAGAAAAGGTATGTTTACTTTGAAACGAGTCCAGTTTGAGTACTATAAGATGGGAAGGACAGGTTGAAATATGACACATTGTTAAAGATTGCTATCTCGCTGCCACTAGCCACTCATAGTATATCTTAAAATATGGAGAACTGAAAAAAAACTATTAAGGAAAGGAAATTTAAGTTCACTATAAGTGAACTCCCATTTTCTAAGTAGTTCACTATATCCATATAAAATAACATTAGTTAAATAGGAGTTCGGAAGGGACCACTAAAAAGGTTCATTATAAGCGAGGGTTCACTATAGCGGGGTTCGACTGTATTACAACAATCCAAACTGAATTATATCGCATAAATAAATATTCTTTCAAGAGTCTTATTTTTAGTTTAAATAAAGTTTCTCGTAGGTTTGACGAAAGAAAGGGCAATATTGAAAATATTGAATAAAAGTGGAATTTGCATGTTATTTCAATGTAGATTAAATTTTTAGTTATTTAAATTTTAAATAAACTTCTAATTAATTTTTTAATGAAATTTGAGATGTTGCCTAGCCTGATTTTTTGCTTCAAAATGACGTATCCTACTTCTTTGTAAGACTTACGGTTCGCTCTGTGAAAGTGAGTGACAGATAGACGGACTGATTATAATATCTTCCACTTTTTACGTTATAAACTTAGTGTGGAAGCTAAAAAAGAAGGAATTCAAGGAGGGGAGGGAGGAAAGAGAGTTATTACGGATGGATGAAACAGATGAATGGACAAATGCTATAAAAGGTAGATATCTGATGTCATTTTACCTGATCTTTTAAACAGAACAATTTTGAAAATTTGACAGTTAGAAGGGTAGTTAAGCAGCGTCAGTCTGTAAGCTGAAGGGTGACCAATCAGCTTAAAGGATAGTCTATATGATATCAAAGCAAAAGGAGGGGGTGATTGGCAGATAGAGATGGAACGGTTTGTTACAGAATCTGTCACTTAAACTGCTTCGACACAACACTTGTGCTCAACAGGAAACACTATTTATACACCTCAGAAAGAAATTCGCCAAACAGGGCCTTTAGCTACTTCTATTGATTATAATATCTTCTTTTTTTTACGTTATAAACGTAGTATGGAAGCTAAAAGATACATCTCTGATGCCTCCAAACATGCTTCACTCATTTGGCACGATTTTTGGCGAAATTTCGCAGGTTTTTGAAGCAACAAATTGGTGACTTTGGGGATCTTACCAATACATATGGATAGAAAATTTTGTTTAGGAGAGCAGAAGTCCATCATGATTTCCCGGATAGTTATAGAATGGTCAGACATGCAATTGCCAAAACCGACAAACCTATCTGGAAGAACTCAAAACACAAAGATAGCGACAAACAAACATCATTTAGCTGTACAGAACAAAGAGTTTCCCTGCAAAAAAAATATTCTGGGTGCCTGCTCATATATCAGCTTCGCCACTTAACCATGGTTAGAAAACAAGATAACAGCCTCCACGAGCCCTGTGCTCTAAGTACAAAGTTATCTCAATCTTTCCATACCAAACCGAATATCTCAATTGACTAAACACTAAATATTCTCATCTTATTAACATACAATCCAAATCCCAAAAGAAAATTTGTTGTCATAGCCGCAGTTCAACTCCTTTTTAGCCTCCACACCACAGCACACACAATCTTCACCAATATTTTATATATATTTTTTTTATCTCAATCCTTATTCCTCTGCCAATAGCACCGATATAGCAAAATGAGTTAAGGCTAAGGAGGATACCTTTTCATTTAGGGTTCTATCCTTGCTTTAGTCATCCTATAAACGGATTGTTCTGGACGAAAAAAAAATCCAACAATAATTAGCACCATGTATATAGTACTGGTGCAGGTTAAATACGTCATAGTCTAAAGTTCTGATGTAGCACCTGATATGATATCATTAGTTGCCTTGGGAGCCAGCTGAGGTGTTGGTGGCGTCACTTAACCACAATTAAATTGCAAAGACCTATGCCAATATCCCTCGCATAGCACATTGATTCAACCAAAGGTCATTCATAAAACAATTTATAAATCAAATCGATACATTCAAACGTAAAAAAAATGGTTCTGTCTCTTGGCTGTGTTGTCTAAAAAACTTATCCTGCAACCAATATACTTTGTCTAGCTCTGGTGTAATGTTGATACCCTCATTCTGCCATCAAAACCCCCACCCCAAGCAATATAAACGCAATATAAACGTTTTACCTTGATGCTAGAGTTTTTTAGGGGAAAACCGGTGTTTTCAAAAGCTTATATTTCAATATTCGGTTTAACTGAGCATGTTTAAATAGCACTAGACTGGTTAAATTGAGAGTGGTTAAAGAGACCGGCTAAAATGTAACCGGTTCAAAGAAACCAGTTACTCTTAAGAAATGTCAAACTTCAGTATAAAGAAGGAACTTTCGTAATGATGTGGAGTGAATTTACGTTACAATTTTCCTACTTATTTTTGTCGTTTTGAAGAGGTGACTATCTCTGCATTTTAACTAAAGTGCAAAATAGAATAATATGTCGCTATTTTGTGATTTTATCTGGGAAAGACTGCACTTTTCGTCAAGAAAATCGGTCAATGCATGCCTCTAAATCCACGAATTTGTGCCAAAACTTTAAGGTGATGGACTGGTAGGCATTCGGTTCGTATTTAGAGATGTTTAATTGTACATTTGAAGCAAATATGATTTGAATAAAGATTTAAAGTGGCTATATTGTCTGTTTGGTGTGAAATTGAACCAATATTGTTATTAAATCTGTTTAGTTCACTGGATATCGTGTTTTTTTTAAACTTATCATATGAAAAAATACAATTCATCAATAAAATTGTGAAATTAGGCCATTATCTTCTTTAAATTAGCATAATCTCGTGTTTATGTCTAAACTTTTGCATTATACAAATTTTATTTTATGAAAAAAATTATTCCTATAGCAAATCAAATAATTATGTTTCAATTATAGCATTTAAAAATATATTTTTAATATGTTTCGGTTTTTTTTGTAATTCTACTATCACAATTCTAAATTTTACAGGTAAATGAAGTCATTGCTTAAACTTTTGCATCACAGTGTATATGAGTTGTTAGAATTTAACTTATTTTGGTAGAACAGTCGAGGACACAACAACCGGAACATACCTCGCTATTGAAGCACCGTTTGTGGGAAACATAATTGTCATAATCATATATTAAGGAATTAAAGTTTTTTGGTGAACACCGCAAGGGGTCGTCTTCGTATTGAAATTAATACAAACTTTGACATTGTCAACACCCAATTTTTTTTGTTTAGAAACGTTCAGAATTGTCAAAATACCCCAAAAATCAATTTTCAAACCCAAATCCTTCATAGTTGTTGAATAATGGTAACAGAAAGTTTATCGGTCATAATGTGAAATAAGCTTTCCAAACTTTTGATCATATATCTCCGTTAATAATATACGCAGTCAGACGATATCATTTCCTGTGTTACTTTACAACTTTCCAAACTAAGTTTGAATACTTTTATAAACTTTGAATCCATTAATTTTTTTGCAGAAATGGATTCATTGTCAAAAGTTAATGCAAAATACCAAATTTTATAATACTAACAAAACTTGTTATTACGATCACAAGCGCATCTTTCGAAATTGGGGACCATTCATAAATGAAAAACCATTAACAATCAAGATTGGACCGATCGTCTGGCTATTAAAACAGAATTGTAGACAGAAAATAGTTTCATTTTCTGTGAAGTAAATTAAATCAATAATCTATGTAAGCTGGATTTGGAAAGATCTTGTAAAAAGAATTTTTATTACAGGTTATTTGTGCATTAAGAGAAATCAAGAAAAAGGTTATCCTACTTTACTTTTAATTTTAAAAACAATAAGCAAATTAATTGGATATTCAAGATATGTCTACGGCGATGTCATCAAACATAAGCAAGTAGGTTTGTTACAGAATCTGTCACTTAAACTGCTTCCTCACAACATTTGTGCTCAATAGAAAACAAACTGTTTATACACCTCAGAAAGAAATTCGTCAAACAGAGCCTTTAGCTAGTTCTAGTTCAAAGTTTTAAATGCCAAAATAAACTATTTTCATTAATATTCTTTCTCAGATTTAATAATTAGTCCTTATCGTTTGCTAAATTTGTATGAAGTTAGAAAAATAATGGAGTAAATATTTTTAATAAATATCTTTGAGTCGCCACAATTTCCCATTTACATTAACTTTCTTTCGAAAATCCAGTTATAATTTATCGTTTCTTAAATTAATTTTGTTAATTAAATTAATTCAAAAAAATTAAATAATTAATAAAATTGACTCTTTAAAAATAAAAGTGAAACTTTGCATATATTTTATGCTGAATTCTCTTTGCATCTCTCTTCATACATATATAATACACCATCAAAGAACTATTGTGATACAGTCGAACCCCGCTATAGTGAACACGGAACCAACAATTGGTTCACTATATCCGATGGTTCACTATAGCCAATTTTTCTGGAATAAAGTTTTATACGATATTAAGATTTTACAGGAATAATAATAGTTTTGCATATCTTGAATTAATTGAATAAATAATTAAATTAAAATTAATAATTTAATAAATTAAAAAATATTTATTAATTTTTGAAATTTTCCCAAAATAATTATTCAAAAATAATGCAAATACATTCGGTTAAATAGTAACTAATATTTAAATTTTCACGAAACATGTCTGGATTGTAGAAAAGAAATTGGCATTTTTAGGATTTTCTCTTTAAAGAAGTCTGCATTTTTCAGATGGTGTCCTTCTATTCAAAATGCGTCTAAAATCTTTCATAAGGAAATAAGAGTAACAGAGAAGTGCATGTGAAATGAACAATTGGACAGTTCCACTAAACTTACCCCCAGTTTTCAAAGGGTGGTTGAAAAGAAATAGGTAGTTGAGAAGCCTTCATTTAACTCCCGAGGGGAGGGGGGGGGGGGGGGGGGTGTAACACTAGTGGGTATTTTCGTTTGACCAGACAATCCTTCCAGGGAAGTGTGTATGAGTGGGGTTGGGAATATGAATAATGGTTCGAAAAGAAAGGGTGGTTCCTGGAACCCAGAGTGTGGAAAAGAAAAGGTATGTTTACTTTGAAACAGGTCCAGTTTGAGTACAATAAGATGGGAAGGACAGGTTGAAATATTGCACATTGTTAAAGATTGCTATCTCGCTGCTACTAGCCACTTATAGTATATCTTAAAATATGGAGAACTGAAAAAAAAATATTAAGGAAAGGAAATTTAAGTTCACTATAAGTGAACTCCCATTTTCTAAGTAGTTCACTATATCCATATAAAATAACATTAGTTAAATAGGAGTTCGGAAGGGACCACTAAAAAGGTTCATTATAAGCGAGGGTTCACTATAGCGGGGTTCGACTGTATTACAACAATCCAAACTAAATTATATCGCATAAATAAATATTCTTTCAAGAGTCTTATTTTTAGTTTAAATAAAGTTTCTCGTAGGTTTGACGAAAGAAATGGCAATAGTGAAAATATTGAATAAAAGTGGAATTTGCATGTTATTTCAATGTAGATTAAATTTTTAGTTATTTAAATTTTAAATAAACTTCTAATTAATTTTTTAATGAAATTTGAGATGTTGCCTAGCCTGATTTTTTGCTTCAAAATGACGTATCCTACTTCTTTGTAAGACTTACGGTTCGCTCTGTGAAAGTGAGTGACAGATAGACGGACTGATTATAATATCTTCCACTTTTTATGTTATAAACTTAGTGTGGAAGCTAAAAAAGAAGGAATTCAAGGAGGGGAGGGAGGAAAGAGAGTTATTAAGGATGGATGAAACAGATGAATGGACAAATGCTATAAAAGGTAGATATCTGATGTCATTTTACCTGATCTTTTAAACAGAACAATTTTGAAAATTTGACAGTTAGAAGGGTAGTTAAGCAGCGTTAGTCTGTAAGCTGAAGGGTGACCAATCAGCTTAAAGGATAGTCTATATGATATCAAAGCAAAAGGAGGGGGTGATTGGCAGATAGAGATTGAACGGTTTGTTACAGAATCTGTCACTTAAACTGCTTCGACACAACACTTGTGCTCAACAGGAAACACTATTTATACACCTCAGAAAGAAATTCGCCAAACAGGGCCTTTAGCTACTTCTATTGATTATAATATCTTCTTTTTTTTACGTTATAAACGTAGTATGGAAGCTAAAAGATACATCTCTGATGCCTCCAAACATGCTTCACTCATTTGGCACGATTTTTGGCGAAATTTCGCAGGTTTTTGAAGCAACAAATTGGTGACTTTGGGGATCTTACCAATACATATGGATAGAAAATTTTGTTTAGGAGAGCAGAAGTCCATCATGATTTCCAAGATAGTTATAGAATGGTCAGACATGCAATTGCCAAAACTGACAAACCTATCTGGAAAGAACTCAAAACACAAAGATAGCGACAAACAAACATCATTTAGCTGTACAGAACAAAGAGTTTCCCTGCAAAAAAAATATTCTGGGTGCCTGCTCATATATCAGCTTCGCCACTTAACCATGGTTAGAAAACAAGATAACAGCCTCCACGAGCCCTGTGCTCTAAGTACAAAGTTATCTCAATCTTTCCATACCAAACCGAATATCTCAATTGACTAAACACTAAATATTCTCATCTTATTAACATACAATCCAAATCCCAAAAGAAAATTTGTTGTCATAGCCGCAGTTCAACTCCTTTTTAGCCTCCACACCACAGCACACACAATCTTCACCAATATTTTATAATTTTTATCTCAATCCTCTGCCAATAGCACCGATATAGCAAAATGAGTTAAGGCTAAGGAGGATACCTTTTTCATTTAGGGTTCTATCCTTGCTTTAGTCATCCTATAAACGGATTGTTCTGGACGGAAAAAAAAATCCAACAATAATTAGCACCATGTATATAGTACTGGTGCAGGTTAAATACGTCATAGTCTAAAGTTCTGATGTAGCACCTGATATGATATCATTAGTTGCCTTGGGAGCCAGCTGAGGTGTTGGTGGCGTCACTTAACCACAATTAAATTGCAAAGACCTATGCCAATATCCCTCGCATAGCACATTGATTCAACCAAAGGTCATTCATAAAACAATTTATAAATCAAATCGATACATTCAAACGTAAAAAAAATGGTTCTGTCTCTTGGCTGTGTTGTCTAAAATAACTTATCCTGCAACCAATATACTTTGTCTAGCTCTGGTGTAATGTTGATACCCTCATTCTGCCATCAAAACCCCCCACCCCAAGCAAAAAAATAAATGAAAGGATTAAGCAAAACAAAAAAAAAAACACATTAGAATAATTCAGACATATAAATGCATTTTGGAGATTAGCCCCATTTTTCGCCAAACTCGTTTTGTTGAATATTTAATAAGCAATGGGGAATCTGGCAACAAATATTGATATTTGGGGTATTTTAAAGATTCTGAACATTTATAGACAATAAAAAATTGGGTGTTGCTATTGACACACATTATACAGAATAGATTTTTTAAGAATTTTTATATTTTTGTAAAAAAAAAAGTACTGAAAAGGATTTCTTTTATCGACCTTAGTTGATTGAAAATGGTTAGGATCTTAATTATAACTTGAGGTACTAAAAATCTCTACTGTGCATCTGACGCTTGAATAGGAAAAAAGGGTGACAGCCCTGATGCTGGGAGATGAAAAGAGAAACACGCACCTTCTTCATTTGAGGGCATCTTGGAAGGGGCTGAAAACAACAAAAGACCATGTCACTTTACAAAACAATACAGTACTGAAAAACTGACTTCAACTAAATAATCTCATAGTAACTGTTTCAAAATTTCTGTCTATTCAAACTTATCTGTCATTCCTTTTTAATAGTTGAAGGTGTCAGCCCCCTTACAGAGTAAATCGCATTCTTGGAATGAACGGAATGTGTGGAATAGTGCATGTATGAAAAGCTAAAGTTCTCTAGGAAGAGAGTGACTGGTGAGCAAACAGATCCCCCCCCCCCTTTTTAAAGTATGTTTAAGTAGAAATATGTGAATTTCAAAAATGAAATATTGTCAATTCCACACAGCTTTAAGGTAACCTCAATGCAGATTTTTCAGAACCTTGGTAAATAAAGAGACCTGGCATAGTTATGAATGAAACTAGCAAAACAAGTTTTTTCAAATACTACATTTCATTAATTATTAAAAATTGAACAGACTTCAAAATAATGTTAATAGCTTTTAGCTATCATACAAGTTGTTATACTTATGCTTTAACACCTGCCGAAATGAGGCTTTAAAAAATCAACTTTTAATAATTAATAAGTAACTTTCCTTTCTGGTACGTATTTCTTTGAAATACATTTTTATATTTACTATACAGAAACTTTTCAAAAATTCTATATGTGTCAATTTTATCCACAGTTCCTGTGTAGATGTCAATACATGATTTTATATATTATTTCTACCCCCTAACAGTTAAGAGGTAAAATATACTTTTATTTCTTCTAACATTTAAAATTCCTAGCCAACACGTCCAAATTTTTTAACAAACCGTTATATGCAATTTTAATACTGTAAAAACAACATCTTATGTACTCACCATCCTCCTCAAGAACGGCTTCTCCATCCTCCCCTGCAGAAGAAAAAAGGGATGAGGTGTTAAACAGCGCACTACACTGTACACATACAAAAGATTGTCTACATGCTTAGCAATTAGGGGTTGGGATGCACCAAATATTCGGTATTTCGGCCAGTCTAGCCGAATATTTGGTTTGGCCAAATAGTGAAATTTAATTTTTTTGAAATTTCTGAATAAAATTGTTTTCCGAAATAAATACAAAAAAAAAGAAAAATATATGTTGATTAATATAAGAAACACCAGAAAAATTCATGTTACAGCGTTGACTGAATAGTCGTTATTTGTCCAAATTTGCTATTCAGTGCATCACTAGATACAAATATACACTATAGATAAAAATCTCATACAAACTACTACAAAATAACTCAAAATCTTAAGAATGCTGCTGTCGCAACACAAAATATTTCCATATTTTAACAAATCTGCAATCACGTAAAGCATTCTGAAATACGAGGGCTGTTTTTTTTAAACCTCCGATTGGCTGTAACAAAAAGACAGGTCAAAATACAAAAAGATTTTTTTTTACAAAAAGTAATGTACAATACTGCTTATTTCTCCACATAATTACCTTGACGATTAAAGCATTTGTCATATCTGTAAACAAGCGTTGAAATACCCCCTCTTCATGAAATGTTGCCGCCAATAATTGGGAGGGAGCTGTGACGGTTTCGAGCTGGTTTTCGTTTCTTGCAGGCAGAAGGGAACAGTTCAACGGAAATTCATCGAAGAATTAGTCAAGTGTATGGATATTTATGAGTGGTGGTGTTGTTCGTGAATGCTGTTTAATATTTAAAGTTGGCCGAACTTATGTTCATGAAGAAGGGGACCAAGGAAGCAAGTCTGTCGCTACATACGACATTGTTCAGCGAGTTGACCAAGTGTTTAGGAAAATTCGAAGGTGTACCATACGTGAATTATCGATTAGCATAGTGGCTTGGATTGTAGCGCTTCCAAATTGACATGGAGCTCAAAGAAACCGTCACAACTCCCTTCAAATCATTGGGGGCTACATTTTATGAAGAGGATATTTCAAAGCTTGTTGCAGGTATGACAAATTCTTTAATCGTCAAGGTAATTATGTGGAGAAATAAGCAGTATTGTACATTACTTGACAAAAAAAAAATCTTTTTTGTATTTTGTCCCATCTTTTTGTTACAGCCCATCGGAGGTTGCAAAAACAAAACAGCCTTCGTACTTTGATGCAAGTCAAGATTGCTTAGGGTTGCTTCACATTCATCATAGGTCCGTATCTTATAGATGAGAGCTTTAATAAGATTTCTGCAAGTGGATCGTTCCGTAATAAACACATTTGTTGAGTATTTAGAATTTTTATTATGTAGACTAAGTCACAAAAATATGCATTGTTGAAAAAAAATTCAAAACCGTTCTGATATAATGGATGGTCTCGATTTGACAATTTGCATTATATTGCCAAGCAACGAAAACGCCCAAAACATTCCACTGCATCTTTCATACAACTCGATGGGTTTGGCAACCCCACATTAAATATTCCCCCATGAAGAGACCGGCTATTATATCATAGCTGTACCAAAATTTCTTGAAAGAAGTTTAAATGGTATCTTGTTTTTAGATGGGGAAAACTGTAGCTAAAAAGGAAGAACAAAGAAAAAGATGAATGCAAGTATAGTGTTAAATGCAAGTGTATGAATCTTATAAAGAAAAGGGAATCTAAGAAACAAAAAGACGAACCAAAAACAAAAGAGCTATGACCATTAGACAGAAAGAAGTTAGAAAGTTAAGAAAGGGGTAAGAAATAAGATAAGCTAAGAAAGCACTCAAAGTTGAAAAAAAAGATGCACAGAAAAATTCTTTTATTTCAAGTTTGAATTCTCCATGTAAGGCATTTAAAAATTGTGCTTCATTTGGGAAGGCCTTTGCTGAATAAAAAATACTGCAAAGACCAAACAATTCCAAGCTTTGGTGAAAAAGTTAGCTTACCAAGTATTGAACAACTAACACCTGACAAACCATCAGTAAGTTGTGTGAGGAAACAAAATCAAAAGAGTTTTATAGAAAAAATAGCCTATCAAGCACATAGAACTAAGAATGGCCATGAAGGAAGCACAAAAAAGCTCAAACTATAAAAGAAATGTGTGAATATCGCTTGGTGACGCATATGAAAGCGTTCACATTTTTGCAAGATGGATCTTTCAATATACTTCTTAACTTGCAATCATAACAATGATGGGTTCATTTTAAGTACATGGCAATGATACCATTTCTCGGAGATGTTTTAAAAAAAAATCATGTTCTTGCTAAGAGGTTAAAAATGTTTACAAGGTATTTAAATAAGCTTATAATAACATAAAATTCAGTAACAAAAACAGCGATCTAAAATTGAAAAATCATAGCATTTAAGATACCCTAATAACTCGATTAAGATATAAGTATGGACATAAAAGGATCAACAAGTTGCAAGCATATGTAAAACAGGGTTTTTATTCTTGAACATATTTTACACCTTCTTCTATTATACATTTTCAATACCCCCCCCTACGTTTAATTAAATTGAAAGTAACTTTTATTTTTCAAGTTATATTACAAGCTAAAAGGTTATTTGCGCAAATACTTGCGTTTGTGACAATCATTTTCTTTTTAAAAAAAGGTGTTGCCGCACTACCCTGCCCATCCAACGGTCCTGCTTGCGAACCTTGTCTAATAGCATTAAATCTAAATTTTTGCATAAGTAAATTCTTACCTTTGCCACTTTGGGTTATTTTTATTAAATTTCAGCTTTAGTAGTGTGGTAAGTATCTTAATAAGCGTATTTACTGCTAACTCATATAGTTTGTTTCAAAAGTTGTCAGTAAGGTTCAGACAGGTGTAAATAATTAAAAATATCATGGATCACAAAGAAAATTATAGACAATAAATTTATTTAAATTAGTTAAAATGACAAAAAAAAAATCTTAAAAAATATATATAGAAAATGAATGCATGTTAAATGGCCTAATTTTGCCTTTTCATTGATTGAATTGTATTTCTTTTTTATATAATAAATTAAAAACAGGCTATGTTAGTTTGAATTATTGTCGCACATAAGCTACATGATCAAAAAACAGGATTTTCCATTAGATTAAAAGATTTTTTTAACACTCCTGGTTCAATTTTATACCAAGCATCCAGTATAGCCATTTTAACCCCTCTTTGCAGTTTCTTAAGGAAGGAAAAACAATTTCTTAAAACTGGTTATAATATGCAATTTTAATACTGTAAAAACAAACTTCTTATATACTCACCATCCTCCTCAAGAACACTCTTCTTTATTTCTCCGTCCTCCCCTGCAAAGAATTGAAAAAAAAAAAACTTAGAACTTAGTGTTTTTTATTGTTATTTAAATAAGTGCAGTGTAACCAAATATTTAAAAAAAATGGGATTTTGAAGAAACCTCTCAAAAACTCTAGCACCAAGCCGGAATGTTCATAATAGTGTAGAGTTAATTGGTGTTGAGAGCAGTGGCGGATCTAGCCATGCCCCCCCCCCCCCTCAAGTCCTGTTGATCGTCTTTTTTTATATTTGAAAACAAAATTAAGACACAAATTTAAATTTATTTTCTTTTTCAACCAAATTTTTCGATAAAGCGTTAGAGATAATAACTATTTTTACAGTTTATAGAAAGAGTATTCTTCAACTGTTGGTGCCGATTTATTTTTCATTTGTTTTGTCGTTTTATTTTTTATGAGTTCACGAAACTTTGAAGGTCACAATAAAATGAAGAAAAGGAATAACGAAAACTAGCTAATCACAAAATTCCACGCAAATAAGATTTGGGAAATAATATTTATTTTTATTTATTTGGGGGTTGGCGCCATTTATATTCCACACGTGCTATCTAACGATGAATATTTTGTGAACGTTTAAGGGTTTTAGTTTGCTTACATTATCTAAGTAAAAATAAGTGTACTTCAACTCGGGAGTTTTTGCGCTTTTCCTCTACTATCAAATTTCATGAGAGCAAGATTGGAAAATAAGAGTAAGTTATAAGCTTCTATATTTAATCAATAAGTTCTTCTGCTTATTTTTTTTTTAATTGCCTTAATGATATAAAAAAAATATACGTTAAAATTTTTAAAGTTGCCGACTTATAATATTTGTGAAGGTGGCATTCTAAAGACTATCATGTGGGATAGGTTAGTTTGAAACCCGAGGGCTATTGGCGACGGGCGTCGTAATTTAGAACCACAATCAAATGACCTGAGTAGGCACAAAACGAAACCGTTAAGGGTGACATCGTACGCAGTGTCGGGACTTTGGAGCATATTTAATGTGTACTCGCTCTACACGGGGTATTATTCGGACATTTTTGGCTGCACGGCCGTTTTATAGGTCAGAGTTATTTTGGCGATGCCCGGTCCCGAACCTGGCACCTTCCTCAAAAAGGCGAACGCCTTAATCGACTAAGCTCCTCAGCACAAAACAAACAGTAGTAGGTAAAATAAGTATTAATGTAAGTTCATAAATAGTAATTAGTAAAAAATAATAGTAAAAATATGTATTTACCATGGAAAATTAAATGAAAAAATAATTTCAATTAGAAATAATTTGATTAAAATTAAAACTAATTTTGATTAAAAATAATTTTAAATGAAAATATAAAAAAATTCCCCTCCGCCCTTAGAATTTTTTTTAGTTGCGCCCTAGATTCGGTGCCCCCCCCCCCCCCCCCAACAGAAATATCCTAGACCCGCCACTGGTTGAGAGGACGGACTTTTGGGGATTTTGAAGAGGAAACTATCTCTAAACTGTTAAAAAGTACACATCAGAATAATAGATGGGGAAAACTGCACATTTCATCAAGACAATGGGTTAATGCATGTATGGATTTAGATGGAATAGAGATGTTACCCTGTAAAGTTGAAGAAAATGGACAGTAACATTTCACCATAGAAGAGTTACAATGGCTATATCGACATAACTAAAAGTGTTACTAAATCGTTTAAATACAACAGAAACTAGTTTTTTTTAAAAAAATTATCATAAAAAAAAAATACAATTCAAGTAATAAAAACGCAATCTACAGTAATTTATTTTTTCTATATACGAGACAGAATTTTTTTCTGCAGTTTTCACTATTAATTGAAATAAAATTAATTATCTGTTATTTTTATTGAGGTTGATGATATTTTTTGTGACACTGCCTGATTCATACTACCACAATTTTTTAACCAACCCGTTCGTAAAATTTTGCGACTCAAAAAGTTTTTTTGTCTAAAATTTTGAGACAGACTATGCAAAAGAATGTGTACAGTATATGGCCGCGAGTTGCAATATCCTGAAATGCTTCATCTCTCTGTATCTTAAAAACTATTGTTTGCGAAAAAAAGTGTATTTTTTCTATATGGCTATTAAGATGATATCTAACTCAATTTGTGAACAGATTTTAAATGATGAGGGAAATATTGAAAAATGACTCCAAAATGTGATTTTTAAGCCCTGTGGGACATGTGCCTGATGCTCTGCATCTGCTCATGCATGCTCTGATGAATTTAATACAATTTAGCAGGAATCATTTTTTCATATGATAGAACAAATTAAGAAACAAAATCAAAAATCTGTTATACAGTCGAACCTTGTTAATGCGAACTCGCTTAACATGAAATTCCGCTTAAGAACCATTAGGTCAGAATAACAAACACTTTTACGACCTTTTTAGAAATGTTGCTGCTTTTTTTAACTAGAAAATACACTTTATCGCCGACTAGGCGAAAAAAATACTTTGCTTTAGTATCGCCAATGAAATTCGAAAACTCCCCCCCCGTTAGTTGGCTTCGTGCTTCATTAAACACAGCGCGCTGTGACACTTAGGTAATGAAAGAATGGAAAATGTTTGGGGTTTCGTTTGTGCGACTGAACTTGAGAACGTTAACTATTTGTGTCTCACCTTTTAGGATTTTGTGGAGTCTGCCAGTGATATAGATTTCTTTCTAGAGTTTATTGATTCTTTATTTCCGTGTTATTAGACATGTTAAAATGAGCAGAAAAATAAACATAATAAATCCGATTCCTTTTATCTGTACATATGTATCTGTCAGCAGATTCTTTAAAACTTTTTACATTGTTAATAAAGCAAGGTATTTATCTATATAATAAAAAAAGAGTCTGTCTTCTGTTATCGGATGTAAAATACCTACGTTATACTGCCACAGGAATTCGGAATTTAAAGATAGATTCCCTTTAATACTCGTTTGTCACTGAGGTCTTGTTTTTTCATATTTGTGTCATTTTTTTAGGAAAATCGAATTTCTAAAAAAAATACACCACTTCGTCAAATCCGATCTTTTTTCTCTTCATGATGCCATCGCTGAAAATTAAATAAAACTTTATACGAACATTTAAAATTCAAAATGTTTATTTTATTCTTTTGCCATTACTTTCAGAAACTAAATTTATTATTTGAAAATAATTGACACGTTTCAAGTGACGTAATTCCGCCAGTCTTCATTCCCGTATTTTATTGTGGGTTTATTTGATGATTTTTTCATTGGATTTTTTTGTTGACTGCATGTATGCATATTTAAGCAATAAATGTATAGTTAAGCTATTACTGAACTATGATGGTTAATAAAGGCCATCGCACTAGAGCTATTAGTGTGTTATGTCTTTATTTTTTCGCCAAATACGTTGCCAAACTCGCCAAATTATTAAATAAAATTCGCCAAATAGGCAATTTCTTTTATGAATAATTATAAGCTGGTCGGTTGTTCGAAGGTCATTGTGTTTGAGCTGTATAATGGGTGTGGGTAGCTATATCTATTTTCTCGCCAAATTATTTTGCAAAACGCGCCAAATGAGCAAAAGGTTTTATGTATTTATGAGGGAATTGTGATGGCATTTATGAGTGCATTTTACAGCGTATTTTTCATTTTGGAATTTTAAGGCAATGAACGGGATTTTATAATTTATAACGAGCGGAAACAATAATAAGTTTATGATCCTATAACAGGTTATATGGTACACATATTTGGAATCCATTTGATATTTTTTTATTCCGTGCGAAGAACGGGTATAAATTTGCTAGTTTATTATAAAAACACCACGATTTTTTCTTTAAAAATATATTCGGGGGTCCCAAATATTCATAGAACGTGTATATCGGGATCAATTATTTCTGGCGTTTAAACAATCATTTCTTCTTCTAAATAACTTCTTTTGTTTATATGTAATGTCTCCGTTTTTACATCAAATTTTAGAAAATTAAATTTGTTTGTTATTTCCATGTTATTAGATATAGAAAGTTAAAATGAGAAGAATTAAAAATGTAATAAATCCGATTTCTTTGTATGTACATATGTATCTGTCTGAAGATTCTTTGAATGGCTTTAAAGTTGATTATGTGATCTTTTTTAAAGATTTAAATATATTTTTACTTAATTTACAAAAGAAAAAAAAGATCTCAGTTGTGATAATAGCTATAAACATGGCACATACTAAAAAGTTCCGAATTTTGGATTTCTTTTGTTTACTTAGGGAGACTGAAAACCTAAGGTTCATTATCGCGTTTTACAGGGGCTTGCGAAAAATTAAATTTAAAAATAAATTTTAAAATGTTTTAAAATGCAATTCTTAAAATTAAAACAATTTTACTACTCAACGAAGTTGATGTATTGGTTTATTATAAAGTTTTCGCAGTATGTATTCATTTGCGATTTATTCAGAAAAATTTTTACAGAGAAAAAAACACACTTTTTTGCTTAATTTATTATTTCAATTAACGGATATAAAAGATATTGTAATGAAAGTATTGAAGTGTTGTCGAAAATCCGAATTTTGCGTTGGAGGGTGCAGAATGCAAAAAATATGTTTTTTTTGTTTTTTTTTAAAAAATTTTAATATAGAGAGCAAAGGTTCGTCTGTCATACGGTCTGAAACTACTGTGACCTATTAGAGCTACGGACCTCAAATTTGTTATGCGAGTTCTTAGTACCCGTTGGACATATTGTAAATAGGTTTTTAAGAAAACTTATACATTAAATACCTTGAAATGTAATTGATTTAATGAATAGTAATTGAAAGTCGTGAAGTGGTACACACCCCTAGATTTTAATTCTGATTAATATATTATTTCATCGAAGCAATTTCTCAAAACTGAAAAGGTTGTGTTTTCGACGGATTCTTTATAATAATTCAGTATCAGTGATTCGCTGAGGTTTTTTTAAATCAAACAATTTTGCCGTAAAAGAGAAATTGTTCTATGAAAAAAAAATCGTTCAAATAAATAATTTTTATTTCGGTAAATGTTTTTTCTAGAAGTATTCCTTTAAATACTTAACAATTCCTGAACGTGTGGGGGGGGGTGGTTAATGAGATTATATACACCCTTGTAAAAAAATTGCTATTTAAATTTTAACTTATAATTCAAAATAAGTTTGGATTTCCCACATTATTTCGTAAATAGAGAGGTTAAATAATAAAAGAAATATTTAATACATTGTATAATATATTCTTAATCTAGTCATTGAACTACTTTTAAAATTGTAAAATACTATTTGATTTTGAAAGTTTTCTGAAGGAATATTTTATGACAATGGACATTCACAATAGCCTACGGACCAAATTATTTTTGGTAAACAAATCATAAAGATTTTTAATCATTTGTCATATTTAATTTTCGTTAGAGTGCTACCTAAGAAATATTTTATCTAAGCATAGTATAATAGCATCGTTTATAGCAAAATAAGCAATAGTATACTTCCTCGAACTCACATAACTTTTAAAATGCATCTCTAAATCAAAAACTCTAAATGACTCAATTCTATCCTATACACACGAAAAACCTTTTCCAATTTCCTAAACCCAGATAGGTGACTTCTTCAATTGTCAAATGTTGAAAACAGCTTATTTTGTTCAAAACATGAAGGTTATAGCGCGGTAGAGCGTGGTAACGGCTGACATTCGACCTGCCTTCTATGAGGACAGTAAAATACACAGAGAATGATCCAGCTAAAAACTCATGTCTCCTTTATCATGCACCAGGGTTAGAGCTCCCTCCAGCGTTTTTAGGGGGTTCTATTCAAAGTAACCCCCCTCCATATGTTGAGCGATAAAGTTAATTGACTTGGCGACACATTGGCAGTTGATCGCCAAATGTGGGGTTGCCATAATTCACTTTCACAAATTAGCAACTACTTTTCTCAATTTTTTAAAAAATACAAATATTTAAATTAAAAATTAATTTCGTAATGAATTGAAAAACAAAAATTTCGATTGTGTACAAAATATATAATTATTGCAGTATCTCTCCTCTTTTTTTTTTTTTACTGAGATACATCGTCATACACTAAGGACATCGTATTCTTCACTGATTTCCAAACTTTAAAAAATCATTAAAAATACTCAATATGTGATTTTCACAAATAATTTATCAAAAACTATTTTACTTCTTTTATTCTTTAAAATGGTGCCAGAAACTAATGGTCTTTATTAAAATTGTGACGGCTATTAGTCTGAGAAGATTCTCCATAGGAATACCATTATGATTTTCAAGGGGTTAAATTTGGCTTCATGACTCTTAAGATGAACTGAAATCATTTTCCCGTCCTAGAAAGCTTTGAGCTAATGCTGAAAAAAAACTTTTAATGTGAAATCGCTTCAGACGAAATCCTGCTTAACCCGAACAAAAAATTCGAGTGTTCCCTCCGAGTTTGCCTTAATGAGGTTGACGGTAGTTGCAAACATATAGTAAAATATATAATGCAAATATATGCTTGAAATTTATCATGTTAAATATGCAAAACTTTCCGATATAGTGTAGGTCACACACAATATTATCCTATTATAAAATGTCAAAAAATGATTATTTTTGAGAATGAATGGGACCCACTGTTCACTTTAATATTGTCTGGTTAAAAATGAAGTTACTTGCAAGTGGATGCAAGCTAAGTCATTTGAATAATTTCTAATGTGCCTTTTCAAGTCAGAATTGTAAAAATAATTAAGAATGGAAATTAAACTAACTAGGATTGTGTATGAAAAAAAAACAAATTGATATAGGCAAATGGAACCCAATAACAGTTTATCGAGAATAGTAATTTTTGCAAATGCAAGCCATAAAAAGAGCCCTATTTGAAGAAGTGGGTTCTATGCGCACCGCTCTTCTTCTGCATCTTCCTGGCAAAGTACTCCTCCATGCTGAGGGGGCTCCGGAAGGTGGATTGACACTCCTCCTCACGCTGCAAAAGAAATGCAATTAGAATCTCTCAAACTTAGATGTGAACCATCCATGTTTAAATGGAAATGTGTTCCCTCCCAACTTTGGTCAAACATCTTTTTTACAAAAAAATAAATAATAATGTTAAAAATATAACAAGAAAACCAATTTCCCAAACATTATTAAATCACTAAACATTTTAGGTAAAGGAATTATACTTTTAGAAACAGCTATAAAGTGTTTTTGTTAAATTAAAAAAAAATTGTGTGTTTTAAAATTTAGGATACAGTTCAGGTAGGTACAACTTTGGTCCAAGCAAAAAATATGTTAAAAACAACCTTTTACAGCATTTCAGGCCATATAACAGAATGAAATCATATCATTAAAATGGCTTAACATAAAATTTATTAATAACTTATTTTCTTTATGCTGCATTTAAAAATGACATCATTTCAATACAGTATAACAATGTTGACCACAGTTTAAATGAAAAATCTTTAAACTGCAATTTCATTAAAAGAAATTATTTTCATTAAAAGAATTATTTTTGAAAGCAAGATTAAAAAATAAAACAATTGTTATTGTAAAAGGAAAATAACATATTAGTAATTACAAATTCGAAAAAGTTTCAATCCTAGGCATTATCGTTTAGTGCTTTTTTACATTTAGTTTAAAGTGAAATCTGAAAAAATATATAAATCTAAAATATGAATAGTAGTAAAAAAAATTTCACAAATTATTAAACATAACATAATACTTTTATTCACATATTTTTGAAAGTGTAAAGTTGTAAAGTGTAAAGTTACCAAAAGTAATCAAAATATATTGGTCAAAGACCAGACAATGATTTTATTTGTCAAAAGTTTCCCGGTGACTGATAGTGTAAAAAATATTCAACATAGGTTAAAATAAATGGTGTACTATTCATCTCAATAGAGTTTTCTATTGTTTTCTTTAGCTACTTTCAATCTTTTTATCAGAACTTCAGGATAAAAATTTGAAGAAATAACTTTTTGCTAATATATACTTGTAGAAATATAAACACTATTTTGAGTGAGACACTAAAATAAAAATAAAAACTATTTTACATGAAATAAAAGATCCAAGTTGCACCAACAACGGTATTTTTTCTCTTATAAACAAAGTGTTTTAAGTTGTTGTTTTTAAAACTTGGTTGAAAGGGTCTGCAGATGTTTTTAAATATATTTTTCTACAATAATCTTAAGAGAGCTATTAATTTTTAGAAAATTTATTTTAATAAACCACAATAAATGACCAAGTGGTTGCGACATCTTACAATGTCAATGTATTCTGCATTGAAAGTGGCCTATATAGAAGTGTTTTGTGTACAGGACTGCTAACAGCATCAGAAAATGTTTCAGTCACCAGACCCCATTTTTACCTGCACCTTCCCCCTAATAGAAGAATGGCTAATTACAGCAATCGGGACCAGCAAATTACGGGATGAGCATAATGCCCCTTTGTGTGAAATATCTCAAATTCATGACTGAAATTAACAATTTGCATGACTCCAGGAATCGGACCAAAAATAAGAAAAATTTCAATTCAAGCCATTATGAAATTTGATGTGCAATGCAATATCTTCTAAAATATACTTTTATATTAAGTAAACAATTATTATATCTAAAAACCAAGTATAGGAAAATAAGAATCTTAACTAAAAAAAACAGCAAACATAACTACTCAACTGCTACACAAATCATTCTTTGTGTAGAAGTTGAGTAATTTTGTATAGCAGCATAGCTTAATCGATAATTTTTTAAAAAAATCGCGGCATGACCAAACTTATATAATTATAAAATACTATACTACTAAATGTACTTCTATTTTCTTTGTAAACACTTTTAAAAGAATTACAATTACTTTTATTTATAATGGCGTTGGGGCCGGGGGGTATCTTCATTAGATTTGTCTATGAACATGCAAATCTTTATTAACCTGGTTCATACATTTGCTAGGAAAAATATTCAAGCATTTTTTCAAAAAAAATTAGGGGCTCGAAATTTACTAACAACATCTAAATATCAGGCCTCGCAATGACTTTTATCAAAAATATAATAGGAATTATAGGAATTTTTAAAGAAAATATAGGGATTTATAGGAATACTAGGGGGCACGCCCCCTTCTCGCTATCGCTCGCCAACCCGGCACGCATGCCAGTTCCTTTGAGGCTTGCAACAGATCCCTTAAGTACCCATTTTGGTCTTGCCTTAGTCCAGTCAAATAAGAAATCTCGGCAAATTTCTTCAAACATAAGCTAGGATAGGAAAGTGATTCTCATATAAAGAACAAATCGCATGCAATCAATTAAAAGGCGGTGTTGCCAAAGTTTTGATTTTAATCAGAAATGCTAATGGCAATTGGCATTAAATCAATATTGTGTATGTTCTGCTTATACCAATTCTTAATGCAAATACACCAACCTCATTTAAAACTAGCGAGCCCGACAAAAGAGTTTGGGAACAGTGGAGGAGATCAGACTTCGATAGTGATTCGCAGTAAAATTAGAATCCCCATGAACAACTGATCTTTTGTTCCCATCTAACATTTTTCTTATTGGAGCACTTGACAATCTCCCGAAATATTGTTACATGGATTAACTGCTGATCCAAGTGTAACATTTGTTTTTTTTTTTACTGTTCTTAACCTCAAAAACCTTTTTATCGCAAGTCTACGCAGCAAAACAGTTCGGGATATACCACACAGTTCTAACTATTTTGGCAGCAGATTGAATTGATCTGCACAAGGCGAATACTGTTACCCTATCTCAATAGGCCATAACACCCATAGCACGTGTAGCTTAAAATGCTAGGACGCTTAAATCATCTCACACCGCACCCCCACAGAGTCAACAGACAAGACTACACATATGTACGTATAACCAAATTGTTGGAAAAACGGAGAAAACATACGTTCATAAAAAAGGAAAGGTATGCATTCATAACCTGGAAGTCCTTCTGTTACATGATCGGCAAAACCATGATAGCTGTTGTGTTCAGAGTATGCTGGTGTTTGCTACATGTGCATGATTTGTAGAGAAACAAATTGATGAATTCCTGTTGCTCACACTCCACTTTTCTTGATCAACCAACTCCTTTTAAGAAATAACAAGCCTCAGTTAGCCGATGCGATAATGGAAAAGTGTGATAACTTGTGCGCAGAAGATGTTCCAGAAACTGAAGCAATTTTCTAGTGCGTTTTAGATGGTGGATGCCTACTTCATCATGTGCTGTGGAAGACTAGGGATACTGACCAGAACATTGCGAATTCCCACGCCAACTTCACATTTCATAATTATGGCAGAGCAATTGTTGTCTTCGATGGCTACGATAGTGCCCCTTCAATTAAGGACATGACTCGCAGACGGAGCATCAATTCCAAAATTAGCAAGACTGTGAACTTTATTCCTGGTATGAAGTTTGTTGGACACAAAGAGAATTCTTAGTTAATGATACAAATAAGCAACGTATTATTACACTCATATCAGAGGCCTTGACGAAAATTGGTTGCACTGTTCTGGTGGAGAACATGCTGGTGGAGATGCAGACTTCGATATTGTGCATTCTGCAGTATCATCATCCAAATTAGAACCACCATTAGCAAAAATACACTTGTTGATTCTTTTGTTACACCATGCTGAAAGCAATCGTTTTAAACTGTACTTCCGGAGCGATATTAGACGTAGTTTATCTACCAACGCATGTACGATATTCTTGGAATTAGCCAAATGGATTAAAGTCTTGCTTGGTAGTGATATTTGTAACAACTTTTAGTTTTTACATGCTTTTACTGGTTCTGATACTACCTCAAAAATCTTTTTTGATCGGAAAAGCTACAGCACTGGAAAAACTGATGAAGGATATACCACTACAGGTGGCTGCAAACGTATTTTCCTCAGATAAAAGACAACAGATTGACATTGAATCTGCAGGACATAAGGCTATTTTACTACTGTATCCCCTATCTGCAAGATATGGGATTCTCTATAAACACTTCGTCATAGAATGTTAGTTGAAAAAGTTGCAACAGCTAAATCATTTGTCACACCTGCACGTTTGCCACCAACAGAGTCAGCAGCAAAGTACCACAGTTATCGTACGTACTACCAAATCAGTGTTTGGAAATCAAGAGAAACATTGGTTTCATAGAAAAAGGAAATTGGTTTCATGCATTCCATAACTTTCTGGAAGTCACTCTCTTATATCTCTGGATCGCCTGCTCACTCCAACTTCTTTGTGCTGTTCGCTAGTTTCAAACGAAGTCCTGGTGTATTCTTACATTGCGAGGTTGTAAAGAGAACACACAAGCATTGATTTAAGCCAAGTTGCCTGTTGCATTTCTGTAAATCCACTTTCTCTTGTCAACCAACCTCTGCTTTTAATAGACCGCATGAGCGCTTGTTCTATCACCCGATCACTCCCTAATCCTGCCCATTGTTCAAGCATGCCGAGATTTAATTTTGTCGAGAGAACGCAAGCCAAATGGGTACTTAGGGGATCTGTTACATGCCTCAAAATCATATGACATTATGACATGCGTGCCTACGATTTTCCCATCCAGAAAATCTGACGACTCATTCGGTGCTCCAACCCGCAAACTTGGGTTTATAAGCCAGACACATAAAGAAAAAATATTATTTTATTATTATAGCTATTGTCATATTAAAATTAGCCATTGGAAAACATGTAATCTGATACTAAGAAATGCAATAACATGGGAAAATGGCCGCCATTTTGAATTGTATTTTTGGGGGGGTTCCCATGCTCGGATTTTGTCTGATTTTGGATATGTTAAAATACACCATTTTCTGATACGAATACCACTTAAAATGCTTGTGAAGCAATTTTGTCGAGGTCAAATCATAATTTGACTGACTATTAAGGATTAACCTAAAGGAGCATGTCCAGCATTTTTTCGCCAAATGTGGTAACCCCTCCAAATTTGTATTATGGCAGCTATTGGCTACGAAAATCGACACAGATCGAATTTTAAGAGAATAATTATGAAATAGTTCAGTTTTTTCTGTTCATTCTGTTTGCATTAGAGAATTTATTTTGCTACTACTTTCTTTATAAGTTAACCCTGTCCATTTCTTTCATCGTTAAGAATTCTTAAATCGTATTAATATATTTCAAATATTATTAATCATTAATTATAAAAAGAACTCATTTCTTACATTATTTTTTGTGCACATTGTTTTGAACTTGCAGAAAACTGTTGAGTTCAGATTTTCTTATTTTAAAATATCGCTACTATCTACGATCGCAAATGCCACCATAATTTTTAATAAGGAAATCTTTCATGTTCTCTCAGCAGAAATTTTCAGTTTTGAGTAGCATTTTAAGTAATTATTTTTGTTGTCATTTCATAGACTTGGCAAACGCTCGGTTTGTTGTCATTTTGACTTGGCGACATTTTTCGACTGGCGCCAAAGCCGGACATGGTCCTTTAGGTTAACCGCCTTCAGTATAGTATCCTTTATTATTAGTATCCTTTTAAAATAACATAATTACAAATTAATTCTTATCAATTAATGGTTATCATTGCGAAAATATGTCGTTGCTTGAATAAGATCCATTTGTAAATAAATTGTATACCGTAGTAGCCGTCAACGCCGAAACTATGTTTAAAAACAATTTTAATTTTCCCTTTTTTATTAACAATAGTTTTTGGTAGTTCAGCCGATAGAAATTATAATTTAAATTTTCAAACTTTAAACGTCTCTAATATTATGCATGTTTAAATTTAAACTTACTGATTCTATCCTAAAATTGTTTTCATTTGGCCATTTTGAAATTAGTAGTATTTTTGTTCATTTCGATTGTTGCCATTCCAGAGATAGAAATATAAGGAAATTTGGGCACCGTATAAGAGTATTATATATATAGATTTTCAAGTCGATATATAAATTTTCGTGTAGTAAATATAGGGATCGGACCTAATATATGATATACCTCCAGCTATCCGATAGGGCTTGCTGCCCTACCAGAGCACCTGAAATACCCTTAATTTCCAATAAATTTCACTAGGTTACTATCGGTAACTAAAGTGATCCTACATCATTAAAAAAAAACTATAGCTATATTTTATTCAAAAAAAAAAAAATCCCGCGATTCATAAACCATTTCCAAAACGCTAATCTGGGTTGGGCACCTATAATCCGGACCCTTTTGAATTTCGACGATAGTCTCAACAATTTCCGATAATCCGTTTTTTTTTTAAAACTTAAACCTTCTAAAATCAGAAATCCCATGAATAGATCAAAGTAGAAATACTGGGGATAAAAGTTTCAAACCTTAACAAAAATAATATTTAAACAATCAAGCTGTACTTGTGATCACAAGGTCACGAACACTTGATCAAAAAAGAAATTATTCTGGTTGGTCCGATTGGCGTGAACCGGAGCTACATAAGTAAGAAGACGCTCTTCCGATCACACATAGGCAAAAACTGTCAATCATTATGAGACATTGCGACCCCATCGGTGGATTTCGTGAAAATTACTAGGCAGCAATATAAGTAAATCAGGAATTAGCATTGTTGGATTGCACTGGCCGGTAACCGATTTTCGAAACCATCTTATAAGTATAGTCTAATTATAATTCATATTCAACTTTTAATTAATTTGTTTTAACTTTATTGTTAGAATTTATTATTTAAGCTAGTTAATTGAAATTTAAGCTTAGTTTTCTTTAATATAGACCGATAATGGTGGAAACTGTTTTTTCAGGGGTGTTAATGTTGTGAAACATTTGAGGACCCCGAGTATAAGAGCTGGCTACAATTTTTTAGGCGTTTTTTTTGTCCGAATTTTCTCTTCCTTTGCACGATATTTCTCTGCCTGTATATTTATATGCTAGGGTGCTTGTAACGCGATTCGCAGACACGCAGTTCCCCTAAACTCATTCAAATTTTCAGAATTGTGGAAATACTGGTTAGTCAACCCCTAATCCGGAAAGGCTCAAGTCCCGCGATGACCATATTAAAAGTTCTAACTGTATCTGGAAACTGACGATCCTAATATCCGAAAACCCTGTTGATCCTAATATCTGACGATCCAAATACAGAAAAAATCATCCCATAATCGGGAAAACCTCTGAGTATCATATAATAGGAAAAATAGACAAGATCGTATGAAAATTTTACCAATTTGGGGAAATTTTGATAGAAAATATTCAATTGATTTCGATTTTAACAATGAATTACAAAATTCCTTAATCAGCCGTTCATTTTATATAGTCAATAAATACTGCACACTCATACTCGTATATCTCGGTCGAGAAATTTATCTAAAAAAATAGCGCCTTGTAAAAAAGGGTTGCCTTTTACACGACGGACGCCTAAAAATTTACCCAACGTTAAAGCCCCACCGAAAAAATAGTTTCCTCCATTCTCGGTCTATATCAATGAAAACTAAACTTAAATTTCAATGTAGAACAAGTTTTAATAATAAATTTTAATAATAAAGATAAAAAATATAATTAAAATTTGAAGATGAATTAAGATTAGATTGCTCAAATCAGATATCCTCAAATATCGGCCAGCGCCCCCCCCCCCATTAGCAGAGGATCATCAACACCTGACCAAAAATATGCAGTCCAAT
Organism: Oedothorax gibbosus; assembly: GCA_019343175.1. Classification (NCBI taxonomy): domain Eukaryota; kingdom Metazoa; phylum Arthropoda; class Arachnida; order Araneae; family Linyphiidae; genus Oedothorax; species Oedothorax gibbosus. The sequence continues at coordinate 74,531 of CM033279.1, forward strand.
AATGCTTCTTGATTTACTTATTTTGCAGCCTAGTAGTTTTGACGAAATCCACCGATGACGTCGCATCGCCTTATAATGGTGGGCAGATTTTTGCCTCCGGTTGATCGGAAGGATATGATATCTCATTTTACTTGTGTAGCTCCGGTTCAGGCCAAGTCAAACCAACCAGAAAATTTTCTGCCGATTAAGTCTGTGAGTGGTGATCACAGTAACACTTTTAATGTAAAGATCGTAATGATGAAAAGGGGAAAAAACGAAAGTAAGGGTCTAAAATATAGGAAAAAATAGGAATTATAGGAACTTTTTCAAATTTATAGGAATTATAGGAAATATAGGAGCGCTGCGAGGCCTGAAATATATATAACGCGTATATGCCGACACACCATTTTTTTAAAAACTAAAAAATATCTAAAATCAGAAACCCTCAGTATACGCCGAAGTAGAAAAAAAGGTTCAAACGTTTAAAAAAAAGTATTTTTTCATTCAAGGTGTTCATGTGATCACAACTCACGTGAGCGGACACTTGATCCGCAGAATATATTCTGGTTGGTTCGACTTGGCATGAACCGGAGCTACAAAAATAAAACAAGGCACTCTTCCGATCACGCAGAGCCAGAGAACTGTCAATCATTCTGATGCAATGTGACGTTATCGATAGATTTTGTGAAAATTACTAGGCAGCTAAATAAGTAAATCTGGAAGTATTATTGGAATCATCTTCTAATGGGAGATTGCAGTGGCTGGTTGAGATTTAAAGACAGCTTAGTGTAATCCAATCTTAATCCATCTTTACATTTTAATTAAAACTAGGGGGGCACGCCCCCTTCTCGCTATCGCTCGCCAACCCCCGGGAACTGCTTGCGCAGTATAATACAAATTGGTATTATGGCAGCGCTTGGCTACGAAAATCACCACAGATCGTATTTTAAGCGAATAATTATCAAATAGTTCAGTAATTTTTTTATGTATTCTGTTGGCATTAGAGAATTTATTGTGCTACTTTGTTTATAAGTTGATCCTGTCCATTTTCTTTCATCGTTAAGAATTCTTAAATCGTAACAATAATTTTAATCATTAATTTTTTTAAGAACTCATTTTTAATTTTTTTGTGTGTGTGTTTTGAACTTGCAGCAAACTGATGAGTTCCGATTTTCTTATTTTAAAATATCACTATGATCTACGATCGCAAATGCCAAGATAATTTTTAATAAGGAAATCTTTCATTTTCTCTCAGCATATATTTTCAGTTTTGAGCAGCATTTTAAGTATTTATTGTCATTTCAAGATGACAACAGACTTGGCAAACTGTCGGTTGTTGTCATTTTGACTTAGCGACATTTTTCGACTTGGCGCTAAATCTAGACATGGTCCTTTAGGTTAACTGCCCTTTAGTATCCTATTAAAATAAAATATTTAAAAATTAATGGTTTATTTTGCGAAAATCCATTTGTAACTAAATTGAAAACCGTGGTAGCCGTCAACTCTTAGAAACTATATTTAATAACATTAGAATTTTTCTTTATCAACTATGAAATAACGTGAACAAATGTATTCGCGTAACAACCCCGTGTATCTCCTCGTTAGCAACCCCGTGAATTACATGCGGTTTTTATTAATTTCAGTCGATCGAAATTATAATTTAAATTTTCAGACATTAACGTTCTGGCCAACCTTTGGCGAAATTAGCAAATGCATTCCCAATTTCTAAATGTTAATCCATTTAAATCTTAAATGCATCTAATTTATTATGAATTTTTTTTTTATACCAATCTTTTATTAATTATATTCTTAACGATTTTAAATAATTAATTACTTTTTTAAATCAATTCTTCGGCATTTTAACGTTCCACTTTTTTTTATAAATTGTTGTGTTTTTATTTAAAAAACTGTTTTACTGCCATATCGAACAATGTTTTGCACATAATATTTATGGTTGTTTTTTTATTTTTTTGGCCTTATTGCCCATTCCCGAAATTGTCAATCCTTGTGTTATTTCGTAGTGCTTTTCTAAAAAAATACATTCAATGTTTTTCTGCGTATCGAACTATGTTTTGTGCATAATATATTATTTATAGTTATTTTTCCCCTTTTTCAAGCCATTCCTGAAGAAATACTTTTTTGTTAATTTCAGACGGCCATTTTGAAATTAGTAGTATTTTTGTTCATTTCGATTGTTGAAATTCCAGAGATAGAAATATAAGGAAATTTGAGCGCCGTATAAGAGTATTATATATATAGATTTATATATTTATCATTACAATCTGTTATTTGAACTTATTGTTTATTGAAATTTAAGTTTAGTTTCACCAAATTATCGTGCAAAGAAAAAGTAAACAATCGTTTAAAAAATGCATAGCAGTTCTAGAGAATTGGTCGACAATTTTTCTTTGTTGCTGTTTCAGTGAATTTGCAAAGAAAATTGCGATACCGCTTAAATCGAACCCTGCTTACGGCTCAATGTAAATGCAAACTTAACCGATCTGCGGCGTTTATGGCGACATATTACGAAATTTTACACGAGATGTTTCGAAATTCATACAAATATACAGTTTTTTCATGACTTTTCATATGCGCGGAAACCCTGAATATAATAATAACAAAAATCTACCATGCAAAAGGCACTGTAACCCTAGTTTGTATTTTATTGCGCCGAATTTAGCATTCAATAATCATTGTATTAAATAAAATTGCGGAATTTTTCTACATAATCATAAAAATTAGATGGCAGCATGAAGATTGGATAATTAAACAAGCCTGTTATCGCGTTACATGGTTTTTGCATTTTGTGTTTCTTTTTGGATGCTTCGTGCATTCAAAAGATACATAAGCCAACAAAAAATTGAAGAATAATAGAATTCAGATCAGATATGTTTTAATACTATTGTTAGACACCTTTAGGGCACTGTGGTCATATCATGACAGCACAGAATCCCATTCTTGGAAACAACTCAGCTGTTACATTGAATAGTGTTGTGCAACAATCATTAAAAACATCTTTTTGTCACTGGGAAAAAAAAATTCCCCAAGTATTGCATGGGAAGTGCTCACCGTGGGTGCATCAGCGGGTGGGTCGTGGGGGCGGGTGGCGAAGATGGCCGCCATGTCCCGGGGCGAGTAGCGGCCCACGTCCTTGCCACGCACAAACTTGCGGTAGCTGAGGAAAGAAAGGAATTCACCATGAACACAAAATAGGGCACATACAGTCGAACCAACTCTCGACCCTGCACAATATCACTCTAGTTAGAAAAAGCATGAGATTCTATTTATGACTCGTAACAAAGGGAAAAGGTGGTATTTACTTCAATAAAATTCACTTTCAACTCAAATAAGCTTTTATTTTACAATAAGTTTTCTTCTACCTAAAGTGGCTTTCATTTAAAAAATAACTAAACCCAATAGTATGACACCAGCTTAAATCTAGAATTCTTTTAAAACCCAGATTTACAATATAGATGTTGCAATTAAAACAACAAAATTTTAAACTTAAAAAGAAAACATTTTTAAAATATATTTACTTTACCTGCATTTAAATCATGATGTAAATGAATAAATTTAAATTAGCAAATTTTAATAATTCATAATTACAATATTCATGCAAGTTTTCCTTAATTAAATATGAAATGATAACCCTGCAGTCTGTTAAAATTTTCATTTATAATCAAAATACTACCTACTTCATTTTTTCTCCTTTTGCCCCCCCCCCCCCCCCCCACTGCTGCTATTATTGCGAGTGGTGCTGAAATGAGTGTTGATTTGCTCAGTAAAAAGTTCAATTTATTGACAAAACAAAATAACACCTTTTGTTGAAATAAACCAGAAATTTCAATTATACATGATTTTAAATTCTTGGAGCCCAATGGGGGTTAAAAAAATAATTTTTTACAGTTTTATCTTTGTTTTTTTTCTTTATTTAGATGACTATTTTTGATGCAATATTTACTGATGCTCTTATCTTGCATTAAAAGGGTAGAAAGAAAAAAATACAACCTACGATTTACAGGAAAAATCAAAATAGAGGCAATTCATAAATAAGCACGAAGACGCAAATGAAGAACTGAAATTTATTTATTAGATAGGTACGAGAAAATGTTTAAAACTTGCAGACAAATTAGCAGCTCATTTCCAATCAAGTACACATTCATAGAAGAAATCCATTTTTACAAAGAAAATTTGGGGTGCAGCCCATCAGAACACTTCCAATTTCCCTAACTTCCAATAAATTCCTCTTGCTTATAATCAGAAACTCTGGCGATCAGAAAATCGACAAACTTTGGAGTTTCTATAAACAGGAAACTACAGAGATCCTGTAATCAGAAAAAAACCCTCCTGACCGTTTACTCGGAAAACTCCGGCTATCCATGTATCCGAAAACTAAGATGGTCCCATTATCCGAAAACTCTGGCGTGATCCTCAGACGATCACATAAAAGCTATTTGATCTTACAATCGCTAATGTCTGGTTCAATAAGGAAAATCCTGCTATCGTTACACTCGAGTTCCTTTCAATTATCCTCCAGCCAGGAACCTGAATTTTCTTTTGATAAATAATTTGGGGGGGGGGGGGACAAAAAAAAAACCTTAACGCCGCAGAACTATAAAAGAAGCAAATCCTTGGATTTAGACAAAACAAAGATATATCTTGAGTAAATTTTTATGTAAAAAAATACTTCAAGTAAATTCTTATAAACAGCATTTGGCAGCAAAACTTGACACTTCGTGACATTTTGCATACATGCAATGCTTCTAAAATAATTGTCCTAACTTCAAAAAAAAATATTTTAAATCCTACAATTTTAAGAAATTGTGTCCAAAAATTATGTTACTTACTGCAGCCTCTTTTTGAACTGTTGTGACCTTTGCTCCAAGCCTCTTTCTTCCGTTTGTTTAGATTCCCTGTTAGTTTGAAATTTCTTATTTAAATTTTCTAAAACTGAATCATATGCATGACTCTCTTTAACAAAAGGTAATTTTTCAGTAAATCCTAAACCTACAAAATTGAATTAAAGATTAATATAATAATTTATGTAAGACATGATACAAAAAAGAGTGGTTCAATACAACCAAAATTACAAAAAATATTTTAAAAAAGGATTTTAAATATTTGAATATTCAGCCTTACAATTCAACCCTTTGTGCAATAAGCGTTTGCTCTCGTAAACTTGTTTTCAATGAGTTATATTTAAATTGAAATTTTTAACTCATTAATTATTTTATTTATGCATAAATGATTTTAAAAAAATCTTCTCAATACTTTCATAAAATTAACTTTTAACAGTTATCTGTGTTGCTGGAAAAAGTCTCTTGACATGGGTATCTCTCAGGTGGTTAATTGTAAAGGAGCACCTCACTGTGTACGTAGGTTCATTTGAATAGGATTTCCAGATTTAGGCTCATATGGTATGAGGTTTAACAGCTACAATTATAGCCATTTTTAAAATATAATAGTGAAAGCAGATATATGATTCAAGATAAAAGTTTGCAAGATGTCAAAAGTAAAATTTTGTATCTCAGCTTTTTTTTTATTTTTAAAATGTAAGCCAAGTAAATTTTAATGAATTTTACCAAACAAAGTTGTTCTAAATATTTGTGTTAACAAAATATTTATATCCATAAGACATAACCTAACCAGTTACTGTCTTTAGAAGGAGTTTTGTAGAAAATTACTTAGTCTTATACCTAGAACCATGTATTTGCTGTGCACCTTGAGCCATACATCTGGATACAGAGTTACATATGGACTGATTTTATAAAAAATTTCGATGGGGAAATTTAATCACCTAATCCATTTGAGCTTTTCTATATTATAACTTCAATACATTTTAACCGCTTTTATTTTGTCGATGGCAAGTCTGTTTTGATTTTTAAGTAATAAGTTTTGATTTATAAGATAATTAGGAAATGGGTGCTTCGACCCCTGAAGGGTCCGTCCCATTGAGGGCTACCTGCGTTGCCACGCACGATGGTGGGACGAAGGGGGGAGGTGGGTCCGTCCTCCCCCCTCCCAAGGCCCCTCCCCTCGCGCCAACCCATCCGCTGCAGCAGTCGCCGCCCCACGCCACCCTCATCTAGGAAGAAGGAAACATACGTCAAGAAAGCATAAAGCATTTTAAAGCTAATTATGCATGAGGTTATCCAATTTTGTTTAATACAATAATTTTTTAATTACATAATTTAATAAGAACTTGAAATTGCAGTGGTAGGGTCGTCACCTGTGAGCAACACTTGATAAAACATAGATAATGACACTCACATGGAACTTTCTGCTCCAAACCTAAGCAGCACACAAAACAACATTATTTTAAAAACTAGATAGGCATTTTGTACTGACTTTTGATTCATTGGTAAAACTTTAAAATTGACAAAAAAAAACACGAAATAGCTATTATTTAACAACTCTTGGACAACTTTATACTTCTCCAAACCAAAAATTACTTAGCCTATGAAGACGACATTGGAAGTTATTCCCTCGTTGGTCTCTCATGCAATTGGCCTTGGATTGACAACAATGCCTGTCTTATTAAGAAACTGTGTCATAGAAACAAGCTTAAAGAAATCATCACACTGAAAGGGCCCCTGCATCCCGCTAAGCTGTGCATGTACCCAGTCCTTATGTTTAAGGGGGGGGGGGCACACACATAGATGGAGCAATGGAATGTCAATCTCCCGATAAACACATACATTTTGCATTCAGGAAAAAAAATATTTAGAAATGAAAAGAGCAGTTTCTTTTACCGTTGGCCCACAAGTTTCCCCGAGGATTCAAATCAAAATGGCCAATGCTGAACGTCTTGACCGTTGCACACATCGTGAGGCTGAAACAGAAATTTTTAAAAAAATTGTTTTTACTTCTTTAAAATGATTCATACATATTGCTATAGTCATTACGATTACAGTGTAGGCCTGCTCCTTTCCTTTTTCCTCCATCCTACTCGAGTTTGGAGAGCAGTTGCTATTTAACTCACAGCAGAGCCTGAAACATTTAGAACAGCGACGCTCACGTCGTTTGCTGGAAAACCATTTGAAGTGGGAAGGCAAGCTTGCATTGTAATAAATCGTAAAGACTATGGTACAAATCTCCAAAATAAGAAAGGGTGCAGACAAGCCCGAAATAAAAAGTAATTTATTTCTGGGAAGGCATGATGCCAGTAAAATTTTCAGAAAATATTGTTTCACACATGCACTATCGGTTACAAAAGGAAAGCAGAGCTCGTGATTTTCTTTCAATTGATCGCACTATTGTCGAGACTCTAGCAAAATTTTGCACAAATATTTATTCAGACGTTCTTGAAATTTCATACAAACAAGGTTATACAAGTTTGTCAAAAAAAAGTTTTGAAGTGTACTGGAATTTAAATGCCGGTTCTCGTTTGGTGTACATATTGTTAAAAGTTAGATTGTTCCATTTGTTGTCAAGCGTGGCAGCTGACAATGGAATGCAAAAGTGGTCTCAAAGCTCTGCTAATGGTCACTTAAGCGTCTCAATAAAGGTGAGAAATTGAGTTAAGTAGTGCCTTTCAAATATATATGTAGGCATTTTTTTTCGAAGAGTAAACATGAAACAAGTAGTGTTACATTTTAATTCAACATACACCAGAGTCAAAATGATGCAATGACAGGAATTTTCACAAAAAAACACCATTCAGGCATGAAAGTGCAAACTAATCAAAAAGGCTGAACACTGAATTCATCTTTTTTTGCACTATAGACGTAACAACGTGCAAACCAATTAAAAATTTAGTAATATTAGTTTCTATAAAATGCATACATAGAAAAAAATGCTTAAATAATGTAATTTAGTTTTAATTTAAATCTGTATATTGATGCCATATTAAATCATATTTAATAAAAATCTGATAACTAATGAATTACTCTTACTAGATAAATATAAAATCATAACAAATGGGCCATTTAAGAGCTTAGATCATCCTATTACGTTGCAGCAGGGTTTGATTTAAGGGAGGAGGAGTGTGTAGCAATAACTGCTACACAAATCAATCTTTGTGTAGCAGTTGATTAATTTTGTTTAGCAGCACAACTTAACACATTGATAATATTTTATGAATCACAACATGACAAATTTTACATATTGGCTTTTATTTATGGTGGTGGGTGGTGGTGGTGGGGGGGGATCCTCTTAATCAGATTTCTTGGGAAAAAAGGAAAGTCTTGGGAAAAAAATTGTCTCTTTGGGATTAAAATCCCTAACTTTTGGTCTTTCAATACATATCCTTATTAACATAGTTCATTCAAAGTTAGAAACAAAAAATTCAAGCACTTTTCAAAAAATTTTCAAGGACACGAACAACCTAAATATACTATAAAGCGTGTATAAGCAGACACTCCCTTTTGTTTTTAAACTAAAAATTGTCTAAAATAAAAAAAAAAAACAGTATAGGCCGAAGTAGAAAAAAAGTTCAAACGTAAACAAAAAGTATTTTTTCCATTCAAGCGGTTCTTGTGATTCTGACTCGCACACCGTGATTCAGACACTTGATCAGAAGAAAATATTCTGGTTGCTCGACTTGGCCTAAACAGGAGCTACAAAAGTAACAAGATACTTTTCTGATCACACAGAGCTAGAGAACTGTCAATCATTCTGATGCAACGTGACGTCATCGGTAGATTTCGGGAAAATTACTAGGCAGCATAATAAGTAAATCCGGAATTCTTATTGGACTACTCTTCTAATGAGAGATTGCACTGGCTGGCCGATAATTGAAAACTTAGTGTAATCTAATCTTAATTCATCTTCACATTTTAATTAAAATTTTTATTTTCATTATTATAACCTGTTATTTGAACGCATTGTTTATTGAAATTTAAGTTTAGTTTCACCGAATTACGGCGCGAAATAAAATTAACTTACAAAAATAAACAAATAAATTTTGAAAAAATGCATCGCAGTTCCAGCTAATTGTATCGCTGTTTCAGTGAATTAGTTTGTAGCGAAATCACAGTAGTAGTGACTCGTTATTTTTATAGTTTTAGTTCAAACCAGACCTGTCAATTAAACTTCAACGCCTCGTAATTTGTGCTTATTTTGAGGCAAAATCACAGTACAGTCTGTTATTTTTATAGTTCAAGGATCAGTGAACCAAACCTCGAAGCCACGTAATTTTTGCTCACTTTTTTTAGGCAAAATGGCAGTCGATTCCGTTATTTTTATAGTTCCAGGACGGATCGGTCAACCAAACATCGACGCATCGCAATGTCTTGTTTTGTCTTGCCTCGTTTGATGATAGGACCCCCCCCCCTAGATATATGGGTCACAATTTCTCAACGGTTCTGCATCGATCACAGGATCAGCCAAAATGATATTAAAAAAGGCGGATTTCCGCTGAAAGGCGGAAAACTTTCATGCCTAACCATTTGACGCTTTACTATTGTTGACATAATTCTTGTACGCTGTATTTTCAACCAAACCAACTTAAAAGTAAATTAGTTTGCAAGATTTGGCAACAAGATTGATGTAAACATCCATTGGGATCAGATTTACTGTACGGTCCGACTTCGACTGATGATTCGAATTCTATGAATTCGCACCGATGACGTTTTCCGGCAACCCTATTTTTTTAAAAAGTCGCCAAAATACGGACTTTTGGCACGATTTTAGAAAGTTCGCCAAGAGGGACCATACAGTAAATCTCTACCCATCCATTGAGTTGAAAGTTTACCAAATTAAATACGTTTTCGCTACTTGGCTGCAAAAGTTGACGCCAAATCGAGACCGGCGTAAATACGCTAGCAGTACCCAGCAGGTGTAATGTCATCTCCAACATATGAACACCAGATTCTGGGTCTTGCAATCAATTTAAAATGTTTTGCATTAACAAAAACAAAAAGGTCCGATTATTTACGATAAATAACAACCTAAATAATCACTAGTGGGAACTTTTTTGATCAGCTCTACAAACCTTGTTTATATTTCATTTCAACTAGCTTTTCAAACCATAGCGTAGTTGCCGGCAAATAAGTCGCCAAGTGTTTGTTTGGGCTTAATATTGAAGCGATCAATGGCTTCATGTTAGCAAACCTGTTTTTGTATTGGTTTTTGACTTGGCAACATTTCTGTCGTATTCTTATCTCCACGTTGGGGCCGGTTTTATTTGCTTCACCCTGTACATCAATCATGAACAGAGGAATTGCAATCAATGTGCTGCTGATCACTGCGGTGAAATAGTTTGCCGAAGTTGCTGTATGCGCATGCGGTAGGCACAGGATTTTCGGGATGTCGCGAAGCACAAAAATTTGCCCCAAGTAGGAATAAGCCAATTGCTATAAACTGTTGTCATGAAAGAAGTTAAATTTATAAAAGGTTTGCGGAAAGTATACATTGAAGATAGTTTACTTTAGGGAAGTAAGCAGCTTTACCGTAGGATAATGGTAGAAATCTGTAGAATGTAGTCCAGTAATTCAGATATAAAATTGATTTTGGAGTATAATACACAAATTCAGTTACCATTACATTTATATACTGTATCTAAAAAAATATATTAGCACATGTAGATAGTAATATTAAATTTAATGTTATATATATTCACGCGTAGACTTCATGTTTACGATTTTCATCTTATTTGGAATTTTTTTTCACTTCAGTTGCGGGTCCGCAAGATCGCGGAGCTGTTGCCAGATCCCAATCTGGCAACAGCTCCGCGGTCTTGTTTTTATTTTTCTCGAATTACTTTTGCTTTGGTATTCCAAATTGAGTTTTCTAAGAATATTTTAATTGTTATTTTTTTAAATTTTCAACTTCTTTCCATTGGAAAACCTAAAGGCGATCCCCTCATGGTCACGTGATGGGGTAAAATTTTACCTAATCACGTGATCGCGACCAGTTGGCGAGTTTTTTCACAACGACTTGAACATATGAGGCCGACAATCTAGTGCTATAAAAAAAAAATTTGGGAAAGGAACAAAGATAAAATGCTATTTCTGTGAAAAAGGTTGCTACTTTTGGCATTTTATTGCAGCTATTTTAATAAAAAAAAGCTTACCATTTTTTATAGTATTTTATCGTGAATATGATCAATCATGTCGCAAAGTATTGAATCTTTACGAATTTTATTTACAAAATAATCCCTGAACTTTAAAAGACTGCTTATAGATATTTAATCTATTCAGTATGGAATTTTAGGAAAAAATACGATAAACATGCCGATTGAACAATCTACCTGTGAGATCGCCTTTAATTTCGTTTCCATTTTTCAACTGCGACAAAAGGTTTAACCCACGTGACTTGCGAAACAGATGTGCAAGTCACCACTTCGGTTCGAGTCTGATTGATCAGGGTTTTCTGCGCTACGAATGGCATAGTTCTAACTAAATATTTAGCGATAAGAGCATCGAGCGAAGCAACAAACTAGCTTACACAACCAACCAATATTTACACGGGCCGAATTTTGAAGAGGTTCTATTCTATAAAGTGTAATAGCAGCCAAGTCGGCGAGCACGTCGCATGTTATATACTATTCTTGTCTGTGATATACTACTAATAAAAATAAAGTGTTAAACAATGGTAAGTTCTCCTCCTTGTAAGACTATATTCGCCTTTATTGAATGCACTGATCAAAAACTGTAACTTGCAATTGTTGACTAATTTTCGTGGGTGCTCTGATTTCTGACGATATTCCATGTGTTATTTTATCACTTTGACTCTAACAGAATGCCTCTCTAAGAGCGACCCCAAATGCAGGGCTCCCACCAAGTCACTATTCTCTAGTTACTTTGTTGTTGTCGTGGTCATGCCCCCGCGGAAGATGGATGCCAGAGCTTACGAAGAGGTTAAACTTCTTTTCACACAAATAAGGACAAACACATGGACAATAACAGTTTATTGACAAGACAAACTTCCATGCGCTTACCAACCCGGATTGGAACCCGGGACCTACTGGTTGAGATTCAGACGCACTATGCCGAGTAGGCGGCTCTAGTTACTTTTTTTTTCTTTGATCACTAAAATTCACTACTTTGCAAAAATGTAACTGAAGTCACACATTTTCCTACCCACCTTTTTACGAATCCTGTACATACTGGGAACTTGAGAAAAAACAATGCATTGATGCTGTGGCGGTTCACCACACACGCAACCTCAATATGCCATCAACAACTAGGGGGCGCTGATTTACCATCTCATTCCTACCACTATTCTTAATTACAAAGTTAATAGTAGTATATAAGCCGAGGTAACTCATCTCCACCTTGAGGAACCTTTTGGTAGACAGTAGGATACTGAGGCAGCTACAATGCGTAGAAACTGCTTCACTGTTTGGGATTTATTAAAATATTTAGATGGTAGTCTCGCTTCACTTTAATGAAGGTTTTTTTTTACTGTTTTGAAATTCTGGCACCAAAATTCTTCACTTCAAACTTGAAGTGTTTATTTATATTTACAAGTAGATCCATTTGATCGTTTTATGTTAATTTGTGAGCATTTAAAGGGCCTCCTGTGTTATTGAAGGATGCTGCTGACTGTAAAATGGGTTCTGGTCTTTGTTTTTTAACACTATAGGATGGGTGTTAAAATGACTTGTACAATGTTTGTGAAGAAGCCTTTTAAATGGGTACACAACATGCCCATGATTAGGATGGGCTTGTCATCATCAATGTTTTGACCTAAATTTAGAATGAATCAATTGAATGGGATTTTTTTCAACCCATCAAGGCAGTAAAGAATGAACGTCCACCTTTCTCCCAACCCCAAAACCATGTATTATAAAGAAGTTTAATAAAATTGTGGCATAGTTTTATAAAAAGATGTTGAATGGCCGAAGCACATCTTTTAGTATTATGAATATGTATATTTTCAGTATATATGAATGTAATATATGTCATTAAGTTAATACAGTAAATATTATTAGCATATGAAATATTTAATTTTGACTTTTGAATGTTCAACAAATTGATAAACTGCTGTTCCTGATAAGTGGTTGATCCAGGCTGCAATTCTTTTATAAGATATAGAAATCTAGCTGTGGTCCTTGCGGAAAAATTGTTACAAAGAATGGAAGAAAAAGGGAAAAGAAAATGTGTCTATAAGATTTTATTCTTATCAAAAGAGTTAGGATGCAACATGTATATTTTTATAAACGTTTTTTATAGCATACATGAAGCTGACTGACAGGTCTCTCTCATCCCACTTTTGAAATGGGTTTGAATATATTATAAAAATAATTTGAATTAATAATTTGACACAATATAGTGTCAAATTATTAATTCAAATTATTTTTTTAAAATACTCGAACGCATTTCAAAAAGTGAGATGTTAGAGATACGTCTTCATGTATCCTATAAAAAAAACCTTTGTAAAACTATTCCATGCAGACGAATCCTTTTTTTCCTTGGCTGACCACTCCCTTTCAGAGTAAGCAGCAGCTGGACTGTGCCCCCCCCCCAGGCAATCAGAGAATAAACCTTGGTAACCTCGTGATTAGAAGAAGGTCTCACTGAGGATATTTAGTGGGTATTTACCCTGGGGAAGTAACCTGAAGGAGGGTAATCTTCACCGATTTATCATGTAATCAAAATTGATTTTTTTGAAAAAAAATCCTTCTGTCTACTAATTTTCCCTATCATGTAGACATTATAAATATCTTCAAATCTGAAAAAAATCAAGAAATTATAAATATTTGCCCTTATTTATAATTACCTAGTTATTTTACATCTCTTGTGTACAAATGTTACAGTGACAGTGGACAATCTGATACATAAAAAACATTGATACAAGTAGAAAAGGTAATCTGTTGAGTACAAGGCACCTTAAGAGTCAAGACGTCAGAATTACGAACTCTTTTTCTGTCTTTCTCAAAAACCAGATGTCGCTGTGTTTTTAAACTAGAAAAAACACTTTATCGCCTACTTGGCGTAATTGCAATGGTTCAGTGCGCTTTTTTTATCGCCAATGAAATTCGATGCCCCCTAAGAATAATTGTCTTTGCCGTGGGCAGTTCAAGTGATTACCATCTTGGCTCAGGGACTGGGTTTACAACCCTCCCACCCCCTTCTGTAGGGGCGAAGAGATAAGGACAACTCTGAAGGAATAAACGAGAATTGGTTGGGGGATTAAGAATTTCTGGATTCTGGGTGGCTTTAGTTGTATTATGCCATTTTAGCTGGTTATTACGTGATTAAAAGTTTATCTTTTGGAATGATTACCCAAAGAAGAAATTTTTTAAGGATCCAAAAAAAATCTTTTTGGAAAATTAATTTTAATAATTATTTTAAAATGTTTTTAAATAAAATTGCTAAAATTTAAAGTATTTGACTACTCAACGAAGTTGATGCATTGGTTTATTGTATAGTTTTACCGTATGTGCAGTATGAAAATCGTAGTGGGTACAAACCCCTGAATTTTAATTCTGATTAATAAATTATTTCATCGAAGCAATTTATCGAAACTGAAAACTTTGTGTTTTCCACAGCTTGATGGGTGGCCGGGGCTCGATAATTTTAGAGATGGCAAACTGGAACAGTTCATTTCATGATTTGACTTGGGAAATATTTAGTCGTTTCTAAGAAGCAATTGTTTTCTTGATCCTGATGCAAAGATGTAATAAAAAAAAGAAGTGGCTCGATAATTTTAGAGATGGCAACTGGAACAGTTCATTTCATGATTTGACTTGGGAAATATTTAGTCGTTTCTAAGAAGCAATTGTTTTCTTGATCCTGATGCAAAGATGTAATAAAAAAAAGAAGTGGCTCGATAATTTTAGAGATGGCAACTGGAACAGTTCATTTCATGATTTGACTTGGGAAATATTTAGTCGTTTCTAAGAAGCAATTGTTTTCTTGATCCTGATGCAAAGATGTAATAAAAAAAGAAGTGGCTCGATAATTTTAGAGATGGCAAACTGGAACAGTTCATTTTATGATTTGACTTGGAAAATATTTTCAGTCATTAGAAGAAATTATTTTCTTGGTCCTGATGCAAAGATGTAATAAAAAAAAGTGGCTTGATAGTTATAGAGATGGCAAACTGGAATAGTTCATTTTCTGATTGTGTTAATTGAACTTGAATAGGGTGGACTAAAAAATATGATGATTTTTTTAAAGTTTCAGTTATATGATTCGGAGAGATTTGTGAATCAGATAACATTAATTGAGGCGTGATCCGGCGGCGATAGCAAGTAGTTTCATAAAGCATAATAAAAAAATTTAAGATTTGCTTAAAATCCAATATTTACTTATTGCATTCTTATGCCACTTTTGCCCCACTGTGCACCGTGATGAAAATAGTGGTCATGCACCGTATTTTCACAAAAAAAAAAGTACAAACAATGGCACTTTTGTAATGTACTTTGTGCAAATACACTATTTACAACCCATAGTTTTTGTAGTCAAACCAAAAATTAAAATAACGCAAAGCCACTTTTGACAACCTTGAACTCTTGAGCTTTATAACTAGGTACACTTTTTCCATTCATATAGAGATTTTATAAATCTGTTGTTCGATTCAAAGTGGATTTCTTTCTGTGGGTTGGCAGTTGGCCCACTTTTTCACAACATAATCCATTTATGACTTTACTATTCGAAAATGGCTTTACACGAACTACATTGATGTAGCATACATATATAGATCAGCTTGACATGAAATTAAAATAGGATTTTTTAAGAAACTAATGGATAAATACATTTTAGAAAATAGGTAATAAACCTCATAACAAAAAGTATAAAACCGACACTAATTATGTATCTTAGTTATTGATGTCATAGGGAAAACTGTAGCGATAAATATATGTTCACACAAACAAAATTCAGCTTTGTAGATCTTCCACATTTAGCGTATCTCGACATAGCGAAGCTGAAGACAAGTCGAAATAAAACTCGATGCAACACTTACGAACTACAATCTGCAAAGATTTCTCATTCTTCTAAACTGTCCTTCTCGGCCGAACAATTAGAAATAGCCTGTGGACAAAACTGGACCTAAACCCCCATTCAAACGTTCACTTCTTTCTTAGAATTAGAATCTATTCAACTTTACCGACTCACACCTGTTCCCTCAAAGTGTACAAACAATGCAAACTTATCTTTGAAAATGTATTTTATGTAAAGCTACACATTTTTCTGCATTTTCTCTTGAAAACATTATTTTCTGTTTGAAATCTCACTCGCATCTTTTCACGAGTTTTTCCTGTAAAGCATTGAACAACAAGCCCACAAGCCCAAAATTGACAAGAGTCGTATCTCTAAACAGAAAAGAACTAACCTCAGAGGTTAGGTGGGGGGCATTCTACGAAATCACCAGGGGTTAGAGCTCTCCTCCAGCGTCTATAGGGGGTTCTATTCAAAGTACCCCCCACCATATGTTGACAGATAGCGTAGACCCTAATTAAGTTGGCGACACTTGGCAGGTGATAGCCAAATGTGGGGTTGCCATAATTCGCTTCCCAAAAATAGCAACAACTTTTCTTAAATTTTTAAAGAATACAAATATTTAAATTAAAATTTTATTTCGTAATGAATTGAAAAATAAAAATTTAGATTTTGTCCAAAATATATAATTATTGCAGTATATATCTTTATTTTTTACTGAGATACATCGTCATACACTAAGGACATTGAATTCTTCACTGATTTCCAAGCTTTAAAAAATTATTAAAAATACTCAATATGTGATTTTAAATTTTTTTTTTTCTGATAGTCTATTTTACTTCTTTTGTTCTTTAAAATGGTGTCAAAAACTAGTGGCCAGTATTAAAATTGTGGCGTCAATTAGTTTGAGAAGATTCTCCATAGGAATACCATTACGATTTTCAAGGGGTGAAATTCGGCTTCATGACTCTTAAGCTATCTATTGAGCGACATGGAACAGCAAACCCCATGTTTTAGCTTTTTTTAAAACTTTTTCATGGTTTAGAAAATTTCCCACGTGGCCTCCGACCAGTAGCGCGCTGTGGGGGCGTGTCCTCCTCTGGGAGCGGGGCGAGGGTTGCTCATCCAGAAGGTGGATCCAAGCACATCAGGGGGTGCTGGGATGCGGTGCACATCGTCGAGGTGCAGGTGAGGAGGGGCGGGCCCCTTTTTGATCCCATCAGGGGGGTGGGCTTCGACGTGTCACCACAAAAAAGGATAAATAGGATTTTTAAAAAACTCATTTCACATTTTTATTTGAAAGTGTAGATCCTGTTTTGTAAAACAAGGTTGGATGTCTTAAAAGCGAGTCCTTCATGGTCCCACATAAAGACCATGGCATCACCCATCCTGCCACAAACTCTACCTCCAGTGTGTACCTGTATCCTCCCCTTTAACATACAGTTAAAACTGTTTTGGAAAAGAGTAAAATCTGCTTAAAATTCCAAATTAAGTTCATTTTTCTGTTGACACAACATGTAAATATCAATTAGTTTTTTAAATAATAATACTACCGTAGTTATGTTGTAAAGAAAGCTTTATCGATTCTTGCAATATCGCTTAAATTTTTTTTATTTGAAAAGGGATTTTTAAGCAAATATTAATGGTTCGGTTCAGGTGACCATCCCGTATTTCACATCCACAAATTTTTAAGCACCGTCTATTATTGTGATAACACTGCGTGGCCTAGGTAGCCTCTTGCTGCTGAGTTTTGCTACTTTTAAGTTTGTCGCTAAAGGATAATAATATATATACTTTTATATCTCATAATTTGTTTCCATGGATTGTAAGAATATTCTGAAAATTTTATGAAATAAATATAAAGATTCAAATGGTGCATTTTTGCCATTAGGGAAAGTACAACAGTGGGCTACACGATAGCTGAGAAGTTATTGAAATTGGAAATAATTTTTTGGTGTATAAAAAATAATTGGGCCTGGTAGAGGTCACAAATCGTCCCATTTCCTACTGTACATTTTTAATTGGTATGAGTATTATTAGTGAGCTAGTAGTTTTGAAGTAAATTATTTTTATTACATTATTTTCACCCTTAACTAATGTGGGTGATGAACTGAAACTCGCCATATTAATGGTCTTTAACTGAAATGAAATTGGGAAAGGTTGAAAAAAGTTGTTTATTGTTTCTGCAGTTAGTAAAATATTCCACCAAGTAGAATAACTTGAAATGTCAAAAAAGCACTATAAACAAAGAGCTTTAAAAATGAGTGCTTCTTTAATGTACGCAATTCGGAATATTTTACGGAAAAAGAAACCCTTTGGTATCGAAATAAAGCACATAGCTTACAACATTTTATCTGAGTACTCAATGTGTGTTCATACATTTTCAGATTTCAAAAAAAATGACATGCTTTATTATTGAATGTTTGAAAATTAAAAATCTCTTACAAGAGGGGTTGCACCCACAAATCCAAAGTATTGCAATATTTATTCCGACATTTAAAGCCGGGTGAGAAACGGGGCGCCGTCATATCAGCCCGTCCTAGGACCAACACTGTTGGGAGTTATTATATAAGGAACTAGATATTGGTGTTGCAAATAATATTCAAAGCCTCACAAAAACATTGCACCCATTTTTTTCAATATTGTAAATATTTAATGTGCATTTGATTTGACAGCATCAATGTGCTATTTAATTTCCATGCGAGTCTGACAATCGGTTCAAAGCAAGACCTCTTCTCGCAGAGGGGGCGAAACGTGTCACCCTGTTTCAACTAGTTGATATGAATTATTTTGTGTGTCAATAGGGTTAAGGTAGAGTGTTGCAAATAGCTAATTTCCTATATTAGGCCCCAAAAGGTCACATTTCCCACTACCAAAGGGATTCTTCGTCCCCAGCATTTCCCTATGTGGATATTTCCCTTTTTCCCTGTACTCTTTCTTATAATGCGCTTATGGTGTTCCATGTCGTCTTGTGGCGTGGGTTCACTTGTATGGCAATGTGTGTTATGTGACAAAGTTACCTTATGAATATGGTTTTATGGTATGAATACAAGTTGTATGACTTCTTTTTAGTTCTATTTTATATTACACTGTTTCGGGAGAAGTCGAGCGGCCGCAGCGCCCGCTCCAACCTCACCTCGACCGTGATGCAGACCAACAAGAGCGGCACCATCAACCTCCGCGGCGGGTCCCGCACGCTGATACACGCTTGATACTGATATAAGGTGGATGGACGTGGAAATTTTCAATTTAAGATCAGTGAGAGCGACCAAATATTGCCTTTTAGGTTTGTATGTGAATATCAATAATTTCATTACCCTAGATCAGGGATTCCCAACCTTTTTGCACCTGCGTACCACTTGACTTTTTGAAAAAATTTGGCGTACCAGCAGACCTAAATATTTTAATAAACATATAATATTTACTCTTCTAAAAGTGTTCAACGGCTTTTTTAATCGAATTCCTGAGAAAACTTTCAAATTTAATGGTTATATATTTGTTTATTTATAACATGCTTATAATATAATAAAGGAGAAATAAAAAGATTAAAATGTTATTAAGTCTAAAAACATACAAATAAAAAAACAGTACAAACTCAACAAAAAATTAATCATCATACAAAATATACATTTATACCTAGTGTTTAGTGCGAAAATTGTTGTTGTTTGCCTGTGACTAAAATATCAACATTAGAGTAATGAAACTTATCTTCACTCTTAGGTCCTCTTCAACACTTATTCTGCTTCTATGTTTATTTTTTATGAACAAGAGTTCAGAAAATCTACTGTCACACAAGTAACTCGCAACAAATGGCATCAAAAATAGCAGAGATGGACGGAAGATCAAAGGGTATACTAGGTTTTACATCCTATCCAGAAGTTAATTAAAGATTTCTCTTTGAATAAATGTTAATGTTTAAAATAATGAGTAATATGTTTGCATGCTTAATGCTCATGCTTACAGAAGCATAGCATCATGTTGCTCACATAACTCACGCGTACCATCTGAAATTTTCCCGCGTACCACCACTGGTACGCGTACCACCGGTTGGGAACCCCTGCCCTAGATCAACGTTGTACATCAAAATTGTGCAGGGTTGTAAAAGACCCGCTTGGTATTTTAAAGGTTTTAGGGCCTTTTTCTGGGTTTTTCGGGGTTTTCATAATTAAAAAACTGTTGATTCTATATAATTGTTTTATAAATGTACATTTATAAATGTATTGTAGAACCAAGTATTGTTTGTGTATAAGCAAAATTATATAACCCGGAATATTGCAACTATAGAAATTAAAGTTTGAATTTTTTTAAATGTATTAATTAAATTTAAATGTTATATAATTAGTATACATTTAAATTTATAAAGGTATTTTTAAAATTGAAGGTGCAAAAAGTAGATAATATTAATTTTTAAATATTAACAACCAAAATATGAATTTTTTTATTTATATATAAAGCTTTAACTTTTTAAAATTTTCAGTAAAGCAATTTTAAATTCAATTGCCCACTTGGGTTTTTTTAAAGGTTTTTTCAAGTGGTTTTTTGTTTTTAAAAAAACCCACCCAGGTTTTTCCGGGTTGGGTAAAATCCTAACAACCCTGAAATTGTGGCCAATACTCCGTTTTTACTTAATATTGTGAATAGAGAAAATGTTCATTTTAAAAGTTGTAAAATTTGCTACCATTTTTGCATTTGAAGTTTTGCTGTAAGACCTATGGAGCTTCTACTGTTACGAAATCATATTTTTGGGAATTAATATAAACCAGTAATCACTATTCTGATATATAAGCACTACAAAATATTCATGTTAAAATGTACGAAGATGATTTGTTAATGTTTTTGTCTTCAATCATTATGAAGGAACAATAGTAGGATTTTTCACTAGCAATAATAAGGGGAGATTTTATGAGGTCAGGCCTATTATTTTTAAACAAAATGTTGGTGTCAAAATCCACTAAATTCTGGTCATTCATTACTCTTTTTATCAAAAATCACTATCGTGTTCAATTTTCAAATAAAAAAACATATTTGGGGAAATTCACTGTTTAACGGACAGAACCGTTGCATGATCGGAGTTTAGTGGGGGAATGTAAATTGACTCTCTTAGATCACATGCGTCTTGCAGTCAAACTACTTGAAAACTAAAAAAATATTTACATTTTTCGGTATTATGATCCAAATTATTTTAGTTTTCTGCATCAACTCTTTGCAAACGAATCAAGCTATTATGTACATTTGACTTATGAGACCATTTAAAATTCTTCTTCTTATAATGAGGTTTGTACTGAAAAGTACATTCCAACATATTTAAGTATTTTTCAAGTGGTTGTACTACATTTATCTATGTGACCTAAAACAGTCAATTTACGTTATTTTTTTTACCCCAAATACTCGACTGCTCTGTTTTTGAATGCTGAATTGCCCCTGAATACATTTTTTTAATTTATGAAAGCTTACAATTATGTGGGTTTTGGTCAAAAGATTAGCAAATTATATGTATTTAGTGTATTTAACACCAATATCTCTTTTCACAGCTGGTGGAATACAAGACCTAGATCACGCTGGATGCGCAAGAAGATCATGGACATCCACCTTAACCTCATTGTGGACCAGACTGAGAAGTATTCTGTTTGGCTCACCCAGGGCATGAACCAACCAAACTTTACCCCTCAAAGCCCACAATACTCAGAAGGTATTCTTACGTTGTCGGAATTGAAACAGCATTTCTGATAGTCACATTTTTTAACCTCTTGCAACCTGGGGTCATTGCAACCATTCGGGGAAAT
The DNA here is from genome assembly GCA_019343175.1 of Oedothorax gibbosus. Lineage (NCBI taxonomy): Eukaryota > Metazoa > Arthropoda > Arachnida > Araneae > Linyphiidae > Oedothorax > Oedothorax gibbosus. Next base: position 96,123 of record CM033279.1, read on the forward strand.
TTTTTAAAACCTCCCCACAAACAGTTAACATGTTAATTAATTTCGAAATGGACCTGGTCCAATAGAAGATCCGAAAATCAGTTTTCAGCCTTTGATTACAGGTATCAGTAATTTATTTCTATAAAAAAATTCTTTATATATAAAAAACTCTTTCTATTCTTTTTCTATAAAAAATTCTTTAAACTTTTCAAAAAGTTCTTTTAGTAGTTAATTTTAAAGGCATTTTGCATTAAAAACAATGTTAAAATAAACTTAACTACAAAAAAGTGATACAGCCTTTTTTTTTCATTTATAGCACAAATGTATATTTTTAGAGCTTAAGGCGTGTCTCTCAGTATCTATTGTACATATTTTTTTTTGATAAATTACTTTCCAAAACATACTTTTTAGTAGGATAATGAAAAGTATGTTTAGATTAAGTATATATGATAAGATTTTGCAGTGGTTAACGCCTCCCTTCAGGGCTGTCGAGCTCAGTCGGTTAAGGCGTTTGACTTGCATGCGCACCAAATGCCTTTACAAATGAAGAGTACACTGGAAAACCCCCTCATTGAATAGGAATCTGTCTGCCCCTGGTGACGAACGAGTTATTCTTAGTTGTGTGGATGAATAACTTTCTGTTACAGTGCTTTTTAATCCTCCCTTCAAGGCTGAAGAGCCCATCGGTAAGACGTTCGCCTTGCATGCTTAAGGTTCCAGGTCGGGGCATCACCAAAATAACTGCTGACCTATAAACGGCTTGTGTAGAGAAAATGCACATTATATAATGTTCCAAAGTCCCGATGCTGCTTACAACTTTGCCCTTAAAAGTGAAGTTAAATGCCTGTTCACTTGACTGTCGCCTCATCACTTGACTGCCACCTCATCACTTGACTGTCACCTCATCACTTGACTGTGGTTCTAAATTACGTCGCCAATAGCCCTCGTGTAGCTCTAGCCTAACCTTGTGTATACGATAACTACGCCTCTAATTCATTCATTCTGTAATGTCTCACCACCGCTTGGCTACAAGAAGCTTCACTCAAAAAGTATTCTTTTTCTTAATTGATGTGGTTTGAATCTTTGCTGTGCTTTGCTTTTTTTAAATGTTTCCCCCTTTAAACAGATGTTCTGAAGGAGCTAAACAATTTCGTGAGAATATTATGTGTTAGCAATTGTTTGTTCTCCACTTTTGTATTGTCTACCAGATGTCTTTGTCCAAATGTGTAGGTGTAATGTTAGTTTTTTCAAAAGAGTCATTTTGTTTTTGGTGCTGGGCTGATTATATTGATGCTTTTTGGGCCGTACCTATGTGTGCAATAAATTATATGTGGCATGATTTATAGTCCTTTTGTAGCTCTAGTACGATGTTAATTCAACTCAACCAACCAATCACAAAAGCGAAAAGCAATGCCAAAACATAACCCAGCAACTCCAATTTTTATTACTGTTTTTAACTGGCACTAATCTAATTTCGCATGCTCTAAAAGATTTGATGCAACCTTATTTTATATTGAAAAATTTGAAATTATATAAAATTATGAAATTATATAAAAAAAATTGTATTTATTTTCCCACTACACTGCATAATTCCAACCAGAAATTCAGTACTTGTTTTTCTGGATTTCAGTTATGCTATATTATATGCTGTCTTTACTTCTTTTACCGTGTTTCAAATTGATTTTTAACATGCTGTAAAAGATAAGACATACAATTATTTTATTAAGATGAAAAGAGATTATTTTTATGAATGTTAGTACTCTAGTCTTGTTTAACCTTTTCATTTTTGTTAGGATTAAAAATTTGCTGGAAAAACTGCCATCCTTATGTTCAAATCTAAATGCAAGGAGTGTTCATTTAAAAGCTCCACAGTTTTATTACAAATTCGGATACGGAAAAGCAGTGTTCAAAATTGGATAAAAAAATTTAAGAGCAATCTGTGCAACTATTTTAAAATACTAGTAGCAAATGCACATTACCTAGGAGCATTTCTAATTCTGAAAGAAAAAAACTTTTTCTCTTTTTTGGAGTCTACAGTGCCCAAATGGACGATTTAAAGATTGTTTACTTGCTTGTTTATAGAGTCACTGGAGATTCGCTATTTTATGGAATCGTAAGCATTTTGCCATTTTAGGATAGCTGGAGTTCCAAAATTTAAGAAATCACAATTTACTATAGCCGCCATTTGTGGATATTATGGTCTTCTGAGTTTTTTAAGTTCTGTCAGAGTTTCTATATTAATAGATAATCACTGCAATTTGTGGATTTTACAATAGAGATTTTACGTTTAATGATTTTATGAAGTTCACCGAGGTTTCACAATTTGTTGATCGATGTAGTACGATTTTATAAGAATGCCGAATTTCCGCGATTATATGATCACAGCAATGGTTTGAAAAATTTAGGATTGGTGAAGATTTCTGATTTTAATATAGTTATTTTATATATTATAGTTTATTTGTGAGGAGATTCTTGGGAACCATGATATAAAAAAGTTAGTTATGAAATTTCTTTAAAAACTTCAGCCGTGATAATTGCGACTAAATTTATTTTGTTGTTGCCAAATCGAGAACACTGGTTGCATTTTGCGAGACTAGTGACTGAATTTCAAACACTGCTGAAAAGTATAGCACATCTCAAATAAATACCTTTCAACTCGTTCATTTGTTGTAGCGCTACAATAAGTTGTTTGTCATTAATCCAGTTTTTTTCGTATCACATTTCTCCCCCTGCATTATTTCTTCAATATTTTTCTCCCAGATAAAGTGCAATATAACATAATGCTCTCGGATAATGTGCATTTGCTCCTAGGTTTTTTAGTAGCTCAAATTGCTCCTACTAAGTTTTTTATCCAATTTCTGACACTGGTGCACACAGAGTGATTAAATTGAGACTGGTTAGAACTGAGCCAAAACAGTGTAAGGTTGATAGGGCATTATTATTTTAAAAATAAAGACCTTAAACAAAGAGTTTCAATAGTTATTTTTCTCAAGAAATGCTCCTTAATATGTATCTGCTCCTAAGTTAAGATTGCTCCTAAATGTTGTCATTCAAGTTCTAACTCTGTCCTTTTTATGCCAGACTTCTCCCCCTGCTCGAGCGAGGCCGCAGAAGAAGGTGTCGCAGGAACAGAGCGAAGCATTCTGCAACAGGAGAGCGAGAAGGAGATGTTCACCCCTGCGCAGGATCAAAGGTGGCTTATCTTTTATTGACATCCCATTCATCTAAAGTAGCCCCAGTGGAGCTTGGGCAAGTGTAGGAATAAGAGAGTGTCTTGCATTGCCTGATCTTCCATTAGGCCTAGGGCCCCCACATTATAGGCCCTCTAAATTTCAGTTTCTTTTATGCGAAATGTTAAGGACCCTCAAAATTTTCATTTTTTTTACCTTGACTTAACATGATTGGTCTAATCAATGTACGAGGGCTGTTTTTTTCAACCTCCCATGGGCTGTAACAAAAAGACGGGTCAAAATACAAAAAATATTTTTTTTTCTCCAAAAGTAATGTAGTACAATACTGCTTATTTCTCCACATAATCACCTTGACGATTAAAGCATTTGTTATATCTGTAAACAAGCTTTGAAATACCCTCTTCATAAAATGTAGCCGCCAAGTGGAAATTTTTCCAGAAAATCAACCAGAATTTTTTTTTAAGACTTCCTTTTCAGACCAATAAAGCTTGGCATACACGGAAGGACGTTGACACACAAAACTGTTCATTGACAAGTGAAAATGCTTTCGTATAAATTGGAGGAAGAGTGGCCATGTTTGGTGAAGGTTAACATGTCCTGTTTCTTCGTTTCTGCTTAGCTTTTAAGAATCGCATCATGACATGGGCTCCCGCCACCAATCATTGTCAAGAACAAATACTTTCAGTGACTCCATGCTTTATCATGACAGTGCTTGGTGGTTAATGCAAAAGTGGCGATTATTAGTGGCAGGCTTTCATTCTTGCCATGTAGTTATACAGGGCTTCCATGCCTTTCTGAAAAGCGCTTAATTTAATAATGGTTTTAAGGCGCTCCGGAAAGCCACTAAATTTCCTCTAAACTACCAAAAAGCCCTTAATTGCTTTTTTAAAAAAACACCCCAAAAATGTGTAGCCCTTGTGGAGTTCTTGTAGGATGTTAATTGAACTAAATTATAAAATTAAAGCACTAAGAAATTGATGCTTGTACAATTGCTGTTACGTATCTACCATTTTAAACTAAAAATTATCAACCGAACTATTTTCAACAAATATAAAATTTTCAACTTCAACAACTTATTAGTAATTAATTCACACATGTTATTTAAAATGCCCCTTTGGGTGACTTTCAGGCTGATTCCAAAGAAAAGAGCAACGAAGTTTCTGAATTGGAAGAAGATGATGACCCTGGAATAGGAAGAGGGGGAACTACCAGGAGGAGATTCCAGGCGGAGAGTGAGTAGCCATGTTGCTGAAAGTGCTTGTTATTAATAACAAAGGAATGAGCCCGCTAGACCGCAGTCTCCGGCTGTATTAAATATTTTTACAGACGGTTTTTATTATACGATAGAGGTAGTTGATTTACTGTTAGCAGGGGTCGCAGACGTCCTATATATCCTATAAATTCTAGATATTTTTAAAATACGTCCTATATTTTATAGTTGTCCTATATATCCTAGATTGATTCTATCTATATTTTCTTTGAATTTGTAATAACCGCGTCGTTCGCCGTGATATTTATGCTTCGGATTGTTTGCCGCAATCGTAATGGGATGTCCTGTTCCCTGACAATATCGCTGATTGGAAGCGGGCACGACTTATCTCTTGTGATGTTACCTACTGCATTTCTGTTCCTTTCTGTGTAACGATAGGGAAAGCGGGTCGACAATGGTCACATGACTACAATCCTTTGCGACTACTTTTAAAACCAAAAATTTGTTCAGAAAATTGCAGGAACTTTTGGCTTTTTGAAGAACCGTAACCCATATGATGGGAGACAAAAATTCAATTGATTGCTTTAAAATCTGACGCCTGTCGCCATAGATCTAGCAGTAGCTCTAGCTCTAATTAGTGGTGCGCCGATAATCAACTCCACCATTCTCTATCCATATCAATGAAAACTAAACTTAAATTTCAATAAACAACAAGTTTAAAGTTAAATTTTAATAATAAAGATAAAAGTTTAAATTAAAATTTAAAGAATAATTAAGATTCGATTGCACTAAGATCTCCTCAAATATCGGCCAACCCAACTGTCAGTGCAATCGAAACTTATTTTGCCGCCTAGTAATTTTCGAGAAATCTGCCGATGACGTCGCATTGCCTCAATGAATGGTTCTACGTGATCAGAAGAGTGTGTCCTTACTTTTGTAGCTCTGGGTCAGGCCAAGTCGAACCAACCAGAATATTTTCTTCTAATCAACCGTCCGTAACTTTGTGATCAGAAGAAATCCACCGATGATATCGCATTGCCTCATAATGATTGACATTTCTCTGGCTCTACTTTATCAGAAGAGTGTGCCATTACTTTTGCAGCTCCGGTTCAGGCCAAGTCGGACCAACCAGAATATTTTCTTCTGATCAAGCGTCCGTAACTTTGTGATCAGAAGAACTGCTTGAACATTCAAGTTAGATCAACTGGGATATTTCTTCTATTGCTTTTAACCAATGTTCCGTGACCTTTTGATGGCAAGAACTTCTACAATCCTAATAGTTCACCTTTACTTAATACCTTGTCCTACATGCGAAGGTTCCCGGGCATTGCCGAAATTACTGCCAATCTATATGCGGTCTGTGCTGATCAAAAAGTTCGACAGCCTTGTGTGGATGAGAGTGCACTTCAAATATGCTCCAAAGTCCTAATGCTGTGTACAATGCCGCCCTTAAAAGTTGCATTGGTTGCCTATTCTTGTGCCGGTTATTCACTTGACTGGTTGTAAATGAAGGCACCCGCTGCCAATAGCCCTCTAGTGTGATGTTAATTCAAATCTACTTAGAGCAGAAAAGAGCAAGTTTAATTGTTTATTTAACGCAGACTAAGATTTTTAGCCCACTTTTCTTTTTTTAATTCGAAAGAATTAAAAAAATGAAAAAGTAGGTACATGCGGTCGATGTCCGTCATTCCGTACCCCCTTTCCAAAATTGGTTCTATTATTCGGATCTTAAAAATTCTTTTTTTGTTAGAAAGCTATGACCTCAGAGACCCAACTTTCATACTTTTTGTCCGCCTGTCTGTACGTCCGGACGGACATAAATCTACTATCTGTCAGCGAATTTCCTATTGAATTAGCATTGAAATTCAATTTTGAGTCATTTAAATCACTGTTGCCAAATCAACCATATCATGAGAAACTTTATTTAAAAATATTTGAAGCAAAATAATTTTTTCATGAATCATTTTGGAATGACGTCATAAAATGTAGCACAATGTGATTCTTTGATTGTTCATTAATTGTTTACCAAGAAAGTAGAAAGCAGCAAGGTATATTTTTTTGCATACTATTCTGCTTAATTTTAATTAACATTTATTTTTTAAATGCAGTTTGGAGTAGTTTCATTATTTTTATTTTTAATAAATATGTAATTATTCTTCGAACTACAAATTAATCGAGCAGACGATAAATAGTATTAAGTTAATTTGCAAAAGTTGATTTTGGCTTTTAGAAGTGTAAATTTTAGCTGGATGTTGTGTTTAGCGACTTTTTTTCTAATGTGTATAAATCTTGTGTAGAAACGGTTGTTGATGATATTTACTGTTAGGAACCTAGTTGTTTTCCCGATAAGAATTTCACCAAGTATCTAAGTAACAGGAAAGTATGCTATTTTAGTTCTTTAAGAACTTCTTGTTTATATTGAATCGATTTATCTAAAAAGAAATTGTTTTTTGTTGCAGGTGTGCACCTAGGTGCCTTTCCTGCCGCCAGCTTCGCGAGTACCAGCACATTGGTCTGGACCGGCTGAACGCCATGTACGAGAAGCTGAACGGAATCCTGGCCAATGAGATGTGCCTTGGCAATACCATATCTGTGCTGGCTCTTCTGGCATGTGAGAAGGGTAGGTCCTACAGGAATAGCTTTTGATAGCAGTACTCTTTGAAATTGTACATAATGAGGTTTTATTTTATCAAGCAAAATTGTGAAAAGTTTGAACAATTGTGGGAAAAATGTGTTGTTATGGTGCCATTGGTTCTGTTGCCAACTATTTATTTTGTTTAAAAGAAATTCAATTATTGAAATGCATTTTTAATTTGACCCCTCTATCGAAAGAATAGGGTACCAGCGGCGCTTGTTCCTTCCTTGCAATGCAAGCTTCGAAAGCACTTCCTTCCCCTTTTTTCTCATTTTGCGTTTGGAAAGTGTTAACTAATAAGTCAACTAATAGTTAATTATGCCAGTTAGAACTATATCTTAGAAAAATTTAAACAACCAAAAAAAATGAGACTTAATTTTTTAAAATAGAACAATTTTTATTTAATCGGAAAAATAACTGTAAATAAAAATTATCTGTATATATCAGTAAATGAAAACAAATTTTGTAAAAGAAAAATAACTAAAAAATATTGCACCAAGTTTAAAAACATTCTATAGATTACGAAAAAATACATTTAATTTATTTTGGGCTGGATTAATTTTAATTCAATAAATATTAACCCCCTAACAAAAGAACACGACGTCAAAAAAAATATTCCCGAACAGCTTTAAAAAAAAAACAATCATTAACCAATTACATTTTCAAAGAAAGAACTAAAAAAAACAATTTTGAAATTTCAAAACCACTTGAGTTCGAAAAAAAAAATTTTACATACAGTTTTTTCTTCTGAATCATTAGCAAAAAAGGAACCCCCCGGACGACGTTGAGGACTGCCGACACATTACACAACAGGGGGAAACGGGCTTGGAAAAAAAACTTAAATTTCGGTAAAAGGAAACTTCAAGGGTTTTTTTTTAAAAGGTGGAGACCCCCCGACCAGCAGCGGTGAACTATCACTTTCACGGTTTCATTCATTTAAAAATTTTTATCAACCGCCGGTCTCTAAAAAAGTAGGATAAAACCCCCCAAAAAACAACACAAAAACACAACCCAGATAGAATACCTTAACCTAACCCCGTATAAGTCCCGCTTTCAACATGGCTATCTCCTATTCGCCGATATAATGAACCGCCCAAATTTTCCGGTTTATGGTCATACGTGCGGACATTGCATAAAACTTTCAAATCGCCGATGATCGGAGCGAGAATCTAACAAAGCCCCCCCCACGATGATTTGAAAATTAAAAACCCAATCCAGCCAAACCACAAAATAATGATAATTGTTATACCAGAATTTCAATTGTTATCAAATTATTTTTTTTTTAACAAGATAATAAATTCCCTTTATTTTTTAACCATTTCTTAACTAAACATAAAACAAGACGTAATACATAAACGTAAAAGAACTAGAATTCAAAAACTTGAACAATAAAACAATAAAGTATAAAACTTCATTAGATCAGCGTATTCACTTCCTCTAGGAAAAAAGTTTAAGTCCTAAAAATTTCAATTACAGCCCAGAAGAAAAAGTTCCTTGAAAAACACTGGTTTTTCTTAGAAAAGTCACTCAAGAAAAAGGGAAAAATTTCAAAAACAACACGGCTATACAAAAGAACTACATATGCAAGTCAACCGACAATATATTAATACAATTTAAAAAAAAGACAACTTTCATATCAACTTTCATACAAACAAGAGACAACATATTTAATACTATAATCAGTTAGAATGCACATACGCATCAATAAATAGAGATTTTCAGGTTAGAAATAAATTACAATAATTTCAAATTACAAACACAATTATATTATTTTTTTTTTAAACCAAGTTGCACCCTAGGGCTCGCAATCCTCAAAAATAATTTTAACAAATGTAAGCAAATCGCTTTTCGTACGAGCCTTCGTAAAAGGGGGCAGCCAGGTTAAATTTACTCTTTTACATATTTAAACTGAAACAATCTTCACGGATCAAACCCTAATGAAAAAATAATTTTTACATCTATGTGCTTGGAACGTGTGTTTTCAACCGGTGATTTAGTGAATTCAATCGCTGACATGTTGTCAGCCAAAAGGGTTTGGTTTGAAATTTTTGTTCCGTTAAGGATATTATGAGGGTAACATTCTGTTAACACATTATCGAGCCAAACCAACTCTCTGGTGCCTCAGTCATAGAAATAAATTCTGCTTCCATGGTTTATAAACTCACACAACGTTCTTTAAAAGTCCTCCAGGAAATGGGAGATTTGTCAAAAAAGATAATTTGCCCCCCTAAAAAGAAACTCTGTCATCCGGGAAGAAGCAAAGCGGAATCGGAAAAGCTACATAATTTAGGTTCTTTAAAAAAATGACTTTAATTTAAACTTTTAGAATAACAACATATCCAGTAACCTTAATAAACCTTCCCAATGAAACATCCCAGGGTTAGCTTGAAAAAAGAGAAAAAATATTAACGGCATATGATAGATCAGGTCTTGTACGACTTGCAATGAAAGATAAACAGCCTAAAACATTCCTTAAGGAATAGCTGCCATTTCACGTAATCCTCTTCAGTGGTAGGACAATTTGATTAGAATACTTGATTCCCTTTTAAAGCAAATCGGTGGGGGGAGGAGATTGGAAAAATAAAAAAGGAAATTCAAAAAACGATTAAAAAATTTAATAAAATACAAATTGGGGGAAAATAAAAAAAAAATCCCTTTATACTAAAATTTTCCACCAAGTAATTTCTTTTAAACCCAGGACTTTTAAGTCGAATTTACTTTTTCAGGGAATCAATTTGTTTTTCGCAAAGTTGGCGAGTTTTTCCAAAAACAAAAAATGTTTTTCCCCCAAAAAATAACAAAATTACAGGGTTTACTCATGAAAAAAGGGGCAATTGCCCCACTAAAAACTTTTTAAAAAACCCAAATCTTTTTTAAAACCTGATCTAATTCAAAATCCCAAAAGTCTACCACTTTGATGAAAACCCCATAAAGTGCCTTTTTAAAAAACGAAACAAAAATTTCCTTTTTCCCCATAAAAGGGAACCCCTGAGGGGGTTTCCCTATAAATTTCTTTTTCTAAATGTGCGTAAAAGATATGCATTTTTTTATGTCACAGGGATTTTAAAACCCACCCAAAGTTGCCACCAAAAGAGAAAAAAAAAACCCTTTAAAATAAAAAAAGTTTAGGGAAAGGGGACTGAAAGTTCCTCTTTAATGTCCCCTTTTTAAACCTGAGTAAGCCCTGAGCAACCAGTCTAGCCTTAAACCCTTTGAAATATTGCCAGTCGTCCTTTTTAAAAGCATAACCCACGAAAAAACCGACGGGTTTTCTTATTTAAAAGGTAAGGGAAAAAAGATCCCAAATTTTTTTAAAACATATTCTGTTTTTCATCGTCCTTTGCCGTCCCCACTTTTTTTCTGTGGCGACGCAAAAGGGCCTTTTTGGGAAATTTTTTGGGTATTTCCACTTTAGTCATCCGGACCTTTTACGAGATCCCCGTTTGATGACGTGGAAGGGTTGAGAATCTAAACTAAAAAACCCCCAAAATTGTTTTGACCTAAAAAAATTAAAAACTGGGACATACAAAATTTTGTTTTTTTGGAATTTAGGGCCTTGATTTCTTTAAAATTATCTTTTTACCCTCAGGTTTACCATCTTCAAAAAAAGGTTTTGGAAAGTTCCCCCCGGGGAAAATTTAAAAATTTAAGGGGGGAAAAAAAAAACCCAAAAGGGGGGGGCCCCCCTTTTTTCCCCCATTTTGGGGTTTTTTGGGGGGGTTTAAAAATTTTAAAAGGGGGTTTTTAAATTTTTAAATTAAAATTTTCCCCCCCAAAAAAAACCCCCCTTTTTTAAAAAAAAAAATTTTTTTTTTTGGGGTTTTTTCCCCCCCCTTTTTTGGTTTTAAAAAAAAAAATTAACCCCTTTTTTTCCCCCCCCCAAAAATTTCCCCCCTTTTTTTTTAATTTCCAAATTTTCCCCCCGGGCCCCAAAAAAAATTGGGAAAAAAGGAAAAGGGGGGGAAAAAAAAAAAAAAAAAAGGGCCCCCCAAAAAAAAAAAAGGTTCCAAATTAAAAAACCCCCCGGGAAAATTTTTTTTGGGGGGGGGAAAAATTTTTTTTTTAAAAAATTTAAAATTTTTTTGGGGGAAAAAAGAATTTTTTTGGAAAAAAAAAACCCCCCCTAAGGAAAAGGTTTTTTTAAAACCCAAAATTCCGGGGGGTTTTTTGGGGGGCCCCAAAAGGGGAAAAAAAAAAAAAATTTAAAAAAAAAAAATTTTTTTTTTTTTAAAAATTTTGGGGGAAAAAAAAATAAAAAAAAATTTTTTTTTTCCCCAAATTTGGGGCCCCAAAAAAAATTTAAACCTTTTCCCCAAAAAATTTTTTTTGGGGGCAAAGGGGAAAAAAAAGGGGCCCCTTTTTTTTTTAAAAAAAAACCCCCAAAAAGGTTTTTTTTTCAAAGGGGCCCCTTTAACATTTTTTTAAAAAAAAAATTTTTTAAATTTTTAAAAAAAAAACCCCTTTTTTTCCCCAAAAAAAAACCCCTTTTTTTTAACTTTAAAAAAATTTTTTCCCCCCTTTTTTTTCCCAAAACCCCCCCAAATTTTTTTTAAACTTTTTTTTCCCCTTAAGGCCCCTTTTTTTTTCCCCCTTTTCCCCCCCCAAAAAAAATTTTTTTTAAAGGAAAAAACCCCCAAAAATCACCCCCTTTAAAAATTTTAAACCCCCCCCTTTTTTAAAAAAAAAAAAGGGGGGCCCGGCCCCCCCCAAAAGGGGAAAAAAAAATTATTTTAAAAAAAAAAATTTTTTAAAAAAAAAAATTTTTTTAAAAAAAAATTTTGGGGGAAAGTTAAAATTTTTTTTGGGGGGCCCCCCCCCCCGGGGTGGGGGAAAAAAAAGGGGGGGGTTGGGTTTTTTTTTCCCCCCCCCTTTTTTTTAAAAAAAAAAAAAAATTTAAAAATTTTAAAAAAAAAAAATTTTTGGGGGGGTTTTAAAAAAAAAAAACCCCCAATTTTTTTTTAAAAAAAAAAAAAAAAAACCCCGGTTTTTTGGGGAAAAATTTTTTTTTTTTCCCAAATTTTTTAAAAAAAAAGGAAAATTGGGGTTTTAAAAACCCCAAAAGGGGGGTTTTTTAAAATTTTTTTTTTCGGAAAATTAAAAAAATTTTTTTTTAAAAAAAAATTTAAAAAAAAAAAATTTTCTTAAAAAATTTTTTTTTTAAAAAAAAAAAAAAAAAAAAAAAAAAAAAAAAAAAAAAAAAAAAAAAAAAAAAAAAAAAAAAAAAAATAAAAAAAAAAAAAAGGGGGGGGGGAAAAAAAAAAAAAAAAAAAAAAAAAAAAAAAAAAAAAAAAAAAAAAAAAAAAAAAAAAAAAAAAAAAAAAAAAAAAAAAAAAAAAAAAAAAAAAAAAAAAAAAAAAAAAAAAAAAAAAAAAAAAAAAAAAAAAAAAAAAAAAAAAAAAAAAAAAAAAAAAAAAAAAAAAAAAAAAAAAAAAAATTCCCGGGGTTTGGGGGAACCCCCCAATTTTTTTTTTTTTTCCCCGGTTTTTTAAAAAAAAAAAAGGGGAAAAAAAAAAAACCCAAAAAAAAAAAAAAAAATTTTTCCCCCCCCCCTTAAAAACCCCCCCTTTTTTTTAAAAAAAATTTTTAAAAAAGGGGGAAATTCCGGGAAATTTTTTTTTTTCAAAAAAAAACCGGGGAAAATTTTTAAAAAAAAAAAAAAAAAAAAAAAAAACTTTTTTAAAAAAAAAAAAAAAAAACCCCCCTTTTTAAAAACCCCAAAAAAGGGGTTTAAAAAAAAAATTCCCCCTTTTTTTTTTTTAAAAAAAAAAAAAAAAAACAAAAATTTTGGGGGGTTTTTTTTAAAAAATTTTTCCCTTTTTTTTTTTTTCTTAAAAAAAAAAAAAAAAGGAATTTTTTTAAAAAAATTTTGGGGAAAAATTTTTTAAAAAATTTTTTTTTCCCCTTTAAAAAAAAAAAATTTTTAAAAATTTTTAAAAAAAGAAAAAAATTTTTTGGGGGGATTTAAAAAAAAAATTTTTTCCCCCCAAAAAATTTTTTAAAAAAAGGGGCCCGGGGGAAAAAAAAAAAAAATTTCCCAAAAAAGGGGGGGGGAAAAAAAAAAAAAAAAAAAAAAAAAAAAATTTTTTTTTTCCCCGGGTTCTTTTAAAAAAAAACCCCTTTTTTAAATTTAAAAAAAAAGGAAAAAAAAAACCCGGGGTTTTAAAAATTTAAAAAAAAAAAGGGGTTTCCCAAAAAAAAAAATTTTTTTTTTTAAAAAACAAAAATTTTTTTTTAAAAAGGGTTTAAAAATTTAAAAAAAAAAAAAAAAAGATTTAAAAATTTTTTAAAAAAAAATTTTCCCCAAAAAATTTTAAAAATTGGTAAAAAAAAATTTTTTTCCGGGGGTTTAAAAATTTTTTAAAAAAAGGGGGGGGGGAAAAAAAAAGAAAAAAAAATTTTTTAAAAAAAAAACCCCCTTTTTAAAAAAAAAAAAAAAAAACCCCCCTTTTTGGGGGATTTTTAAAAAAATTTTCTTTTTGGGGGTTTTTTTGATCTAGGCTTCCAATCCTGACATCTTAATTTTATTTAATTCATTGAGAAATGAGTGTAATAAATGGTTATTTTGTGTGTAACATGTGTACTATGCTGTTTCCAGGTGTGTGGGGTCCCTACCGCATTGTAGTTCCCACCAGTGTGATGCTGGAGTGGAGCTTAAAAAGGGATGCGCCCCTTCAAAATTCTCACTGACTATGGAACGCCCAAAGAGAGGAAGCGGAGGTGAGCTGTAGATATCAGGCATGAAAGTTTTCCGCCTTTCGGCGGAAATCCGCCTTTTTTAATCTCATTTTGGCTGATCCTGAGATCGATGCCAAAACCGTTGAGAAATTGTGACCCATATATATGGGGGGGGGGGGGGTCTAAGATCAAACAAGGCGAGACAAAACAAAGCACTACGAGACATCAATGTTTGGTTGACCGATCCGTCTTCAACTATAAAATAAACGGAATCTATATCTATTGCCATTTCGCCGCAAATAATTGAGCAAAAATTACGAGGCATCGAGGCCTGGTTTGGTTCACTGATCCTTGAACTATAAAAATAAGACCGATTTTACCTCAAAATAAGCACAAATTACGAGGTGTTGAAGTTTGATTGATAGGTCTGTTTGAACTAAAACTATGAAAATAGTCCACTCACTTCTAGTGCGATTTCGCTGCGAACTAGTAAATATTACGATTCGTATAAGTTTTTTTTTGTTCAATGATCCGTCTTAAACCAAAACTATATTGTAAAAATAACTAGACGTAACTGCAATTATGCTAAGAATTGGAAAATATTTCAAATGCGATCATCGTAACACGTCTCTGAATAAACTCGGTTACGATCTCATTTAATTTGAGTTCGAAATATTATTATTTTTTCTTATAAAAAAACATCGGCTTCCATCGGTATACCGATATTTTTAAAAGCCGATGAACCGATTTCTCACTAAGTTAACTTTGGAGTCCGATGGCTAATTTTTTGAACAAGTGGTGCATTTTTGAAACCAGGGTCCGATTTAAGCGGTAGTGCATCGCAATTTGTGATGCAAATTCACTGAAAGAGCGTTACAAATAGTCCACCGATTCGCTAGAATTGCGATGCATTTTTTTTATAGCGATTGTTTACTTTTTCTTTGCGCCGTAATTAGGTGAAACTAAACTTAAATTTTAATAAACAATAAGTTCAAATAACAGATTCTTATAATGAAGATTCAAATTTTAATTAAAATGTGAAGATTAATTAAGATTAGATTACACTAAGTTTTCTTTAAATCTCGGCCAGCCATTGCAATCTCCCATTAGAAGAGGAGTCGGATAAAGCTTCCGGATTTACTTATTTTGCTGCCTAGTAATTTTCACCTACCGATGGCGTCACATTGCAACAGAATGATTGACAGTTCTCTGGCTCTGTTTGATCAGAAGAGTGTCTCGTTACTTTTGTAGCTCCAGTTTAGGCCAAGTCGAGCAACCAGAATATTTTCTTCTGAAGTGTCGTGATCACAGGAACGGCTCTAATTAAAAAATACTTTTTGTTTACGTTTAAACTTTTTCTACTTCGGCCTATACTGTGGTTTCTGATCTTAGACAATTTTTATTTTTAAAAGAAATGGGAGTCTCCACCAATAGAAGCTTTATATATCCAGGTTATTAGTGAATTTCGAGTCCTTGAATTTTTTTTGGAAAAGTGTTTGAATTTTTTTTTTCTAACTTTGTATGAACCATGTTAATAAGGATATGTATTGAAAGACCAAAAGTTGGGGATTTCAATCCCAATGAGGTAGTCAAGAATTTTTTTGAAAGTTTTGAATTTTTTTTTATAAATAGAACCCTGCTTGCAACGTAATGTAAGGATCTAAACTCTTAAATGGTAATTGTGTTATGATTTTACATTTATCTAGTAAGAGTAATTCATTAGTTATCAGATTTTTTATTAAATATGATTTAATATGGCATCGATATACAGTTTTAAAGTAAAACTAAATTACATTATTTAAGCATTTTCTATGTGTATTTTATAGGAACTAATATAACTAAATTTCTAATTGGTTTTACGTCGTTACGCCGATAGTGCAAAAAAAATTGAATTCAGTGTTCAGCCTTTTTGATTAGTTTGCACTTTCATGCCTGAGATATCTATGTTTCATGTTCTAATAACAACTGTGTGCAGCTGCTTTTTATAGAATCTTGTAGATGCATTGTGATTCAATAAAATGGCAGGGTTACCCACCTCTTGGAAAAAGCCATTAAGAGCCTGTAAATTTCCTCTAAACTACCAAAATTCCCAATTAAATTCTGTTTTTTGTATTTATTAACAAGAAGGTTAAACACTTCTTGTCCCACAAAAAACTGGACTTGATGATGTAGTCAATAAGAGGGATTTCATTAAAGCCACTCAGATATTGGGTTATTAATCTTTTTTAGTAATCCAAATTTGAGGTTGTGAACTTCTTTTCACTGCCTCAATTTCAATCTCTATTTAGTCCACACTTTTTTTATTAAATTGTTTTTAAAGATTCCTCTCTATACTTTTTAAAATTAAATAAATTTATAGAATATAATGATTTTTAAGAGTTATGTGCATTTTTTGTTAGAAACACTCTAGACCAGGGGTTCCCAACTGGTGGTACCCAGCGTGTAAAATACTTTTTTTTGTGTGTATAGCAGTTCTGCTACACCAAAGTATTTGTGTGTAGCAATTTTTAATTAATGCATAGCACTTTTGAAAAAATTTAAAGACTCTTCCAGTCTCTTTAATTGTTTTGGGGGGAAATGTTAATTTTTGATAAATATCCCCGTTTCTGTGATCCAGTTTTTAACGGTTCGTAACTGAACCGCCACATTTTACTTTCGTTGATTTTCGCAACACAAATTGGAAATCTCGCTAAATCTTTCTGTTCTGGCGCGATTATCGGCGGTTTGTTTACACTTTTTGCTACTCACTTCCAGTCTGGTATGGAATTTAGATGTTTCCCTGCCCGAACGAAAAGCGACCAACGGATTCGAATTGAGATTAAGCTCCATGACTTAGACAACTGAACTGAAGCGATCTGACTTCGAATCGTTTGCAAAAACACCATGGTTATGAGAAACGGAGATGCTTTGTGAGTATCGCAACTAAATGTGATAGAAAGCTAAATCGCTATCGCGAGTTTTCATTTTGGTGTCGCGTTTTGCGATGCGATACCGCTTATTTTACACGCTGCGCATACCACTGGTGGTACGCGGGAAACTTTCAGGTGGTACGCGTGAGTGATGTGAGCAACATCGTTACGAGTTACTTGTGTGAGAGTGGATTTTTAGAGCTCTTGTACATAAAAAAAATAAACATAGAAGCAGAATAAGTGTTGAAGAGGACTTAAGAGTGAAAATAAGTTCCATTACTCCTAATGACGATATTTTAATCACAGGCAAACAACAAGTTTCGCCCTAAAGACGATAAAAGTATATTTTGTATGATGATTAGTTTTTTGCTGAGTTTGTACTATTTTTTTATTTGTATGTTTTTAGACCTATGAGTAATAAATAAAACTGTAAATTAATACCATTTTAATCTTTTTATTTCTCCTTTATTATAAGCATGTTTAAATAAATAAATAAATATCTAACCATTAAATATGAAGTTTTCTCAGGAATTTAAATCAAAAAGCAGTTGAACACTTTTAGAAGAGTAAAAATTACACGTTTATTAACATATTTATAGGCCTGGTGGTACGCCAAAAATTCTCTAAAAGTCAAGTGGTACGGAGTTGCAAAAATGTTGGGAACCCCTGCTCTAGACAAACCTTCAGATAAAGATGGTAGTTTGCTATTTCTTTACTACTGCATATAGACAGCACATTGCATTTAAAAAAAATTATCTCTTGTTAAGTAATCTAAGATAATGTTTAAGTAATCTAAGACTAATTTGAAACTTTGCTAATTTTCTATTTATTTCCTTGCTGTAGGGTTGGACCGGACCGAATGCCTTCCATGTGTGTATAACCTCCTATAAATTCCTAGTCCAAGATCACCAATCTTTCAGGAGAAAAAGGTGGAAATACATGATTCTAGATGAGGTAAGAATGGCTAAGTTAATATGAATAATAACTAATATGAATGGCTTAAGTTTTCTTGATTTAGTATGATCTTTTATTTACTCAATTTGGCAATTATTTTTGTTTCCTGTAGAGATTTACAGGAATGTGCTTAATTCTGAAAAGCCCTTTTTTTTTTACTTTTGTACATATTACATTTAAAATCCCAGGTCTGGATTTAAGAGTATGCTTCTAGTAGGCCAACAATCCTTACAGTTCACCTTTACTTAATACATTTGTGTAATACAATAAAAGGATTGTGTTTCAATTGTTATTATTTTTAAATGGTATAAATCTAATTTTGCATGCTCTAAAAGATTTGATGCAACCTTATTTTATATTTATAAAAAATTGTATTTCCCACGACTGCATAATTCCAACCAGAAATCTAGTACTTGTTTTTCTGGATTTCAGTTATGCTAGATTATATGCTGTCTTTATTACTTTTAGCATGTTTCAAATCAATTTTTAACGTGCTGTAAAAGATAAGACGTACAATTATTTTATTAAGATATTACTTTTATGAATGTTTTGTCTTGTGTTACCTTTATTTTGGTTAAGATTTACTAGTATAATTCTTTGTATTTGCTGGGAAAACTGTTATCCCTTATGTACAAATCTAAATCCAAGAGGTGACCCTTCCATTCCAAGAAAAGGTTTTTTTTTTAAAACATATAGTTTGTTTCCTGTGCATAAAGCTACAATTTCAATTTTTAACATGTTAAGTTTTTGAATAATTTTCAATTTGTTTTGCCATTTTCTGTTGTAATAGTTTACATTTTAAATTAAATTTAAACTATTGAATAAAGTACCAGTATTTGCTGTCCTTTCAAAATGTGTTGCAGCCTATCTATGGAAATGGATAAATTATTGACGAGTGTCGACGCTCCTTACTCCTTCATCAAAATGTTCCCGAAAAGGGGTTAACGGGGAATAAAACTTCCTTGCTGTAAGAAGGGGGTGCCTCAGGGCTCTGCACAGCAGGATCTAAAAACTTCTTGAAAGAGACAACAATTAGTAAGCATATAAAACAAGAAACAATTTATAAAAGGGAAACATATTAAAATGGACCTTAACAAGGACAATAAGACGATTATAAAAACATCATTAAATAAACATACAGAAATGCATGGCCAAATAAATCAGTCAAATAAGGACACGTCGAGTTGACATGCGGTCAAATTTACCGATCTGGATTGTCATGGATGGTCCTGGGATGGCTTCTGATCAACAACAGGGTCGTAGTTTGCAATCTGTCGAAGGTGCTATTCTGGAGGGACATGTTGTACTTGTGTGAGGAAAATGGCTGTGTCAATCCCAAGGTCTTGGTGTAAAGCAGCCTATCTTGAAATGCAGCACCGCTTAAAAATGTTTTTCAACTTGTCTTGTATAATTGATTAATCCCATTTCCCTTGCAGACATCAAGAACTTCCAAGTCCCAGCGTTGGCAGATGCTGCTGAACTTCCAGTCCTCGCACCGGCTCCTGCTGACCGGCAGCCCCCTCCAGAACAACCTGTTGGAGCTCTGATGCACTTCCTCATGCCCCATCCAGTCCCACTTACAATGACTCCCTCGTCAAGAGGCTGCACAAGGTACAGATTGGATAGTTACTTTTAAGAAAGTAACTCATTACTTAAGTAAAAAGTAACTAATTACAGTTACTTACCTGCCATAAAAGAGCCCCACAGGCCGGGATAGCCTGGTTGGTAGAGTGTTGGAGTAGCATCCCTTAAGGTTGCAAGTTCGAGCCCTGCTGGCTGAAGATCCCCTTGTATGCTAACGGTAACTGATGCATGTTAAAGTGTGTCTTGGTAACAAAGTCCTCCAAGTTCCCATACCAAATCAATACGTCTGGGGGTGACAAACCAATTCTGGGACACTCTGGTTGGCCTCTGTATCTAAAAAATAATTGAGTCATTCCATACCAACTCACCTAAGAAAATGAAAGTTGGTTGCATGACTGACTCGGATTTTCTTTAAATTTGGTACACTGATTGATGATACAGAGGAATGAAAAAGTCTAAATTGTTAGCTACCTGCACCAATTATTTATGGATATACAGGTCCTTTGTTTGTACCCTCAAAATACCAAGAAATTTATGTTACTAAAAAAAAAATCCTAAAATTTGATCTAAGGTGTTTAGGTATCTATGCAAACTAGTTGTTTCAGGCATTCAGAAAAAAAATATTACAATGCCTATAACAAAATTGTTAAGGTAAAGTACTCTTAGAAATGAATTTACAGTCACTTACGAAAATGGGATTTTCCCGAAGAAATGGAGTCCTCAATTCCAAAAAAAGAGGAAACCAAAGGTACAGGTGTTCACCATAAATTGCTACACAATAAATTGCTCGGGTTTCCTACTCCTTCTAGGAAATATTTGAGCTTAAAGACAAGGGCAAAATCATGCTACTTCGGCCATATTGGCAGCCATTTTTCTCATAAAGGGGGAGCACTAGAAACTTTTAAATTGGTTTTAAATAAGCTGCTAAAGTGTTAGGTATTCAAAGGAAAAGAGTTTACTTCTGGTTATGTTTTGCATAAAAAGTTATCGTGCTAATTGCATATGTATGATTTTTGCAAATACCATATGATTTGTGTTTCCCCTCCCACAGTCCCTTTCGATGGCGCTATAAGTGGGTTATAATACTACTCTACTATAAATACCTTGTTTCTTTTTTCCTTCAGGTGCTGAGGCTGTTGAGGAGTGTAAGGTGGAGAAACAGCTCCCAAAGAAGTATGAGCACATTGTGATCTGCAGGCTGTCCAACAGGCAGCGATACCTCTACGACGATTTCATGTCACAAACCAAGTGAGTTTTCTTTGCACACAAGTTTCTTAAATTTAAAAAAATCTTTGAACTGAGGTCAAAAGGCTAATTCAATGTAAAACTGCCCTTTCTGTAGTGTAAGTCACGTTTGTACAAAGTGATTATTACTACAACTTTTAACATTAAAAAAAATTAGCGGAATAGCTGATCTACACTTATTGCAACTAAATAATGTAATTTGCTTTATTTCATTTGATTTATTTTTCAAATTTAAAAATCTTTTTTAAATTGTTACTTATAATACAGTTACATGGAATTTGCCCAAAACAGTTAACTTTTAGAAACTTAAAAAAAAAAACATTTTTGATTTTCAATCATTAGCCATTAATTTAAGTTTTTTTTAATTGTAACTTTCCACTATTAGATTTTTTAAAAATATTTTAAATATCTGGTTCCACTTTCTTATATTATTTTCTTAAAAAGAATAAATTGTTTAGTTCATGTTAAGTTGGATTTTTTTATAGTTAAGTAGGATGTGTAAATACCTTTAGTTCATCTTTATTTCAAGTAAATGTTTACACAGTTCTACTGTAGCTCTCTTATTCAGTTGCAAACAAAACATTTTAGTATGAAACATCGTAAAAAATGCTCTTATATCAATTCTATGTGTAAGTAGAATACTTTTCCCAGTCACTCTGCCCTGCCTGATTGCCTCATCAAGTTGGTTAAATCATACTGCTTTTCCATTTTGAAACAAAATATTAAATCATCTTCATTTAGTACATTTTAGCATGAATGTTGTGTAACGCTTAGTTCAAAATGTTATGTAATACTGTCTTATTGTTATGAATGTTCGAAAAAAATGATGCTTTCATAGCTGTAGCTCCAAAGCTATTTCTTATAGAGCAAAAGTGTAAATGCAAAATTTTAGTACATTTTGTGTTCTACAGCTTTGTTATATGTTTGCACAAATCAAGATATTAAGTAAAATTGTTCAATATCCATCCGGCACCCCAAACATTAATCTAGGGTGAGGAAATTTTTTATTCTTATTTAAGAATTTAAAAGGCAGTCTTTGGTTGCTTCTTGCATGGAATATTTTTTAAATGTAAATAAAACATTCTTATTGTAAACAAGTCAAACCTTTTCTCTACTACAAAGATAACACCAGTATTTAAGTTATTTATTCATAATCAAACTCTTTGTAAGTGAATTGGTCAAAAGATCTGGCGGTTTTGTTACTTTGTTTCTAGATTATCAGCTGGCTTGGAGCAACGCGCAGCAGCGTTGTGCTTTTCGGCGATTTTTGAACACTTCTGTTTATAATTATGGTGTTCGCAGCTGAAATTTAGATTTATCTTTTATATACGATTTGGAAAACTAGTTAATTTTAATGAGACTTTTGTGCATAGTGGCGCAAGAAAGTTGCACTCTTTCAAATATTTAAAATCATAGTATTTTAAAAACTAAAGTCAAAAACTAATTTAAAAATTTGTATTTTTTAGTTTGCTAAAATAAAAGAAAAACTTTTATAAAATACAAAAAGATGCAAAAAAAATTGTGTAATGAAATAATAAATCGTGTATTTTGAATTCCAATGTATCGCCTCAAAACGGGCTATTTTTCATTTGTTGACTTTTCATAACTATTGTGGTGAATCTTATTTAATTTAATTTCTATTAACTTTCTTGGTTTCGGCACCCCATTTTGGGAAGTAAAACTTTTGCACATGGTACTTTTCTTTGCACCCAAATCCTTCAAAATTACGAACTAAAACTAAAGTTCTGTCAATCAAATTTCTCACCCAATAATATAAATTCTTATATATTCTTTTAACTAATCCCTGCATCATAAATGCGGGACAAATTCATTCCCAGTGAGATTCGAACCGAACGAGACATCACTTTGCTCCTACTCTCGAGCCCAAAGGACCTGTGATGACCTGAACCACAATATTCTTTATTCCTTATTGTTATGCAGTTTGTGCTGTGATTAGTCTAATTAAATGTCTTTAAAAACCTTCTTATCATTCACCATTATTCTTAACTACACCGGTCACCACGCCTCATTGGTGACCCGGACGTGATCGTCACCCACTCCAACGATGCTCCTGCTACGATGTGCTCAACCACGGTTGCTACTCGCTGCTAATGCACTCAACGCTGCATGCAACTCAACTCAACGCTCCCTACAATTCAACGGCCAACACTGGCACACAACTAAACCGCAGCACAACGCACAGTGAAGCAACCTGCGCACGGTTCCTTACCTCGTTTCTAGGAGGGGAATGGTGTGGCGATTCACCACAAACGCAACCTCAATATGCCCTCAACAACTAGGTGGCGCTGATTTACCATCTCATTCCTACCACTATTTCAGATTACAAAGCTAATAGTAGTACATAAGCCAAGGTAACTCATCTCCACCTTGAGGATCCTTTTGGTAGACTGTGGGTTACTGAGGCCGCTACACTATAAAAACATCAAAAAATGATTTTTAAAGATTAATATTTGGTAATCCTTACTATTTCAATTATCTATTGATTAAAATATATATTCATTTTGCATTTTACGTACACTTCGAAATTTGGCATTTTGGCCGCTCCCAGACCCCAGATCACGTGAACACCTTGGCCGCTCCCAGATCACGTGAACACCTTAAATGAAAAAATACTTTTTGTTTACGTTTGACCCTTTTTTTCTACTTCGGTGTATAGTGGGGTTTCTGGTTTTAGACAACTTTTAGTTTAAAAAAAAAATTGGGTAACCAGGTTTCATATATTTAGATTTTATGTTAGTAAATTTCGAGTCCTTGAATTTGTTTGGAAAAAAATGCTTGAATCTTTTTCCTAACAAACGTATGATTGAACCATGTTAATAAGGCATTGAAAGACCATAAGTTGGGGATTTCAATTCCAAAGAGGCAGTCAAGATTTTTCTTTTTTTTAAAAACTGGCGTCTCAATATTTAGCCTTAATGGAACTGCCAACGACCAAAACTTGCTGGTAATACACCAAATGAACAGCTAAACATGTTCCCACACACATAGACAAATCTGATGAAGATGATCCCATCATTTAGTAGCATAGTATTATGTAATTATATAAATTTGTCACGTCGTGATCCATAAGAAAAATCATCGATCATCATTAAGTTATACTGTTAAACAAAAGTTGAGTAGTTATGTTTGCTGTTTTTATTTTTTTCAGATTCTTATTTTCCTACACTTGGTTTAGTTATGCAAAAAAATAATTGTTTACTTAATATAAAAGTATATTTTCGAAGATAATGCATTGCATATCAAATTTCATAATGGCTCAAATTGAAATTCTTCTTATTTTTGGTCCGATTCCTGGAGTCATGAAAATTGTTAATTTAAGTCATGAATAGTCATAAATTTGGGACATTTCATTTTGGCAGAAACCCTGTCCCTACCTTGAGGGGTCTAATTTTTTTTATACTTTAAAATTAAATAATTTTTTTAGTGGTAATGATGATTAATAATGTTAAATCATTTGTTCCTTAAATATTAAGCAGAGTCATTCATTAGACCTTCTTACATGTTTTGAAATGAAATTTAACCAATACTTCTTATATTTTAGGAATTACATCAAGAGATCCAGATCTCATTTTAAAACACACTTGAACTTATAATAAACATGCTATAAAAATTTTATTACATTATATCAAGTAGTTTTTGAGTTATCAGGCTTTAAGAAAAACATTGATGTCGAAAATTACCGTTCTTCAGAAAACGCATTTAAAGTTACAGTTTTCTGAAATACGAAGTAAGCTATGCTTCACTGAAATAGCCATAACTTTTGATTAAATTATTGTTGAGTAAAAATCTCAACAGTTTTTTAAATGTAAATAATAGGGCTTCTCTTTAAAACAGTACAACAAAATCGTCAAAATTTGCCGTTTTCAAGGTAGGGAGATACCTTAAAGAATTTTAAATTTCTGAAATTAATAAATTAAAGATTATAAAAAATCGAATTAGCATTCCAATTTTGTTTTAGAAAAAAGTGTCAGTTTACATGTTTACTTTCGAGTGACCTTTTTTCCCAAACGGATTCTCAGATTTCACTGTCAGAAATATAAATTTTAACAACTACAACAAAACCATTTAAAACACATTCCATCCTGATAAAATAAGCTAAAAACTACACAATTTTGTAACTATAAATGAATATTCAGCGTACTAAACATTTAAATAAAAATTTCTTAGGGGAAACTCAATATTAACAAAACCTTAGTGGCGATTGTTTCCACATAAGTTTCTCAATATGTAGCCACTATGAACACATTGTCGCTTTTCTTGATTACTTTATAACTTGTTAGTTATATATTACCTTTTATGTTTTAACTACTTAAATATAATTTAACTACCTTGCTTGCAAGATTCAAAGTTACTATTTGTGTGGATTTTTTTAAACTTGCTATTTTTAATTTTTAGAATGAATGTGATTCCAATGTCAATGAAGCCAATAATCACATTGCTAACATTGGGAAAATTGTCGAGGTAAGTACAAGGAATGTTATTCTTTTGTTATTGTACTTCGAGAGGTTTTTGTGTATGATTCTTTAAATGAATTGCTAGTTTAACGTATTTTCTTTGTCGTTAGACATCGGTATATTTAGCTGTGTCGTATTGACGCGTACCTCTTGTTCAATATCGGAACGGCTATACTTGAGTGCATTATGATCTAAATACTTATTAAGAAAACTGAAAGGAAAAAACTCCTTAGAGTGGATTTTCCATAGCCAAAAATGTTTCAATTTTTAACGTGGGTGCCATGGTGGTGTGGGGTCAACTCACTGACTAGCTTCGAACAATTTAATGGATCAACTAATAGAGCACATAAAAGTTTAAAATGCCCAAAAAAAAGCCTCAACGTTACAATAGACAAAACCCGTGCAGCAATGGCGTCAAGGCCATCCGTAGTTCAACTGTCCTTTTGTTCATTCGCAGGGCTATTGTTCACAGAGGTCCTGTTTAAAATAGGTCCATTAAAATGTGTTTCATAACGTGCATGAAAGCAGTTGATGCTTCTTTGAAATTTGAGTTTTTCAACTTCTTGCAATTTGTCTAATTGTGTTATTTATTAACATAAAATTAGAGTTAACTGATTGCAACAAAGAGAAGCATTCAAGAACTTAGGTACTATCTATGAATAACCGAACCTAAAACAATAGAAAAAAATAGGAATTTTTGGGAAAAAAAGTTTTTCTAATAGAAACAAAATTATTAAGACTACCTTCTTCAGAAAAAATGTATACAATTGTTAAATTTTGCATAACTAATCAATTGTTATTTATTACATTTTGCTTGAGATGAGCCTTTTTAAATGACTTATTTAAGCCAACTAAGTTTCTTCATAACATCGATCATATGTTGCATTATAGTAAAAATAATGTTTGAAAATATTTATTAATTAGAATCTTATCTAATGGAACATATCAGTTAATAGTAAATGAGTGAATTTTAAACCTCTCAATCGCAGATAACTCTTAGCGGCAGGTGGAAAGCAGAGAGACGAACAACTTGGACACATATTAAGTATGCTTTCGTGTCCCCAGTGTCGTTTTCCTCTGGCATTTTGGATCCCTAACGTTGAATCTCTGTCATTAAGTAAATATTGCATAGAATGAAGAAATATTTTGTATTTAAGAGTTTCTCAACATACTTATTTAATTTGAAAAAAAAAACCTTCCTTGTTGGGAAGCTTGTTGCCAGTCAGTGTGCTCTTGTGTGATCGTCGTTCCACACAATCCTTTTCCATCTTTAGAAGGTTTGCCACATCCATGTTGCAGATCTTTTCCGTGTTCTGATGTATGTCTCTGTTTGTGCAGGACATGGAGAACAAGATCCGCACCATGCTGAACGAGATCTACTTTAGCAAGACGAAGCGGGCTGCAGTCGCTTTGGGAGCAGCGACCAGTTGCGCGCCCAGCAAGAGCCAACTGAATGGGAAAGCAAACAGGGGACACATTCCAGTTTCCGTCAAAGAGGGTGACGTTGGCCCAACCATCGCAAAAAGATTTGTTTCTTAATTTCTCTTCATAAAATGATCCTATCTTAAATTGTTTGACATTTTTGGAAATATGGAAACATGGCCTTTCATTTCATGTGTAAAAAAAAAAAATCTCTTTCTAATGTTGGCAATACCAGAAATGACGTTTCTATTCTTACGAGCATTGAATGACAAAAATCTTTCTTCCAACTTTTGTCTGGAGCAAAAATATTGGAAAAAGCTAAATAAAACACTATACTATTCATTTATTTATGAATGTTACATCTTTTGTTTTAATCCAAGTTCAATACTTTTTATGCTATATCTAATAATTTGTTATCGGGTAACTTTTGACGATGAAGGAGGGTAACTTTGGCCCACAATGTATAAGGATTTCTTTATGGAACTAGACACTTTCAAAAATTTATGTTAATGTGTATTCTGTGTTTGAAGAAGTCTTATTCTTTTCTTTATCCATTTTGAGATGATTTTTTAAAAAAAAACTATTGCAAACAAAACAAGAAGTTCATAAAGAACTAAAATAGCCTACTTTCCTGTTACTTAAATACTTACTGAAGTTCTAATCGGGAAAAAAACTAGGTTCCTAAAGTAAATATCATCAACAGCCGTTTCTACACTAGATTTATACACATTAGAAAAAAAAATCGAAACGCAGCACCCAGCTATAATTTAAACTTCTAAAAGCCAAAATCAACTATTTTCCTTAATATTCATTCGCAAATTAATTAAATATTATTTATCATCTGCTCGTGATTTATTTGTAGTTTGAAGAATAAATATTTATTAATAACAAAAGTAATGAAACTACTCCGAACTGCATTAAAAAACAAGAAATGTAAATTAAAACTAAGCATAATTGCATGCAAAAGTATGCCTTGCCGCTTTCTTGGTAGATAATTAATGAATAATCAAAGAATCAAATTGTTCTACATTTTATGACGTCATTCCAAACTGATTCATGAAATTATTATTTTGCTTCAAATATGTTTAAATAAAGTTTCTCATGCCATTGTTGATTTGGCAACAGTGATTTAAATGACTCAAAATTGAATTTCAATGCTAATTCAATGGGAAATTCGCCGACAGATAGTAGATTTATGTCCGTCCGGACGTACAGACAGACGGACAAAAAGTATGAAAGTTGGGTATCTGAGGTCATAGCTTTCTAACAAAAAAAGAATTTTTAAGATCCGATGATTAGAACCGATTTTGGAAGGGGGGTACAGACAGACAAACGGACAGACAGGCGGACAGACATACATACGAACAGACAGATGGACATCAACCGCATTTCAATACCTACAGTGATTTAAATGACTCAAAATTGAATTTCAATGCTAATTCAATGGGAAATTCGCCGACAGATAGTAGATTTATGTCCGTCCGGACGTACAGACAGACGGACAAAAAGTATGAAAGTTGGGTATCTGAGGTTATAGCTTTCTAACAAAAAAAGAATTTTTAAGATCCGATGATTAGACCCGATTTTGGAAGGGGGGTACGGACAGACAGACGGACATCGACCGAATGTCAATACCTACTTTTTCATTTTTTTAATTCTTTCGAATTAAAAAAAGAAAAGTAGGCTAAAAATTAAACAATAAAAATATAAAGATAAAATGCTAGAAAGTTATAACATTCAAAATTGCTAATGTTGAAATGTAAACATTTTCAAATTTCTAATTGCAAATATATTATTGTTTTCAATTTATAATAAAATCGTTTACTTTTTGTAAAGATATTTGTTCTTAAATTTGCTCCTAAAAATAAGTAAATTTTCCCTTACAAAAATTGAAGTTAAAATTTTTTTAAGTGGTAGTTATTTAAAGTGTAATGTCATTCAATGATGAAGTGCAATGTAAATATTAAGTTATAATTTTTTTTTAATAACTTTTGTAACTTCTAACTTTGTCATTTTTATGTTTATACATTTTAATGTCACCATTTAATTCTGTAAAATAGCTCTTAGGGATGGTAAAAGTTGTGTTTCTTATGTATTTCATGGTTGGGCCAAAGTTACCTGTCCAGATTCTACCGTGTCTAATTTTTTTAAAACTAACACCACCATTTTTCTAATTTATAAAATTCAACAAAAATGCTTACGAATTATTTTTAAAAGTTCAATACTAATAATGCATGGTGAATTTAGTGATGAAATAGATTTTGTAGCTTTACTTTTAATTCTCTTTTAAAAAAACTAGTTAGTTTAGTTAATTCTTAAAATATTTTTTTAATTATAAAATACTTGCTTTGCTTTCTAATGTTTTATATGTCACTCTGCTGAGTCATTGAAATCATCTTCACTTTCTGAACACAGAAGAGGTCGCTCTGCAGTCACGCTTCACTCCGCTTGGGAGCTTTTCATTCTATAGATTATATCTAAACTTAAAAACCTTTAAGAAAATCCCAACGGAGAAATAATAAACTGCAATATTAACAAAACGAGTCTGACTACCATTATAACAAAATTCTGCTTTTGTTAAGAGCTGTTGTACCTGCATATCGTTCATGTTTTCTATGTAGTGATAAAATTTTTGGCTTTACTTTTTTTTTAAATTTTGAATGAATGAATTTACTAATGGATTATTATGATATCCAAATGAGTGCAAAAGCTATACCATAAATATCTTTTGTTACAACACTTTGTTACTCTTTAAACACTCCTATAAAAATTGTGCTCTCTTTCTTGGTGTGTGCTTTTAGAAAACCAGAAGTACTCGCACAGATCCGTAAGTTCCTAAATTGCATCAAGTTGGTAAATTAAGAATTCACCAATTTTTCTTCCCTAAATCTTCAAAATAAGTCAGTCAAATTCGTTAAACTACAAGTAACAACGTAAAATCTCGAAATAGAAGTAAATTAAGGTTTTGCAGACTTATAACGTCCTGAATAACGTACAGTGGAACCCCAAATATTTTGTATTAACCGAATTTCATGTTAACCACAGGTATTTTTTTACATTGAATCAGAGAATAGTTTTTTTTTTTAAATAACATCTAAATATTAATAACATTCAATAATTTAATAATAACAAAATAATAATGAAATAATAAAATATTAAAATATTAATATATATAAAATAATGATAAATAATGTAATCAAAAAAATAATAAGAAATAAACTAAATAGATCCCACATGCACAAAGCCAAAACCCAACTACGATAAACCCATAGATATCATAGTTAAAGTATTAGATTGGCAGATCACGTGACCTCCAATGCTAACGACGGGACGCGCATGGAGGACCAGAATAAGAGGGCAATGGGGCCAATGTTGCCACCACTTTAAGGAGAAAAATGCTACGGCATCATCGAAAAAATACCATTTAAATAAATACCAATAAATTACTTTAAAAAATACTAGAAAAGCATTTCAAGTCACTAAACAGAATCCAAAATGCTGCTAGTATTTTTACGATATTTTTTGTAATTTTAGAATTAAAAATATATCATAAAAATCTTTGATTCTTTGGTGGAATCTTTTAATGACTTGAAATGCTTTTCTAGTATTGTTTTTTGTAATTTTAGAATTAAATGGTATTTTTCCGATGATGCCGTACTCCGTAGAATTTTTCTCCTTAAAGTGGTGGCAAAACTGGCCCCATTGCCCTCTTATCCTGGTCCTCCATGCGCGTCCTGTCGTTAGCATTGGAGGTCACGTGATCTGCCAATCTAATACTTTAACTATGATATCTATGGATAAACCCAATCCTCCCATTTGAACGTTTAAAAGATCGCAAGAACAACCATTCAGAACAATGCCAAAAGAGCTGCTCATCGCAATAAAGAACAGCTCCCAGAGCAACCTCGAAAAAGAACTACTCGGAGCAATCTGCTCCAGTTTGCCAGTTCGCGAAAAAGAACTGTTCCGTTCCGAAACGGAGCAACTCAAAAAAAGAGCTGCTCCGAAAAGCCTATCTCGCTGCGAAAAAGCATCAAAGAGCATACAACGAGAATGTTGCTCATGTTCTTTTTAATCGTAAACGTTTTGAAATCTGTTTTATTGCCGGAATAGTGTGTATGGCGTTTCGGGCATTCGTGATGTTAAATGAGAAGAAGCCTTTTCGTCTAAACCCACTTACCAACTACGAGGGGAGACAGTTGCTTGTTTTGTTAGGAGCTTATGATTAATGATTTACCTAGTAACGGAATTAGAAGATGGATGTAATTTTTTTTGTTTGGATAGAAAATAATTTTATGATTTGAAATCAATAATTTCAAATATAGAAAATGAAGTATTAAAATAAATTCTGATGAAAAATCATTAATTTATAGAAGAGCAGGTTTTTTCAAAAACAAAGAACATACTTCTCCAGTTCTTTTTAAAGGACCTGTTCAAAAAGAACAGGGTGTTCTTTTTCTTCACATCTCTACGAACCACTTCAAATTTCATATGTTCTTTAGCTTTGACCTCTGTAGAGGAACACATCCTCATTTCATGATGTAATGGATCATCATACACATGCCACCTCATTTATTGGATTGAAACTGATGTATCTTGGGAGATCTTGTGATTTTTTCAGAAGTAGAAGGCAAATTATTTTTATAATGTTTGTTGCTGTTTTTTCAAAAAATGTTTTATTTCATTTCTTTTTTGAATTACTAAGAAAAATAAAATTATGTTGAGGCTAAGCAGGATTTTGACTAAAATGATTTCAAGTTAAGATGTGAGGAGTCCAAGGGAAGAACCCCTTGATTGCACAGGAATCTTCCCATGATCAGATCTGCATGGTGGACGTTGGCGATGGGAAACCAGTTTCTCCCTTGCTCCATCTAACTCGTGTCTAGCGTGAATCGGGGTTGCCGCCAAAGAAAAACCAAGAAACTGGTTTCCTTGCACCAGTTTAGGCGATGACTCGCTATCCTCTCCAAAGTAGCCTGATACAGACAGATTTCATTGCAATGAAGGGGTTTTTCCCCTGTACTCTTCATATTTGTTAGTATTAGCTCAAAGCATTATAGACTGGGGAAATGCTTTCTATTCATCTTAAGCGAGTTCGCATTAATGAGGTTCGACTGTGTATATATTGATGCAGCTCTGAGTGAGTCATGGGGGCACTGAAAAAGTCACCATCTTGAATTTAGCCCCCAAACCACAAACTGTGCGTATTTCTCTATTGACTTCAAATGTGTATGCAATTGAAAGAATTTTGTACCAAGAATGTTAATTCTAGTTATTTCAAGAAGTCATTATATAGGTCATTGTTATTAAGGTCGAAGTCGCCATTTTGTTTTGACCTTAGACTTCTCAATTCACCCCTAATGAATTTTAAATCAAATATTTTTAGTGTGGACTGTTTTTTTTTAAATATTCAAAATTCATACCCCTCTCCCCCAGCATGGGTTGCCTGTTTATTCAAATCAATCCCATAAGTTCAACTCGTATTTCATTTATACTCAGATCAGACTATTTTTACTTTTCCCCAACATTTTTTGCTCAAAGTGATCTATATTAATGTGCATTCATGAAACACTGGGTTAAGCACAAGTTTTTGTGTTGATTGATTATCAAAGAAGAGACTAGTTGATATACTAACAATATTTTCTGAAAAATCTTCCGAGATGTATCACTTCTTTATAAATTTGATGACCTTCAGCCGTCCGATTCCCTATTTGCATTGGCAAATGAAGTGAGGCATTTTCCTGTCTTTTTTAAGGTGGTGGGAGAATTATCTTTGCTCCAGGATTGTTGTTGAATTGGCAGAGGGAATTCAAGCTGTGTTCTGCCCTAGTACATTAATGAACCCATCAAGGATTAGCATGGAATGTCTTCCAACTAGGATTTTTCAGCATCTTTTTTGGAGCACATTTCTAATGTTAATTTTTGGTTTGGATGCATGGGTGTTGTCACAGCATCTTGATTGTTGAATTTTCTCAGCAGATCATGGATGTACTTTATGTCACTCAGTACTTTTGTCATGTCATTGTCACAAAATCTGATATTATTTGATACGGAATATTGGGCCTTAAGTGGGTCTTATATTTTTAAAAAATTAAAGTGTATGATTAAAATTGCTTTGACCCCTTATGTTTACATACATATGTGTTATTGTAATTCTATTTAGCTGTTTGTATCATAAATGTGTTGAATAAACATTTTGTCATCCATTTTTTTATTTGTATATATTAAACATTGGGTATTCTTTTACTTTCAATTATAAAGTTAATATATGCATTTTAATCAGCATTTATTGTTAATTGTCAGTTATTAAAATACTAGCAAATAAATACCCGTTCTTCACACGGACTGAAAGCATATTAAAATGGATCCAAGTATATGTGTCATTTAATTTGCTATAGGATAATAAGCTTTGCCTTTGTTCCCGTTCATTATAAAGAATAAAATCCCGTTACTTATATTGCTTTAAAAGTCCAAAATAAAAATACATGTATAAAATGCACATCCTCATATCACAAAAATCTTCCGCAATATGAACTTACTGTAATCGCAATTTTCCTGATAAATTCGAAATTAACCATAATTGTATAACAATGTTATTTCACGTCAAAACCTCCATTCTGGTTTTTTTTAAAAAACATTTAGCTCATTGGCACGTTTTTCGTAATCATTTGGCGAGAAAATACTGTTAAAAACACTAACATTATACCAGGGCATATTTTAAGGAAATTTGACTGTGTGGGCAACTCTAACTTTCTCGGAGGGGGGGGGGGGATTGTAAAGGTGCAGTCTATGTTAGTTGAATAATCGTCAAAAAGGAGTTGGGGTGTGAAAATTTGAATTACGGAAATTATTGCTAATGGTCGTTTTATTCGATAGGAAAAGAGTGTAAGGAAAGTAACCTCTGTAACTTTTGGAATTATTTTAATTTCATTCATTATAATACAACCATTCATTTTCATTTTAATACAACTAAATTCAAATAACATTGTCTTTTTCAAAAGAGATTTCATATAAAACCTCATTTTGTAGAGTTCAGCTTCTGGTTTTCTTTCTCTTCGGTTTTTAATTTGTAAAATTTTTATGACGAATGGCCGTGGTGAGTTGTTGTTCAATTGTATGTTGAAGTCAATTCTATGTTGTGACATTAGAATTGACTTTCTCCCTACGTTTGCTATAAGTATCTTCTTTTATGGTCGTCTTCCTTTTCTTCGAAACCACCGCCCGGGATAAGACGCATTTATCATTAACTCCAGTTTAGTTATTATGGCAAATATATTCAAAACTGTGATGTCTAATAGCATCGCCTAAAGTCAGTGAAATTGTAAAGAACTCTCTTCCCACATGTTTAACATCCCTTTTGCAATATTCTTGTCCTCTTCCGAATCAGATATGATATTCTGCCACTGTTTCCAACAGTATGGCAAGTTTTTGATGACTGCTTGAATTTCATTTCTGATATGTTTAGCAAAACGGACTTCAAAGTGGCTAGGTAAAGCTCTATACTCTGGAAAAATAATCGCAAGCGATTTTGTGTGTCTTGCCGATCTTCGGTAATATGTCAAATACTGCTGAGATTTTTGCTCTCTAGAGTGTGAGTTCAGGGACTGACGACACTACACTTTCTAATGCTAAATCGTTTCTGTGTGCAACGCACCACACTATTACTAATTTCTTATCTAGTTCAGCTGCCCCATCCCATAGTAGGAAAGAAAGAGAACCCCGTGGTTGTTTCACTCTTTTGGGGAAGGGTTAGGGGTCACGCTTCCATGTGGCATTTTTTTGCAGAAAAATGTTGTTGTTGTCTTGTCTATGGATAGGTTGAGAAAAATAAAATATATATAGAAACACATAACCGCTGGTGGGCAATTTTATTTGACTGTGGGGGTAATTTATTTGACTGTGTGGGCAATAATTGCCCCAAAAAAAACCCTTAAAATATGCCCTGCATTATACAGCTCTATCGCGATGACCTCCTGAAACCAACCAACTAAACTATTTTTTTTAAAATACATTTTCCCATTTTGCGCGTTTTTAAGTAATAATTTACGACGTATTTGGCGAAAAAGTGAAGACATAAAACCCTAATATGCAGCTCTAGTGCGATGGCCTTGAAAACAACAATTTTAATTAATTTTTGTGTTCATTTTAATTTCTTCTGTCGAATGGCAACGCGAAAGGGAAAAAATGATCGGATTTGAGCGAAAGTGGTGTATTTTTTTCAGAAAATTGGAATTTTCTCAAAAAATTGAACAAATATGAAAAAACTAAGCCTCAGGTGCACACGTTGGTATTAAAGGGAATCTATCTTAAAAATTTCGAATTTCTGAGGGCAGTATAAGTAGGTCTTTTACGATCCACAGACTCTTTCTTTTATTAGTATAGATATGCGACCAGAAATTTCAAAAAAAAGTTATTAAAATATCGAAAAAACTAAATATGATTTACTTATAAGTTATGCTAATATTTTATTTCTTGTGTTTTGTCAGTAAGATACCTATTTCAATCTTTATTAACAAATAAATCTTAAATGTACTTATTTGTACTTTTCTAGGTAGTTTGTTTGTACTATGGTGGTTCACTGCATAACCAAATCGCTACGAGTGATTGCTTCTACCATATTGGCCTGGCATTTAGGCTTAACACGGA
Organism: Oedothorax gibbosus; assembly: GCA_019343175.1. Classification (NCBI taxonomy): domain Eukaryota; kingdom Metazoa; phylum Arthropoda; class Arachnida; order Araneae; family Linyphiidae; genus Oedothorax; species Oedothorax gibbosus. The sequence goes on from CM033279.1 coordinate 131,048, forward strand.
TCCTCACATTGCGAGTTCGAGTCTGCTTGTCGATGACGCGGCAAAGTACTTCATTTTTGTCTGAGATCGAAGCTAAATTATCTGTTAGGATACTTTATGCTGCTAAAGTAAGAATTCAAAATAAAAATAAACATAAGAGTTCTATGTTAAAATTCTTTCATTCTCAAATTTAGCGTATAATGAGGGTTACATAAAATAACAAGGTACTCGTACAACGAAACTGGTTTTAAAATTCGATGATAATAAAATATTTTGTATTATGGCTTCAAAATTAGAATTACGGCTCAAAGTGTTCCCACGGGTCATTGAAAGCCCTTCAGAAGTCCTTGATTTTCGATTTCAAAGACCCCCTAATACTCTCTTGCTTGATTTTCACCAACAATCGTTGAAAAGTCCTTCATTTTCTACATCCGCGACATTCAAATTTTGCTAAGTTAATAATCGCCAACTCGGTGCTAAATTTCGCGTCTAGCACTTCAGGATTCTACAAAACGATGCTTACTAACTGGTTACATTATTTCGCTAAATCCTTCTGTGTTTTCCTCTGGTGGTTGCCGTAACACCTGTCGATAATTTCGAATACTATTATTTTTGTGTTACAACTGCTGTTGTAGATTTGTTTTCTTTTTCGATTTTTTTTATTGATACATTTTTTGAATATATGCCGTTTTGTTATGTAGTTTTTCAGTAAATGAAAATGTCATCAACAGCCTACACAAGATTTGTAACACCAAAAAAAAAATGTCAGCATCCAGCTATGTATAATTTATAATTCCAAAGAGCCAAAATCAACTATTTTCATTAATTTTCTTTCGCAAATTAAATTAATGTTATTTATTATCATCTGTTTAATTAATTTGCAGTTCGAAGAATAATTAAATATTTATTGATAACAAAAAAACCCTGAAACTACGCCAAACTGCACTAAAAAATAAGAAACTAACCAGAATTTTATGCAAAAAATATGCCTTGCCGCTTTCTTAGTAAACAAATACTGAACAATCAAAGAATCACATTAATACATTTTATGACGTCATTCCAAGCTGAGTTGAGACAAAAACTTTGTTTTAAAATAAATGTTTTTAAATAAAGTTTCTCATGCCATTTTTGATGTGGCAACAGCGATTTAAAAGACTTGAAATTAAGTTGCAATGCTACAGTAGAAGTCCAATTAACCGAGGTAATTGGGACCTAACCACATTCGGATAATTGGACTTTGGAGTTAATCGGAAGAAAAGAATCAATCGCCTTTTCTGACAGATGAGTACGTAATATAAAACCTGGTACATTTAGTACAAACGTTTATATGCTAATTATAAACTTTTATACTCGGCCTATCTGCTATTGCTATTCGTCTATGTTGGATGTCATGCCAAAAATAATACTAGGCAACGTGAAAGATAGGCCGAGTAGAATTTTTCCTGAAATTCGGATAATCGGCAGTGCTTCGGATACTGTCATTCCCACACAATAGAGAATTCGCGAAAGGCAGACAGATATGGACCTATAGACAGACGGACAACAAAAAGTATGAAAGTTGGATCTTTGTGGAAAGTTTGACCTTTCTAACAAAAAAAAAAATTCTAAGATCCAACGGATATCGTCAACACCTAAATTTTCATTTTTTTAAAAAAATTCTTTCGAAAAAAATAGGCTAAAAATGGAATCCAATCGATCTCGGTCAGATGATTGGATGGATTTCCACGTTTCATTTTTTCCCCCTCTCCGGCTGCAGCTGTCGCGCTTTCATATCCAGCCCCAAAACAAACCACTGATAAGTGATGTCCGTGTGAATGCGTGCAGCAGGCGGGCGATAAGGGGGACGTGTGCGCCGCTCCGCTCCGTTTATTTTCCACCACAAGGGAACAAGTGAGTAGCTTCCATTTATTTCCCACTTCTTGCGCCTACAAAGTGAGGAGAGAACCGAACCTTGCGAACACTTAGAATAGCTCCATTTTATTATAAAATCTAAAAGTTGCATCCGCAAAGAGGTGTGTGAAAAGATGAAACAATTTGTGTGAAACGTGCCTCCCTCGAATGTTGGCGTCACTGGAGGATTCTCAATGACGACACCCGTCACCAATAGCCCTCGTGTAGCTCTAGTGCGACGATCATGCAACTCCCTCTAGAATTTTAGTGTTTTGTTAGGTAACATTTTGAGTCGATTACACGAAATAAAATGTGCATCGAAAAATGACATTCATATTAAAATATGATTGTAACGGTCTTCATTAAAATGACTACTCATTTTAAAATTTCCACAAGGAGAAGGAGAGCAAGGAGAAACTTGTTATCTTTAAAGGAAAGAATAATGTGTTCATTGATATAAAAATCTCAATTTTTTCAAAAATGTCACTTAGTACGTTCTTCCACTAAGCTCTTCATTTGTTGTCTAATCCGCAATTTTTAGGTTAATACGGCTACTACTTACACTTACGGCTACGCAGGACTTTTGTTTCCGCGTAATATGTGATAGGAATATCAAAATCGAATCCTTAGTTGTACGGCCGCCTGAGCCGTTTTAGGAGTGAGGGTTAAAGCAAAGCAATTTTTTAATTGTTTGAATATTTTCTTATAGTTTATTTGCATTTGCCGCGACTATGCTCTTCTCAAAGGAGACCCATATTACTTAGAATATGCCTGGGCAAACTTACAACTTTCAGGCCTGGCCAACAGAAAATTTGTGGGCCTCTGCTAATTATCCAAAAATTTAAGCATTTAATTTTTATATTTGTATATAGAATTACATGTATTAATACTCAAAGAACAGTCTCATTTAAATGAGTTTGAAAATTGATTGCAATATGTAAAATTTGTTTAACCTAAACCTTGGCCGGTCTAAAAAAATTTTTAAGACCGGCCATCAGATGGCGCTGATTTAAGTTTATGAGACTAAATTTTAGAGTTTTATCGAAAAAATACGTTAAACAGCATCAATGCCAGCAACTCCTTAAAAACAAAGTCATTTTTTATACAAATAACGAATGGTATAAGTCAGCTGCTTCGGTATTGATATTTTTGAAAAGCTTGAACATTCTCTTTTATACCCGCATGATCGTGATAGCTCGGTCTTAAAGGGTTAAGCAAATATTCTTTTCTAACAATTGCTAAATTCAAAGTTTCTTTAGTTTTTCTGTTTTCCAAACTATGAAGTTTTTCTAAGTAGCACCCCCATAATTGCCCATTTGGGTATAGCTTCGTGGCCATATAAGGGCCACAGAAGGAAACAACCCCTTTTTTTATGGCCAGCTGAATCGGCCCACCTGGGTTTAAAGTGGGGCAGTATGGGCTAACCCAAAAAGGAGTTATACGGGGAGCGGACCAGGTGGGCCCATGTGGTTGGACCAAAAATAAAGGGTCCACTAAATTTCTAAATGGACCCATTTAGATATGATGGAACCCACATTGGTGTAGTTCCTGGGATTTTATTTTAATATATTTATTAATATTTAATATAATATTTTATATTTAATATAATATTTTGTCTGAAAAATATTATTTTGTCTTGGAACAGGATTTGCCTTTTGTGTATATAAATAGGCCCCTGTTACCACTTGGTCCTTTCTAGAGGGGTGCAGCTGCACCCTGTCCAATGGTGGGTACGCCCTTGATCTTAGTGCAAACAGATGTCGATGCTTTCGATTTCTTTATCAATATTTGGTGACCACATGTAACCTGTAGCTAACCCTACGTACATATACGAATCATGAAGGGTGGACAGCATTTGATTACGAGCTATCATAGGAGATATGACCCGGTATCCCCAAAGCAGACATCATTTTATGCCCCAATAACTCTAGTCGACGTATAAGATAAGTTCATTAGTTTCCACTCTTTCAATTCCCACTTTTTAGTGAATGCGTTAAAACAGCATCCTAGTGGGTCATTCTAGCGAAATCTGAGAGAGGAGGCTCTTCTAGAGATTCCAAAAGCAAAGTGTCTTCAGGAGAATTTCATTCAGAATCCTTTCTGGCAGGCGACTTTATCCATCCTCATTAAAAATGGATTTTCCTGGAACTGCATCATAATCGTAACGCTTAAGGTTAGTGGCCATCTTTGCAAATTAGAGGACAATATATTAGGTGTAGGCTTTCACCGGCCAGAAAGGTTTTTTTGGTCAGTTCTAATCCCAAATTTCTGGCCCATAAAATTGTTGTGAAACTTCCCAACTCCTTGTATGACAGCCAAAGTCAATCAATCAATCTTGGCGCAGTTATGTTTTGTATTGTTCACAGTTCTTGAATAAAACGTCACAGTATCTTCCATCTCCTCGAACAACCTGTGAGTAAGGACAGCCTCGACTCCACGTAGGTGCTATCGGTTTTCGTCAAAATATGTCGTATTCTTCAGTTAACAAGAGTTTCTTATTAACCCTGTCAAATTCATCTTCATGACGCCATTTCCATTTTGCGTTCTTATCAAGCAGGTGACGAAGTTCCGATGCTGTAGCTTTGTTACGCAGACACACGTGATTAACAAGACGTTCGCGTAAGAAAGGTGTTAAGGGTTTTCACAAATAAGTCTTCAATTAGTTTTTAAAAAAAACAACGTTTTATCATTTTAATCTACCAAAAATAAATCCATTTAGAATGGACAAGTTGCATGAAACGCGAAATTCATAATATATGTGTTTTTCTGGTACATTAGAAGCTGCAGATTCCGAGTGTAAGGTTAAATATTCACAAATATGTTTAATTTCAACAAAAAATGCATTTGAAATTTGCCGAAAATGTACGTCACTGAAAACAGCTCTGACGTCAACTGTTATGTTTTTGGCGATGTTTCGATCTATGCTGTAATACACTTTATAAAATAGTAAACCTTACAATTTCTGCGAAACCTCATTAAAAGAAGACAATATTATTTGTAACCAGTTCATATCAAGGAAGCTAAACAGCTTGTTCCAAGTTTGGTTGTTAGTTAAAATACACACACTAGAGCGCGTATGAGCTATTGCAGAACTATTGACTGTTGGATCTGATCGGAATAGTCGAGTGAAATCGTTCAATGTTTGAAGAAATTAACTGGAATGAACATGACATGTTTCTGTAAAATAGCATAACTTTTTTAAGAGTTTGATAAGGATGAAAGCACGTTTTACAGTTTCAAAAGCGATACAGTGAAACGTGATACGAAATAACACGCCAAGAACAAATAAAAAAAGTCAAACGTGGCGTCATCTGTTATGCTAAGAGAGGTTTAACAGGAGTGACGTATCATTAACTTTAAAAATGAATTTAAAAATAAATACATCTTTAAAACCAGAAATACTCGAGTTTTAGAGGTTTTTTAATATGCTTAATCGAATAAATATGTTTGTGGAAAACGCTGTAATTGTCCATTGGCAGAACATCTGGCTAAAAAGGTATGGCTAAAAGTAACTAACTCATCTCATCACACGTTATTAATATAACACAGATCTTGCTAACAATTAACATTAGAATCCATTCGGAATTTGAGTTTGCTTTCTGTGTCTCGGATCCCCTATATCATCCTCGCGTTAGAATTAGCCGTTGTCCTTGAGCCTGCGAAAGTGTCGCTGACGATTCGGCGCAAGCAGTCGCCTTTGACTCGTTCATACCGCACATCAATCTGCCTTTAGATAGAGGCAAAGTTTCAAAGTTCTGCATTCTTAATTCTGCTACGAATGTTCCAACGTTTTCTCCCTGTTATCGGTTACGCCGGTAAAATAGAAATATTTACAAGATTTCCGACGGGTTTAGCTTTTGGTGACTTTTTATATATTCCGCATGTACTACTAAATATTTACTTGAGTCAAATGACTACGACTTAACTCCAAATGTCCACGCACCAAAATACACGGCGGTTGAACCCCTTTCTTCTGCAGGTATGACCACGATCTACTTGTACGTGCTGCCGATGCTGCTCGGCCGGACGTACGACATCCCGACGGACAGCCCGGGCGTCGACATCTTCCCCGAGGACGCCATTCGGAACGCCACGGTACGCCCCACTCCAACGACCTCTTTCGACGCAGTCACATCGAGCAAGTTTTTCGAAACTCAAAATGTTCTCATTTCAGAAATAATTTTATAAATGTGTCAACTTACAGTTCAACACAAGCAGGGTAACATGATAGTAGACTTTAGCACACTTTTGCTACATTTTTCAATCTTAAATTTCCTTCCAAAAAAAAAAAAAAAACTAGCAAGTTATGAGATAGGTTAGATCAGCAGGTTTTATTAGCAACTTATTTTATGCATACTTTGGTAACAAACTGTACGGAAACAGTTTACAATAGCAGGAGAATAATGACAGTTTTGAGTCAGTGGAGGGGCGAATGTGTTTAGGAGTGACGTAGCCTTAGGACATGGATTAATTTAGTTTTTATGGAGCGGCAACGATATTTCCTGGAATTTTTCATTTTGAATACCGAGTTGAGTTGTGCTAATTCCGGGGGAAAATAACAAATAAAGTATGAATCGTAGTGTGAAAGTCATGGAAAAGTGTTTGCGAGTGGCATTTCCTTAGGGTATGGTTGGTATGAAGTATTTTAGTTTTTATGGAGTGTTAAGTTGTATTACATTACGATTTTTTATGAAGAGAACTGTAAATGTTATTCATTATTTATTTTTTATACTGTTTTTTTTAATCTTCAATATGACTGAGTCATACTTCTAAAGTTTACAGTTCTGTAAGAGTAAATTCTGAAGCAATAATTAAACCTGCCCTCTTGGGTGATCTGTCCCTGTAGGTGATCCGTCGCTCGTTCACGGACTCCCGGTACCGCATGGTGAGCGACTCCCAGGAGGCGCGCGACTTCCTGGGCGTGTCGGGCGACCTCTCGCTCAAGATCAAGTCGGGCCGCGTCAACATCGAGGGCCTCGGCGACTACCTGCGCGACTCGCGGTCCAGGGCGGACGTCGTCGAGATCCTCGTCAAGGTGCACTACGAGACGGTAGGACACTTTGCTCGTCATGGGCAGGACACTTTATATTATACTGTATGAAGTACGTCCACTTTTCTGTGGATTTTATATCGCTGCATTCGTAGTGGGCCCGAGAAAAAAATGGGACGAGGAATGACCAGGGGTACACCATAGAAAAGGATGATACACAGAAACAACCACTTTTAGAACTTGCTGCTTTTCAAATTTCATCTGAGCTGACGATATGTTGAGAACGCAACTGCCATGGAATGGATATAGGATAAGTGTTTGGTAAAACAACTCCCATAAGCAGGAGGGTTCTGTGTTGAAATGCAAACATTTGATGTCGGTTCTGGTTGCATGAGAGTGCATATTATTCCCTGTTCCAGGAGACGCTGACGCTGGCGTCTAGCGCGCGCCCCCGCCCTGACTGGCGGCAGCTGGACAAGAGGTCGAGTGTGGGGACGCACTTCGTCCGTTCCCTCACGTACGGCGGGGACCTGGTGGCGTCGCTCAAGTTCCGCGCCCGACACGCGGCCGACAGGGACCGTATCCGGGCCGTGGTGCAGGCCGAGCTGCAGGCCGACTCCGGCTCATTCGGCCTCGGCGTGCAGGGTGAGTACTCAACATCCGGACGAGCAGGTCACGGCGGAACATTCTCTTATGTTTTTAAGAGAGGCCGAAGGCCGTTAAACACCGTGAATTTAAACTTCTATAAGATAAAAGAGAGAACCGTGACTTGTCATTTTCCCCTGGAACTTTTTTGTGCAGATACGAAAAAGTTCTATGAAATAGGTACCCAATCAGCAGTCAGGCACGTGTAAGGCACGTGTAGTTCTATTTCAAGAGTCTGCGAATTTTAACTTCTGTGGTCTGTAAACTAGCTAAAGTTTCAATCCTATCCTGTGTTCCTGTGTGCTTTTGGACGCTGGTTTCGAAAATGCAAATATATCTTTTTCTATCGCGTCCAGTTTAAAAGTATTAAAAATTTTGAAGTAGCATTGATTTATTCTATTAGAAATTCCTAATTAGTAAAAAGTCCTTTTTATTACTTCCACGTCTATGATTTATTTAAAATAACCTGAAAAATGTTTTGGATACTTAAAGCTCATAAAAAAAGCTTTACAAAGTGTGAAATATTGCGCAAATTTTTGACTTTTTTTAAATATTAATTTCAGTTTAAATTTTAAATCCCAAAAACTTGTATTTCTTAAAATTTTGTTTTAATTTTCCATTTCTCTCAAAAAAAGTATTTTTGCATTACATTTTAAATTTGTTTGGGCTTTAGGTAGCAATATTGGCGTGTTTTATATTAGGTAACTCTTTTCAGTTTTTCATTTTTGTCTTCCGCGATTTCAATGGATGTTTGAAGTCAATGCGAGGTCTTTTCATTTGTTACGTTCTATTGTAGTTTAGTTAAGTTAGTTTAAATTATCTTCGCATTAGAGCTACACGAGGGCTATTGGCGACGGGCGTCGTAATTTAAAACCACGGTCAAGTGACAAGCCATCAGAGGAGGCACCCAACGTAACCGTTAAGGGAGACATCGTACGCCAGTGTTGGGACTTTGAAGCATATTTAACGTGCATTCCCTATGCACGGGGTATTATTCGTCGGACATTTTTGGCTGCACCGGCGGTTTATAGGTCGGCGGTTATTTTGGCGAAACCCGGACCGAACCTGGGACCTTTCACATGCAAGGCGAACGCCTTAACCGACTGGGCTGTTCTGTTTTCTGTACGTGCAACATGTTCTTATTCTTGTTATTTATTAAACCTTTTTTACTCGGCATAGCGCGTACCGCGTTCGAATCCCGGTTGGTAAGCACATGGATGTTTGTCTTGTCAATAAGATGTTATTTGTCCATTTTCGTATTTATTTGTGTAAAAAGCAGCCCAACCTCTTCGGAGGCTCTGGCAACAACTAATAAGCAATAACAAGCTAATAGCAATTTAACTAAGTATCATTTATTTTAGACTAAAATCAAGTAAACTTGTGCAATCTTAAAGTTATTTTTTGCCTTAAAAATTATCAATCCTATTTCCTCCGAATTGCTATACTAAGTTGGAGTAACCATGGACGAGTGGCGTCAAGCCATGTATATTGCATTAAAAGGTTCTGTCCTTGTCCATCCTACAATAAAATCTTTAGCTGCGTCAATAATTAGTACATTGGCATTTCTTTGACGATATCACTTTAAAAGCAATTTTGATCAAACTAAATCGATCGAAAGACAAAGTTTCAAAAACTAAAACTCCTCGGCGCAACAGCCAAGGCCTGCCGTGCCCATTTCAGCTTTCGTGACCAAGGGCTCTGGGGTGCTAGGCAAATGTCACGGTAATCCTCACGCGGAACCCCCAGTGTTTAGTTCCCAAGTATGCTTGGTCCCCATTTTATCGACCAACTTAAGGGCTGAAAGGATGGGTCAACCTCGCCCAATCCGGGTTTCGATCCCCGGACCTGTGGCGTGGCAATGCGAAGCACTACCACTGAGCCACTGGGCCTCTCACATAGTTCCAAACCTACGTCAATGTTACGTAAGCACTTATCATGTAATTGCTTGACTAATAAAGTTTCCCTCACTCTATTTGGCCCCTTAGCCAATGCTGTTTAGAATATTTTAAACAAAAATTATATGAAAATAAAATGAACCAAGTGTTATAACCATTTCTACAACTGCCCAAGAACCGTTTTTAGACTTTTACGTACGAAATGTATAATCTCTATGAAAGTCAATAAAGGTTCTCTAATTTTCTTTTATATAAGTGACAAACATTTCACACTAAACTTTCTATTCACATATTTTGCTGGGTTTTTTTTATTAATATTTTGTGTTTTTGGTTATCGAAGAAATTAATATTTTGCTGCATATTCTCAACTTACTTTCAATGTTACTTTTATGATGTGCTTTTTTAAATCTATCAATAAAGTTTGTTAGTGTTTGAAAAAAGGACGTGAATGAATTTTTAAAAATATACGTTTTTCAAATATATAATTTTTTTTGTTATGAAAAATAATCGTAAGAGAATTCATGTAAATAATATTAATGCAATAATGTAAAATAATACATTGTAATAAAATATAATTTTCTAAAGAAAATTGTATGAAAAAGGATTTACAAATATTTTTAAGAAGAAAAATAATGCATTAAAGTGTTTTGCGATTCCAAACACCACAATGCAATTTGATTGAACAAAAAAAGAAAATTCGACGCATCTTTGATTGAAGTATAAAAGATAACAAGAATAGTGAAATAAAATTCATCTCGGAGGTATAGCTGTAAACAACTTGACCTACAAACCCAGAGATCCGAGGATCAAATGTAGTCCTCCTATAAATTATAATATCAATCAACTATATACTGTCTAGAGAGGGTTTGTGCACGTTAAATCCATTGTGGTGCAATGGCCCATAGTCTTCTACGATATCGCGAATTGGTTCCCAGTCATATTTTTTTTTTCTCTAATGGGGTTGCAATATTGGCGGTCAAGCCTTTTGCAGACTCGGCACATTCCCAGTCAGATATAAGCATCGTCTTTTTGACAGCATTTCAAAATTGCGAGGCACGTCGACAAAAATCCACGCAATAATGCGATGTTTAATTAATTTCTAATTTAAGTTCTGAAACTGCGTACAGTAGAACTCCAAGTATCCGAAGTGGAGCTGATTATCCGAATGTCAGAAAAAATTGCACCCGACCTACCTAGGGTAATGTTCGTATTTGTTGGATGGCCTAGTAATCTTTTTGAACCGACACATATAAACTTTTGTACCAACTGTAACTGCTTTTATTTTTTGTACTCATCTGTTATTTATGCAAATTATCTTTTTTGAATATGTATAGTGGGATAAATTTTTGTATATCTATCATTCACCATGACCTTCTAAAAGAAACCTACACATTTTAATATAAATTGAAAAAAAAATTATTACAAAAACTATAACTCAATTTGCCAAACGACACTTTATAATTTGTATTTGGTTGGGTTGATGACGACCGAAACTAGAAGTTACGTGGTGAGTTACAGTTGTTTATAGCCCAGGTGTAGCTTTCATGCGATGTTATATGCAATTAACCTGCTAACCTTACTAAGTGTATCATCCCGTCTTCTCGAAGGGAAGATGGTTGGTTGGTACATGTACTTCCGGTGTGTGTGCTTGTTCAGAGACCCGCTTATAAACCTTCGTCAAGTAAGACAGACATAGACAGAATTTTTACTGACACAGAGAGAGAGAAATTACACCCAGGGCGAAGGCGGGAATTTCTCGAAGGGAGTGTAAGATGCGTTGACAAGAGAGGGAGAGGGTCTTTAGAAAAAGTATTTTAAAAGTGACCAATCGGCTATTTATAGAACGGTTGAAATCCATAGATATAATAGTTAGAGTATTAGATTGGCAGATCACGTGACCTCCAATGCTAACGACGGGACGCGCGTGGAGGGCAAAATGGCCAGTGTTGCTGCCACTTTAAGGAGAAAAATACTGCTAAAAATACCATTTAATTAAAAAATTACAACAAAAAAATACTAGAAAAGGATTTAAAGTCACTAAAAAGATTCCAAAATGCAGCTAGTATTTTTACGATATTTTTTTTGTAATTTTAGAATTAAATTTTTTTTCGTAGTATTATTCTCCTTAAAGTGGCAACAATACTGGTCATTTTGCCCTCTTATTATGGCCTCCATGCGCGTCCCGTCGTTAGCATTGGAGGTCACGTGATCTGCCAATCTAATACTTTAAATATTATATCTATGTTGAAATCAGAGATAATCAGGATCAAAACGTCAATCAATGAATTGAACATGGTAATTTGCGGTCTCCAAATTATCTGACCCTCCCTCTATAGCAGTTCCGATATCTTCACCAGATGTCGCCCTCGGTCACGTTTAGTGGCCTCCTCGGGGCTATTCCCCCTTAACTCTTTCCGGACCTCTGTCCATTAATCGTACTTTGTACTTCTCTGACAACCTCAGTTGAAATGCAGATCCAGTTGAACTGAATCAATACAAAAACCCAGCGTTAAAATCTCTGTTATTACCACGTAAACAGTTTCCATCTATTTCGGTCAGAACTAGCAAATCGACATTAACTCTACCAGAACCCAGGGGCGGCGGCAGTAGAGGGGCTAGGGGGGGCTCAAGCCCCCCTGTCGGGCAAGGCTAGCCCCTCCGTCGGGGAAATTTTGAATTTCGTCGGGGTAAAACTAACTTATGATATCGGTAACTTATGATACGGAGTCTGAAAAAAAACCTTTTAACCGTTTCAAAATTCAACACTGTTTCGCATTTTCCACAACTGCCGTCTCAGTCGTGGTTCGTACCCTTCTTCAATTGACCTTGAGTGCATACCACTAAGCGGCGAAATGTAATTTCTCTTTTATCGTCCCACCACCCCAAACAGTGGGGGTGTAGCTGTAGAAACCCTCTAAAAGCTGAGAAAATCAAAAACAAAAAAAGGACGTTCTTTTGAGTTTCCAGCTAGCGACAATCATATGTCACCACTGCTGACAAATTTATGGCCTCGGGGAACTTGTCGTGGGGTGCATAGTTGACCTTCGTAGGAAGGTTCATTACCACTAAGTGTTTTCTTCAGAACGGATTTACTTAGTGCACTTTTAAAAGATTTGCTTTTTTGTAAGAAATAAAGAATGTAAAAGAACAGACTACTTGTGGTATGTTAAACCTCAATTAATTTTATTGGATTTTTAAGTATTTTAATATATATATTTTAATTTTAAAAGAATTATTTCCCCGATTATTGATATTTTTTTGTGTTAAAATTAAATAGCAGCAAATTTGTTGTTTGTGCTCGTCTCGGCACGTAAAAAATGCAACGCAGTTTGAAATCTCTTAAAATGTTGTTTTCAAAATTGCTTTCCAATTTTGTACGTTTTTTTTAAATACAAAATATGTATATCCTAATCGGCAACTTCAAAATTTTGTAACCCCCCCCCCCCCCCCCCCTTGAACAATCCTGGCTACGCCACTGATTCTAATAGTTCTCATTCCATGTGTACCACTACCACGGTATTTTCAAGATAATGATGCAAAAAAATATAATCTGTAAGAATCCTAGACTAGGGTCACCTCGATTTTGTCGTCCAATACCTGTACAGTTTTGTAGAGGAATCAACACTAGCTGAATTTACCAACACGTAGGGAATACTTAGAGCTAAAAAAGTGTTGTAATTTTAGCCTAAATTAGTTAAAATAAGAAAAAATAGGGCTTCATACTTCTAAAAACATGTAAAATTAGATGTTTTTAGCCCATTGGAAAACTTTCAGAGTTTAAGCCATGTTTGTACCCCTTTTGTCAAAATGTGCATCCCTAAAAATCATTTGGCAAGGCATCCTACTGTTTGTTTTGTGGAAATTTTTGAGGATTTGTATCGAGTGTAAAAAGAAATCTGTATAGTAGCGCGTTTAGCTTTAAAAAAGTTTGAAATAGAATTTTATAATTGAACAAAACTATTATTCGATTTCTAAATTTTTTGATTAATTGCGTTTTTTGTTTCATTTTTGAATATTAATAATAACCTTGCGAAGTGTTCACGGTTTTATGTTGATTGTTGGTTATATTTGGACCAATTCGCGAATGAATATGTTAAAAAAACTTTATTTTTTAAATTATACCGAAGCCCCCCCCCCCCCCCCCCCCCCCCCCCCCCCCGTCGGGGTACGCCAGCCCACCCGTCGGGCAATTCCTAGCGCCACCACTGCCAGAACCCCAAAAATGAATAACTTTTAGTTGGATGTCAGTAAACAAAATGGGTGTTGCATGAAACAAGTATGATTTTAATCATTAAATTATCCTCTGCTACTAAAATAAATTATCTATTTTTCTATCCATAGCTGCATTGTACATAGCTATACATAAACGAAACTTTATTAGAAAATTCTTTGGAATGAAGGCAAAGTGATATATCCTAGTTTTCTAAATAATTTTTTTACTATACTATAGGGGCTCTCCTTTGGACAGATCCTTTGCTTCCACGATATTTCTCAAATCACCGAGGTTTCGATTGGAGTTTCCCGTTCTACTCTGCCTTATTCCTTATGGTTCGAGGAGCCACGATAAATATTGTGTTAGATTTTGTCATCAAAAAATTTTTTACGTCTTACTTTTTCCTTCTTTTTTAAAAACGTTTTACCCTTGAATTTAACTTCTCGCAATTTGGAGCAAAAAAAAAAGTACGTAAATGTATTGGAATTGTATTCTACTTATGTGCCCTGAGCTGTGGGTCTGAGTTATTGAAAATGTCGCGAAAAGAGTCGTAATAACATTTGTAATATGAATATCCTACGAATATAATTTTTTTCCCTTTTATGATGGCTATCGCATGACACTGAGCATTTGTTGGTTTTCCTTCGATTACTGTATTTATGATAATTAAAGGAACAACTTTAATAATACTTAAGTTGTAGAACACAAAATGTTCTGCAATTGTTGCCTATAGTTTTTTATTATAAAGTCCCTAATAATCGCATTATTTTGGTTTATTGTGACCATATAGCGCGGCCTAATTAGGGGTTCCAGTTTTTTCCTCGATAGTTCTTAAATTATCGTATTGTATTATTCTGAAAAAGTGTTTGGTGATTTTTTTAGGTAACTAATTCAATGCATAGTAAGATTCAATGATGTATGATTGTTATTTTGCAATTTTTTTCAATCCGCAACAATGTATTTCTATGATAATGCTTAATTTTTGTTAACCAAAGAATAAAACTGTACAAAAAATACAACAGTACAAGCAATACAAAGTGGTAGAGCACAAATTTTGCTGAAATTTTTGCACCTAAATTTTTATTCTATGACTTCTGGTTATCGAGTTATTTAGTCATATAGCGACCTTATGAACACTGTTAGTCCCTGCAGAGTAAACTATGTAAACTATATTTCTGTTATTTAAAGATCAAAATTGTCAATACAAAAGCTGTAGAATATAAAATTATAAAACTAAACTTATAAAATATAAACTTTTATACTTGAGTTTTGCTGATATAATGATATATGATTTATAATCCGTAGTTTCTGAATTATTTAGCATCATAGAGACCATATGATTACAAATAAGCCTAATCAAAATTACCAGTTTTAATTCCTGGATAAAGATTCCTGGTAAGTACTATGATTTTTATTTATATTATTTTTTGCTAACATCAGTCCAGTTTTTAGCAAAATGAAAGGCTCTGGACAGCAAAAATATCTTACTGTTAAATAAGGGGCCCTCGAAACTATCTCCGCAGTCGTCACATTTCTTTGGTCTCCCTGGGCATCCTGAGTCAGTCTATCTCGGTCTTCTCTTGAAAATGTCTTCAATTGTTTCAATCTTTCCCCGATTTTGATTGAACAGAGTATTATTTATTACCAGAGAGATCTATGGATGGAAGCAGACAATAATTTACCATAGGAAAATTGGATGATTAAAAACATCGTTGTTTTGGGCAACATATTTATTTTACTAAAATCTACAAAAAGCTATTTATGTTTTGTGTTGACGGCGATTTGTTAGTGTACTCTAATACATGAAATAGATGGGTAACGTATATTTCAATGTTGTCATGTTCGATCGATTCAGTTCAAGTGGATTATTCTGAGGGAGTCAAAGGAGTATTCATGTACAGAGTGCCCCGGTTGAGTTCATAAATGCCAAAAAAAATGCCGACATTTTGACGGTTGTTTCTGTCGTTAGATGATGAAGCATCTGATCTGTGTGATTGGCTTCGAAGGTGTGATTGAATGGACACATTGATTTATGCCATTTCGTAAAAATATTAGTTTTTATCTCGAGTTCAGAAGAAACGACCGATATACGAGAAAATGTGTGTTTGCAGGCAACTTCTCTCGGGTGCAGGAGCAGCTGCGGGAGGTGGCGTCCCTGGAGATCGGCTACTACGCGACCGTGCCCATCAGGGGGGTGCCCAACACCATGGAGTCGCTGCTGGAGCTGGTGGAGTCGTTCCCCGCGCAGACGCAGCTCGTGAACGGCGGGGTCGGGGTGCCGCTCACCATGGAGCTCTTCCCCCTGTCCGCGCTCGAACCCGACCTGCCCCGACATCTCGACTCCAAGTGAGTGAAGCACGAGATTGAAGTAGTCCTACGAACATATTCAAACGAATTTTTGGATCATTTCAGGCGTCAGATAAGGCTTTTCTATCTATACATTTCCCATTCATTTCGGTTTTGTTATGAAAGTCCGAGATTGCCTCTTTCAGTTGTCTAACCCCGTGTGCCTGTTGCCAGGTCGCTGTCCGACCAGCTAGACCGGCTGGAGTCCCAGTTCGACGACCTGCGCGCCTCCCGCAAGCACCTGCACGAGTGGATGCTGCAGGTGCCGCCCCTGCTCCAACCCCACATCGAGGACGAGGTGAGACTCCTTGCATCCGGCCGCATGTTAAAAAATGCAACCAATATATGCAATTAGTTTAATAGACAAGATAAAAAGAAAAAGTTTATATTCCCTGGAACACTTTTTGGGATTTCCTTGTGCCTCTCGTGGATGAATGAAAGTGTGGTAAGCGGATGGGTAAAGAATATTAAAGCTACCTGGTGTTAAAATGTTTAGGGAATACTCGTAGACATTTCTTATCCGTAAAATTGAGTTTTTTTCAGTGTTATTTTGAATGTGTCTTCCACGTGTGTGTTGCAGGTGGGCTCGTTCCAAGACTCCCTGGAGCGCGCGCTGCTCGTCTTCTACCGGGTCCTCGGGTCCCTGGACCTGGGCGAGGGGGGCGTGGCGCAGTTCGGCGCCGCCTTCGCCGCCTACGCCGACGGGGGTGCCGACCTGCCCGACAAGTACCACAGGAGGCTCGCCCTGCTCAAGCATAAGGTGGTGAGTCATCGCAACACATGACAGGCGTCCTTTTCATTCGCTATTGCCCTGTTTTCGTCACTTCTTTTTAGAACTTGTTTTTCCTTTCCGTCTAATTTCTGCACAACTTCTGATTGCCTTGAAATATGTTTTTCTTTACTTTGCTTCATTTCTTTTTCTTTAACTTAAAATTTAATTCTTTTAGAAAGATGCCCTTGTCGGCAAGTGGCTGTTAAAGCTTTTTTTTTTCAGCTTTTCAACTTTCAAACTTTTTTTATTTTAAGCATCAAGATAAAATCTCATTCATGTTGGAAGTGGTTGAATGTAAGCTGGTGTAGGGGGTAGTGACACATAATGCTCCACTCTTACCCCGTCTTGATCCATTCCAGCCTATTATTGTATAGATCAATGTAGCAATCACATATCGTATGTAGTTCAGTAAACTCTCTTAATAGAGGCCATTGCCAATGAACCAGGGCGTTAACTTAAACACATGTCAATCTAACAGTGATTTCAAATTTCGAGGCTTCGGCTCTGAGTATCATGTCCTGGCGAGTCGAGTACAGGGGTATGAGGGGGGCGACCCTTCTGCTGACCAAAGACCAAATGATTACCGTTCAGCATAATCAACCTACCAAAATTACCTCGAAAATATTAGGTGCTGTTTTTATTTATCTTATTTTTTGTTGACCTCTTATTTTTTGGTCAAATCAGTCCAGTTCTTAACAGGTAAAAAGAGGTTTCTGGACAACAGAAATAGATTGCTGCAAAGAGATGAAGCTCTAGTACCTATGGCAACCGGCACTTCCTTGCGTCCTATTTCTCGTTAGTGAGATAACCAGGGATATCAATCACCCCATCGAGGCGCAGTTTCTCGTTCTATCGCTTTTTCTTCTCTACTCGCCAAAATATAAAACTCAGGCCCATAGTCTTATACTTTATATATATCCCCAAACTATGGTATGGTAACATACCATATACCTAACTTGATCGAATGATGCTGTTGAGTGTACAGAAGGCCGGCCCTTGAATCTCACTTGTGCCATGATTTCTCCCAGATTGGTATCAATTAGTCCTCGAAAAGTAAGAGTTCGGTGAATGCAAAATATTTCCAGTTTATTTTGGAAGAATTCGTTGATAAGAAGGAGCTGGTCTTCTATCTCAACAATTAAATAAAGATGCGATAGTCAGGTCGCTTCTTTGTTAGCATGTTACAGTCACACGAGACGTCAAATAAATATTTGAGTTAAGATAAACATATTTTGTTTTGTTCTGCACTAAAGGATATTTCTTTTGCTTTTATAGATCCAGAGTTCCCCAGGTGAGTCAATGCTTTTTTTTCTTCCATAATTTATAATTAACCAGTTAAAGTATCCCCGGCACCCATTTTCTATCTATATGCTACGAATTTCAGCTCCAAGTAAAGCCATTCAGCACCAAAAAGATCCGATTTTTCTCATTGTCCGAATTTGTTTCATGAATAAAAAATATTTTTAACAATAAAATTGTTTTAAAAAATATTGTTTTGGGTATGTGTTTCCCCTTTTGTGGTTACCATACAACTGCACGGTAACCACAAAAAAAAAGGTTTGGTTTAAAGCCTTTTAAAATTGTTAATGTTAAAAACTTCTAACAATTTATAAATTGAAGTTTCTATTTGAGTAAGCATATTAAGAAGTAATATACTTACTTACTATACTTATATACTTTACTTCTTAAGTATAGTAAGCATATATAGTGAAGTGTATTTTCCGATATGTAAATTCGATTACGTTCAGAATTAAGAAGTAGTTTGTAACAGAATGTATCAATTAGACCGCTCCCATCACGCCAACAGGAAAAAAAGGGCAAAACACAGTATTATTTCGATATTAAACATTTATGCGCTAAATTTGGCTAGTTTCTTTTATTTCGATAGTTATTTCTTATCGTTTGCTAAATTTATTTATATTTTGAAGAATTAATATGTAATATAATTAGCCCTTAAATAGAAACAAAACATTTTATATTATTTGGTTAGTTGTTGGTTAATTGGTTATATTGAATATTGTTACATTTAACGATGTAAAGCGCGTCCGCGATAAGAATTAGACAACTTCATTTTCTTTTAAATTCAACAAAATATTACTTACACGACTGCTACTTGCATCAAATTAATAAACAATCTTTTTAATTACTTTTCATTCTTTAAATCAACGAATATACACCTTTAAGTCCCATTTTGGGGAGATTTCTTCTAGCCGTCGTCATGACATTTTGTACAGTTTCTTCCGATATTGATTTAAGGAGACGATGATATACCCTCTTGAATTGGACCAAGTTTTTGGGCTCCTTTTTCTCGTAGAAATATTTCCATTTCATAATTACCTAGAAATTTTCTATCCCTCTTTCTTGTCGGACGTTAGGCGCATTGTCCTTCTTGGGTATGAAATCAATATTCTGGTTCCTCAGATACTCGGTCAGTTCTTTCGTGTAATGACTGATAGCCGTAGCTCATCAGAACCAAAATAAAATCTTCCTTCCGATGATGTTGGAGAATTGAAGGGTACTCTCTTTATACATTGTCGCAAGTCAATTTTACCATTCACAGTTCCCTCAAAGAACACGGTTTGGACACATCCTCATCCATGTCTTGCCACACCATCACTTTTCTGGCAAATTTCTCGTTTGATCTTAGGAAACAGAATAAGAGAGATGAAACAGAATGATAGTACTTACTAACACCAGCAACATTGGGATCATACATTAAATAAGACTCGTCATAAATGACAAGTTTCAGTGCTGATCCAGATGGAATCAATTTTCGATAAATGTTTAAATAGTTCTTCCTTGTTCGTTTTTTTTTTTTATCTTTTATGCATTTCGGAACCGATTTTTTCCTCAAAAACTTTTAAATTAAAATCTTCTCTAATGATTTTGTGCACATTATATTAAATTAACTTTAATTTTTGAACGATTTGGCGCACTGAAATATCACGTTTCTTTTCCACGATTTTCTTAACAAGAGCTTGGTTCTTTTCCAGATTCCTTTTTCGAAATTTCTAGAAAATTTGATGTATCCTCGTTCATCGAAATGCATTAAAAGACGATCTATAGTTTTTTTTTAAATGTTTCGCTTTTTAAAATGTTTAAAGGCTCTTGCATCTTCTGGCACCGAAAGTATAGAATTGTACAATTTATTTTCGCATTCACTAAATGAGCTGGCATGGCTAACCTTGCAGCACAAGAATCAAAATCGTATCTTATTTTAAAGTGTGTGCTTTCTGCTGGTAGTGTAAAAATTTGCATGTTACAAATTTTTCGCATTAGCTTTGCCAATCGAATTGTCTCATTCTTATCGCGGACGCGCTTTATCACTTTCAATACCTATCGTAAAAGGGGACGCGCAAATCTGCTCCGGTATGTTGGCTTCCTGCCATGTGATAATAGCAAAGGAAAAACAAGTTTTACAGAGCGCCATTTTCGACAGAAAAAAGAGCTTTAACTTTTGTATCAAAAAGGATTTGTACCTGTCAACATATAACTTTCGTGTTCTAAGTAAACTAGAGAACCTAAAAAATGAACGAACTAGTACTTCGTACCAGTATATATACTTATACGAAGTTCGTTCTTTTCTTTAGGCTCTCTAAAATAAACATAATCAGAAGTACTGGATATTCCATGCCAGTTTGACAAAATAAAAAAAAACGCCTTGACTCGTGAACATTCCTTGTTGTTGCAGGTCTGTCGCTGGACGTGGGCGGGGCCGTGTTCGCCGTGTGGGGGCGGGGCTCGTGCGGGGTGGGGGCGGAGACGCTGCACGTGGGCGTGGCCGCCTCCACCGACCAGGTGAAGGGGGGCGCGGCCCAGCTCGTCTGCCTCACCGCCCAGCCGCAGCTCGACCCGGACACCGCGCCCTACGCCAGGCACCACAGGTAAGCTGCTTAAGCTTGTTGGATGACGCATTATAAATGGCTTTGTTCCAGCCGGATAACTGAAACGCAAGGGCGGGGGAATTCATCTGCCCACCCGCCCTTAAAGGTGTGTGCTGTTAGATGGAACCTTTAGGATTAGGAATATATTTGACTGTGTTTCAGAAAATTTTTAGCCTCGAGCTCTTCAAGCTGTCTTAACGTAAAACTTTTTAAATGCTTTAATAACTATAACATTTATTGAAAAACATGGAGGGAATATGATTATATGATATAATTGTCGATAGGAACAATGAATTTGAGAATTTTTGTGAATCAGTTAAGAAAATTATTTTAGTCTTCGCGTTCGTCCACCGGAGACGCAAATTCATTTAAGGCCCAAAATTGAACTGAAACGTCATGCGAACGGATGGAGTTTCGTAGATTTTATGCGTTTTCTAATTGAACTGGAACAAATCCTTCGCGAATGAATGACGTCACGCCACGATTGGTCTCAGGCCATTCGAGCACTGTTTGTTAATTGTTTTGACACACAATATGTATGAAAAATGTCATTCATCATATTTTTCTACAAGAAAAAAAGAAACCAGGACCAGTAACATATTTAGCTGTTCGGGGAACCCCAGTAGATTTGTATTATAAGCAGTTTATCAGCAAATATCTTAGAAAGAGGCGGACTTAGTGGTTCTTATCGGTTGCACCAATGACACGCCCTTAAGCACGAATTCGCTGTTTTTTACGGTGCGCACTCGTCTCTCTGTTTACGTCAAACAATTTAAAGGAAATGAAGTGGGACAGTCCTATCACGAGTGTTTCCTTGTGTTGCAGGCACTACTCCCGGTTGTCGCCGGTGGTTGGGGTGCAGGGGCGGCCCCTGCGCTGTGCCCTGTGCTTCGCGGGGGAGCGCACCTCGCCCCTCCTCTCCACCCCTTCGTGCCCCGGCGAGTGGGGGCCGCCCCACGCGCAGGGGCACCTCTTCGCCAAGGACATGCGCAGCCGGAAAGGAGACTTCTTCTGCGTCGGCAAGTGCAACCTCGTGTGCCATTGATTTGACACTGAAACGATAGCATTTTTAAATGATTGAAACTATTTTTTTAAATTCCTCTACCAATCACCCATTTTGTTTCATGTCAAGTGTATTTTAATTTTTTAAGTGTGAGAAACCCTCACGTTTCTTTTCGCCCAAACCGAAATGGTGCCATTATACGACTCACACTTGTGGTGAAAATCCCTCTTTTTATGACTCTTTCGCTGCATTCGCTTCTTCACTCCACAAACGAGATCCTTTGTAGAATTCGCTTCAGAACTTCATTTTACAGGGGTTTTTTAATACTAACATTTCTATTGTAAACGAGAATGATTAAGCTTCTCAAAAATACAGATATCGAAGCAGCTTTATATAAAGAATGTAGTATACGATGGTAAATGAATCACACATTTTGCCTGATTTATTTAGAATGAACTATTCATTGCCCTGGCAAAGCGTGTTTGTGCCGTGCATTTTTAGAGCTCCTCACATTCCATTAAAGGGATCAGCTAATATTCAACAGTAACTTTTATAAACATTTCTTGCAAAACGTACCTATAAATATATACTTGTTTGAAGAATATATTTCTATAAATGTGTAGGATTTTGTTTGGGAGTGGGGAAGAGGTTAACTCCATATCTCTATGCAGTTCATAACCGAGATAGGAAATCAGTCACACTTTCTAGAGGGGGTAAAAAGCCGCGTTGTTGAGACGATCCGGGAGTTGGGTAATAAAACAGTACTAAAATTGCGCTTTTCTAGAAGCTTATGGCTAGTAACTTTTTACTAAACCAGGATAATTTTTTAGGTATTTTTATTCAGCGAAAAAATTTTATGTAAAACTCAATTGTTCTCAATAAACACTTCAAAATGCCTATTATTCAACTTTATAATTTTTTTTAATGTTTTTTAAAAGATAAATTATTGAGTACCTTAAAAATCGTACTTTGTTTTCTTTAGATGATTACTTAAATAGTATAAATATTTTGTTTTAATTAATAATTTTAAAATATATAGTGCTTATTTTTAAATTTGTGCTTTTAAAACGAAAAATAGAAAAATATGTATTAAAAATATAATGTTGTTACTTAATTTGTTTCATTACTTCAATTATTAATACGCAATTTTGGGTCATTTATAAGTGTTCTTTGAGAAAAATTGAGTTTGCATAAAATAAAAGATTTTACTGAAGAAAAAAATAACTACCCAAAAAATAATCCTAGTTCGTTAATCATAAAAGTATTATAAATCCCTAAAACAAAATTTAAAAAATTACTAGCCATATGCTGCGATATAACAACTTCTTTAACAACCCCCATGCTATTTTAGTACTGTTTTATTCTACACAAAACTCCCCGAGCAAGCCTCCACATAGTTTCCGCGCGGACCCTCTTCATGACGCTCCCGAAAGTATGCGCGAGCGCACGGTTTCGTTTCCCTCTCTGGTGAAGTCCCGCTTCTTTGTTGCAGACTCGGCGGAGGAAGAGGAGGAGGGAGCGGCGGTGCTGGTGTCGGTGCGGGGGGAGCGGCGGGACGCGGGGGCGGCGGTGCGGCGGGGGGACGCCCGGCTGCCCTGCGCACTCTGCACCTACTGAAATAAAACACTATTCTTCTTATTCCTGCCTCATGTCTCCCTTTTTCCGCGGGTCGATTCTCCTCACCGGGGGAGGTTGGAGTAAGATAGGGGCGCCGCTTTCTCAATACGCCCGGAAACAGCTTGGCTATGGACGTGCCTCTCGATAAAATAAATCGCATTTTAAATCTTTTGTGAGAAGGGAAATACATATGAAAACCTCACATGGTCTTCTGGACCATCTTGCATGAGGTTTAACAGTGGCGCATTTTTAATTTTTTTATGGGTGTTTCGTTCATTATCCACTTGCCATGACGACTTACAGAAATGTCCTGGAACAAACGCCCGGTTGGGTGTCTCATCCCGATTTGGCGACTATCAGAATTTTTGTATCGCCTCCCTCTTATTCTAGCCTCCCCTCTCCTGGAAAGCGCCATCTGGGGCAACGCAAAGAAACCAAATATCCCAACGAAATTCTGGCATCTATAAGTTGACTTCTTTATAGTTTATTCTTCCTTGAAAGAATAGCTGCGATAATTGGCAATGTTTGAAGTAGGGGCAGCGGGACACACTACATTAGAAGAAAAATGGCCGTTTAAAAACTCAATGAATAGTGCAAACCTTACCTTTTATAAATTGCCTTTAGATTTGTGATACCTATTCAGCGTCAACCATTACAACTTAAAATCAGTGTCTCAGAAAAAAGTTTCTTATGGATGTTGAACCAATTTTGCGAGTTTATAATGGTTCTTCAAAAAAAAAAACCTATAGAATCCTACAAGCTGAGTTTTTTGGTATAAAAAAAAACGAAAGTCCGGATAAAATATAAAAAGTATTTGAAACTAATAAGGTGAAAGAAATCCACTAACATTCCGCTATTTGATGAGCTGTTTATTTCACTGGCATACAAGGGAAATGCATTTTTTAATCGTAATTCATTCATTTTTTAAAACTCTATCGTGCTTTATTTTACTGTTCGCTTTTTCAGTGTTCGATACTTGCTCAAAAATACATTTAATGCAAAGTAACATAAAGAAATTAATTTTTTTAAAAAAATATTAGTCGGCGGGGGAGAGGGTCCGAAATGATATCCAATGTTTCGTCGTGGATGAGTTGGCGCCACCCTTTTGCGGCATCCTGTGTGAGTGACATGACTTCTGCGCCGCTGCGGGTCGATTTTGGGAGCATGCGCCAATTCTGATTTCTGAATCAGCTAGGAAGCCACCTATGAAACGTCTAGGATTCACTATTATACCATTTTTAAGAGTTAAAAAAAACAAGAAATGCATTGCAAAAAATTCTATTCTTAATAGTTTACTTTCTTACCTCATCTTATATATAAATTAAAGTCCCATTTTTTCGTTGTACGCCCGAACGGCTGGACCGATTTCACTAATTCTTTTTTCGTTGTGTTTATTATTGTCAGGAGAAGGTTCTTAATGAATGAGTTATTCGAAATTCGAACCCGAACGGGTGTAGGAGTGCAAAACGTGAGCCGATTTCTTCATAGGAATAGCATTGTAAGATTAGAATTTAAATTTATTTCAATTTAAAAGAAATCAGCGCGTTCAACGTGAACGAAAATTAAAGTATAAACACGTAAGAGCACGTGAGTTTAATTTGTAGGATTTTTATTTGAATACCATTATTTTATTTATTGAATTGAAATCTTTTGATTTTTTTGTTTCCGAATTTAATTTAATTGATGTTTATAAATGGTAAGAAGTGAAGATATTTCTACAATGTATCATGACAGTTAAGGCGATTACTATTCTAGATCTGATGAATACTTCTAAGAAATGTTAATTCCCTCTTCGTATAGCGTCAAAACTTTATTTTATGAAACTGTCAATTTGGTACAGCTATGATATGGCCAATTGAATGTTGCCATTGGCGGCTTTTGGCGAAGTTAAAAATTTAGCGTAGGGTAGCTATTCCCATCCAGTTGCATGGGTTAGGGTTAGTTTGAATTATCGTCGCACTACAGCTATACAAGAGGGATATTGGCCACGGGCGTGTTTACTTAGAACCACAGTCATGTGACGAGCCAACACCTGATTAGGCACCCAATGCAACTTTTACATCGAACGCAGCGTCGGGCCTTTAAAAAATATGTAACGTGCACTCCCACCACATAGGGTATTATTCTTTGGACATTTTTGGCTGCTTTTGCCAAGGAACGATGGATTTTTCGATCAACCTTCAATTATAATTCAATATTCATAGTAAAGACAAGACAACGTCTTTCGGGACAGCTAGTAGGAAATAAAAGGAGACGAAACTATTGCGATGGGTTCGAAAATCGGAAATGCGATTTTGTGTTTTCTACACGTTTTAGTGGGCGCTTATTTAAAAAAAAAGTGGTTGTCGAACATTGGTTCGTCTGTCCGAAACCACTCTACCACACAAACTAAAAGAGTCTTCAAATTTGGTTACACTGTCGGACGTTTTGACTACGGGGAAAAAAAACTGGTCATTATCAAAATGTCAATATAATTAGGCTGCTGATAACGTCAATAGCATCTAAGTACATCTGAAAGTTTTACATTTATAAAACGACTGAATGATGTCTTTTAATTAAAAATAACTTAAAGATATTGTGCTGCTATGAAGTTAAAATAATTTTTAAACAATGGCGAGTCTAGGAAGTTTTCAAGGTGGGGCGAGAATACAATTGTTCATTTAGAATAAGGTACTAAGGTATAGCCCTGTCCACTCTGACGTCACCTGACGGAATCCTAAGGATAAACAGACTTAACTGTTATAATTTTTGACTGTTTATGTCGTGCTTTTTTTATTTTCATTATTTTCGGAATTGAATTTTGAAATCTCCTCGTTTAATTAGACATCTTTTTTCAAAAAAAGAAAGTTGAGTATTTTTTAGACAGCTAGCGATGCCAAAGACGTACCCAGGATCTGATTTGGGGGGGGGGGGGGGGGGGGGGCATTCAATATTAGGGGCCCCTATTTTAATTCTATTTTTTAATTTTGATGGGCCCCTTCTTTAGTTAATTTTCCTTTACCCCCCCCCCCCCCCCTTTTGTTAACTCACGTGGTTTTTACTTATCCAATCAATTGCTTAATGCGAATTAATTTTTTAAAAATAAAATATATTATAAAATTTATTTATCTTATACAACTATAATTATTAAACTAATAAATAATTGCTAGTTAATTTTTAACTAATAAATAATTACTAGTTAATTATTAACTAATAAATAATTACTAGTTCTATTATTATTACTAATTAAATGAATGGGAATGTTTCAGATGATGTAACGCTTTTTTTTTTATTTGTATGCGTACTGGATTTCCTCGGTTGCTCCGGTTTCACTCTCAAAGTGACCGATTTAGACGAACATAATTTTTTCTTTCTATGCAAACTTTCTTAACAAATGTCTTGATCAACCAACAGCACAGCAAGAAATTGGCATTAAAAATTTATTAAGAAAAATATTCTTAGAAAACTTATTTTCGAATACCAAAACATAAGTAATTCCAGGCAACAAATTGTTGGAGTTGGAGCTATTGCCATCCACGACATGAAACCCCCCCACACTACACTTATTACCTTACATTTATTAAGACTTAATTTTAAATGTACGCATTATACTTTGATTTTTTAAAATAAATTTAAGCTTACAAATTATTAAAATTCTAATACTACCTAGAAAACAACTACCTAGAAAAAATTTAATTTTTGTCTACTAAAGATTGATAGAGCACTTTCGCCGCCGAACATTTTTGTTGTCAACGAAATTAGTATATTAAAATATGCAATCAATTGTAAACTGTTTAATGAACCAGACAGAAGATAACTAATTTTCATCTTATATATATCTCTCTCATCCTTACTCAAGTGCTCTAAGCTCCATTGCGAAATTATATCTAAAAAACGCTCGAAATTCTGATCAAAAGAAAAGGTTAGCAACATGGCCAACATGTGGTTTGTTTATCCTTAGAGATGGTTGCTATGATGCGTTGCTAAATCCGTTGCCACTCGCTGGACAACCCTATAGCAGGTCATATTAAAACAGTACAAGAAACTACTTGAACTAGTTTTTAGAAATAAATGAGAAAAGCCTGTTTCTGGTGTGGTTGTTTAGTTTAAAATCAAATCGTCAAAAGAACTGAGAAGAAAAATTAGAACCGCAAAGTGAGTTTAAAAAAAAACATTTAAACCGAAATAAGATCGCAGCCATATTTTTTCTACTATTCAAAATGCAAGTATGAATACTCAAATACTCAAAAGTTATATCAGATCTCTAAACAAAAAGTTCGATGATCAGAATTTTTTTAAAAGGTAAATTTCCTATAGATTCACCATTGTAAGACAGAAAAGAGGACTTCAAACTTTAACCTAGCGGGAGGGCGCTTTCCGCGATCCATTAACCCTAGAAATCAGTGGCTTAGACACCGCCCTGTACACTTTTTACTTAACTAGATTGCATAGCGTCTCTTTCGGGGTGATTGGCAAGTCAAGCGGCGATAGCTTATCATTCACAATTTTAACGAGATTGTAAAAGAATTTTCAGATAAACAAAATGAGGGAAATCGTTCATATCCAGGCTGGTCAATGCGGGAACCAAATCGGTGCCAAGGTAAGTGAATTTCCTCTTTAAAGATGAATTTTACTAAATTTGAGTTGACTAGACCTAACCTTACGAATAAACCTTACATTTTTTTTGCTCAGGATTTAAAAAAGTTAAAACAAAAACACACTTGATTAACTAATACTCCATGAAAATATCGTGATTCGTTCATTTTGTTATATGTTAAGGCCTTTATGCTCTATAAGGCGGGTTCCAAAGATGGCGGCCGGACCCCGCCTTTATATTAACGATTATTTCTATCACTAAGTAAATGAGGTGTATGAGGACGTTCTTGTATAATTACTATTTTCGCGTCCATGCTCACAAATTGTATCATTTAGTTTTATACTAAACACAATTATTTTGACAAACCACTTTCGGAAAAAAAATAAAAAAAACATCGAAAAATCACGTATTTATATGCTATATGTATAGCATACCCTTTTATAGCGCATCGTCGGAAGAACAGTAGAACCTCGATTATCCGGAACTCTCTGTTAACCGACATCCTCTAAGTCAACATCAAAAACTGCAGGGCTCCCACCAAGTATCTATTCTCACTAAGTCACTTTTTTTACTCCCAACCGGTGGTACGCGTACTACTGGTGGTACGCTGGAAAATTTCAAGTGGTACGCGTGAGTTATGTGAGCAACATGATGCTTTTAATAGCTTCTGTACGCATGGGCAGTGACATATTACTCATTATTTTAAAGAGAAATCTTTATTTAACTTCTGGATCGGATGTAAAACCTAGTACCCTTTGATCTTCGGGCAAGCTCTGCTAATTTTGATGCCATTTGGTACGAGTTACTTGGGTGAAAGCGGATTTTCTAAATAATAATCTTAGATAAAAAAGATAGATAGAAAGAAAAAGATAGAATCTTAGATAAAAAATAATCTTAGAAGCAGAATAAGTGTTGAAGAGGATTTAAGAGTGAAGATAACTTCAATTACTCCTAATGTTGATATTTTAATCACAGTTGCCTGTGATTAAAATATCAACATTAGGAGTAATTGAAGTTATCTTCACTCTTAAATCAACTTCAACACTTATTAACACTTAACAACAAGAAGTTTCATATTAAAGACTATAAAAGTACATGGTTAATTATTAAAAAAATTAATTAAAATTAAATATGAGGTTTTCTCAGGAATTTAATTCAAAAATCCTTTGAACACTTTAAGAAGAATAAACATTATACATTTATTTAAATATTTATAGGCCTGGTGGTACGGCAAAAATGTTCAAAAAGTCAAGTGGTGAGCAAAAAGGTTAGGATCTACACCATTGAACCTTTCATTTATAAATTCTTCGCATATTGAGAAATATTTAGATTTTTAAAAAATAAATAGAAAAAAATGTCTGTTTCAGTGAAATTAGTTTCGAATGAATGAAATGTATGTGAATTATTGTCAAACATAATGTTTCACATGACAGGAAATTTTGAAGTACCGTTTTGACCGCCACTGTAAATATTTGCATCGTATTTTGTGTGTATCTTTATTTGACAAAATCAAAGACACTGTTGTGATCGTTTTTAATGTTTGTGAACATTTGAAGGGTGAAGTTCCTCGCAATTAAGAATGCTACCAACAAAAGTAGGAAAAGGATGAAAAGGTTTTAAGATAAATGAATGATCCATGCGTCCGGGGCACCAACACAGGGTTGTTTTCACAAATATAGCGGTTAATTAAAAATCAATTTTGCTTAAATAAAAACAAAATTGCTGCTTTAACTTTTTTGTGGAAACTAAATGCTACGATTTCCATGTCAAGTCTTTTAGATTGATTAAAATAATCAAAACTTTAAACCAAAGAAAATTGATTTTTTTACTAAACTGGTTACATTTGTCATGTGACTTTTAAAAAGATTTCTGACGTTAATTGCAAAGTTCTATGTCTAGAAGTTAGGGAGCCTTTGGGGGGGTCAGGGTTACAAACTTTGAGTTTGAGGTATTAGTATTTAAATTCAATATTTTTCCAATGTTCTTTATTTTAGTCACTTATTTTTTTCAAATGGTCACTATTCTCACTTTTTTTTACCTGTTTCTTGGTGGGAACCGTGAAACTAAGTCATTTTTAGTTGTTCACAAAAACATACAAAAAATCGATTTCAGAAATAAAGGGTGATTCTAAAGTGAGGAACCTCCAGCGATACTGAAATTAGCAAACTTCAGAGATTGAAAAATCGGGAATCTCCGGCGATTTTGAAATCGGAATTATCCGGTTCTCAGCTCGGTAAGTTAGCGTCTTTTAGAAAATTGGGAAACCACAGTGATTTTAAATTATCAAAACTTAAGAAATTATAAAAAGCAAAAGAGAATTCCTGGCAATCTTAAATTTTCAGGAATCATGTAAAAACTTGAGACTCCATATTTCTACTAATACAAAAAGTGCTTTTCCCAGAACTCCACTCGGAAATTAAAATAATGTTTTAGCACTTCCCTATTTGCTAGGAAGTCTCAGCTTAACTTAATTAGCTTTAACTCAGTTAAACTTAACACTAAAATTCAATATGCAGCCATCCTGGATTTTGAATGATGGCAGATTTAACTTTTGGGCACCGCTTTCGGCGCACTTCTGCACTGTAAGTTTTAGTGTTTAATGAAAATTTTCTATTATTAAGAAGATTCCCTGAACAACCCCCCGTCACAATTAGATCGTATCATCAAGGTTCTACTGTATATGCTTATTTGCATTTTTTCGTGTCGGCCAAACGTTACATTTTATACCGTTACGCCTAGCCGTGTCCCATTTTTAAAAAAAAAGTTTATTGGATCCTACCGTGGGGTTTGGTGACTTATCAAGAATCGATTGAACAGCCATAGAACTTAAAATGACTCTGTGTTCCAGTTCTGGGAGGTGATCTCGGACGAGCACGGCATCGACCCAACCGGCACCTACCACGGGGACTCGGACCTGCAGCTCGAGCGCATCAACGTCTACTACAATGAGGCATCAGGTATGCATGGAGGACACATGGGATCATACACTCTATAAGACCCTATTTTTATATTACAACAGTCTTGGAAATAAAATAACCTGTGAAAAAGGATGATCTTCATGACTGAAAGGTTCAACCAACCTTGTGGATAGATACTGTTTTCATGGTTTTAGCTTCCACACTAAGTTTATAACGTAAGAAGTGGAAGGTATAATCGTTCAGTCCGTCTGTCACCACTTTCACAGAACGAACCGCAAGTCTCACAAGCAAGTGGGATACGTCATTTTGAAGCACAAAATCAGACTAGGCTACATCCCAAATTTCATTACAAATTTAAATTAGTAGTTTATTTAAAATTTAAATAACTAAAAATTTAATCTACATTAAATAACATGCGAATTTTATTTAATATTTTCACTGTTACCATTTTGTCAAACGTACATGAAACTTTATTTAAAATAACAATAAAACTTTTTAAAAAATATTTATCTATGTGATATAATTCAGTTGATTGATGTGTTATTACATAGTCTTTTGATGTTCATTATATATGTATGAAAAAGTTCTTGAGAATTCTAACTTTGCATAAATATGCAAATTATCTTATTTTTACAGCATTAATTTTACTAATTATTTATTCTTTGAACTAAATTAATTTAACAAACGATAAATAATTACTGAATTTTCGAAAGAAAGATAATGAAAATGGGAATTTTTGCGACTAAAAGATATTTAGTAAAAAAATGCCATCATTATTTTTTTAACTTGAAACAAATTTAGCAAACGATAAAGACTAATTATTAAATCTGCGAAAGAAGATGAATGAAAATAGTTAATTTTGGCATTTAAAAGTTTGGTTTAAAGCTAGCTAAAGGCCCTGTTTGGCAAATTTCTTTCTGAGACATATAAACAGTGCGTTTTCTGTTGAGCACAAATGTTGGGTGGAAGCGACATATTCTGTAACAAACCTTCTTGTTTATTCTTATTTAATGTCATTTTGTCTTTGCCGTCGATATTCCTATCGTCACCCTTTATAAGAATTTCTTTTTGCATGTTTCCTTGTTTTGTGCCTGTTTTTGAAGTGTGTGTTGTGTGCTTAGGTGGGAAGTACGTGCCCCGCGCCATCCTGCTGGATCTGGAGCCGGGCACCATGGACTCTGTGCGCTCCGGCCCCTTCGGACAGCTCTTCCGGCCGGACAACTTCATCTTCGGTGAGTACCCCATCCATCGGGGATCAACCTGGGTCAAAAAATGCTGTAGCAAAAATGCAGAAGAAAGCTGTAGCAAAATGCTAAAGAAAAATTAGTTGCTTATAAATCAACATCACACCAATTAAATCACTGGAATCTACATTGCAGGGTTTGATTTAAGGGGGGGAGCGTAGCAATAACTGCTACACGATCTTTGAGTAGCAGTTGATTAATTTTGTTTAGCAGTATAGCTTAACAATACATTATTTTTTTATGAATCATGACATGACAAATTTAAATAATTGTATAATACTATACTACTAAATGTACTTTTAATTTAACATTTTAAAATATTACATTTACTTTTATTTATGGTGTTGGATCATCTTCATATCAGATTTATCTATGAAGATTTATCTATGGACCATCAAGTTTTGGTTGTTTGAAATCTCCAACGTCTTTCAATACATATCCTTACTAACATGGTTCATACATTTGTTAAGACAAAAATTCACGGACTACCAGCAACATAAAGACTAAATATATAAAGCGTGTATCAGTCCATTTTTTTTTAAAACTAAAAATTGTCTAAAATCTGAAACCCCAGTAAAGGCCAAAGTAGAAAAAAAGGTTCAAAAGTTAACAAAAAGTATTATAACATTCAAGCTGTTCTTGTGATCACTGTGAGTCGGACACTTGATCAGGAAAATTATTCTGGTTGTCAGACTTGCCCTGAACTGGAGCTACAAAAGTAACGAGATACTCTTCCGATCAAGCAGAGCCAGAGAACTATTAATCATTCTGATGCAATTTGACATCATCGGTAGATTTCGTAAAAATTACTAGGCAGCAAAATAAGTAAATCGGCAAGCATTATCCTCCTCTTCTAATGGGAGGTTGCACTGGCTGTCAGAGATATTCAGACATCTTAGTGTAATCTAATCTTAATTCATCTTCTCATTTTGATTAAAATTTTATTTTCATTATTAGAATCGTTTATTTGAACTTGTTTATTGAAATTTAAGTTTAGTTTTACCGAATTACGGTGTCGCATTTTCGCGACAGCCACTAATTTTTATTCACATTGTCTTGCCACTCGTCGCATTTTGAGAATAATGCGACTACAGATTGATCCCTGCCATCAATAGAATTCAGCAGCTGCCAAAAATGTCCTCAACATGAACATCGCCAAGAGGAGAAAAGTGGCTACATATGGCAACATATCGCTACCGTTTCGTTAGAACTATGCCAATTGTCGCCAGACCTGAAAATCGGATAGGAGTAGGCTGGAAAACCGAAATGGTGACTCGCATATCGCACTGTACGCAAAAAAGAGGCCTATCGCAAAAATACTAGTTTTTCAGAAAAATCATCTGAAGTTTATTTTTTCTATTCCATTGCATTAAAGAAAAAACAACGATTACTGCATTCCAGCTATTCTACCAATTGATTTAATTTATTTGCAAGATATTTAAATTTTGAATATTGTAGCATTTACAACTAGAAAAATCATATTTGTGCGATAGGTCGCTTTTTCACGTACAGTGTGCTTTGTTCTCAAGTCACGTGAGTTTCTAGCAGCCACCTGGCAGGGTTTTTTTTAATGTTTTTGCAGACGATTTTTTCCCATACATAGTTCTTACTTTTCTCCTTCTGGATTTAATCATAAATATTTGATTACATTCGTTCAATCTATGCATGACAACAATCGCAGATATTGCATTACTATTAATTCTGAGGTGTTTTTTTTTTAATTTTAAATCTTATATTACAAAAACCTACGTATTTTTTTATTTAATTTTAAGGAATTTTTAATAAAAAGTCAAAGTAATTCATTTTTCACGTAATCTTAAATAGGCGTACAAAAGTAAAGAAATAATCTGATATCTATATATATAATACTCTTATACGGCACCCAAATTTCCTTATATTTCTAACTCTGGAATGCCAACAATCGAAATGAACCAAAATACTACTAATTTCAAAATGGTCGACTGAAAACAACAAAAAAGTGTTTCTTCAGGAATGGCTTGAAAAAGGGAAAAATAACTATAAATATTATGCACAAAACCATAGTTCGATACGGCAGAAAAACATTGAATGTATATTTTTTTGAGAAAAGCACCACGAAATAACACAAGGATTGACAATTTCGGGAATGACTGCAATAAGGCCAAAAGAACAACAACTTTAGGATATAATCAGTAAGTTTAACTTTAAACATGCATAATATTAGGGGCGTTTAATGTATAAAAATTTAAATTATAATTGATTAATCTAAAGGACCCTGTCTGGATTTGGCGACTTTCCTTCAAAACGGTCGACTGAAGTGACCAAAAATATTACCCATTTTCAAAAGGGCCGACTGAAAACAACAAAAAAGTGTACTTTCAGGAATGGTTTTAAAAAGGCGAAAAAGGAAAAATAACTTTAAATATTATGCCCAAAACATATTTCGATACAGCAGAAAAACATTGAATACATTTTTTTAAAGCACTACGAAATTAGTGGATTACGAAGAATTGGCAATTTCAGGAATAGCTGTAAAAAGTACAAAAATGAAAAATAAATATAAATATTATGTGCAAAACGTTGTTCGATATGGCAGTAAAATAGAAAATACTTTTTTTACTAAAAATACTACAAAATTAGTAGATAGCAAAGGATTGAAATTTTACAAGTAGCGGCGAAGCGTTGTCATATTTTCACAACTTCGCCCAAAATGCGATAGTTGGCGATTGCATCTAAAATTTGTTGCCAAGGGTTGCCATAAAATTGATTTTTCGGGGGATACCAGATTTGGCAAAAAAAATTGCCGGACATGTTTCGGTTAACCAAAAGAATCGTGCCTGGATTTGGCGACCATTAGGAACTCTCGCCAAGTCGAAATGACAACAAACTCCAGCAATTGCCGAGATGGTTGCCATCTCGAATGAAATTTCAAAAATGAAAATGAAATGAATATTTTCTTTTTAATTTTTGAAAAATTTAAAAGAAAATAAACTTTTACGTAACAGGAAAAATTTATTACATTGCAGACCAGATTTATGGAAAACGTGGAACGTTAAAATGACGAAGAATTTATTTAAAAAAGTAAATAGTTATTTAAAATCGTTAAGCATATAATTGATAGAGGATTGGTGTAAAAAACTTCAAAATAAATTATATACATTTAAGATTTAAATGGATTAACATTTAGAAATTGGCAATGCAACTGCTAATTTCGGCCAAAGGTTGCCATAACACCAATTTTCGGGGCTACCAGATTTGACGTAAATTTGCCGGGCACGATTCTTTAGGTTAACCCATGCTTCTTTAGGTTTACCTTATAATTTCGATTGACTGAACTACCAAACACTATTGTTAATAAAAAACACAGGCGTATAACTTTATAAACATTAATTTGTTATTTTATTTTAAAAGGATACCAAAGGCTAGACTAAAATATTTCAATGAACGGTGAGCGAGCGAAGCGAGCCTGGATCGCAAAGCGATCCAAAGGGAACTGCACAAGCAGTTCCCAGGGGTTGGCGAGCGATAGCGAGCAGGGGGCGTGCCACCTAGTTTATGAAGATCTTAAAAAACATATATTATAAAGAAAAAACAAAGCATATCGAACATGCATTGAGCAAGCAGATCTACGACAATTTGGCAAGTGGCCAAATGATGTCCATGTTTAATATAGATTGAAATGCTGTGTTGGGTGCTTATTACTTCTTTGTTTTGTGACTTGTTTTTTATTCCATTCGTTCTTTTAAATAGTCTGCGTTCTTTCTATTCCAAAAAAAATAGTTTGTATTTGTAGTTCCACTTGCTTGAAACGTGTTGAAGACACGTCCATGACTTGTTCCTGATTTCAGGCCAGAGCGGTGCTGGCAACAACTGGGCAAAGGGGCACTACACGGAGGGGGCCGAGCTGGTGGACACAGTGCTGGACGTGGTGCGCAAGGAGAGCGAGTCGTGCGACTGCCTGCAGGGCTTCCAGCTGGCACACTCCCTCGGCGGGGGCACAGGCTCCGGGATGGGCACCCTGCTCATCTCCAAGATACGCGAGGAGTACCCCGACCGCATCATGAACACCTTCTCCGTCATGCCCTCGCCCAAGGTAAACAGGTCTCTAATAGAAAGGGAGTAAAGCAACACAGTGTTAAAACCATGGTAGGCTCATACAGCATTGAATTGTAAAGTGAGAGAGAATGTTGGGGTGTTCTGCAACCATGTCCTCTTTTCAAAGTTGAGGGGGGGGCGATACATGTAACCGCCTGAATTTTGATCGTTAAGGGAACGAATACATGAATCATTTTAAAATTCAGTATGTTTGTACATTATACATTAAAATTCAAAGATCCTTTTTTTCTTTTAGTTTTTTCAAAATGGCCGCCATAGTAACTCGCCTCCTGAGACCCTTGCAGATCAAAGTATCAATCGGCGGTAATTCTAACTTCTCCTACAGTGATCTAAAATCAAAATTTTTGATTTGAAAGTGTTCATAAAACTTACATCTTCTAGTTAAACCAGTAAAAAAACAAAAAGGTTGAAAAATGTAAATTAACACGCCTCGGGAAAAAAATTTTTAAGAAATTTTGGCATTTTTTGAGGTTCAACTAATACTATAGCTATACTTGAGCTAATACTATAGAGAAGACGTATACCAAATTTCATAAGGGTCTATTGAGAACTTTTTGAGTTATCTTGCATGCCAATTTAAAGAAAGTAGTTTTGAGATAAACTTGTTTAAAGTTTTGACACACAGATACTGTATGATTACAATGGCTTACCAACAATGAGTTTTTAATCGATAAATAATGCGAATTTCATTCTAAAAATTTACAGGCATATTTTTGAGATGTTATTTTAACTATTTATGAAATAAAAATAATCAATTTTTGCATGTATCTCCTTTGAGGAAAAAATAGTTGTCGGGACCCCAACAGGTGGCTTTGTGAGGTCAATGATTTAAGTATACTATGGAGGGACCCTTGTTTACCTTGAATTGGGTTGTCAGGTTGCTACACAGTATACATTAAACAGGTAGGGTGACCTGAGGTAATTATTAAACAGAGCCCAGCAATCCTAATGTATTGCGTCTAAAAGACCAAAATTTGTTAATTGCATATCCATCAATGCTCTGAATAATTATTGGGATTATATTCGCTCAGATCGATTCAGTTGTATTCGTGCATAAGCCAGCAAGCAGAGTTGAAACATATTAGATTTAATGAATTCAAAGAAGCTCGTTTTCAAAGTCTATAAATAATAACGCCACAAAACAGCACTGCAAAAAGATAGTAACATCATATCATAGGAAAATAATTTTAATAGATATGTAATAATATAGCAATATCTGATAATATACCACATTACCAAAGCTTGTACATGGCTGGGCCAACGTCATTACGGCAGCGCCCACCACGATGCTGTCCCGAACACAATCAAATCTTAGTTGGCAGCGAGACAATGTAACGGCACGTAATCCTAGTAATTTGCATGAAAAGGGTATGCCAACAGATTGGTACTTTTCTTAAAAAATTATTAATAAACACAAGCACTTAAAAAAATGATTTAAACTCTTTTTCAAGCAATGCCAAATTGTGTATAGTTTTGTTTTCTTTTACATGATCTTGAAACACTCAGAATGTGGTTTGTGCTGAAAACTACCATAGTAAGATGACATGCATGTTTAGTGCTGGATTTGATGATTGGGTTGTTGCAGGTCTCTGACACGGTTGTGGAGCCCTACAACGCCACCCTGTCTGTGCACCAGCTGGTGGAGAACACGGACGAGACGTTCTGCATCGACAACGAGGCGCTCTACGACATCTGCTTCCGCACCCTCAAGCTCACCACACCCACATACGGAGACCTCAACCACCTGGTAACTTCTTTACCTTCCGTACTTCATGGGACAACAAAGTGTTCTGAAAGTGCACTTTTGCTTTAAGTTTTCTATTTTGTGTCACCATCGTATGAGGAAAATAAATTTAATAACTTACAAAAGTAATTGAAAATGTTTATCTTTTTTTTAAACATGCCGAATATTGTACGACGTTTTAGCATGAGTACTGTATATACTTGTGTATAACCCGACTCCGTGTATGAGTCGACCCCCCCCCCCCATTTTTAAATCAATTATCCTTCCAAAATCAGTAACCTGTGTATTAGTCGAGGTAGGAAATGGGGCCAGAACCTTCCGAAGAAAAGAAGAAACCGGTTCACGACAGAAAGATTTTTTTATTTTGCAAGCAAAATTTCAATTGCCAATGAAAATAAAACTGGTTTCGGCTCTGAGTGTCCTTAACATGCTGTGCCTGACGCACCACGCCGAGAATTAGCAGTTAAGCATAGGATACCGTGAATAGATAACAATCTTATTTCATCTTGAGAATTTAACTGCTTTTGTGTCTTTATTTTGAATTTATTTTTAAACCTTATTTAACCTAACCTTTTATTTTTAAACCTTAAGTTTTATTAAAATTTGGTTTTAGTTTAAAGATTAGGGGTTTTGTTTTTCGGAAATTTGATGTCTCGTGTATAAGTCAGCCCCGATTTTTACAGCACTAAATTTGTCCAAAATTTCTTAGCTTATACACAAGTATATACGGTAGATTTTTTTTAATAAGAGAAACACAAGATATGTATGCATTTAAAAAGTTTTATAGTTGAAATTTAAATATTTTTATTTGGAAATCTTTGACAGAATTCAGTTTTATTTCTTTGTTTATAGTAATCTGTAAAGAACTGTAAGCTAAGTTTGTGCTGTCATGTTAAAAATGAATCTCTTGCCAAATGTCCATGTTCTATTTTTCTGTTTAACGTTGCTTGTGCCGCAGGTGTCTGTGACGATGTCTGGGGTGACGACGTGCCTGCGTTTCCCGGGGCAGCTGAACGCGGACCTGCGTAAGCTGGCCGTCAACATGGTGCCCTTCCCGCGACTCCACTTCTTCATGCCTGGGTTTGCACCTTTGACCTCCAGGGGGAGCCAGCAGTACCGCGCCCTCACCGTGCCCGAGCTCACCCAGCAGATGTTCGACGCCAAGAACATGATGGCCGCCTGCGACCCACGACACGGCAGGTACGCACTGCAGAACATGTTTCATCACAAAATGAGTGGAACATGTTAGATATTAGGGCAAGACAGGTGACTGGAAAAGTGTGCATGGGCAGCCACATTTTTGATAGGCGAATCCTGTGCATTTTATCTTTCAATCCTGAGACACTCAAATGATATCGTAACGGAATTTGTGTTATGACGGGGTGAGATGTTGGCCAGTTCTGTGTCGCTGTAGGATGCAGATCAGGATCAAAATTCATGCCTCCATAATATTTTTTAGTTCGCATTGAAATTGCAGTATTTGCGACTCGTTATTTGTATAGTTTTAATTCGGGTGTGCTAGTCTCGTAGGTTCCGGACAGAAGTGTCATCCACGCTTCAACTCTTGTCATTTTGGCTTAGTTTCAGCAAAATCAATGTATTATCCATTAATTTCAGGAAGGATCGGTCAACCAAAACTTGTATTCTAGTTCGTGGCTTTGTCACGCAGTATCTTTTTTCTAGTTCATGATAGATATTGGTTAATCAAACCTTTAGGTATTTTGTTACTTCTAAAGATATTGACTGTTGTGCAACATGACTTCATGGCCCGTTACTTTCGTCTGCTTAACTCCCCAATTACTAAAAGTGAAGCAACACACAAATTCTAAATTGAAAAATAGTAGAGGAATGTGGTTAACATGAGTTTTGTCCTCGGTTTTTTTTCCCTATTTAATTTTAGAACAATGAATCGGCTTCAGTCAAACAGCGTTACCGTTCGAGCGGTAGTTAGATACATTCTTGTAATTTTTATCGTACTTTTTACTTGAATTCTTGCTTCTCTCTTGTGTTAATGGGGTGTTGTTTTTAATAAAGGTACCTGACGGTGGCCACGATCTTCCGCGGGCGCATGTCCATGAAGGAGGTGGACGAGCAGATGCTGAACGTGCAGAACAAGAACTCCTCTTATTTCGTGGAGTGGATCCCCAACAACGTCAAGACGGCCGTGTGCGACATCCCCCCGCGTGGCCTCAAGATGAGCGCCACCTTCATCGGGAACTCCACCGCCATCCAGGAGATCTTCAAGCGCATCTCCGAGCAGTTCACAGGTACAGTTGGAACCGGGCGTCTACTAGGATACTGTTGTTGCAGCCGAGGTCTGAAGAAGGGGATCCTCACAGTGTTCCCATGTTGTTGGAGTCCTTACGGTGACAACACAAGCATGGCTTCTCGTTGCATGGTTTTCCTGGAAAGGAATGGAGTGTCACTAAATGTACTTTGTTGGATACTCTGCTGTGAGGTCCAACCCAACTGCTCTCCAAACCCAAATAGGCGGGGGAGCAGTTGGGAAAACCAAACAGCACCCCTCACACTGTGTTTTCTGGGAAACCACACAATTGGAAGTCAAGCTTGTGTTGTCATCGTAAAAACTATAACTGCTAGATACTCACTGCAGGCATGTAGCTTTGAATCAGCAGATAGTGACAAACTATTCTCTTTTAAAACACATAAACGCTCTTTTTTAAAGTCATGAATTTGTTCATTGGATACATTTTTGGAAAGTCAGGAATTTGCCCTGGGGTTGTTATCCGTTTGATGTTTTCAAATCGTGGTCATCATGCGTATATCCCTTCATACCTCTATTTATGTGTCCCATGCTTGTAGTAATGGTGTGTTGTGTGTTGCAGCCATGTTCCGTCGCAAGGCTTTCTTGCACTGGTACACGGGCGAGGGGATGGACGAGATGGAGTTCACGGAGGCCGAGTCCAACATGAACGACCTGGTGTCTGAGTACCAGCAGTACCAGGAGGCTACCGCCGACGACGAGGGCGACTTCGAGGAGGAGGAGGTCGCCAACGAGACCGCCTAACCCACTCCAAGAAGAAAGCAGTTGTGTATAATTTTTTCCACCGTTCTGTAATAAATTTGGTTCAGCGAAGAGGAGTCTTGTTTGTTTTACAACAATTGGAAATGTCCTTTCAAATCTGTGGGGGGCTTTTCTTGGGATGACGCGTTTCCATGCCAGGGTTTTTGAAATTAAGAATCGCCATCCAATGTGTTTGTGAACGTTACAAGTACAGTACAGAGTTTAATCATTCCGTTAATGAAACTTGGTCTTGCTAGCTTGAATAACTTTTATTCTTTGTTGATGGACACTGTTTGTTACTCTAAAGCAGGGTTGGCATGGTTTTTACCGTCTTGGGAAAAGTTGTTTTTCCCACTTGGGGAATAATTATTGAAACAACCTAATTATTGAACCCTAATTATTGAAACAATTTATTACTAAATTTTACTTAATGGGATTAATTAGATTAATTTAAATTTGGTATTTTAATAAATAAATATTTTAGTAAATAATATTAATCATGGACTTATATTTTTAAAAATTGACGAATCTTCCTTAATTATTTTACATCTATGGTAATATAATAATCATGTACTTTTGCTTATTATTTTAGTGTTCCCATCTGCGTAAACATAAATATTAAAATATTGTCTGTGGTAAATATTCATTAAAATATTGTATAGGATAATTAATTATTGAGTTATGTCTACTAAAGGTAGAAAATAAAATCAAACAACTTTTCTAGGCTTTGGCCAACTGTAGTGGGTGACTTTTTGTTGGAATGAGGGGGATTAAAAATAGTGAGCTTAACAAGGGAGCCCCCGCCCAGACAGTGGCACAATTGCAATATGGTTCCGGACACAATCCCGACAAGCCAGAATCCAGAACGCAGAAAGGCCATAAATCCTGACAGCGACGAAATCCCGAAAAAAGATTTTTGTCCATTTCTCGATTTAAAAAAATATTAGAGATTATTTATTTAGTTGAGTTAGTTACAAACTAGTTAGTCATTAACAATTAAATGACTGACTAAATAATTAACTAAATAAATAAATAATCTCTAATATTTTTTTTAATCGAGAAATGGACAAAAAAAATTCGGGATTATGTCCCAGACCCATTGCAATCACAGCCAGAATACAAAGATTAGGATGTAAACAAAAAAAACCTGGTGTTTAATTTTTGAAAGCTTTTTAATTAAAAAAGATAAGGTCATCCCAGATAAGGTAGTATATCCCAGGAAGAAAGGTATTTCGTTTCCCCGGTATTTACCAGTTTTTCCCGCTGGGATGGGAAATATTAGGGAAAAACCCAACCCTACTCTAAAGGGGGATGATCAGTCCCATAAAGCTTTGCATTTGTTTTGAACCGCAACCTCTTAAGTATTGCTGTGCCACATCACGAGGTATAACAAAAACAAAAAGGAGAAATATCTAATTATTCATTTTGAAGGTACCTTGGAGTATTCTGAAGCGGCCAACACTATTTTTTGGCTATCAATAATTATTGAATACTATTCTATTTTCCTTCCAAATTATGTTGCTGTTATCCCATACCTCTTAAAGAAATTCTTACAATGATAAATCAATACTTTCGCGGACATTGCTATTTTAAAATGAATGACACAGCTCTGTGGGACTGATCAATGTCTGAACATTCCTTCTGATGATTCTATCTCACAAGTAAGTGAATATATTTTAATTTTTGCTGCAGTATAATACTTTAAATATATATATATATCCTAGTTTTTATATACACAAAAGAATTCATACACTTTAGGGTTAAAAATCTTTAGCAAAATAAACTTAAGCTAAAACTATTTCTGAAGTCAATCTGTTAAAAGCCTGTTTTAAAATTGACATCATATTGAGTCATAATTCATATTGAGATCAACTATACGTACAAGTGTGTTTGCCACTTTTATGTACCTGCATTGTTAACAAACATGCTTTGACATAAATATAAAACCGCACATAATTAAGATTTGGATATTCATTTTTGATAAATGAATTGCATAGATAAATATAAATTTGAAAAAAAAGGAATATACATGAAAAACAGACCTGTCTATAATACAACTATTTTGGTTATTTTTAATCGAAAGTCAAGTATATATATACTCTTAATTACAGTTAATTCAAAGTTAACTTCAACATAATTACTCTCAAATAAAAATGGCTTTTTTTTCAGTGACAAATCTTAAACTGCATTAAGCACCCAATGAAAGTGCATTTACAGCAGAGTTGGGCCAATAAGAATATTACTCAAAGCACCTCCAAACTGCCAATACGGTATTGCAATATAGGAATGCGAATATATTTGCATTCGCAGAAGAATTCGAATTTTTTTCTGCGAATACGAGGGTATTTTTTAGCAAATACAAAAGTATTTGCGTATTTCAGCTTAGAGTACACGAATATTCGCACATTTTCCCTGTGAGTATGCAAATATTCGCATTTATATTTGTGAATACAAATATTCGTATTCCTATAATATGCGAAAACGAAGATTCGAATTCGCAGGTTTTTAAGTAATCCTAGCTTTAATATTTAATTTAACCAGTAGATATCGATCCGCAAATCAACCCAACTCTGACATTTTTTTTCATCGCTTTGGTGATGCCCACGCTGACTTTCAAAACCGCCATGTTCAGATTCTTTAATACGCGTACGCCACAATCTATAAAAACCACTTACTTTATTGACGGTTTAAACATGGATTATAAAGGCAAGAGAAACATAGGCTACTTCTTTAATAACATTTCTAATCCACTGACGGCAAGCGGAGGCGCATAGCTTATGATCAGGAAACAAGTTTTTTAGTTCGTAAATAGTCCTCCCATCACGAGAAGAGACTTGTGACATCATCGCGGACGATTCTATGATGCGATTTTAGGTAAAAAAAGTGAAAACTCCCAAGAAAGGTTGCAATTTTGTGATATTCAGCACCTTTTTCCCCCAAGAAAGCATTTTACCACAGAACTAAGTACGATAGTGGTTGTTTAAACTATAGTCGCATTAGAACAAGAAATGCACTGACAACTGTATTAACTGCACTTGCCTGCTCTTCGAACAAACACTACAATGCACACCAGTCATCTCCCGGAGGGACTAACGTGACTGAATGTTTAAGGCGTTCGTATTGAAAGATGACTTTCGTCGAGATTATTGTTTCGTTGTGTTGACTTCTAATAATATAAATGCCGTTAAATCTTAGAGGAGGTCGCGCGGCCGGGCCTCAGTGTAG
Source organism: Oedothorax gibbosus (assembly GCA_019343175.1). Lineage (NCBI taxonomy): Eukaryota > Metazoa > Arthropoda > Arachnida > Araneae > Linyphiidae > Oedothorax > Oedothorax gibbosus. The sequence continues at coordinate 175,109 of CM033279.1, forward strand.
TAAAAGAACGAACGCGCAAAAATAACATTCGTGTAAATAGTTCATCTTATGAAGACATAAAATTCAAATACAATTAAATAATACAATGTATCATCTTCAAAAAATCTTTCATTGGCGTGATTTGCTCAGTTGAGAACACTTTAAGGGTTTTGTTTGAACCGATGTGGCATGAAACTTTCAACTCTTCTCTTAAGGAGGCTAGCCCATTTTGTAGTTCTAGTGCTGCATTACTCAACAAACTAGCCTATTTTTAGACGTTGCTAATTTGGCGAGAGAAGCTTCGCGAAGTTATGGGTTGCCGCAGTTTTTTTTGCATGAAGTTGATTTTCCAACACTTCTATTTTGAAATAGAATCGGCTAACGCCAAATGGTAGGAAAAAAGAATTTTCCAATTTTTTTGAAAATCTGAAGTTTAGAACGGAAGTTGGCAATGTTGTGAAAGGAGAGTGCTGATAGACAGACGGACATACTCAGAGAAACAGACAAAAAGTATACAAAATAGATCTCTGACCTTTCGAACAAAAAATATAGTTTGAAAATCGGACAGTTAGAAGTTTAGAACGGAATTTGAAAGAGGCATTGATAGATGGACGGAAGGACAAAAACACAGTTGCATCAAAGGTATGTCTGATATCATATTGTTATGTAATCAGTTTTTAAAATCGAATGATTTAGAACGGAATTTGTGTAGTTAAGATCGGACGGAAATCTCCACAGGTCAATAACGAACTTTTCATCCTTTAAAATCTTGGTAAAAAATTCTAAACTTCCAGTTGTATGATTCACGAATTTTTAATTGTATCAACTGTTTGAGTTAGAAGTACTCATTTTGAACCGGGCACTCTTTATTTGATTTAGAGGTTTGATTTATCGAATCAGCTTTGCATACATTAGATTTTTGCTCAAAAGTGGAACTCCACAGGTCATTACGAAACTTATTTGTATCATTATTATGAAAAACGTTTTAGCTTTCATTTTGGCCCACGTGAATTATAAGCATTTCAAATAGTTTAATAAAAGTAAACATCGCATTTTAGAAAAATGAATCCTATTGTTCGTTAACTCACGCATTTCGTCAAAGGGTGTATCCCTCGAACGGTGAAGCCGCCACCTACTTTTCGGGTTTCGGCTGCTATTTTAGCTCCTAAAAGCCTCTTTTACTAGAAGCCGCTTCGAGCCACTAACAAACAGAAATAAACGCCCTGTAAGGATTTTAAAAACAGACTTTAAAGAACGTGACTGAAGATGTTATGAAACTATGTATGGCAATGTTGTTGTAAAAAGAAGAATGAGAATGGAGGTTGATTTTCTAAACGCTCTTGTAAATATATTTTAAAAACTAATAAATTATTTATAACGCTACCAAATATGTCTGAATTCTCAAGTAAATCGTCACAGGCCATTAAATTGGCGGCAGCGTCGGGATGGCGATCGGTGTAAAAGAAACCAGTGTGAAAAGGAGATTCTCCAAGATTGCTTGAAGTAGAAGATAGGCTTAAAGTAGTCATTGTAATTTTCGTAGAAATGTAAGTTTATATTTTATTTTGGATCAGTGCTGAAGGGTTAAGTAATATTCAGGATTCAAAGTAGATATAAAAATTTTATTGTTATATTCTTCTAGGAATAGTTATGTGAAATTGATTTATTTGAAGTTGATCTGTGACGATAGCTAATAGAATATTAAGCTGAAGTTGTTTATTTGGTTACTGTTGGTGGTATATTTAAATAAGATTTAAAGTGAGTTTTGGAATATTATTTAAAGGTTTAATAATATTTTGAGAAGTTAGATTTACTTCTGTTAGTGGATAAACTAATATTTTAAACATTTTGTTGGAATACTGCATTTGAATGATTTGATAAAATTGTTCGTATTCGATATTTCCAGTTAAAATACTACTGTTTGTATCTGATGTTGATGATCGTAATTAATATTAATTGATTTTGTTTATAATATTAATTAGAATTTAAGCAGTTAAAGTTTGAGTTACGTTCGTTTTCTTTTGAAAAATAAAAAAAAGAAAATTAACGATTGGCATTTTGATTGAGGTTTTTGTTTGGCGACAAAATGAGTTTTCTTGGGAAGGGCAAGAAGCAAGATTTGCTTGTGGTCTGTGAGGAGTTAGGAGAAAAAGTAGATCATTTAAGTAAGGTCCCGGAAACTAAAAAGGTAATTGTAGAAAGTGAAAGCTATGACGAGATAGAGGTTAAGGTGATGCTTGATAGAATTATTGAAGAAAGACTGAGGAACGAAGAGAATGAAAAGCAAGAGGCTCGTGAAAAAAGAAAACGTAAGTTAGAAAGGGAAGAATCATTAAGAAAATTAGAGTTAGAAAGAGAGGAATCTTTAAAGAAACTTGAGTTAGTTTTTCTAGAAAGACTTGAGTTAGAAAGAGAAGAGGCAATAGCATTAAGACAACATGAGTTGGAATTAAAAAGATTGGAAGTCTCACAAACTCAACCACAGACCAGAACCAACCATGTATCGGAGAATAGTGCTCATAAAATTCAATTGACCCAGATAATGCCGAAATTTGAAGAAAAGATAGATGAAATGGGTCTTTACCTAATTAACTTTGAACGAAAAGCAGAAATGGCTCATGTTCCAAAAAGAGATTGGACTGCCTACCTGTTGAGCGTGCTTCCTGCAGAAGTTTCAAATATGTTGGCTAGAGAATCACCAGATAATGCAAATGACTATGATTTCGTGAAAATTCTTCTTCTGAAACGGTATAAAATGAACAGCGAAAAGTTAAAGCAATGTTTCTACAGACACCAGAAAACTCCAGAGAAAAATTGGAGGAATACATTACCATGATTTGGGCCGAGAGTTATTTTAACAGAATGGATTGGAAGAAATGAAAGTAGAAAACTTTTGAGCAACTGAAGGACCTAATAGTTGCAGAACAAATAAAGTTTCGTGTACCACCAGAAGTTAGAGAACATTTTTTGGACAATTGGATGAATATCAAAGATCCTGAAGATTTGGCGAAAAAACTAGATGACTATGAAAGTGTACGAGATAGTTTTAAAAGAAAAGAAAGGCCACCCAGAAATAATTTTAGACTTCAGGAGGGAGACAAATTCAACGAGAAAGACAAATATGTTCCAATTAAAGATAAATTTAATAGCAAGAAGAGCACTCCTGGGAAAGAGGATTTTCTGGATGAAGGAGAAAGGGATAAATGGTTGGAAAGAAGAAAGCAACTTAGGTGCTTTGAGTGTGGCTCGACCTCTCACCTGAAACCGCAGTGTGATAAACTGAAACGATATTATGAGTGCGGGTCATCTTCTCACTTAAGGTATCAATGTGATAAACTAAAAGAAAAAGTTGAAACAGTAGCTGCTAATATGATTCGGTTCGGGAAGAAAGTTGTCATGACGTCTTTGCACCATATATCAGTCAAGGAAAAATAAATGGCATACAAATGCCTATACTTCGTGATTCAGGTGCATCAATCGGCCTGATTTGCAGAAAGTATATAAACCTTCAATGTTAACCACGGAAACTGTATGGATCCGAACCCCATTGGAAGAAAGCCCTATTTGTTTGCCTTTAGCTGAGGTGGAAATAGACTGTACTTATGGACACATTGTTACAAAAGCAGCAGTCATCCGAGATTCTTTAGATCAAGGAAGATACCTTTTAGGAAATCGAACAGCGGAGCTCTTAACCGAAGCAAAGCAGAATATACATTTTGAAATGCCATACAATCAATGCCATACAAACTCGATCCAAAACGAAGGTAGTAGAATCAGAGTTGGCAAATACAGAGGCAGATTATCGCGTTTTAATACCGCGCTAGATGGGAGGTAGACAACACATGTTGTTAGCTAGAAGACATCTTTAATTCGAATGCATGCCGGAGCCCGGAGCGGTTACAAATCCAGTTAATACAAGTACATCAGTTACAGTTAATAAACATTAACGCTACATCTCCCCAAAATCTTTTAAACAATCAAGAATCAAATTTAAGAAAATAAGTAAACAATTAAGTTAATAACATGTAATCTAGCAATTAAATTTTAAAACAAGAAATCTTAAGTTTATAAATTCAGTCTTTTGATAGGCTTGACAATGGGGAACTTGCATGTATTTTTTTTATTCTTTTAAAATAATCTCCATGCGATTCTAAGAACATCGACATAAATTTTACCTCAATCCGACCATTAGTTTATTTTTAATATTTTCAAAGTGCGATTGCCCCCTGAAACCTGCTCTGGCCTGCCAGTGGTGGTAGGATTGCCCGACGGTGGGCTGCGTACCCGAGGGGGCTTCGTATAATAAAATAGTTTTTTTTAACATATCTTCCGAATGTCCAATCACCAACAATCAACAAAACCTGAACACTCGAGGTTATTATTATCAAATGACAAAAGCAATTAATCAAAAATTTAGAAAGATATAGTTGTTCAATATAAAATTCTATTTAAAACTTTTTAAACAAACGCGCTCTTACAGATTTTTTACACTCGATAAAATCTCAAATTTCCACAACACGTAGGTGCCTTGCAATGATTTTTAGATGCACATTTTGACAAAGGTACAACAGGTTACTCTAAGTTTTCCAAGGGCTAAACATCTAATTTTACTGTTTTAAGTAAAGCCTATTTTTTATTATAATTTAGGCAATTACAACTTTTTTAGCTCTAATTTCCCTACGCGTGTAATTAGCTAGTGTGATCCTCTACAAAATGTACAGGTATGGACCAATCGTGACCCTGTCTAGGTCTAAGATTATATTTTTTGCATCATATCCAATACCGTGGTAGTGTACCATGAATGAGACTATAGAATCGTGGCGTAGCCAGATGTTCAAGGGGATGTTTCAAATTATTTTGAGTTGCGCCCGTTAGGCCTTCCTTCCCGTGACGTCAGTAGACCAACTGGGAAACCAGAGATAGGCGGCCGATATTTTGGCGAATGTCACTCTCCTGATGCTTTCTTATCGCGTCGAATCCATTAAAAGTTATGTAAATTCTGGAAAATAGTAGTGCATACGAATTGTTGGCAAAGTACCTTGTTGTATTAGTAACACGAAAAAACGCTTTAGAAAAGCAGTTTTTTTTTAATGTCCTTTTGGTGTGATAAAGAGAAATGCTAGTTTATATTCTTAAATGGTAACAGACTTATGTTATAAAATAGATTTCTATACAATTATATTATGTAATTGTATGTATTTGTACTTATAATTTTAACTATAATAATATAAATGTAGATTAAAATTAAATTTAATTGATTGAAATACCTGTATTTAAGATTGGGAAATATTTCTCATTGATTACAGGGGATTCGACATAATAATGTACACACATTGCAATTTTTAAATTAAATCACATATTTTATAAGTTACTTAGATATAAGTAAAATGCTTTTTTAACGACTTGTAACGCGTGTTACGACAAACATGTTCGAGCAGATATATTGTCTCTTATGTAATTATGTGGAAGCAGAATTCAAGTTTTGTACATTATTCTCGTAACAAGTTCATCCAATCCCTGTAACTATGAAAAATATTTCTCATTCTTAATGCAGTTATTTCCATAATTTAAATTTAGTTTTAATTTGTATTTGAATTCAAAGAAGCAATTTAGTTTATAAACATGAGTATGTTTTATGGTACAATTAAAAATAAAAATACCTGCTTCCTTTTTGAACATTGTTGAACCTAACTGTCAACACGTATTTTTTTTTTACATCTTTAAAAAAACTACAACACGTAGGTGTGTAACAGTAACTATCACCTAGAACCTCTGTCACACACGCGCGAGTTATAAAACTTGGAAACAAATTCGTAAAACACAGCATTTACTTCTAATCTATACTTTAGTTTCCAAAATTTCCGATCTTCATTAACCTTCTTTTGTAAATTTAATCAAATTAAAAATGGCCAGATAATTTATCCAACTCCCACTCTCTCTAAAACTTTTTTTTTTAATACAGTATATATACATAATCATTTCTAGCCTCCGTGGACCTTCAACAGTGCCAGTTACACCTGGAATTATCTCTATTTTCTTTTTAAATGTCCATTAATTTTTTGGTTTTTCAAATTTAAAATATAATTTTAAATGGAATTTTTGTGATGAAATTTTGTTTAATTTCATTATTGATTTAATTCGTTTAGTTTCTTCACTACAAATTAAGTAATTTAAATTATCTAATAAGTTAAATGCTCAATAAAAACATTCTGTAATTAATTGATTTTTTCCCTATTTATCGCACTTAATTTTTATTTTAAAAATAAAACATTAATTGTTTATTAAATGATACAAACATTAGTTATGTAAAACAAAAACTAATTAATGTCCATAATTAGTAATAATAAATTAGCAAAAAAAAACTATTAACATTGGAATAACTCTATTTACATTGAAAAATATTTTTTTTCAATTAAAAACAGTTTTAATTAAAAATAATTTAAATTAAAGTAATATTAATTAAAATATATAAATAAAATTTACGACAACTGCCCCAACCCCAAAATTTCTTTTCTAGTCGCGCCCTAGGTGACGAAAGGACATATAGCATTTTTAAAAGCTTCCACTTTTAACTTTATAAACGTTCTGTGGGAGCTGAAATATATTTTCTGGTGTAATTTTTTCGTGGTACTATTACAACAAGTTACTTTGCAACATTCATATGCACTAATATTTTCCAGAATTTACATAACTTTAATGGATTCGACGCGATAAGAAAAGCATTAGGAAGAGTGACATTCGCAAAACACAGCGGCCGCCGATCTCTGGCTTTCCCAGTTGGGTCTACTGACGTCACGCGGGGAGGGGAGGCCAGAGGCAGCGTTTTCAAGGGGCGGGGCTAAGCGCAAACTTTGAAAATTAATTAAAAATAAACTAATGGTCGGATTGAGGTAAAATTTATGTCGATGTTCTTAGAATCGCATGAAGTTTCATTTACAAATGGTATTTCGCTATTTCCCGACACATGCAAGTTCCCCATTCTTCCTGATTTTGTGCGAACTTCTGGAGATTTGATCATTTGCAATGTCGAAGGGGAAAGTGAATGCACAACCTCTCTTCGGGTTGGTGTTGCTGGCCAGGAAGCGTTGGATTGAAAGTTGATTGAGCTCTTGAAAAGTGGAAGCAGCTCCGCAGAGGTTGGATGAACGTGAATGGTATTCCGTCGAATGGTTTTGTCACCAACCTTGATAATGGCAGATCTTGGATTCACCATTTCTTCTATTTTTCCTCCGACCCATTTTCTTGGTCCAGCCTGTACTCTGACATCTTCTCCAGGATTCATTGATGGTGGCGAGTGCTGGGATATTATGTGTCGGTTGGCAGCTGCTGTTTTCTTCTCTCTGAGGAGACCAAGTGATTCAGTTGCATCTTCTACAACTCTTGGCTTGAGAGAACTTGTCGTAGATGGCGCGCAAAGATCTTGTCGTTCTGCTCATCAGGCGTTGGTTGATGGACATGAGGCCAGCTTCTCGTGGAGTGTTACGAACATTCAGTAAAGCCAGGGCTATGTCAGAGTTGTCTTTTTGGCATCGTTTAAGTAAAACTTTACTCGCTTCTACGGCCCTTTCTGCCAGTCCGTTGGATTGTGGATGATAGGGACTTGATTGGGACTTTTGTATTCCCCAGCTTTCCAGGAATTCATTGAACATTTTTGATGCGTATTGTGAACCATTATCCGATTCAAATACCTCTGGAACCCCATGTACCGAAAACCATCTCTTTAAAACTTCAATGCAGTCTCTTGTAGTTGGGTGTTGCAATTTCTGAAAATATAAAATCCAGAATAGCTGTCTGCAATAACTATGTAAGGCTTTTTGTTGAATTCAAAAAGGTCTGATGGTACTCGCTGAAATGGATAGTCAGGGATGGGCTTCATTAGCAGTTTCTTTTGGCTTGTTTGGCTGTGTTTCTTGACAGACTCTACACTTTTTCACAGTATCCTCAATGACTGCTGTCATCCCATACCAGTAAAATGATTCTCGTGCTGTTCTCAAGGAACTCTGAATTCCCTAGTGTCCCTGATGCAACAATTCAAGTAATCTCTTCTTCATTGAATCTGGAACAATCACTCGCTCTCCCTTACAGAGCAGGTTATCATGGATTGAAAGTTCATCTCTAAAGGTCCAGTACTTTTGTACGTCTTGTGGCACATCTGCTCGTTCTTCTGGCCATCCATCTTGAATTATGTTCTTCAGTGTTACTAGTTCTTGATCATTTATTGTGTTTTGCTTAAAGTCTTTTAAAGCATTCTCAGACATAGGTAAAACTACATGGGCAACACAAGTATCTTCTTCAGAGTCATATTCAGAATTGTCACAATCTCGACTCAATGCATCCGCAATAGGAATTGTGGTTCCTTTTTTATCGACAATTTTTGGATTATATTGCAGTATGTCATAAAAGATGCGTTGCAGTCGAGGTGGAGCCTGAATAATAGATTTTTTACCAATGGACTCTAACGGTTTGTGATCGGTTTCCAAAATTAATTCTTTACCATAAATATACTGGTGAAATTTATTACACCCGAATCGCATAGCCAATGCCTCTTTCTCAATTTGTGGATAATTTTTCTCACATTTGGACAAAGATCTGGTTGCATATGCAATTGGTTTAGAATTTTGAGCTAGTACAGCACCTAATGCTGTCGAGCTTGCATCTACAGTGACTGTTACAGGTTTATTTACATCATAATAACCCAATACTGGTGCAGTAGACACCAGTTCTTTGATGTTTCTAAAAGAATTTTCCTGTGATTCCGACCATTCCCATTCGATTTCTTTTTCTAGCAATTTTCTTAAAGGCTCACTAATATGTGAAAAATTTGGAATAAATTTACCTAGATAGTTTGCTAAACCCAAAAACCTACGTAGCTCAGTTATATTAGAGGGAGTCTTCAATTTGTCAATTGCACTTACCTTTTCAGGATCTGGTGAAACTCCATTTTCATCCAAAATATGACCTAAAAATTTAACTTTTTCAGCAGACAAAACACACTTTTCTTTATTTAGTTTTAATCCTGCCAAGAATAACCTTTTCATCACTTTATCTACAACTTCATTTAATTCTGCTTTAGAATTTGCAAATATTAGAATATCATCCATGGAACACTCTACATTATCAAAGGCCTTTAAAAGCTCTGACATTTGCTGTTGATAAATTTCTGGAGCTGAAACCAAACCGAAAGGTATTCTTTTATAAGAAAAACGACCCCAAGGCGTATTTACAGTTAAATACTTGGACGTTCTATCAGTTACTTTTAATTGCCAAAACCCTCGTTTGCAATCTAAGAGTGCAAATTGTTTAGCGCCTTTTATTTTACTTGCTATTTCTTCTACTGTTTTTAATGGGAAATGTCGTCTTTTAACAAACTTATTTAGTTTAGACGGATCAACACAAACTCTAATTTTATCATTTTTCCTAACAATTACTAATGGACTAACTGCATAACTGGGTTCATTCACAGGTTCTAAAACACCTAGTTTAAACCATATTATCTATTTCTTTTTTAACATCATCCTTCAAAGCATAGGGTATCTTTCGTGGTGGAGAAAAATCTAGGTCAGCATTTTTATCAATGTCTATATCATAAGTAAAGTCTTTTAAACAACCCAACAAATTAAAGATTTCAGTTTTCCAGTTATCAGGTAGTGTTTCTGTTGACATAACACGTTTAATTAAACCTAGTTTTTCACATGTTTCTCCTCCCAAAATGGGTTTTACCTCACTATTAACAACAATAAACTCCAAATTACTAGTTTTGTTTTTTATTTGGACCCTCGTCTGACCCAATACTTTAATTTCGTGATTGCTAAATGAAACCAATTTCTTAACTTTTGTTTTTTCCAGTGGTGCTCCTAGTATATTAGCTAAACTAATACTAATAACATTACACTGTGTCCAGTTTCATGGGTACCACATATTGCAACATTTTCAAACCAATCACTATTTTTAACAGAATCAACATGCAAAGCATCTAAATAAACCATCATTTATACGATCTTTGTACATTCGACTCATTTTCGTGTTTGTTTACAACGTTAACACTTTTGGTTTGACATACTTTTGAAAAATGATCTACCTTTTGGCATTTACTGCAACGTTTTTTAAACGCAAGAAAAGGGTGGATGATTTTTACCACACCGTTTGCAATCGAAACCATGATTTTTATTGTGTAAACGGGTACCTGCACTTTGCGGAACGAAACCACTATTACGTTACGATTGCATTGAGTCGTGCGAAGGTTTCTTTTTGAACACAGGGTCGATTTTTATTTCACCTCCTTGCAGCTCTTTTAGCTGCTTCGAAGCTTGCTCTGACACACGACAGATTTGTATTGCTCGATCCAACGTCAAGTCATGCTCGGCCAGTAGCTTTTCACGTACTTGGTCGCTGTACACACCAAACACTATCTTGTCACGTAGCAGTCCGTCTGCTCAGGGCCTGATTATCCATTAGGCCATGAGCCCGGGCCTAGGGCCCCCGAATTTTTGGGGCCCCTAAATTCTTTTAAATAAAACTTTTTTTGAACATTAAATACATAAGCTTGGAATTCCACAAAACCTTTTTTTAAAAATAACTGTAAACATTCCTTGTAATTCGTCATGCTTTTCTTAACTATACATTTATTTTTTTCCTTGTTCGTACGTCACGTTAATAGAAGCGAGTGGAGTTGAAGAGAAAAGCTTCAAATCGTTCGTTGGTTTGTTATTGACTGCCGAACTGCGACTTCCACGTTTTCAAACTTTATTATTTGGTTTCAAAAGAATGATGTCTACGCGTAATACCCAACGGATGTTACAAAGAATCTAAAAAAATACTCGACGTAAAAGTTGAATCATCAAACAACTTGTTAATTTAATGTGTGTAATTTAAATATATAAACATGGTGTGTAATTATATATAATTAACATGGTGTGTAATTTATATGTAATTAACATGGCTTGTTTGGTATATTGTAATAATGTCGCAATAGGTAGGATAATGTTCCGCATAAGGGCCCCCGTAACCTGTTGGCTATAGTCCATGCATACTTAATCGGCCTGCGTCTGCTAGTGCTCGAAATTACAACCGGTGATCTTCGTTTTGCTTCCGTAAAAACTCATCAAGTTTCGTTTTCGCCTTGTGAAGTTCGCTGAAGAAGTCCTCTACGTAGACTCATTTCTTGGAGCAAGTACCTTCGAATTCGTTTTCAGTTCGAGATGTCCTTTTTGTCTGACGCTGAGTTGGAATGAGTTGAAACGGTACTGCTACTCTCCAGGTGACATGACCTGCCGCCTGCACTCGGAGACTTGCACTAAATCGTTGCTACTGCATACATTCAATCTTTGAAGAAGTCTCGCCATGACGTTCGCGTTCCGCACTTACTTTAGCGGCGCCGGAGCTTTACGCTGATTCCGTGTCTTGTCGCATTGTTCCGTTTTTTTTTTTTTATTAAGTTACTTTCTGACACATATCGCGTTTTAATACCGCGCTAAGATGGAGTAGACAACACATACTGTTAGCTAGAAGACACTTAATTCGAATGCATGCGGAGCCCGGACGGTTACAATCAGTATACAAGTACACAGTTACAGTTAATAAACATTAACGCTACACAGATACAAGCGATTCCGAAGAAGACCAAAATTTTGAAAGTGGAACTCTTGATGATAACATTTTGCCAGTGGCAGAACTTTCATTTCCGGAATTGGAGCTTATGAAATTGTCCCCAAACGAATTTTTGGACGCTCAAATGCAAAGTAAGGAATTGGAACCCCTTTTTATTGAAGCAAAAGAAACCATACACAAGGAGAAGAATAAGTATCTGATAAAAAAACAGAAATTATTTTTCGTGAAGATAGATAAGAGAGGAACAGAGCGGCATTTGCTTGTGGTTCCCGAAAAGTACCGGAACCAAATGATGACTTACTGTCATGAAAGAGCTGCATCCCATCTCGGAATAGCGAAGACTAAAGATGCTTTGTTCAAGACGTTTTATTGGCCCAACTGCTATAGAGAGGTAGAAGCTTTCGTTAAGTCATGTGACCTATGTCAAAGAGTAGGAAAACCACAAGATAAAAAGAAAGCACCCCTCAAGCTTGTTCCAGTCATTACAGAAATATTTTCAAAAATAAACGTTGATGCTGTTGGACCGTTGCCTGTAACACCGTCGGGAAATAAGTATCTTATCACGGCAGTGTGTATGTCTTCAAAATATCCAGATGCGATTCCTGTGGAAAATCTCAAATCTACTTCCATAATTGACGCCCTTCTGCAAGCTTTCAGCCGAATGGGTTTTCCAAAAGAACTGCAAACGGACCAGGGAACGTCATTTACGAGCGCACTAACTACAGAATTTTTAGAAAGATTTGGGATCAAGGTTGTTAGAAGCTTGGTGTACCACCCTCAGAGTAATCCGGTAGAGAGGATGCATAGAACTTTGAAGAGAATACTTCGTGTCTTGAATCTGGTCCAGACTAGGAAAAGATTTTGCCTCAAGCCCTATTCGCTTTAAGGACTGTAACTCACGACAGCACCGGCTTCATACCTGCTGAGTTAGTTCACGGGAGAAACCTGAAGACTCCTGTTATGTTACTCTAGTACAAGTTAACTGAAGAAGACCAAGAATAGGACTGTGTAGTAAACTATGTGTTTGAATTGATGAACCGTATGGAAAAATGTCAGGAGTTAGCAATACGGAATATGCCAAGGAAAAACAAAAACTATGGTATGATAAGAAATCAGTCGAACGACAATTCAAACCTGGTGATCTCGTATAGGTTGTAGCTTCTTCAAAACCAACCAAGTTGTCAGTACATTGGATAGGACCTGGTGAAGTAGTTAGACAATTGTCAGACACAAACTATGTGGTCAGGTTCCCCGAAAAGAATAAAGATCACGTTTACCACATTAATATGTTAAAACCCTATTTCAAAAGAGTGGAACATCTAAATCTTTTGGTTTTAGGAGAAACTGAAGATGAAGAAGAAATACCAGTTCTTGAATGTATTGATAAGTCAAAAGGGTTAAAACTGTGTGAACTTTTAGAGGAAACCAGATTGAAATCTAAACTTTCGGAAGCACAGCAGAATCAACTCGAGAAATTTTTAAACCATTATTCTGAACTTTTCTCAAATGAACCTGGTTGTACGGATCTGGCCAAACACGATATTGAGTTAGAAGAAGACAAACCTATCATATCAAAGCCATATAGGATGTCTCCACGTCAGACCGAAATTTTGAAAGCTGAAGTAAATAAAATGCTAGAGCTGAATGTAATAGAACGAGGAGATTCGGATTTTACTTCTCCTTTAATACTTGTTGAAGTACCAGGGAAAGACCCAAGACCCTGTCAAGACCCTGACTATCGCCGTTTGAATAAAGTGACAAGAACTCAGTATTTTCCTATACCAAATATCGAAGAACTCATTGAGAAAGTATCATCAGCAAAATACATATCGGTTCTTGATTTAACCCGAGGATATTGGCAAATACCTTTAAGTAAACAAGCCCAGAGATATGCTGCCTTTGTAACCAGTTTTGGTACCTTTAGGCCATTACAGGGGTGCCTACAGGGGGGGGGGGGGGGGGTCAACGACGCAGACTGCGTCGTTGAAATTTTAGGGGGGGCGGGGCGTTGAATTTTTTAAATAAAAATTATTACGAAACTGCCAATCTTCATTTAAAAACTCAGCTAACTCTTATTCTTACTAATTATCTGCCCCCCCCCCCCGACGCAACACTGGGGGGGGGGGGGGGGGTTAGAACTTACACTCTGGCGAATTTTTATTTCGTTTAAAATAAAACACAAAGTGGCAAGAAAATCAAAAGTGGCTCCAATTTTTGTATATTTTTTTTGCCTTCAAAGAGTATGAATGGGTAACCATAATTCGAAGCAACACCAGGAAAAAAAGGAGTTATAAATTATGTTCGATGGCGTCTACCATACCATACCAGACGAAGATTTCTGACAATTATTTCCAATAAACAATCCGATCACTGAAGTTTAAACACTCATAAATCTCACGCAGTTTATAAGTTTATAAAACATTTCGGTGAATTGATGACGTTTGCCAATGGTATCAATGAGATATTCCGGCCATATTTTGCAGCTGGCTCATAAATCTTTCGAACTTTGTTTAACAGTTTTACGAATTAATGACCTTCAGATAATATTTCTGACTTTTCCCGCCAAATTAGACTTGAAGCCAAAATAACCTAATGATTGCTTTAGAATCAGTAGAAAATACTTGTCGTCTTGTGTCAAATCTGTGGGATTTGTGCCAAATCTGCTGTATTTAGAAATCCGGCCCTGAGTTACCCCATTCGATGGTACTTAAAATATAATTTTACTATAAGGTTTTCTATATACACCGTAAAGATGTAGTTAGAGGCTACTTTGGTTAGGTACTCCATTAGGCCATATAAATAAAAAATCCTCACCATTTCTTTTTTTTTTTGGGGGGGGGGGGGTAATAATTTTCTAGGGTGGGGGTTCGTCGTTAGCTCTGGGGGGGATCGGCACCTCTGGGCCATTAAGGTTACCATTCGGGCTGAAAAATGCTCCATATGATTTTAGTAGACTAATGGCTAGTTTGCTTCGAGACTGTGAGGAATTTTCGGTACCTTATTTGGATGATGTAGCTATCTTTTCTAATACTTGGGAAGATCATGTGAAACATTTAGAAGAAATATTTGTAAAAATGAAAACTGCCAAGCTTCACCTAAAAACCTTCGAAGTGTCAGTTTGCTCGTGAGCATGTCAAGTATTTGGGACATATAGTTGGACAAGGCCAAAGAAAACCTGGTGAACTTAAAATTCAAGCGGTTAAATAATTTCCTAGGCCTCAGAACAAAACCCAGATTAGATCCTTTTTAGGACTTGCTGGTTATTACCGACGTTATATACCAGATTTTTCGGTAATTGCGGCTCCATTAACAGATCTTTTGAAAGGAAAGGACGTAAAGTCATCAGTAAATTGGACCTGTACTTGTGAAGACGCCTTTGAAGAACTAAAGAAAAGACTTTCAGAAAGGCCAGTACTATACAGCCCTGATTTCACCGCTCCATTTATCATTCAGTGCGATGCTTCAAACTTTGGAATTGGCGTGGTGTTGTCCCAGATAAATCAGGATAATGAAGAACACCCAATAATGTACCTCAGTAGGAAATTCTCCCCTGTAGAACAAAAGTACAGTACTACAGAGAGGGAATGTGCTGCCATTGTGTATGCCATTCAGAAATTAAAATGCTATCTTGACGGGCAACAAAAATTCACCATACAGACTGATCACAATCCTTTGGTCTGGCTAGAGAAAAATACAGGGACTAATCCGCGACTTTTGAGATGGGCCCTCACATTACAACCATTCAATTATGAGGTTGTTCACAGAAAGGGATGTCTCCATCAAAATGCCGATACCCTGAGTAGACTTCCATGAATTGGTAATTTAGTTGTTGCATGCGTACACATTGTAGTTCTGAAGTTGTTAGTCTTACCTTAATATTGTTAAGCATTTTAATTGTAATTTATAACCCTACTGGAACTTTAAAAAAATTAGGCACTTGTTAATTAGTTGCACTGATCCAAAACTGCTAGGGACTTATAGTAAGACTTTAGGACTCTTTAAGACTTTGGATATTTAAAGACTGTGAACTTTTAAGACTTTTTCTCAAAAAAATCAAAAGTCTTCCCTTGGTGGGGAGGAGTTTGTAAGGATTTTAAAAACAGACTTTAAAGAACGTGACTGAAGATGTTATGAAACTATGTGTGGCAATGTTGTTGTAAAAAGAAGAAAGAGAATGGAGGTTGATTTTCTAAACGCTTTTGTAAATATATTTTAAAAACTAATAAATTATTTATAACGCTACCAAAGATGTCTGAATTCTCAAGTAAATTGTCACAGCCCCTTCTAATAGCTAGAATTTAAAAAAGATTGGAGCAGCACGCGTAGAACTCGACGTGGGCAAACCACCCCTTCTGAATGACCTGGGAATGTATGGTTAGTTCTTGGGCTTTAAATTTTTTGGAAAAACCCGTATTTCGTACCGTCTACTAAAGTGCAAAAAAAAAAAAAATATGTCGATATTTTGTGATTTATTAAATATGGGTAAAACTGCACGTTTCATCAAGAAAATCGGCAAATACATATCTCCAAATCAACGAATTCGTGGCAAAACTTTGTGATGGACTGGTAAGCATTTGGATCGTATTTAGAGATGTTAAATTGTATATTTGAAGCAAATATGTGCAGTAATATTTCACAAGATTTAAAGTGCAGTAAGATTTAAAGTGCTATATTGTCTGTGGTGTAAAATTGAACCAATATTGCTTTTAAATCTTTAGTTTTTAAATCTTATATTAAATTTATCATATACAGAAAATACAATCAATCAATAAAAATGGGCCCTTAATTTAGCATAATCTCGTAATTGTTTCTAAACTTTTGCAACGTACAAATTTCTAGTTTTATGCAAACAATTATTGTTATAGCAAATCAAACAATTATGTTTCAATTAAAGCATTTCAAAATATTTTTTTTAATATGCTTACGGGCTTTTGTAATTCTGATATCAAAATTCTAAATTTTACCGCTAAATTACGCCATTATCTTTTGCATCGCACTGTATCACGAAATATTTCCCGCTCATCTTGTATTTCGTGTGGCTTCGCAAAGTGTCAGGACTCTCGCCCACTCTCTGCGACTTTTTGTGTCTCGTTCGATTCAATTTCTCGTCCTCCCGGCTTCTACTTGTAAAGTCGTGATCAGCAGTATGAAGGATTTTAAGATGCAGAAAATTACCCTTGAGGTACGATATTTGGAATAGCTTGGCTTCCTCTTGTTCAATTCCGCTTCATAAAATAGTTTCTGTAGAACCCGTTTCCCTGCTAGGGCAGTTTCTGCTCCGAGAAGGCAACTGCAGGGAAGGAAAGGAATCGTAAAGGAAGTTTGGTTCGATGTGTTGAATTAACCTTGCTACACGAGAGCTCTTGGAGGTGTTGAGTAATGCCTTCCCAACTACTTCAAGGAGTTCACCATAGGGAATTAAGATAGTTTTCGGCACTTATATTCCAAGTTTCATTAGAAAATTCATACTAATAAGAGTGTTTTTTAATTTTACAAAACCAGTACGTTCCCGACCGGAACTCGACTGCTCAGGGGAAGATAGCAACTGCTACCATCGCGGGGGGAGGGAGGGGGATAATTAAAAATCAATAAAATCTGACCCCCCCAACCCTGCCGGGGTAATTAATCAAACCGTCAGATCAACTGGAAAACAAAAAGTTGTTTTTTCTCTTTTGAAGGCGAACCGACCCCAAAAGTATTCCAATCGCTAGATCCAAGTTTAGGAACCCTAAGGTTCTCTCACTACATCTAAAATCTTTTGGTCAGATGTTATCAACGAACTAGAGCGTCTGACGTAAGTTAGATGTCGTACGAGGCAAAGAGGTTGAGTCGAAAACAACCTGTGCTGAACACCGGGCAACAACGTTAAAAGTGGATAATCCTCCTAGTACCCCAGAAAATACTTAGTCTTATATTTTTCATATAAACATGTTTTTCAAACAAATCTATAATAATAAAAGAAAGAGTCTGTCTGTCTGTGTGTCTGTCTTCGGATCGTAAAAGACCTACTTATACTGCCCTCAGAAATTCGAAATTTTTAAGATAGATTCCCTTTAATATGAACGTGTGCACCTGAGGCTTAGATTTTTCATATTTGTTCCATTTTTAGAGAAAAATCGAATTTTCTGGAAAAAATACACCACTTCGCTCAAATCCGATCATTTTTTTCTTTTCCTGATGCTATCGGCTGAAAAAATTAAATAAAACTTTTAACGAAAACATTTAAAATTCAAAATTTTTATTTTATTCTTTTGCCATTACTTTCAGAAACTAAATTCATTATTTGAAAAATAATTGACATGTTTCAAGTGACGTAATTCCGCCAGTCTTCATTCCCGGATTTTATTGTGGGTTTATTTGATGATTTTTTCATTGATTTTTCTGTTGACTGCATGTATGCGTATTTAAGCAATAAATGTATAGTTAAGCTATTACTGAACTATGATGGTTAATAAAGGCCATCGCACTAGAGCTATTAGTGTTTTATGTCTTTATTTTTTCGCCAAATACGTTGCCAAACTCGCCAAATTATGAACTAAAATTCGCCAAATAGGCAATTTCTTTTATAAGAAATTTATAAGCTGGTCGGTTGTTCGAAGGTCATTGTGTTAGAGCGTTATAATGGGTGTGTTTGTAGCTATATATATTTTCTCGCCAAAACGCGCCAAATGAGCTAAAAGGTTTTATGTATTTATGAGGGAATTGTGATGACATTTATGAGTGAATTTTATAGCGTATTTTTTATTTTGGAATTTTAAGGCAATGAAGCGGGATTTTATACTATATAACGAGAGGAAACAATAATAAGTTTATGATCCTATAACAGGTTATATGGTACACATATTTGGAACGATTTTATATTTTTTTATTCCGTGCGAAGAACGGGTATAAATTTGCTAGTACTATATATAAAAAAAATATGTTTATAGCAAGTAATTAAAAAAAATGTTTGATATTTGCTGAGGGACATGTCTAATTCATGAAATTTGAGGTCTTAGTATTGTGAATGCAAAAACAAGCTATATTAGTTGTGTAATTATAAGTTCATTTTAATATTCTTTTTAATGCAAAATCGAAATTTATTGCTGTTAAAAGAACTCCAAAATCGTTTTGAGCTCGTACACCCATTTTTTTAAAGAAATAAATGACGTATTATTGTAACAAAAGGCTGAAAAATGATTAACAGATCTTTTTTCTATCATTTCTTCAGTGCCTAATTTATATATTTAAAAAAATGACACCATTTTCTCTCAAATCCGATCATTTTTCTTCGTGTTGCCATCAACAGAATAAATTAAATGAATCACAAGAACAATTAAAATCGAAAATGTTTATTTAATTTTGTTGTCATAACTTTCAGGAACCATTATTTGAAAAATAAATGATTTTTATTTTGAAATTTTAAGGTAATAAGAGATTTTATAGATAACGGGCGGGAACATAAGATTATCCTTGTAGCGGTCAGCCCAAATAGCCAGCCCTTGCGACCGAGTAATTACTTTGTCGCGTTCAGTATTGGGTTAGCCACGCACCTCTTCAATGCAATGCCTCCTTCTTGTAGACAAAGCCTTTTCATTTTATAAAAAGTTAAGGAAGCTAAAAATGGGATCCAAACGAAATCGAAGCCAGTTTGAATTAGTAACTGCATTCTGAAAGAAATTATTTTTTTTTTCAATTATAAATTAAAGGGTTTTCATTTGAAAACAATAATTTTAAGGTTTTTTCGTAAATATAAGGGAATGAGGGAACATTGCTGAATGAAAAGTGACGTGTTTGAACATGTTGCACTCTTTCCGTAAAATAGACCCTATACTTTACTTTACACTTTAGGGACACTTTAGTGTTTGTAAGTTAAATATACTTCATGTCATTGCACGTTCCATTCTTGGCATGACTGCTCAAGAAATGTCCTCTTCACTCCTCGTCCTGCACATTGTTCCTTTCCAATTATAGATTTAAAAGTATGTTTTGCTAGGAATTTTCAAAAAATGAACGTTTCATATTGGACATACATTCGTGGATAATGACGCCATAACACAAATCCCTCTAATAATGTTCCAGAAAGTTTGTTAATCAATCACGGCTACGATGTATTTCTTTGAAGGGGATCGATTGCAAAATGTGTTTTTTTTAACGTTTGTTCGAACATTGTGAAACGATGTTGGAAAATACCTCAAGTAAAAGGGTGAGCTCCCCTTTTTGGACTGAGTTCCTACTTTTTGAAGCACGCGCAAACAGGTTTATTTTCTGGTGCCAAATGGGATGTCCCTACTTTACCAAGTATAATGGAGAGAAAAGCCCGTGAATTCCATTTCGTAAAAGATTCTCCTAATTTTTAGTTTCCTCTCTTTTGGCGTGTGTCCGAATGAATGGATAATTAAAACGCTATTTGAAAAAGATTCATTTGCATACGAGAAATTGAAGTGCAAGTTGGAAAAAACAAAATGCAGTGCCTTATTTAAAATGCGTTCTTTAATTAAAACTGTACAATGAATTTTTTGTTGTTTTACTCCGGGGATCTTTTTTTAGTGTAGATTTTTTTAATGTAATTATTTAATTCCCCCCATCTTCTTTGAGGGTGGGCGCGCCTCGAGAGAATCTATTTCTCTTTCGAATGATACTGCAAATAAAATCTCCGTAAACTAAATAAATGATACCAATCGAGACCCAGTTGTTCTTTTACATTTATACGGTTGTCGATTCCCGCTTCTGCCATGTTTTAGACATTTTTTAAGGGCTTTTATAGTTTTTTAGTCATAAAACTCGAATACGAAATCTTGAACTTCTAAACTAAAAATAAATAACGTAAAAAAATGAAAAAATGTGAATAGATAATTTTTTTAAAAAATTCTTTGTAAATATAAAGGAATGTCTAATTTTAAAATTTCTTATTTTTGTTTTTCTATTTAAGTTGTAACTTATTATTTGTACTGCTGATGAACAATTGTGTTTTTAATTCTAAAACGCCGCATTACTCCAGAAAATTTCGAAAATAAGCTGTTGAACAACTTACCGAACCTTGATTCCTTTTTAGCACTAATCGGGTCACTGGTTCTAAAATTGCTTTTTTTTTTACTGTAGTTAAAACTGCCGAACTAATAAAATGTTTTAATGTTGTGTTTCACGCTTTCAATGCTTTTAAAATGGGCGCCACCTGGTGCACTCCTTCTATGTGTGAAGTTGGAAAACACCTACTTCTAAATATCCACTTAATAGCTTGATTTAAAAATTTGACAAATTACATTGGCACTATGTTCCCTTCATGTGTCAATGCGTATATACTGAGTGGCCACATTATTATATCCACCTCTTTATATAATAATGGACCCTCTTTTTCCCTTAGCACTGCATGAATTCTTCTTTGAATAGATTTTAGTAGATAGATTTGAATAGATGAATTTTGATAGTTTGAATAGATTTTAAGTTGTATGAGGAATCTGATGACCTACACTTTTCATTTCCTTAAGATGCCTGATGAACTGTTCGATCCCTCTCAATTGTTTGGAGATATTGTCAGGAGCAAGGTAGAGTTCAATTATGCTCCATCTGAGGACATTGCAAGCTTTTTGACCAGGAGCTCCTAAAGCCCCTGTCAGACGTGTTGGTGAAACTTAGGTTTTCAGTCTCCCTAAGTAAACAAGAGAAATCCGAAATTCGGAGAAAACCTACATAAGAGGGCCTGTCAGACGTGATGGTGAACCTTAGTTTTTTTTAAAAAAACTTTGAGTTGGCTTTTTGGAGTGAATGAGTGGAAATTTTCCGTGGTATTAAGTGTTACTATTTGCCATCAGAATTAGCCTTTTATTATAAATATTTTCAAAATTTCATTGTGTATGTCAAAGTGTTTTCAGTATTTTTCCCAAAAAGGTCAACAAAAATATATTTATAAGAAAATTAATTTAAAATTTCACAGAAATTGAAGCAATTATGTTCGATAATTTTAAAATTTCTTCACGAACAATTAGTTCTACATATTATCTAAAACGGTTAATTTTTAAAAATTGAACAATTATTTCATAAGTATGCATAGAGAATTAAATTCAAATTTACAAAATAAAACGTAAAAATATATTACTATTGGTAACAGAGGGATCATAGTCATTGTGCACTTTTTTTTAGAATCGCCCATTAATTGAGTGTCCCTTTTTTCAGTTACAAACCTATTTATTTTGTTGATTCCATTTAAGCAGTAATAATATTGTAATTATACATGCCAGAAGTGCGTGAAGACAGTGCCTGAGTTTTAAGAATTTTATTTTACGCATGAGCCGGTTGGATACATTTTTTTTATAATCCCGTGCAAAGATTATTTTAAATGTTGCATATACGATTTTATTACTATTTTGCATCCATCTTGTGATTTAGTTTACACTGTTTCATCCACTTTCTCATGAGGACAGAAACTAACCCCACTGGGAAATGGAATGCAATACGGCCAGGCGTGGGTGGAGGCAGAGGGGAAAAAAAACACAAGGTCAAGAGGGATAGTTAACCTTCGGCCGTTTCCAGTGGAGTGGTGATCCAGTAAGTTTGCTTCTGTATTTTTTTGCATCGGATTGCATGCTCATTGTAACTCTCTTGTTTGTGAGATAATGCCCATATATTTGGAAATATATAAGGGGCCTTTAATTTTTTTGGGGGGAGGGGGGAAGTCTTTCTGAAATTAAGGTTCTATATGCTAGTATTTACCAAAACATGTATTCTAATCTGAGTTTATTTAAACTATTTTGTCGGTGTCGATTAACTAAAAGGCTACTATCTTGAAATTACCCCAACCAACAACCCTACAACTCGTTTTTGAAACCGAAAAAAAAAAATGATTTTCTGCCACGAAAAGACCGTGTAGTCAGGGTTTCCTTTGAAGTTTACCGACTCTGAATGGATACTACGGTCCTGGACCGTCACATCCACCAAAAAGACCTCCATACCAAGGTTCTGGGGTGTCAGACGTATACGCGGTCTATGATGGCGAACCTAAGGTACACCATCACGTCTGACAGGGGCTTAAAAGTATCCACACCCATATCTAGGTGTGATTGACCTGCGATATTACTTAAACAACCTCGGTCATTCAGACATCATTTAACAGGTATCAAAAGACCTATAAAACTCGAATTTCTCCTTTTTTTTCCCCTCCTTCTCTCTTTTGTTCCAGTATTGTTTAATACCTTATCCATGGCTGATATAACTTCCTCTGTTCTTTTTCTTTACGATCCAAGTTTCCGTTTTAAACTTTTTTTTTAAAGGAAGGATTTCAGAAGAAAGTTTAAAATTTATTGAATTAAGTTAAAGCCGGAGAAGTAAAATTTTAATCAAACTTGCGCTGAATAGAATTTTAAATTTCCAGAAATAATGCGTTTCAAAATAAATTATGCAAAGCTTAAACAATTCTTAAACAATTCCTGACATAGTTTGGAAAATTAATGGAAACAATTGTATTTTGTTATTTATTTTATAAATTCACCAAGGACTCCATCACTCTTTTAAAGCAACCTTTAAAAGAGGTGTGACCTTTAAGTAAACCTTTTCTAAACAAGCTCAAGCCGGTCTACGGCAGAAAATATTCCGTCTAACGTCCAGTTCAAACCTTTCAAAAATAATAATTTTTTGAAAAATGTCAAGTGATATTACGTGAGGGGGGGGGGGGGGCGAAGATTCAGAAAATGTAGCCATCGTTCGTTTCCCCTTCGTTCAAGCTTTATTTATCCAGCTAAGTTTGCAGATATCTGTTTGCATTGAAATATAAGATATTATTCTGCTTTATTGGTGTGAAACTTTATTCTCAAAAAGTTAACTTGAGTTTTCTAGAATCGGAATCCATTCGGAATCCATAATCTTACGAAGCTCCTCTTGAGTTTCAACCTTTATATGCAGCTATCTTTATTATGCGTCGAATACTATTTGACTTTTGAATCTTTAAAAAATGCCAGGTGACATTTTTATGAAAGTCTTCAATTATACTTCCTCCCAAAAATATAGTTAAGAAATATATAAATATTTATTCTTTGGTGGAGTGTTTTCTTAAATATCTTTTGCTCATTAAACATTTCACTGACTGAATGTCGGCTGCGTTCAACAAAAGCCTGTCTGCAGGGACGGGGAAATTCAATGTGAATGCATTATTCATAACAGCCGAACGAAGCTCGATACGCCTTTTTTTCCTCTTACGTTTTAAATATATTTTCATTTTTAACCTCGTTTGCTCTCGACGACGGTGTGCGGCGTCTGCCTGATTCATTCGCGGCTGAACAATTTCGTTTACCGATAAGATTCTAGTTTTTGTCCTCTGAAATCGTTCGGATGCAGCTTTTAAGTGGAGTGCCTCCTTTTGCTTCCTCCATGAATTTACATGAACAAATAATGTATCGACGAACTAATGGAATGCACCGCAGACTTCTCTCCCTGTCCAGTCTCTTATCTCTCTCTGTCTATAAAATCTTCCCACATTGTCGACGACTAGAATATATAACTTATTTCTATATTTTAGTTTCATTTCATGACTACCAATGAATGAATATGGGTTGATTGAATTAGAAACAATCTTCGTGTCAATCTAGGTCAGTGAAATTAAAATAGTCTGCCTCTTGACAATGAGTAGGCTATGCCATGGTTATCACAAACCTCTTCGGTGGTCGTCCATTGATTTCGTATTTTGAAGTTTATTTAGTAGTACCACACGTGTGCTAGCTAAGCGTGTTTAAAATACAATTGGGAAATAAAATGAATTGGGAAATAATGGGGTTTAAAATGAATTGGCAAATAAAAAATTATCGTAAAAAATAAAAAGTGAATTATTCTGAGACGTCTATTAGTTGATATGCCACTGTGAAATATAAATTCAAACGTGTTGCAAATATAATCGAAACAAATGAAGAAATTCAGCAGTTTGTAATTTGTTATATTTTTGAAATACAAATATTTGAATTTAGAAAGATTTAAAAAGCCAATTGTTTGCCCTGTCTGGTCGTTCCTGAGTGGTCGATTCCAATTTTGTGTCCCGCGAATCTATCGTTCAAAAATTCCTTCCCCGTGGCTCCTCCTCCTCCTTGTTTGACGTCACGGCCTTCGTGAAATTTGATGGATGAGTCCGTTGCCAATTCCTGGAAGCAAACTTAATCAATGAGGACCGCCAAAAGAAACAGTCCTCGTCCAAAACCAGCTTTGTTTGGTTCCGGTTCTTCATGAGACGAGTATTGTTTCATTTCACTATTGGAGCCTTAACATGCATAAAAAAATGCATAGCCGACTTTACAAGACATTTTTTATCGTCTTTGGAGCTGTGTGTAGCGGTTTTAAATAGTGACATAATTACAGTAAATAATTTTATATTTTATTCACTTTACACAGCATCGTAGAAGGACCGCCATACTACTGACTTACGTTTGAATAAAAAAATTAACTCTAATTTTAAGAATAAATTCTTATTTTGGAAAGACAACGAATGTATTAAACAAAAAAGCACATCTTACTATAAAAGCTTAACAACATAAAAACAACTAAGAATTCTAATGTGTTTACAATTTAGACATCAATTTCAAATGTTGTACTTTTCTTATATTAGTTTAATATCTAGTTTAATTTTTATAGTTATTTCAAATATGGATAATTATACGAAAAAAAATCTTTAAAAATTGTTTAATGGAGTACAATTTTTCACATAAATTTCTTACGGAAATCAATATAGCTTCTAAAGTTACTCTGATTTATCGTCAAAAGTGTATCCCGTGAACAAAAACTAAATATAGCATAAAATAGTCTGCATTGATGAAATTAAGGGGTTTTATATTCTTTCTAATAGATGAAAGAATGGTATAATCGTATAATGATCCTTAGCTATTTTTAATATTTTTTAGATGTTTAAAATAAAAGTTCGAAGAAATAACTTTTTGTCATTAAATGCATATAGAAATATAAACGTTATTTTTGCTGTTGCTTAATTAAAATGGAATTTTTTTTACATGAATTGAAGCCAACTTTTCAAAAAATCTAAAACATTTAAAATTCTAATTTTATGACGAGTAATAATAAAACAAATGCTTTTCGGATTTCTTGGGCCAAAGTTACCCCAATCGACTGTTATATTTTTTCAAAATTTTCATGCCGCAAAAATTTTAAATATTCACGGTAAAAGTCTCTCAAAATGATTTCCCAAAAATCTACAATTTGACACTTTTCTTAAGAAACCCTTTTTGTAAAGCAATTATTGCACAGATAGGTTTCAGTAGTGTCAAATATCTGGAAAGGCTTATATCTCCAAACTGTTTATTGAATTTAAAAAAAAAAATACTCGATGAATATGAAATCGGAAACTTTCCCATTTCAACTTCTGTACGAAAGTCTAGACAAACTGAAGCTTCGCTCAACACAAGGAAGTTCGAGTCCAATTGTTTTAGTGCTCCTTCCTTATCCTCCTCGAGGAGATATCCCTTTGCCGGGGGGTAGTTTTTCACGACAGAGTGCCCTTTGAAATCTTTTTAGAGGCGGGCGCACCCATCACATTTGAGAGGCACCTTGGCGCGATTCGTAAAATGTATTTGATTCCTTACGTGATTTTTATTTTATTGAACTGTGAGGTGGGTTCCTCATATCAGGTGGGTCGATTTGATATATTTTAAATGTTTTTCTCCTTTCAATAAACTCACATACTGTATGAATGGGGTACATATTTCAAATGAAAGGGTTTTAATTTTGGTTCTTCTGAATAACATGTAATCGTATTTTTAAGAAGAAATGTAGGAAATGTGTACATAATTTTATAACACCCACAGTACTTTTAATAATGTACGTACAAAACTGATATATGTTCTTTGCGAAGTGTTAAACATACACTTGTTGCAAGAAATTGATTCATTAAATCGGTTTTATGTTTCTTAGGTCAAATATAGGTCCTACTATCTTGATTTATGAAGGCTTCTTCATTTATTGCTTTAAATAGTTCAAACTGAAAAACTGTTTAACTGAAAATGCGATCTAACAGCATATTTCTTTTTATATCGGGGTTTAACTATTTTGTTTATAAGATAGTTTATAGATAGTTATAGATAGTTTTAAATGACACATTATTGATTTCTTTTGTTTAAAATAAGCAGGAATAAACTATTTGTGTACTTTTAATGTGAAATTATAGAGAAGTAGTTAAATGTGGGGACTTATTTCTTGTGGATCATTCTATGCAGACGGGTCATAAATATCAATTACATAAGAGAATACATAAACATTTTTGACATGCTTTAAAAGTTTTCTTTTAATTTTTGTGGATTCACCCACATCATTTTATATCACAGACATCGTTTATAACTGCTACTCTATACTCAACCTTTAAAAATTCCAGTATCAGACAAAGCAAAATTCGGAAACATAAGTTAAACATGAATGTAAATTATTAGGTAGTTAAACTTTTTTACTATTTTTAAACTTTTAAACTATTTTTTGATCTTTCAAACTGATCTTTGAAAGATCTCAACTAAATTTGTGCGAATTTTCGTTATTTGTTAATCGTTATCATAACTTTTTTATAGCTTTACTAGCTTTATAAACCCGGCGTTGCACGGTGTACCCTTAATAACCCTAATTAGTGGTTTTTTATGTACATTTTTATTTTATACCAATTGATTCCCTCTCCACTGGTCCACTCCATCAGGATATTATAATCTCCTCCCATTCTGATATGAGGGGTTAATTTTATCCAGGCCCTTCCAGGAGTTTGAGGGCTTTCCTATAGGCCCCTGTTCAAATTGCCAGAACAGTTATATGATATAATGGCCTGTTTCTTTTTCACGATTAGTGCAAAACGAAACTGCCCAAATGTGGTAAGCATTCCACTTCATATTTCATACAACACGATAGGGTTGGGGGACCCAGTCGGTAAAGACTTCCAGACGTCGGTAAAGACAGCCAAAAAAATGTCCGACTGAAGGGAGTGCATATTAAATATTTTTTTAAGTCCCGACGCTGCGTACGATGTCGCCTTTAAAAGTTGCATTGGGTCATGACTGTGGTTCTAAATTACGACTGTCGTTTCCAATAGCCCTCGTGTGTAGCTTTAATGCGACGATAATTCAAACTAACCCTAACCCATTCAACTGGATGGGAATAGCTACCCTACGTTAAATTTTCAACTTCGCCAATGCCAAAGTTCAATCGACCGTTACGCCATCTTAACACCAGAAAACAAAACAGACATTCATCCTCTTGTATGGTTGGGAAAAATTTATGAAGTACGAATTCCTTATTTATGCCGAATATATTCCTCCATATCTTCATTTGTTAAAATTTGTAAACATCAATTAAATTAAATTCAAAAACATAATTAAATTCTAGTTGAGGAAATCTGATCCACCATAAAAAGAAATCAAAAGATTTAAAATCAACAAATAAAATATGTACTTATATTCAAATAACAATCCAGAAAATTAAACCCACGTGCTCTTTTTTTTCTTTTCTAAATTTTCGTTCACGCTGAACGCGCTGAAATTTCTTTAAATTGAATTTAAAAATATAAATTCTAATTTTACTATGCTATTCATATGGGGAAATCGGCTCACGTTTTGCCCTCCTACACTCATTTGGGTTCGAATAAAAAGTATCCTATATCCTATATTCCTGGTTCTAAGCTACCTCCCCACGAATTTTCAGCCAAATCGGTTAAGCCGTTCTTGAGTTATAAATAGTGTAACTACACGACTTTCTTTTATATATATAGATGTATGCCCAAACGTTTTCAAGGTAGTTTAACTACATTGATTGAATTTCTTTGAAAAGCACTTGGGACACATTTTCCAGGTTATTAAACTATTGATAGAATTCATTTGATTTGAGCACTTGGGATAAAGTAAGATTTTTTAAAAGTATGAGTGCGATTTCTTAATTTTTAATAAATTGAAATTTGCAAAAAATCTGGACATGATAGAAAAACAATGTATTTTCATTTTCGAAATCAGCATTCTAGTGTTATCGAAGAAATATATGCAGAATTTTCTTAGTTAAAAGATTACATAAATTATCTTTGGAAGTTTAGAAGATATAAATGCTTTATGTTATGGCATTTATTATTTCTAAAATGTTTTTTACAGCGAGGCTTTCGGGGTTGGCGAGCGTTATAATATCCTTGTCCCTAGTATTCATTAATAAATAACTCAGAGGAAAATACTTGAAACTTTTAGGAAAAAAAAATAGATGGTTGAATTAATTATCGAAATAAAAGTCTACTTTATTATACTAGCAAATTTATACCTGTTCTTCGCACGGATTAAAAAAATATCAAATCGTTCCAAATATGTGTACCATATAACCTGTTATAGGATCATAAACTTATGTTATTGTTCCCCCTCGTTATAAAGTATAAAATCCCGTTTCATTGCCTTAAAATTCCAAAATGAAAAATACGCTATAAAATGCACTCATAAATGTCATCACAATTCCCTCATAAATATACATAAAAACTTTTAGCTTATTTAGCGCGTTTTGGGAAATAATTTGACGAGAAAATTGATATAGCTACAAACACACCCATTATACAGCTCTAACACAATGACCTTCGAACAACCGACCAGCTTATAAATTATTTATAAAGAAATTGCCCATTTGGCGAGTTTTAGTTAATAATTTGGCAAGTTTGGCAACGTATTTGGCGAAAAAATAAAGACATAAAACACTAATATGTAGCTCTAGTGCGATAGTCTTTATTAACCATAATAGTTCAGTAATAGCTTAACTGTACATTTATTGCTTAAATATGCATACATGCAGTCAACAGAAAAATCAATGAAAAAATCATCAAATAAACCCACAATAAAATCCTAGAATGGAGACTGGACGGAATTACGTCTTGAAACATGTCAATTATTTTTCAAATAATGAATTTAGTTTCTGAAGGTAATGGCAAGAAAATAAAATAAACATTTTCAATTTTAATTATTTTCGTTTAAAGTTTTATTTAATTGTTTCAGCAGATGGCACCAGGAAAGTAAAAAAATGATCGGATTTGAGCCAAAGTGGTGTAGTTTTTTCAGAAAATTCGAATTTTCTCTAAAAATATAACACTTTGAAACCTGAAAGTTCAAAATTCAAAATCTAAGTATGATTTACACATTTGTGCCAAGTTACGAGTCAAACAGATATCTAGTTTAAGAGTGTATGAGACACATACAAACATACGCACACACACAAAACTTCATTTTTATTATTATAGATAGCAAATAAATACCCGTACTTCGCACAAATTACTTACTTAATTGATCCAAGTATATGTACAATTTAATTCATTATTGAATAATAAACTTATGTTATTATTCCCGCTCGTTATAAAGTATAAAAATACTGTTACTTATATTACCTTAAAAATCCAAAATAAAAACATACGCTATAAAATGTATGCATAATAGTTATCGTAATTTCCCTCATAAACATATAAAACCTTTTAGCTCATTTGGCGCGTTTTGGTAAGAATTTGGCGAGTTCGTCAACGTATTTGGCGAAATAATGAAAACGTTAAACCCTAATATGCAGCTCTAGTACGTGGTGACACATCCATCATAGACCATCGTGACACATCCATGGCTTTGAACATCCATCATAGTTATAATTCACGGAAATAGCTTAGATATGCATATTTACAAACAACAGAACCATCCATGAAAAAATCTTTACCTAAACCCACAATAAAATCCTAGAATGGAGACTAAACGGAATTACGTCACTTGAAACATGTCAATTATTTTTCAAATAATGAATTTAGTTTCTGAAGGTATTGGCAACAGAAAAAATAAACATTTTTAATTTTAATTATATTCTTAAAAGTTTTATTTAATTTCTTCTGCCGAATAGCATCACGAAAGGGGGAAAAAATGATCGAATTTGAGCGAAAGTGGTGTATTTTTTTCAGAATATTCGAATTTTCTCTAAAAATAGAACATTTTGAGCTCTGAAAGTTCAGAATATGTAACTTAAGTATGAACTACGCATTTGTGCCAAGTTACGAGTCAAACAAATGTCTAGTTTATGAGTCTATAAGAGACACACACAAACACACAAAACTTCATTTTAGTTTTCACACTACATTTATAACGTAAAAAGTGGAAGGTTTTATAATCGTTCTGTCCGTCTCCCACTTTCACAAAACGAACCGCAAGTCACACAAACAAGTGAGATGCATCATTTTGAAGCAAAAAATCAGGCTAGACTACATTTCAAATTTCATTAAAAAATTTAAATTAGAAGTTTATTTAAAATTTAAATAACTAAAAATTTAATCTACGTTGAAATAACATGCACATTCCATTTTTATTCAATATTTTCACTGTTGTCATTTCGTCAAACGTACGAGAAACTATTTAAAATAAAAATAAAACTTGGAAAAATATTTCTTTTTGTGATACTATAATTTGGATTGATGTCACATCACATTTGAGTTCCTTTGATGGTTCATTATTTATATATGAAGAAAGATATGCATATAGAGAGTGTACAAAAAATATGAAAAGTTTCGCTTTTATTTTTAAAGCATCAATTTTACTAATTAGTTATTCTTCGCAAATTAATTTAACAAACGATAAATATTATTAATTGAATTTTTTTCGAAAAAAAGAAAGTTAATGAAAAGGGGAAATTATGGCGACTAAAAGTAGTTTATTAGGACTGAGAATGTTCATTTTTAATTTTAAAAGTAAAGTTCTATGATATGATTTCCTTTTTGCAGCCAAAAAATACACAATTATTCTTAACTCAACTTCTTCTTCAAAAGTCTTCAAAGTTTGAACTTGTTAAAGGCCCTGTTTGGTCTAAAGGTATATAAATAGTGTGTTCCCTGGTGAGCGCAAATAATTGTGGAAGCAGTTTAAGTGACAGACCAACTTGTTTATTATTATAGATCTATTATTTAGCCCTTTCTGTACTGTATTTTTTAATGTTGATTACTGTGTAGCACACTTATTAACAATATTTGTGATGTTGTGGTTGACATTCGCAAAGTACTACACAAACTGCAAAAGTAGTACATCCATTCAAAAAAACCAATAACATTTCAACAAATTCTATCATAACCATACATAACCAACCACTTCAATGACGGTTCAAAATGTGTCCATAAAATCTTTCGAATGTCTGAATTGTTTTTTCGTCGCTATGTATTAGAAAATCTATGGGATGGATATTTTTAAGAAGCATTTTAAAAAACTAAAAAAACTTTAAAAAAGCAATCTCCATGCGGCATTTTCTGTTTATTTACATTTCACGCCGGTTTTGATGGCCCACACAGGATCTCTAATTGAGGAATTTTTGGATTGGCCAATCAGCACTCCTAAAGTGCCTTGCTTTCAAGTGCAGGTACCGATAACTATAAAAACGCTTCAATTCATTTTACCTAATATTATGTACTTTGAAATTAACGGATAATAAACGGATTTTTTGGGGGCTCCTACATTTAAAAATATTTTTATTGCAGTCGTAAAGTTAATATATGCACTCACCAAAGTTAATATGCACAGATGCGCATTTAGAACTTCATTCGCACGGGCGGTCTCACGCCCCCCCCCCCCCCCCCCACCGCATGATTAATAATAATTGTATCAGTAATGCGAAACGTACGGGTAAATTCACACGTAAGAACTAACCAATCGGGAGACCGGGGCTAGTTTTCCACTATTCCTTCTTTTTGAATACATATTTTTTACTTTAATTTATTTTGAAGAAGACATCACTGCCTTCCTCTTATAGTTTTCTATAACCTAGAATATCTGAAAAGTAAGTACACTTTTCGACAGCGAGTGGAGCAGCGATGCAAGCACGTTGAGTTGGAAAATGTGCCCCGTATACGAAGTGCATTTTCCCAGACTGCTAAAAGTGGATGGGGCAAATTTTCTACCTATTCTTTCCTAAGATTTACCACACTTAAAAACATTTTTATGTGAATTTTATTGTAAACTAAGTAGCCTAAAATATTATACCCAGAATATAGGTAAAATTGTAAAAATAGCAATATGAAACCTTTCCCCCCCCCCCCCCCGTGAGAATTTTGGACATATACATTTTTGTGTCTGTATTGACTTTAAGGTTTTAGGTGTTTGCCACCTGAGAATTACAGCGTATACCGGAAAAAGCCAAAATACACTAGGGGTGTGTAACACTTCATGACTTTCAATTACCACTCAATACATCAATACATTCTAAACTAATTATATAGCCTGTATGGTAATTTCAATAATTTTAAAACCTAAAAAGTTCTATGATATGTTCTCTATTTGCGCATGCGCGATTTTTTCAAAAACCTTATTATGACATCCTCCAGGTACTTGGAACTTGTGTACCAAATCCATATCTTTTCCATAAGTCCAGATCTTTTTTTCATTTTTCAGCAATACCTTTAAAACCGAAAACGTTCTATGGCAGCTGCCCTTTGCGCATGCGCGATTTTCTCAAAAACCTTATAGAGCGTAGGCTAGCATGTACCCCCCTCCTCCGTGGGAATTTAGACACACACGTTTGTATTGACATGTACTTTAAGGTTTTAGGTGTTTGCCACTTGCGAATTGCAGCATATCCCGAAAAAAAAAACATGAAATGAACAAAAAAGTCCAAACTACTCCATGCTTTGGAGGTCAAGGGTCCTAAGATTGAAGAATGTATATATGTAATTGACGGCGTGTTTTCAGTCTCTCACTAATATTCCTTTGGGGAACTAACAGAGATTGTCTTGAGCCGCTTTCCAAAATGACGCAGAACAGATTTCGTTACGGATACTTACCTAGAAGACATTGAAAGACTACGTAAGGGTTGTGGAGATACTTTTTTAATTAGAGGATTCCTTGGGATTGGAAAAAATTCCTTGCCAATGGCAAAAATAAGGAACAACTAGTTCCACGAGCCAGAATGGGCTTAGAGCAAATATGCCCTCTACTTTTTAAGTACCCAAGTTTATACTTACGGAAAGAATCTTTACTTATCACATAGTGATCATAGCACCATCAAACATTCAAAACAAGAGGACCTATGCTCTTCACAAGAAGAAGCGGATATTATATTACACTGCATCCAAGCTTCCAAATCTTGTCAAGACAACTTCAGAGTTAGATCCCCGGACAGAGATGTTTTTATGTTGATAATAAGGTATGCCAGTAACATTGAAGACAGAGTTTTCTTTGATACAGGAACTGGGAACAAGCGTATAGCCATAAATGTCACCGCCATTTCTCAAATTTAAGGTGTAGAAATGAGCCATGCTCTGTCCGGATGCGACACCATCAGTTCCTTTGTTCGTTATGGAAAGTTGTCTGTGAAATCTAAATTGGAAAAGTTTTCAAAGTTTGCTCCTTACATCAGTAGGAGCATCACCGACAATTACAGACACGTTAGGCCGTGACAGACCTGGAGGAATTTGTTATTTCTACAGTAATAAGGAATAATACACAAATATAAACAAACTGTGCTACCTGTGTGACTGATGACTATCTACTAAGGAAATTTTAAATTGAGAAGTTGAAAAATGTTAAGATTTTGGCATGTTTTGGAGTTTTTCAAATTCATTGAGAATTTGAGGTTCATTCAAATTCATTTGAGGTTGTTCTTTAAACGACATAACTTAAATTTTAATAACTGCATTTTAAAAAAAAAAGTCGGCGGGTAATTTCAGTCTTATTACATCGCTGCTATTTTACTGGTGAAATGAGAATATCTGCAGACTCACATATGCACATGAATAAAGATATCAAAATTATCTTCACTTCCACAGACGTGAATCTTTGTAGATTTCACTTCACTACTTAATTCTGCCATTTTTCTAAATTCTGACTTTTCTATTGACTCATTCTATGTAACTGTAGTGTCAGTTACAATGTAAAAATGCTGTTTCAATTTGAAAAATAAATCAAATTAAATAAAGAATGCTACATTAGTTTGTTGCAGCAAGTGTAGATCAGCTATTCTGCTATTTTTTTTCATTTAATGTTTAAAGTTGTATTAATCACTTTATACACACTACAGAAAGGGCAATTTTGCATGGCCTATTATAAACATAAAGGTTAAATACTCACAAAGATACTAATCGTTTGTAAAAGAGCAGAAGATAATATTTACAGTTTACGTGTGTTTCTTTATACAATTTTATTGGCTTGTTGTCTTTTGCCCAGAGTCCGTCTGTTCGAAGCTTTTTTTTCAAAGAGGCATTTGAGCTCAGAAATTTTCTTTAAAGTGTTTAAAGAATTTTTAATTCATGGTTCGATGATTTATATCTTATGAGGTTTTTCTTCTGTGAATTGTTTCAGTACCATATAATATTGTTTTCAAAGTCAAAAAATCTTTTTGAAGGTGAAAAGTAAAGCGTCGCAAATCATGAATAGATGTGGTTGCAAAAAAATATTTTTAATATGGTTCAAAAACTATCATAACTATTTCTGTTGAATGTTGTTGATTTTGCTAATTCTTCGTATAAAAGATGATTGAAGATAAATTGCAATCTTTGATTTTATAATAACTAACGTGTTGCTTAACCTTACGCACTCGTGGGATAATGGTACTAAGTAATGATAACAAGATAGGAAACACTAGAAAAAGAGGAACTTTAAATGCTACAACATATAAAAGACAATACAGGAGTTGTTACCCCACTTCCTATGTTAAATTCTATCCTAGATAGTGCACAATTTAATGTAAAATACTTGCACAGCTTTTCTTTTATAATCAAGCACATTTTACAAAATATATTTTAATATCATTATTAAAACATTTTTAGCCTATTTTTTTTAATTCGAAAGAATTAAAAAAATTAAAAAGTAGGTATTGACATGCGGTCGATGTCTGTCTGTCTGTCCGCACCCCCTTTCCAAAATCGGTTCTATACATCTGATCTTAAAAATTCTATTTTTGTTAGAAAGCTATGACCTCAGAAACCCAACTTTCATACTTTGGACATAATACTTATTTCATACGGACATAAATTTACTATCTGTCGGCGAATTTCCCATTGAATTAGCATTGGAATTCAATTTTGAATCATCACTGTTGCCAAATCAACAATGACATGAGAAACTTTATTTATTTAAAAATATTTGAAGCAAAATATTTTTTTTGGAATCAGTTTGGAATGACGTCATAAAATGTAGCACAATGTTTCTTTGATTGTTCATCAATCCAAGAAAGCGGCAAGGCATATTTTTTGCATACAATTATGCTTAGTTTTAATTTACATTTCGTATTTTTTTAATGCAGGTTGGAGTGGTTTCATTAGTTTTGTTATTAATAAATATTTAATTATTCTTCGAACTACAAATAAATCGAGCAGACGACAAATAATATTTAGTTAATTTGCGAAAGAATATTAAGGAAAATAGTTGATTTTGGCTTTTAGAAATTTATGTTATAGCTGGATGCTGTGTTTAGCGATTTTTTCCTAATGTTTATAAATCTAGTGTAGAAACGGTTGTTGATGATATTTACTGTTAAGAATCTAGTTGTTTCCCGATTAGAATTTCAGTAGGTATTTAAGTAACTAAAGTAGGCAATTTTAGTTCTTTAAGAACTTCTTGTTTTTTTCGTAGTTACACGTGTATCGAAACACGTGACATTAAATTAAAATTACTTTTTATACATATTAAAAAACAACTACATAGATTATAATTTTATTGAAAGTAAAGTAGTATGTATTAAATTAAGATGTATCAGATTATTCAGAAATATAAACGCGTAATTTTGATATTTTTATAACACTTGACACGGAATTATTATATTGTTTTCGATAATTTGATAATCTTTTCATGTTTAGGTTAGTTTTTTGTGAAATGAAACCTTTTTTCTTCACATGATTAGTTATTTTTTGCAGAATACTTTCCATTACCAAGTTTACTTTATGGATGGGCAATACAGATAAATCTGGATAAAAACGACCCAATTTCGGTTTCCCACATGGGTCCACTCGGACTTCCACACATCGGCCCAGTAAAATTTTTCATATGCAATCGATTTTGCCTTTTTAATTATAGTATTAATAGTATATCTAAACGGTAATAGTTATTTATG
Organism: Oedothorax gibbosus; assembly: GCA_019343175.1. Taxonomy (NCBI): domain Eukaryota; kingdom Metazoa; phylum Arthropoda; class Arachnida; order Araneae; family Linyphiidae; genus Oedothorax; species Oedothorax gibbosus. The sequence goes on from CM033279.1 coordinate 211,700, forward strand.
CAACTAGTGTGAAAAGTAAGGCTTTTTTAAACGAGTTGAAGAAATTATACGAAATAAATAAATTCACGAGTTTAAAAAAGGCTATTTTCTACGTGTTGTCATACACTATTTTTATAATAACGTGCAAAAAAATATATATTTAAATGGGATATCCCTTATCGGTCCACGTGAGCCTTCCCATATCGACCCACAAGGACATCCCTCATCGGCCCATATGGTTTTCTTCCATATTGGCCAACCTAGGCTCTCCTTCTCCACATCAGCCCAGTACAATTTTTCATGAGCAATCGATTTTGACTTTTAAGTTGATCGATCTCTTTATTAGTTAAAATTATACCGAAACAATGAATATATTTTACTAATATGCAGTTGGAGGATAAAAAAAAAGTGTATTTGGGCAGCAGCTTCACTTTATTGGACAGATGGGCAAACCATATAGATTTAGATGGGCCATCCCACATCGGCCCACCAGGGTTGTCCCATATCGGCCCATTTGGGTTCTCGCATAATTTGCTAAATTTTGGAAAACCTGCCCCGTATTTTAACTATAATCTAACTCGTCTATATTTTAACTAACTTAAGCCTGTTGACGATTACAGGCTTATTTGAAAACATATTTAAGTAGAGAGAGGAACCACCTTTTATTAGATGCAATGATAAAACTGTAAGTTAAATGAAAGTACGTTTAATTTAGGTTTGAATATAAGCATAAAAAATCACTCAACTTTGAAAAAATCATAAAACAGCTCTAACGAAAATATTACAACACCAACTGAACAAAGATTCTAGTGAGTGACATAAGCCGTGTTGCTTCATAAACCAAGCAGACAGTTAGCTCCCCTCAACGGCTCATTTCCATTATAAGGCCTGGTGGAAAACTTACCCCATGGGAAATCTAGCCCCGGTGTCCCCTACAAAATTTCATGAGTACTTTTTGGAATGAGGTTCCTTGGAGCACTCGTTTTCCAACCAAGATTTCTTCTTATTCCCCCGTATTGGGGAGTTTCTCCGGATTTTGGAGACACATTTTTGCGCGCGTTTTTTTTTCTTATAAGTTATATTTTATTCCCAACTTAAAAAAATGGGTTTGGCTAGATAGTAAATTCGAGCCGCACACTTTTGAGAGGGGTGAAAAGCTCACACGTTGACAATTTGAGGCCTCCTCGGGGAGTTGTGTAGAAAAAACAGACGAAAATTACGATTTCATATCAATGGGCTAGTATTGAAGTTTTTTTAGATAGTACTTTTGTGACACTAGGATAGTTTTTTTTTGGATTGTTCTATTCAGTGAAGAATTTCAGCAATCAACACTAGCCTGTATAATTAGCTTGTACTTCAACGCTATCATTGTGCTTTTATATTTTGATATAAAAGCGTTCAGTAATATGTTGTTTGATATAATATATAATGTTTGATATAAAAGCAAAAATATTCAGTATATTACAAATCGTATTCCGTGTTGGTAATTTCTTTTAGAACATTTAATAAAAATTTCGATTGAAAGTTCCTTTTATTATTCCTTTATACGATTCGTGCATTTTAGGGAATTTTAATATACTTAAATTTGTTATGCTATGCACAGATATTTTGAGAGCCATTATTTTAATGCGCAATTGAAATGACCGCATTGCATTTCTTTAAGGTTTTCTCTCGGGTTTTCGAGGTGGTTTAGATTCGTGTTTTCATCGAAAAATTAAATAAAAGATGAGTAACATATTTTCCAAAACTTTTAGTCGAAAATACTATTTTTTGCCGAACTCTAATGAAGTAAAAAACCGCGTCTTCAAAAACAACACAAAAATCGTAATATGTTTATAAAGAAATTCGAGTGATTTGCATTCTCATAAACGTTGGAACTGCATTTGAACATTTTCAATTTTCTATCCATTAAAAACACATTAAACGGTCTTGAGCAGTTCTTCTCAGAGGGCGATTGTTTTTAGTTCCAGAGTAAAATACGGTTTTATGTTCGGTTTAAAAAAACACTCTACTTCTATGTAGATTTTAATGTACTTCTTTTTCTTTAACTTGGTTTTCGTAACTTTTTTTAACAACTTATAGATTTCTTTCATTCAGAAATAAATATTTGTGCAGTCGTCTGGAGGTGCTCTCGACAAGAACATGGATTCTTCTCGTTCCTTCATTTGATGAAATAGTTTCGGAGTGTATTCATACATTGTTTACACTTTAGTGCTAAAGCTTATTTTAAAAATGTAGTCGAACTAGTAAATTAACTATCGATGAAACAATCATCATTCAAAGAGCAAGTGCCGAAAAGAATAATGTTTATTCTTTTTTTACCCTCTCTTGAAAATATCTTTATGGAAAATTTCGGAGTTTAGGTTATGGATTGAAATGCCGCCACGGATGAGTTTTTGTGAAAGGATTACTATTTGATACAACATTCGATTCAATGGTTTAAGAAAATGGATTGCAAATGCGTCCGTTAAAAACAAAATCATTTTATGAGTTAACATTAATGTGCATTACATAACTCTTTATTTTGCGAAAACGTTTATTTATCTACATAGACATTTCACCCAAACCAGAAGTCGCAGATCGTAGAGAACTCATTCAATCGAATGGCGGTCGCCAAAGTAAGGAAAATGCTCCAAATGAGCGGGCCTCATAATCGAAACTTTACTTGAAGTTCACTCTAGTTCTTCAATTGTTTTGTGTCTGCTTTTTACGGTGGGTCTGACGTGGGTCCGTCCATCCAGATCGTCAAGGAGAGGTCGATTTGACAGGAATGAGAGGTGATTTAAGAAGCGCTTAGGACAAAAGTGTCCCCGTAAAAGGACACTTATGCTCAGAAGCCAGATTTCCGCGTTTATTTCTGCCGAAGAATGTCTCCTTTTTAGACGACGCCAATGCTGCGGTGCTTTGCAGAACCGTTTGACAGAAAATCGCATCTTTCATTTCCGTCCCTCAAAATGCCGAAAAAGTGTGAAGAGAATTTTGAACGCTTTCTTACAAAAGGAAGGGCGATATTCGAATAAAAAGTTCGATCGTCTGAGTGAAGGTCGTTATAAAATTGAATGGGTGTCACATTAAAATTAATTTTAATGTGGAATCAATAATGAAATTTGTGTAATAAATTCTTACTTTTGAAACATTCATAAAATGTTTTGTTAGTTTTTCTCAGGGTGATCACTCTTTGTCCCGGAATGTCTAGGAAATTTCTCGTTGATCTTTTTATTACACATGAACTTTTATTCAAAGGACTTTTTTTAATTAAGAATGTTTGTAACCGTAGATTTTGTATCAAAATATTTCTATCCCTTATTTATATTCGCTTTTCAGAAAGAATCCCGCCGCAATATTCTCGGTTGGTTGTCAAACACGAGGAGTTTATTTGGCTTTTGTTTGAACTCCTACTCTAGAGGAAAAAAGTTCTATTTCTAGAACACGGCTGAATTCCCGCAGAAATCCAGCTCGAATTGATTTCGCAAAATTATAGACCTTTTCTTAAAATGCGCATCAGCGTTGCTATTTAAAAGGAATTATGGCAAAAATAATGAGCATTGTGCCCGCTTAGGAACCCCGAGATCGCAGGTTCGGTCCCGGCCAAGATGGAAGGCAGGTGTGCTATAGGATTGACAGGTGTGCTATAGGATTGATATTTGACATGCACTTTAAAATACCTGAAGATGCGTATAGTAAAATTAAGCAAGTTGCCAAACGAGAATTGCTTCCTGAGAAATGACGAGTGCAAAATGCCTCATCCGCCAAAAGCAGTTTTGCAAATAAAAGTTTTTACCAGTTCCTTTAAATTTGTAACATCACTGCCTACAGAGGAAATACAATTTCTGCATAGGAATGTAGTATCAAATATGCATTGAAATTGGTCCCGCCTTGCTGGGAATTAACAATAACTTAATAGAAAATTTGTTTCTCTTTGGGTACTTATTAAAATGTTCAAAATAAAATTGAACTCGTGTTGGCGCATGCGTAATACAAACGCAAACAATAACGCATGGAAACTTGGAAAGTAATATGCAAAGATTTTCATATATAAAAATAGAGATAAAAAAAAATCTAACATTTATTCAGTAATTTTTTGAACGGCTAACTAGATTTTCACGTTTTTCGACAGATCACATCAAGCCCCTGTTTCAGACCCTCACTCTTAGATGGATGATATCCAGTCCCTGAATTGGCCCCGTGTGTTTTGAAAATATTAATATTAACTTAAATTCCAATATGTGAAAAACTTCGCCTCAGATGCACTGCACACGTAGGTATTAAAGAGAATCTATATTAAAATTACTAAGGACGGAACGTCTTTCCACGATCCACTTTCTTCTATTAGAATAGATTCTTACTGAGGATAATTTTGTAAAATTATATAATTTCTCTTACAAAAAATAAATCAAGTTAAACGAAAGGAAAAAATCTCTCTAGAGTCATTTCCACGTCAAATCGCCCAGCTCAAAATCTTCCTTTCACAGAATTCGATCTTGTTTTTCGAATTTAATGGATACGTATTTTTTTGCGTATATGGATACTCAAATTTATTGGATAAGTATTTTTTTTTTCAAAATGACAAGAATTAAAAAAAAATTATAATTGTTTGAAACCGAAAAGTGAAGCCTAACCTTTTCTCATTTAGCATTGCGGTCTATGGGAAATGGAGTATTTTGGAACGGGTATAACTAAAAAGGCCAACCTGGGAACAACTAATCAATTTTTTTATGGAATACTATTACTAATGGGTAACATTTGGGTCGAAGTGCGTTGTTGTTCCTAAAACTCCTTCTATTTAAATTATTTTTGTCAAAGTCAGAGGAGCCACAGGTTGGCCTTTTTAGTTATACCCGATCAAAAATACTCCATTTCCCATAGACCGCAATGCTAAAGAGAAAAAGTTAGGCTTCACTTTTCGGTTTCAAAAAAATCATACCTTTCTTGGAATTTTGAAAAAAATAAAAAATACGGGTCTAATAAATTTGTCTGTAGTACTTGGGGAAAAAAATCAAGATTGAATTCTGTGACATGAAGATTTTGAGCTGATCGATTTGACGTGGAATGACTCACTCATAGTCTGATCCAAAAGTACAAGTTTATGGTCACCTAGTGAAGTAAACTTCCTGCCTCATTGGTTAAGAAAATAGTTTTGTGTGTGTTGAGTGTGGCGATAAACATTATTGAGGAGTTCTTTTAAATGAAGTTAATCGGGGGGGGGGGGGGAATCTTCTTCGGTTCTTTGTCCGTTCTAAGTTTCTTAAAATAGTGTTTCCCTTCCCTTTTTCTCTTTGTCAGGCGTTCTCATCCATCTCCCTTCAGAATCAGAAAAACTCGCCACTCACGAACTGTTTCCGGATCCCCCCCCCCTTTATTTTTCTCTCCAGACCAAAACAATCGAACAGAGTGAAGGGGGGGGGGGGGGCAACTTGTAAAAGAACCGATTTCCTCCCTCATGATTTCCGTGATTTTTATACAAACATCGCCCGAAACATTTCCCGAGTAAAACGGGAGCTGGGAGTCGAAGACGCGCCACGGATGAAAGAAAAGGTCGTTTTGAAAAAGGGACATCGAGAGGAGGAGCGACAGGACTTCTTAGAAAAGTCAATGCCGACTTATTTTGGATGCGGGTGCACATTAATCTATCAGTAAACAGACGAAAATAACCTTTTTTTATGGGTCAAAGGTACGAATTTAAAGAAAAACTTTTCGGGTGGTTTATAGAAGAGCTCCTTTTCCTTAATCGCAGCGTCAAAAAAGTATTTGGTAGTTGAATTTCAGTGTTTTAATTGTGTGTAAAAAGGCATTTCTTAAGAATCCCCCAAAACTGATATTTGATATATTCTCACTAGATGGCGCTGCTTTTCCTTGATGTGAACAAAATTTCAACCCGAGACTCAAATCATCAGGCGTATAGGGGGGTCTTGAAAAATTTCCTGTTATTCCTCCCTTACAGCAGTGAACAATTTCGGGAAAATAATAAAATCCTTTCCTTTCCGTTGTTTGGGCGCCACCAACTAGTCAATAAAATTTAGCAGATAAAAATTAAATCATTAATTGCACAGCTTCGTGGAAGAACGTGCAAAGCGACAGTTTCGAAAAAAATTGAGAGTTTTGTGTTAATAAACATGTTAGTTCCTCTTTTAAGGCTAACAATAATTTTTTGAATTTTGTGGATTTTTTAAAGAATATTTTCATAGAAAAATATTTAATATTATTATTCTTAATTTTTCAATTAACATAATTTCAGTAGTTCAAACATTTGCTACCCGTTTGCCTTTTTCGAAATAAATCAATAGGATCGCATAAAAGTGCATCGTGGTGTTCCCCCACCCCCCCCTGAAACTTTTGAAAAAGAAGCGAAATAAAGCGAATGCTATCAAAATACGGAGAAAAATATTTATTTCAAATTGAAAGCTTTGAGAATGGCCTCCCAGTGGCCGAGAGTGGTAATAGACGAGCCTCTCACTGAGAAGATTCTTGGTTCTGTCCTTATCCTAGCCATACCATAGACGTATTCGTGCTGGAGGAAAAATCCCTCTGAAAATCACTGGGGGCCCCGAGTACACCGGGACAGACGTGCTCGTTAAATCTGTGGAGTCCAAAGTCCCGACGGCGTTAGCGTACGATGTCGCTCGAAGTTCCGTTGGGGCCCGCTCAAGTAGTGTTCTAAATTACGAGGCGTATTTGTCTGTGTTAAAGCTCCTAAAGGAGTCTAGAAATAGGCAGCCGGAAACGACTATATTACATTGCTTTGAGAATAACGGAGTCAAAAAAAAACCTACCTATTCTATTACTCATAGTTAGTCGTAGTCAACTGAAATGTAATTAGAGAACATTCGCCTATTTGCAGTAGAGATATTTGTCTGGCTTTCATTCTATAGAACATTTTAATTAAAATGATGAACGAAGCCAGTTTTTTTTAAAATGTAAATTGATACACTCGTGGTTGAAGCCATGTTGTTCCCCTTGCGCAATCGATGGCAAACGGATCTGATTTCCTTCTAAATGATGCGATCAAGTGAATTGCCTGTAACCGTGTAAGCGAGTTTAATTAAAGTTCGTACCATTTTGAATCTTGCTTTTCGCCCTCCGCAGATTCGATTTCAAAGGTAAATGAATGCGTCTTCAACAATTTAATTAAGTCATTTATAACGTTCATATGTCTTCTCACGAAGAAGTGGGATTCCTAAAATTGTAAGTATTTGAATAAGCAAAGATTATATATTCTGCATACACAGAGTAAGTCCTGTTGAATGACAGACATAACGAAGATGTTTTATTATATTAATTAAATTGTATTTCACAGTATACGTATCTGGTTTCAGTTATTTTTTTTTATTGTTGAGAAACACTCAAAAAATGACTGAAACTGACACAAAATGTTATTACTTCTTTTAAGTCAATTTGAAAGAACACGTTTGTGCTGAAAGATGGAGACTGATTTAACCCTCCCCTTCAATATTAATCAAGACTGTCGAGTCTAAGCATTTTTGGTAAAAATCAGTTATTTCCCCCCCAATTTATCACTTATTACTTTATAGGATAAGTTTCAGATATCATGCAGAATGTATTTTGTGCCATATTTAAATTGTTTTTGAAGGACGAAAAATCAAAACATATTCAGTTGATTTTCATTGATAAAAATTACTTCCTACAATATTTGGAATCACTTATGGGATACGCTTACAGCTCATAGAAAAAATATATGTGAAAATAAAATGTAATATTCGGATTCATTTAGGGGCCTAATAATAATTAAATAGGTTAAATATTATAAAGGCTAACAATTTTAGAATATATGTAAACCTTTTAAAAAACGCTAAGGAAGGAACATGCAAGCATTCGAAATGAAACTACTCACTCGTTGTTTTCTAAGGTGCATCTGCAAACACCACCTGTCCTTTTTCAAAACCAATTTGTATGAAGAAGTGATTAATTGGAATGGAATCTGTAAAGTGTTGTAACGTTACTTTTCCCAACTAAGTTACTCGCTCAAGATTCTGTTTTTGGATTGAAAATTATAAACAACTAGGGGGCACGCCCCCTTCTCGCTATCGCTCGCCAACCCCCGGGAACTGCTTGCGCAGTTCCCTTTGGATCGCTTAGCGATCCAGGTTCGCTTCGCTCGCTCAATGTTCATTGAAATATTTTAGTCTAGCCTTAAGGGTTAACCTAAAGGAGCATGTCCGTCATTTTTTCGCCAAATGTGGTAACCCCGCCAAAATTGTATTATGGCAGCCATTGGCTACGAAAATCGCCACAGATAGAATTTTAAGCGAATAATTATCAAATAGTTCAGTTTTTTCTATGTATTCTGTTTGCATTAGAGAATTTATTTTGCTACTTTCTTTATAAGTTAATCCTGTCCATTTCTTTCATCGTTAAGAATTCTTAAATCGTATTAATATATTTCAAATATTATTAATCATTAATTATAAAATGGACTCATTTCTTAAATTATGTTTTGTGCACATTGTTTTGAACTTGCAGCAAACTGTTGAGTTCGGATTTTCTTATTTTAAAATATCGCTACGATCTATGATCGCAAATGCCACGATAATTTTTAATAAGGAAATCTTTCATGTTCTCTCAGCAGACATTTTCAGTTTTGAGTAGCATTTTAAGTAATTATTTGTTGTCATTTCACAGACTTGGCAAACGCTCGGTTTTTGTCATTTTGACTTGGCGGCATTTTTCGACTGGCGCCAAAGCCGGACATGGTCCTTTAGGTTAACCGCCTTTAGTATCCTTTTAAAATAACATAATTACAAATTAATGCTTATAAATTAATGGTTATCATTGCGAAAATATGTCGCTGCTTGAATAAGATCTATTTGTAAATAAATTGGAAACCATGGTAGCCGTCAACGCTTGGAAACTATGTTTAAAAACAATTTTAATTTTCCCTTTTTTATTAACAATAGTGTTTGGTAGTTCAGTCGATGGATATTATAATTTAAATTTTCAAACTTTAAACGCCCCTAATATTATACATGTTTAAATTTAAACTTACTAATTCTATCCTATAAAGTTGTTTAAAACACTTCAAACACTTGTTTGTTGTTTTCAGTCGGCCATTTTGAAATTAGTAGTATTTTTGTTCATTTCGATTGTTGCCATTCCAGAGATATAAATATAAGGAAATTTGGGCGCCGTATAAGAGTATTATATATATATATTATAACTTATTATATCTTTAAACACAATAATGTTGCTTGTATGCTTCTTTACGACACATATACAATGCTCAAAACAATTAGGGGAGCACTTTGCGTACTTTTGTTAACCCTTTTTTGTTCCAACTTCTTATTTTTTATTCTAAGAATCTAAAATTTGTGAAATCTAGAATGAAATGGTAAAAAACAGGGTGGAAAAATCTGAATTTTTTAACTAAAATTTAAGAGGGGAAAATTGGAATGATAAATTTTAAATAAATTATAGCAATAATTTTTTTTATAATATCGTGCAAAAAAACTAACTTTTTCAAATCAATAATCGTGGCAAAAGTGATGCTTTTAACGAAATAGTGTTTCAAAGTTACTTTTACGCACTAGTGCGACAAAGTAAATAAGAGCATCTGATTGGTGTAAAATTCTTTATTTGAGCGTGATATTTTATTCGGCAGCTTTATGATTGGTGGAAAATTCTTTATTTGAACGTGATTCTTTATTTGGCGTCTTATTTCTAATGCCAGTCTAAGAAATACTTTTTGCACGTGATTTTAAAATAATCATTAATATAAATAATCAAATTCAAATCATTTGAACGTGATAATAAAATAATTAAGCCAATCAATAAATGCCAATTTAATAAATACTTTTTTTTGCACGTTATTATAAAAAATAGTGTATGACAACACGTTGAAAATAGCCTTTTTTAAACTCGTGAATTTATTTCACTCACTCGTACCTCGCTCGTGAAATAATTTATTCAACTCGTTTAAAAAAGCCTTACTTTTCACACTAACTAGTGTTGCATAAATAAGTATTTTAAAACTTTATTTGTTAAGAGTTAAAATCAATTTTTAAACATCTAAGAATGCAAACGTGAAGAATTTAGGGTCAATTTATTTAATAAAATTTTTTGGAAGTGAAATTTATTTTATCATGTTTTTCATATTTTCATTTAATTCAAACAAACATTATTTAATTCTTCAAAATACATGATTCTGCCATCTAACGATAAATGAGAGCGAGCTCAACTTAATGAGAGAAAAAAAAAACGCCAGCTGATGATCAAAAATTGAATCATTGGAAGGGTTTAAACCATGCGTTCCCCTAATTGTTGTGAGCATTGTCCGGATGTGTTGTAAAGAGTCAATACAAAGTCGCCTCATTGAAATTAAGAGTTAAATATTACAATTTTGGAAACTGCATTGTAAAACAGGTTAAAATATAGTTGTGTCATTCACACTGCGGCGCATTAATTAAAAATTCTTTAAAAATATATTAGTAGCTATTTGAAGCAATATACACTATATTTAGATTTTAAATTGTTTAAGGATATCAGTGCCAAGTGGCTAAGTTCGCGTCAATGGTCGATATTTTGGAAGGCACTTTAAAGATGAAAAGTGGTGGTGGGTTATAAATGCATAAATATAAAATGAGATAATAGTTCACATTTTAATGTATATTTTCAACCACGACAGAACCTCAAAAGTTGCAAGAATTTTGTAAAACAGTTTTTCTTGCGTATCTTCACTGCGGAAGGGGACGACGGATGAGCGGCGGTCGGACAAGCGAGCGCCGACATTTTGAGCCACTTGTATAAAATTTTAATTTTCAAATGCGTCGACATTTTAAAATATCACTCTCGAAATGTTTGATAAACACAACTTGAGTGCCCGGTTTAACGCTACACTTTTTCTAGCTGTGATTCGGGTTGTCTGAAGTTTTCTTGTAATCTCTGATCATGAAGGGAACGAATTGTAAGAAAGTAGCCAACACACAGAGAGTTATCTCTTCGAATACGGCCACAATGTTTCGCTAGTCAGCGATTTCACTCTAATCACCAAACATTTTTGGTGCACTAAACCGAGACCGTTTGATGGCTCCGCCTTCATCGGGATTGAGTATCTCCTCTTCCAGTGATTTCCATTTAGAGTAGCGCGAGAAAGTGACTTCTTGATTTCCCGGCAATTCTTTTTGAAATTCTTTCTAAGAGAAAACTAACTAAAGTATTATCCGCTACCAATTGCCCACAAAACACTGGATGGCTATTAAGATGTCATTAAAAGAAATAGGTTTACGCTTAAAAATATAGAACCTCTAAATATTTTTAGTTAATTTACTTTTTAATTTTTATACAAAAATCTAGTCGTAAAGGGTCTTATTTTGATCTACAAATGTTTCAATGCAGGAATATTAGAACTGATAAAATGAAACTGAGAAATTTGAAAACAAAATTTTCATTCTTACTTTAATACACAAGCACTTAAGGTTTTTTTTTTTGTACATTTTTTGGGACCATGTTGCTTTAAAATCAAAACTAAAAAAAAAACACCATTATTAGGAATTCTCTACTCTAAAAGCACAAGTAATTCAAAATTATATACATTCTTGCAATCGATCTGTAACTAGATGACAAAGCCAATGGGTAATTCCATGCAAAATTATCCTGTCTGTAGTGTAAGTCACGTTTGTAAAAAGTGATTATCAATACAACTTTTAACATTAAATGAAAACAAACTGTGGAATAGTTAATCTACACTTATTATAACTAAATAATGTAATGTACTTTATTTAATTTCATTTATTTTTTAAATTTAAAAAGCCTTTAATCTCCTCTTAAATCGGGGACTTACACTACAGTTACATGGAATTAGCCCAATGCAAAAAAAAAAGGTTTGTAACAGAATCTGTCACCCAGCCCGCTTCCACACAAAATTTGTGTCCAACAAGAAAAAAGTCGCCAAACACAATATAATTCTATTATAAAACTTTAAACGCTAAATTTGGCTAGTTTCATTTATTTTATTTCGAAAATTCAATAATTATTTCTTCAATAATTATTTCTTCAATAATTATTCAATAATTATTATCTTTTGCAAAAATTAATGGGCTTGTTTCAACACTTTGTCACAAAAAACAAAACAACCAATGAAATCGTAGTTCGGAGAGCGTGACCATTTTTTAAACTAATGAGCTGTTTCAACACTTTTTCAAAGAAAATGAAACAACCAATGAACTCGCAGTATAGAGAGCGTGACGTCATAAGATATATATATATATATTATATATATATATATATATATATATATATATATATATATATATATATATATATATATATATATATATATATATATATATATATAATATATATATATATATATAATATATATATATATATATATATATATATATATATATATATATATATATATATATATATATATATATATATATATATATATATATAACCTAAAGGAGCATGTCCGTCATTTTTTCGCCAAATGTGGTAACCCCGCCAAAATTGTATTATGGCAGCCATTGGCTACGAAAATCGCCACAGATAGAATTTTAAGCGAATAATTATCAAATAGTTCAGTTTTTTCTATGTATTCTGTTTGCATTAGAGAATTTATTTTGCTACTTTCTTTATAAGTTAATCCTGCCCATTTCTTTCATCGTTAAGAATTCTTAAATCGTATTAATATATTTTAAATATTATTAATCATTAATTATAAAATGGACTCATTTCTTAAATTATGTTTTGTGCACATTGTTTTGAACTTGCAGCAAACTGTTGAGTTCGGATTTTCTTATTTTAAAATATCGCTACGATCTATGATCGCAAATGCCACGATAATTTTTAATAAGGAAATCTTTATAGAGGAATAATATATAATATATATATATATATATATATATATATATTATATATATATATTAATATATATATATATATATATATATATATATATATATATATATATATATATATATTATATATATATATATATATATATATATATATATATATATATATATATATATATATATATATATATATATATATATATATATATATATATATATATATAATATATCTATGTTAAATAGAACCAAAACATTTCATATAAACAACAAATAATCTCTTAGTGAAATATATTTGACGTCATTTCAAACTGATTGATGTCGCAAAAATAAATTTCTTTTAATTTATTATTTCAAAGAATTAAAGTTTCTCGAATGGCTATGGTGATTTAATTCTAATAAAAATGGCTTCTTATGCTTTTTAAATGAGCATTAAATTTTGCAGTTTTTTAGATAATTAAAATACTTCGAATTTTTTTCTGAGATTTTCAATGTCTTTTAATTTCGATGCGCTGAATTTTTTGACGTATCATACTTGTCTGTAGCATTTGAAGTTTGGGCTATGAAAGTGGCTGACGGACGGACTGAACGATTATAATAATACATTCCACTTTTAACGTTATGAACGTAGTGTGGAAGTTAAAATATAAAATAATAGGATACAAATTACAAAAAAAAAATTATCAATTCCGGACCGCTAGTGGCAAATTTATTTGACTTTTTTTCTTACTCTGGTTCATTTTTTTCTGTTTCTACGATTATTCAGTGCTTAAAAGTATAGTGAAGGAAATAAAAAATTATCGTTTGGTGATCAAGTAAAGCTAACTATACACGGACGGACATGACCATTGACCAGGGACATGACATGTAAACCTTCGCCAAAAAATAGCCACTCCAAGAAGTTACTAAAAGCATTTTCACAGTCAGTGATTGGTTTTGTGCGCCCACGTGAGATGCCCATCACTGACGAGTGAAAATGCTTTTAGGAATTTATCTGGAGGAAGAGAGGCGATATTTGGCGAAGGTTCACATGTCATGTTCCTCCGTGTATGCCTAGCTTTATCAGTCTTCGACGTCTTCGATTGTCAGTCACTGCTTACTGATTTATAATGAAATAAAATATGTTAGTTTGGTTTATTTGAATAATACGCCTAATTTAAAAATCAAAATGTTTGGAATCGACACACAAAAAAACCGTATGTTATGGATGAATGCAAACGATATTTATACGTATTAAACAACCGTTGATTATTTTTCTTTTCGTTTTATATTTTATCCGCACAGCTGCTCTCAAACGATTCTCTTTCAAAATGAAACATAACATGGATTTGTTCTTAGAAGAAGCGTCGAAGTTTTACATTTATTAAAAAAACCGTTTAATTTTTAATAATCTAAAATAATGTACACGGGCATCTTAAGGTATGTTTTTTTTGTATTCTAAAATAATTTAGGAATTCATTGATATCTAAAATGTGCTTTGTTGTAAATATAAATAAAGTTTTAGAATATGCAATTTAGTTGTAGAACGTTGTGTCGGCCATTAGCTTTTTCAAACTATTTCACATTTAAAATTTAATTTATTGATGTAACATACGGCATTTAGATTGAATCGGCATTTGATGTAACATACGCATATTCATATCTCTTGGATATTGGTATAAAAAAACGGAACTACAATTAAAGTTTAATTCGACTAATTCAAAATACTTTAAATATTCATTCGAAATTTGAAGAGAACCGTAGCAAATAATTTATGGCAAAGTTCTAATGCAACGAAAACACTTTTTGAATTCAAAAGTTTTTGAATTCTAGAATTAATATTTATTCAAGAATTCAAAAATTTGTAAACTCTGATAGTTGCATTTAGAATTATGCCAGAAATTAATTGTTACGGTTTTCCTCAAATTTCGAATGAATATTAAAAATATTTAAAATTTATAGGATGGAATGCAGTTAATATCATATTGCCAATGACAAATGTGACAAATTATTTTGATCAGATTAAATGAAGTTTCTTTTCTTTATTCTTTTAAAATCACTTTGATCATTTAAATGGTGTTTGTTATTAACTGTTCAAGAATTGTGTTTTAAGTGTTTTATTTACGCTTCGTTGCTGTCAATGTAATATCATTCAATTATTTTGATGTGTTTTGTGGTTAAACACCCCACGTTTTTCTTATTGTACAACATTCAGTTAACACATTTTAAAATGTTACCAGTGGCATTGCGGGTATATTGTCTAGTTTTGAGTAAACAACTGCAAACCAGTGTTGAATAGTTATCTGTGCATTCATAGTTGCTTCTTGAGCTCAAAGTTTAAAATATTCATTTTCTAACTGGATAATTTAAAACTATTATCGTATAGATGTTAAGCGATGATGATGGATCGATAAGCGACGTCCATGTTGAGCAAAGATTCCATACGGGGAAAAAATAATGGAATTGGGGAATGAGTAAAAAACCGGATTGTCCATAAATGATGTCATACTTTTCCCCCATATTTTTAACCCCCACCCTTGCAAAAATTATTTAGCATGAAATAGTGAAGCTGTGGAAAAAAAGTGCACACTAGTGATTATTTCGGCCGTTATTCATCCTATTGAATCGGACCTTTTTGACTTTATGAATAAATAACATTCAGAGCATGACATTCATTGCATGACACCAAATTTGCATAAGAGGTCGTCCTTCATATTAAAAAGTTACCAACTTCAAATTTTTCAATAGCAACACCCCTTTTTGAGTTCATATTTCAAATTAATGACACATTTTTAACACGAAATGCCAAGTTTTGTTAGTTTGCAAGCATTATTAGTTGAATGCAAAGTTTGACGTGACATGACGTGCAAAGTTTAGGGGCCGTAATGTTAAATGAGTTGCACATAAAAAAAACATTTCCCAATCTGTAAATAATTAAGACAATGAAACGAATTTTTTACTGAGTAGTAATTATAATAACCCAAACAAAATGCATACGCTATTGAAGTATTTAAAATATTTTTTATATTTTTAAATAATTATTATTTTAATTTTTAAAAATTATGAATAGAAACCCCTTAATATTTTTACAGAAATGAATTTAAGACACGAAGTTTATGCGAAATCCCAATTTTTAAAAAATTTCATCCATAATTTTTGCTGAGTAAATCAGGAATTACTTTTTAATTATCCTTTAGGCCGGGGTTGTATACGACATTAAATGTGAACTTGGTAAACAAACTCCGCTTTGTTAAAAAGGAAAAAATTAAATAACGACCTTGAGAATTCCATAGTATGACACAACAGACGCCTTTAAGGTTGATGCATGATATTCAGATTTTTTTCTGGTATTTGTTTCCTAATAAAGTGAAAATATTAGTAACTATAATGCAAAAGTAAGCTTTTTATTGAAAGTTCTAAAAAAATTAAAAAATCCTACACTTTCCGTTAATTAAATACTGAAATTCTTGATGAAACACTATATTCTGTCACCTATAACCACTGCCACTCAAGATTTATTAACTTCGGAAAATGTCTCCAAACCAAGCATGAATGAACTTTTCAAGGCTAAAAATTGGCTACTTTTATTAATTTTCTTTCGCAAATTAAATAATCGTTTGCTGAATATATTTGCAGTTTGAAGAATAATTATGTAAAATTGAATGAGTCAAATTCTAGCATCCTTTCCTCGACATTTGGCAATGTTTGGGAAATGTCGCCTTAAATGACGTGAGCTTCTTATACTTAAATAAGCATCAACAATTTAAAAAAAAAACGATAT
The DNA here is from genome assembly GCA_019343175.1 of Oedothorax gibbosus. Classification (NCBI taxonomy): domain Eukaryota; kingdom Metazoa; phylum Arthropoda; class Arachnida; order Araneae; family Linyphiidae; genus Oedothorax; species Oedothorax gibbosus. The sequence goes on from CM033279.1 coordinate 228,245, forward strand.
TTCCGAAACATTTAGTAATAAAACACGAAACACCAAATTGCATTAAAAAATGAAGAAATGTAAATGAATGCAATGCCTACCCAAATTGTGCCGACACTGTCCTTAAGCAAAAAAAAAAAAAAAGGAACACTGTGAACCGCTTTCTTAGTAAATAGATACTAATGAACTATCAAAGAATCACATTATGCTATATTTTACGACGTCATTCTAAACCGGGGGAAAATAAATATTCTTTAAAATTTTAAGGTTTCTCATTTCTTTAAAATTCTTTATTTGATGTAGCAACAGCAATTTAAATGACTAAAAATTAAATTTCAATGCTAATTAAATGGGTAATTCGTCGACTGACACGAGTCGGACAGATGTCCGTCCGGACGTGCAGACGGATGGACAAAAAGTAAGAAAGATGGGTCTCTGTTGTCATACCTTTCTAAAATAAAAAAAATTCTTATGATTCGACAGATAGAACCGATTTCGGCACCGAAGTACGGACATCTTTATCTTGTCAATACCTACTTTTCTATTTTTTAAATAGTTCCAGTTAAAAAAAATGGAAAGTAGGCTAAAAATAACCTTAGGGCCTCATTGACTATACATCCCTTGTGTAGGTCCCCTTCCTCAAGATCTTTAACCTTAAGTTTCTTTTTCATCCTTCAATAAACCTACAGACTATGCTCGTCATTTTGAAGAGGGTCCCCCAAAGGTCATGAAGAGATTCGATTGATATTCAAATCGATCCACATATTCAAACTAAGATTTAGGAGTTTTCAAGGATGCTTAATATTTCTAAGTTATTAAAATGGGGTGTTGCTATTGGAAATTTTAAAGCTAGTAACATTTTTAATATGGACGGCCCCTTATGCAAATTTTGTGTTATGCAATTAACTCAGAATGTTATTTATTTGCAAAGTCAGAAAGGTCCGATTCTATGGGATGAACAACGGCCATTTCGGCCGTTGTTCATCCCATAGAATCGGACCTACACTAGTGGAATCACTAGTGGGTACTTTTTTTCCCCATAGCTGTACAAACTTATTTGCATGTACAACTTACTTTTTGAAGACGAATACTAGAAAATTGTATTTTTTTGCTATCTATATATATTTTATTCTAAAGGGTTTGTCTACCATTTATTTTTATTCTCAAAATTAAATGAAATGGATTAAATAGAAGTGATTGAGTAAAATGGATAAAAATAAATAATCCTTCAAATTTTAGCCCTTTCCATGAAGAAAGTTGCCAACCACTTCTAGAAACGAGCTTTCTCTGCCTGCGTGCAGCTATTCGTGTCGCTCGTGCGGGAGAACTTTTCCTCCAGTTTCATAATCGCCATGACAATGTTTGATCATAACTTAATATGCGTTGCACAATGACCAAAACAAGGATAAACTTTTTTCAGTTTCTGGATTTTGAACATTTTAATAGATGTTTGTGAAGTCACACTTTTTGTAACCCCCCCGTCACAAAGTGCGCAGATGAATGGACCCCCCTTCAAGCGCAACATTATTTTTTTTTTAAAGATGTAAACTATAAATGGCGGAAAAAATACTTTGGGCATCCTCGGTAAAGAAGGCTCTTGAAGTGACCCCTGATCAGTTGTGCCTTTTCGTGCTTACATGAATGGAGCATGAAGCGGTGTCCATCCTCTGCCCAAAATGAACTCAATGAATGCATGTCGTCGCTTGATCAGTCTCCGGAGAAGGGATTCATTGAATCACACCCCCCCCCCTTCTCCGAGAAAAATCATCCAACAAGAAATCGACACCGATACAAATTTCAAACGACATTCGGCGGGAGGGGGCAGTTTCCATTTTCCGGTCCCTCGAATCCGCATACGAAATTTCCCGGAATCCAAGAAACTCGATTTGTTCGCAGCAGCAGACGGCCAATGAAATGCGATGCGAAATGAACTGGAGAGATTGCCCCCCCTCTCCTCTTCCGGAGAAATAAATAAACGTGCACCCCCCCCCCCCACTCTCACTTTAGCGTCACATATCAGTTTCAGATTGAAGGAGTGGAAGGGGGGGGGGGGGCGTTTTTTCGGCAGAACAGTGTAGCGAGGCATCCGATGGTTGAAACAAATATTAGACATAGAGTTAAGAAGAAAATGGATATGCTTGGCGTGAAAACGAGTGGAGCTTTCAGAAAGTTGCCAAGCTACCCGAGTAAGCCCAAACAAAAAGCTACCTCAATGGCACCATTTTATACCTTAAAAATCATTAATAAAATAAAATCGAAAAATTACTGGCACAGTTGTGATCTGAAACGCGATTGCATTCCCTTCACAGGTGCGCTGTAACTCTAGTTTATATGAGCGAGTCAGAAATTGCCAAGTCGATGTACGTACACTGCTCAAAATAATTCGGGGAACGCATGGTTTAAACGCATTCACCCCCAATGATTCCATTTAGTATCATAAGCTTCCGATTTTTTTCTCACTAAAGTTGAGCTCACACTAATTTATCGTTAGATGAAAGAATCATATCTTTTGAAGAATTTAAATAATGTTTGTTTTAATTAAATGAAAATATGAAAAACATAGTAAAATAAAATTCACTCCCAAAAAATTTTATGCAATTAATTGAACCTAAATTCTTCACGCTTGCATTCTTAGATGTTTAAAAATTGATTTTACTTTTTTTACAAATAAAGTTTTGAAAAAATTATTATAATTTATTCAAAAGTTATGATTTCAATTTTTTCTCCCTTAAGTTTTAGTTAAAAAATTAAGATCCCCCCCCCCCTGGTTTTTGCCATTTCATTCTAGATGCATAATGAATCTATTTCACAAATTTTCGATTTTTATAATAAACAAGTTGGTTTGTTACAGAATCTGTCACTTAAACCGCTTCCACACAACATTTGTGCTCAACAGGAAACACTATTTATACACCACAGAAAGAAATTCGCCAAACAGCGCCTTTAGCTAGTTGTAATTCCAAAATTAACTAATTTCTTTAATCTTCCTTTGCAGATTTAATAATTAATCTTTATCGTTTGCTAATTTTTTTTAAGTTCGAAGAATAATGATATATTCTTTTTTTTTTATCTTTTATTAGCCACCAGTTTGCAGTTCGAAAAATAAATTAATAAAATTGATGTGTTAAAAATAAAAACGAAACTTTGCATATTCTTTATGCAAAGTTAGAATTCTTTATGCATCTTTTTTCATACATATTTTATGAACCATCATCTATTGTGATATTACAACAATCCAAACTGAATTATATCACATAAATAAATATTCTTTCAAAAGTTTTTATTTTTATTTTAAATAAAGTTTCTCGTAGTTTAACGAAATGGCAACAGTGAAAATATTGAATAAATAAATTTGGCTAGTTTCATTTAAATTTTATTTCGAAAATTCAATAATTATTATATATCGTTTGCAGAAATTAATTTATATTTCAAAGAATAAATATGTAATATTCCTCACTTTTCAATAGAATTAAAACATTTCACATCAACGTACAAAGAATCTCGTAGAGAAATATATTTGACGTCAATTCAAACTGATCGATGTCACAAAAATAAATTTATTTTATTTTATTGTCTAAAAGAATTAAAGTTTCTCGAGCGATTGTTGCGATGGCAATGGTGATTTAATTCTAATAAAAACGGCTTTCGATGCTTTTTAAATGAGAATTAAATTTTGCAGTTTTTTTAATAATTAAAGTACTTGGAATTATTTTCTGAAACTTTCAATGTATTCTAATTTCGATGCGCTGAATTTTTTGACGTATCACACTTGTCCGTAGCATTTGTAGTTTGGGCTATGAAAGTGGGTGACGGACGGACGGACAGACAGACGGACCTTCCACTTTTTACGTTATAAACGTAGTGTGGAATCTAAAAATAAGAAGTTGGAACTAGACGGGTAAACAAAAGTACGCCTAATTGTTTTGAGCAGTGTAGTAAGCCTATACTAACTCCACTGTAATAGCGCCACTGTATACTTCGCCGTTTGTTTTACCTACAGAGTGATCGATGGCTTCACTTAGCAAACCGGTTTTTGCAGCATCTCCTTCTATGGGTGGCTCATTCCGCCCACGTGACATCAAGCGACCGACGGCGGCGTGCAATTGACAAACATCGAAGAAGTGAATTTTTAGTGGAGAAATTGGGTGAATGGATCTAGTAGAGTCATACTTTGTAAAACGGTATTTTTAAGTCCAAAGGGATCATAATAAAAGCGTGAGAATCACTTAACGTGAGATTTTATGGAGCGGTATGAAAAATAGTGTTACGAAATTAATATATTTTGGATATTTTTAAGAATGGGTGAATATATCTTTGAAAAAGAATCTTTGAATATATTTATGAGTTGAAAAAGATACATTAATATATGAACTTTGCAGTGGATGTAACACATTTTATGATGCAATACTTGAAAATGAAGTTTCAAAACCCGTTACCATTTTTCATCTTTAAAAGTGACTTAACTAGAAATCCCCCACGTAGCCACCTTGAATATAATGTCTTTAAACTATTTTAATTTGAAATATATATTTTTTAGCTGCTAATAGCTCTGCTGCTCTATTTTTGGCGAATTTTTAACTAACGCGGTGTAGTGAATCGCATAACTAGATTTCAACATGTTTTACGATGCAGTCTTCAAAATCGTCATATGTAATCCTTACTTTCAAAAATTCTGCCTATTAATGATTAACACTTCCTGGTGTCTAGACGAGTTGTAAAGAAGGAATGTTAAAATGAAATAGAAACAATAATTTTTCATCATTTTCGACCAAATAAACCAAACTAAACCAATCACTACAAACAATTTGTTTTGAGTGATGAGGAAGAGAACAGGTGGTTTTTTTCAGATGCACACACCACCTAAAAAAACAACGAGTAGTTTCATTTCGAATGAAATGAAGAAAGAAAGCGCCTCGCATATTGTTTATTGTTTGGATAATCGCTTCACTCAGCTGCTGCAATTGCAAATTACGCGCAAAATTATTTTTTGGGTTTTTGATCATAAATTAAAAAATAAGTGGAATATGACATTTATTTTCACTAAATATATTTTAGATGATGTCCTATTTACGTGACCTATAAAATAATAAGTGATTTTAATAAATTTTCGGAAGATTTACTCATTTTTATTAAAAACGCAGATCGATAAACGATTATAAATTCAAAAATAATTTAAACATGACCTTAAATTTCACTAAATGTATTTCAATTAACGTCTGAAACTTATCCTATAAAATAATAATGGATTCAAATAAATTTAAAATAAAAAATAATCAAAATCAAATAAATTTGTGGAAAATACCTAATTTTTTATTAAAAACTCAAAAACTTACTTTTTGGGGGGTTTTGATCATAAATTCAAAAATATTTTGAATATGACTTTTATTTTCACTAAATATATTCTTCATAATGTCTAAATCATACCATAAAAAATACTAAGCGTTTCCGATAATATCTTATGAGATACGGATATTCGTCCAAAAACAAACATTTTTACCGCACTGTGCGCCTCTGTCGCTACTCGCCTCGCGCACTGTGACGAAACTGGCACTTGTTTCTTGTATGGCGTTTTCTTTACTATCTTCCAATGATAACAACTAACATGTTAACTAAACAACCCTCAATATAGATAAACGAACATAAATATTTCAAAACATTTCTGTGCTAATTTGTTTTAATAAAATTATAAAGAATATAAATGTGTACGGTTTGTGAAACGGTACGGTTTGTTTTCGTTTTCAGTAAAAAAATCTAAAACATATAATTTAACTCGGTGTTTCTTTCTATTAAATGATATTCATTATTACGTATATGAATTCATTATGATATTCACTTTGATATTAAAACTTGTATTTATTTGTTATTTGTTTGATTAAATTTGTTTTGCTTGATTGTCTATATTTTGTATTAACTTTTTAAAATATAATGTGCTCACTTAAAAAAAGAAAACATTTCACATTGGTGTTGAAACTATATATCACCTTCAAACCATAACTAAAAGCATTCATTTTTTTTAAATACTATTTAAAAAAGCACCAAAAAAAATAGTATTTAAAAGTCATTTATCCATTAAAAAATGCTTAATTAACATTCAAATAAAAATCCTGGTGCCACAGGAACGCAAACAAGAAATAATCGAACTAAAACCATAGAGATAGTCCTTTGCACTCTATCTGTTTCTTTTCTTCCGCCATGTTGAGGTCCGCTCGAGGAGTTGCGTAAAATAAAACAGTTCTAAAATTGCGCTTTTTAAAAAAAAGCTTTAGAAAGCTTTTATATCAGAGTCTATGGGCTAGTATATGCCTGAAATTTTTAGAAGTTGATAGCACTTTTTTGATTTCTAAACCAGGATTTTTTTTAGATAATTAAATTTCTATTCAGCGAATTTTTTTAAAATATCAAACTCAATTTTTTTCTGAAAGCACTTATAAATGTCCCGTTTCAACTCTATTACTGTTTTTTTTTATATGTTTTTGAAAAGATAAATTATGGAGTACCCCTTAAAATTCGTATTTTGTGAATAATTAAAAATCAATTATAAATAGTTTTATAAATTAATAATTATAAAAAATACATCAAAATTGCACTTCTTGAATAAAAAAAATACGTTCTGAAAACTTAATGTTATGTTAATTTAATTGTGTTTGTTTATTTTAACTACTAATACTTAATTATGGGCCATTTATAAGTGTTTATTGAGAAAAATTGAGTTTGGCAAAAAAAAATATCTGAAGAGAAATAGAACTACATTAAAACTAACCCTAGTTTATCAATAGCTCAAGTTTATTAGCTATAGTTTATTAGCTTTATTAGCTAGTTTATAGTTTATTAGCTAGCTTTAGCTATTCATAAACAAAGCCTGTACGTCATTAGTAATGCCGTTGTACTTCCTGTGCGAGTAGCTTTTTTAGTTCGAGCTGTAGAGTGGTTAATGTTCACAAACACTTTTTTTTTTATAAATGCGGCGCTGCCAGAAGGTCCCGGGTTGGTAGAGGGGTTGTCCCGGCATCTAGGCATGGAAATGTGTGTTGTGTGTTTGTTTGCATTTGTACACTGCGACGTGCTTGTTAAATCTCAGGGTTACTCTCAAGTTACTAGGCGTAATTGGCTGTGTTGAAGCTATGGAGGCTAAAAATAGACAGCCGGAAAACGTACAACCCGAACTTGTAGAAAACGTTAAAAAATATTTTTATTGAAAGTGAGATAACCAAATTTCCGGCTTGCCAGTGGCCGAGGTCGATAGTAGACCGACGAAGGTTCTTGGTTCTGTTTTTGCCCTAGCCTATTCATAGTCGTATATTCGTAGTCGTAGTCCTAAACGTATTTGTGCTGAAGGGAAAATCCCTCTAAAAATCACGGGGTGCCCGAGTACACTGTGATATACTAGTCTAAAAGCCCAGAGCCCCCAGACTTGATTTATTTTCTCATTAATGAAACATATCGGATCAGGCAGTGTTTTCATATGCTTTTAGTGTATGCATACCCGCTAGAGTGGACCTACAGCCAATTTACAGATACCGTGATAAAGGTAAAAGATAAGTTAAGTCTCAGTGCTGATTTTTATGTATGTTTTAGAAAATATTGTTAAAAGTTATAATCGATACTGCCAGACACTTTCCGACTGCCGAAACTTTTGCCAGACGCTTTAAAGTTCAGACTTTGTCCCACGCATCTGGTGGCGCGATATGGCTCTACATATTTTCTAACAAAAAAATTTAATAAATCGAAATGATAATCTTTCTTCGTCTTTATTGCTTATCGACTCTGGTTCGGCCAGTGGAAAGTGTCTGGCAGTATTGACTATAACTTTTAATAATATTTTCTAAAACATACGTAAAAATCAGCTATGAGAAAATGAGATAAGTTAACTTATACAGGGTGGTCTAAAAGTAGGCTTACAGAGTTAATGCCGGCTCAAATGTACCATCGGTAAGATCTTTGGGTTATTTAGAACAGGTATTTGATTTGCCATGGTTGTGTTTAGTTTTGTTGGTTGGCTAAAATTAAGTCGTACTACAGCGTATCGTATCCAAAGAGTAGCAATTTGTGGATTCTGTTTGGTTTAGCTTCGAGATAGCTTCGGTTTATTTATTTGATGCTCGAGGATTAAGCAAATAATATATCCAGAGTACGCCGCCTTCTGCCACCGTCGTTGGTTCCCAGCAGTGGTTTGCACTTATAAACCAAAGCACAAATTTTCCACCAGCACAAATCCTTTGATAGGAATCAAAGGATTTGTGCTGGTGGAAAATTTGTGTTTTGGTTTATAAGTGCAAACCACTGCTGGGAATCTGAGCGAGGACCACCGACGGTGGATCCTTAAGACCAACTGAAAGTATGGAAATGCTGAGACAGTGCGTAGGATATGGGAAATTGTCTTAATTAATTTAATCAAATTAATTTTGTCTGCGTTGTCCTGTCGAACAATTTAAGACCACGCCAAGTTTGAGACCACGAGTTCCGTCGCCACTACACCGAATTTTGATGACCACAGGCGAACTTGACACAGGAAAATAAGGAGAATGTAGTCCTTACATTCATAAACATAAAAAGAAGTCCACACGACTAGAATCACGGGAGCTGATGCAACGTTACAGCGCCTGATGGATCAGCTGAACCTTAAACCGTACCGCCCATGACTATTACGAGGCTTTCTTGAGGACGATCCTGACCGCAAATTACAGTTCTATGAGATAATGCGTAATCAACTGACTGAACAACCAAACCTGCTTTTGAAAAATAACTGCTGCTGTATAAATAACTGCATACCTAACTAACTGTTAGCCTACTTTTGGGTCACCCTGTATTTTTTACCTATTTTTTGACCCCGGGTACCTGCAAATTAGCCGTCGGTCCACTCTAGTGGGTATGCATTCACTAAAAGTACATGAAAACACTTCAACACCTCTATAATTGGACAGCGGTTGGAGACCAGACTAGCATTTCTATTCTCCATAAACTGAAGCTTATTTCAGAGACCCATAATATTTTTCTACAGTGGATCCCATCCCATGTTGACGTATATGGAAACGAGCAGGCAGATAGTCTTGCCAAGGAGGGTTGTAGTAACTCCAATCCCTCCTCTTCGGCCCTTACCTTCTTAGAACACCAATCCATTGTCAACTCTGAAATTTCGAAGGAGTGGAGAATCCCTCCCAGTCATCACTGGTATGCGGGCAAGGAGCCGGGCTCTTCACTGGCTCTCAATTGCGACAGACCCACCTGCACTGCGGTCGCCAGATTGGCAAGTGGCCACCTGAAATGTCTCTCGTTCTCGGAGGGCAGGAAGATCTTTACAACTTGCTCTAAATGTCATGTTCAGCAGGCCTCTCCCGAACACATTCTGGACTGCGTCGGCCTTTCCAGAGAGGATGTTTTCCTCTTCTGGTTATCGACTTTCTTCGGGTCAACGATCTTTTGGACTTGGTCTGACTTCGTCAGACCAAGGAGGATTAGTCACAACAACAACAACAACATGAAAACACTGCCCAATCCGATATATTTCATTAATGAGAAACAACATAGTTGGGTCTATACTCGTAATAGCGGGTAGTTACCGTCGTCGAATTCTTGGTGCCGTTCGTGTCGACAACGTCACTCGACGAGTTCTAATCGAGTATGATGGTTAAGCTTCGAAGCTACAAACTAGAAAGTTTCGCTGCTGGGTCTAATTAGGATACTGCTCGTGCGACGATATTAAACTAACCTAACCTGTCGAAATTTCTGGTACTCGCAAGATAGGCTGCAAGCACGTTCTGCATTTTTCACATGTCCTTAACGCGTTAACTGTCTGGCACTAAGCAGTTAATCAACAGAAAACCATAATATTCGAAGTTCCGTGGGGTGCCCGCTCAGGTGTCGACCCCGTCACTTGACCAGGGTTCTAAACTACGATGCGGCTGTGTTAAAGCTCTTAAAGGAGGCTAAAAATAGGCAGCCGGAAACAATTACATTACCATAATATGCCAGCTGAGTTCATTACGCGACGATTTTCTAAAGAGACTTTGAAATGCTCAGCTCAGAATGTTAATTCAAGATTTTGTTGCACTATATGGACGGTATTTTCTTGTGTAAAAACGAATCCTTCAGGATTTATTGTGTAAAAAACAATCGAAGATTTAAAATATCAGTGCCTAATGTATTGAAAGCTCGGAGGATTTGGATATGGATGCCCGACCCGTGTAAGTCTTGTTTTGAAATTTTGCATGCAAATATACGAAGTATTCGTGCCAATTTTAATACCAGCATATAATTTCTTTAATTTCTAATTATTTCCAATATATTAACATCATTATATATCTTAAATCTGGATTTATGATAATGCTACTTGTTTGTATAATCTTAATTGTTTTGATTCTTATTTTTGTTGTAGAAATGATAACCGCTTTGTTAACCCCTACTTTTTTTAATCATAGACAACTTAAATATTCTAGATATAAGCTTCTTTTCAGCTGCAGTAATTTTTCTGCAGTGTAGAACTTTAATCCTCTTTTTGGTTTGTCGGTTATCGTAATCGCATGGTTTTAAAATTGTTTTTTTAAGACTCAAGTTGAAATTTTTTGACTGCATTAAAACATCCCAACAGAGTCCTTATGGGAGTTGTTTGTTATAGTTTTTACCGATTGCAAATTTCACTATTTCAATATTCCTATTTTAACATGGTTTTCTTAGTTAAGAGACTTGAATTGTCATCTTGCTTTGATTTTGTAATGTATTTGTAGTTAAAGCTGGTATATTTTATGTTGAGATAAGCGATCACCCGACCCTTTGTAAATTAGTATTTCACACTGTCTTTCAAAACTGAGAATCTTAGTAAGGCATTTTTTATAACCTATCCTAAATTTTACGATGACATGTTTCAGTACAAATTTCTAATTCTAGCCTACATAAACAATACCAGAATTTAGTTTTGAGCTAAATAATAATAAAAATAACTTAAGAGGTTCTCCAAAGAAAATTAAAAAATACCTGGATGGCAAATGAAATTTTAGTATATATATCCTTGTTTATATAATCCAACTGCATTCTAATTAAAACAAACTACATAATTTGCGAAAAATCAATTGCACAGCTTTGTTAACAGAAATGGAATTTTGTGAATTCGATTGTCAATATTAGTGGCAATTCTTGCACTCTGACAGCTTAAGCAACTTTGAGTTAGCTTCCCAGTTCCGTTTTAACTAATGTTAATGGCAATTCTTCTAGTACTATGTTGGTTAATCACAAAAGGTTTATTCAATCATTGTTTATCTTCCACGAAGTAATTGATTTTGATGCTCATTTCCAATATCAATTGATTTTGATGGTCTATAATCATACCCCTCATCGGCACAGATGGTGCACTTTCTTTCACTCATTTTAATAATTCATCCGTTCATCAATACTATTCATTTCCCAGCTCATTAAAACATGCAACTAGTGCGCTCATTTTAATAAAGCGAGTGATACAAATTAATCTTGTTCATTAACCGACTTATTAAACCAACGTTAATTGCCGTACCGTATCTATTTTACCATTCTTTTTAAAATCACCGTCAAAGCGGGCCATGGAGGGTAACTTTGGTCCACGCGTCGAAAAAAGATTCGTTTCTTAATTTCTCTTCATAAAATGATTCCATCTTAAATTGTTTTACATTTTTGGAAAGGTGGAAACATTGCCTTTCATTTCATGTAAAAGAATTCTAATTTTGGCAATACTACAAATGACGTTTGTACTCTTACGAGCATTAAATGACAAATCTATTTCTTCCAACTTTTGTCTGGAACACCTAAAAAAATATTGAAAATAGCTAAATGAAACATTCTATACTATTCTTTTATTTATGGGGAAGAATATTACACCATTTGTTTTAATCTAAGTTAAATACTTTTTATGCTATATTAAAATATTGACCACTGGGTAACTTTTTTTAAAATAAATTTTTATGACACACAGCCTAACACACCCAATTATAAGACTGAGATAAGTACAATTTACAACCAAGCCTTACTCGGGAATCGAACCCAATCTCTGCAGTCCAGAGCCGTTACACTACGCGGCCGCTGAATGCTTTGGTCCACGATCTAAATATTCATTTATGGAACTTTCAAAAATGTATGTAAAAGTCTGTCTAATTACCCATTAATGATTACCCATTTTTGAGATGATTTTTTTTAAATCAAACGATTTTAAAAATTAAAAAGATAAAATGCAAAAACGCACAACATTCAAATGCGCTAATATCGAAATGTAAAAACATTTTCAAATTCCTAATTACAAATATATTATTGTTTTCCTTTTATAATAAAATCGTTTGCATTTTTAAAGATATTTGTTATTAAGTCTTGCTTCTAAAAATAAGTTATTTTCCCTTATTAACAATTGAAGTTTATTTTTCTTTTAGGCGACAATCAATACATGTATTCATAGTGTAATATCATTCTACGATGCACTGCAATGTGAATAATAAGTTATACGCCATTTTTAATAACTATGTATCTTATAACTTTGTTATTTTTATCTTAAAACATTTTAATATTACTATTTAATTCGGTAAAACAGTCTTTAAGGATGTTAAAAAGTATGTTTATGTATTTCATGTTTGGACCAAAGTTACCCGCCCGGATCCTAACAGTGTCCTAATTTTTTAAACTAACACCAATTTTTTTTTTAATTTATAAAATTTAACAAAAATACTCGGAAATTATTCCTAAAAGTACAATACTTAGAATGCATAATGATTTTTAAGTGTTTAAATCGTTTTTGTACTTTATTTTTTCTTCTTTTGTAAAAAATAACCCTATGATTTTGGACCAAAGTTACCCGCACTGACGGTAGTTTTCACTAACCAATTGTTTAACCATACAAGGTCGCTCGACGGAAATGGCTTTCTTAGAATTTTCAAAATTTATTTTCAATCGCAACGGTGATAGTAATAACATATATTCTTGATATTAAGAAAGCTTCTGATAACGTTAGTCATTATTTTAAATTAGAAAAAGCTGGTTTTAGAGGGAATATTCCAAAACGTGTTTAATTGAACTGAAAAACTCAGCGAGTTCGGAAACTAGCTAAGCCAATTCTAACCAATCGTGGAGTTTCCCAAGGTTCTTATTTGGGACCTTTATTTTTCATTATGATAGACTAATTGACTTATAATATATGACGACTTCTAAATTAAAATTGAATGGGAAAATGATGGCTGATGGTTTTGTTGTATTCGGGCAAACAAATTAAATGTGCGAATCCGACTTGATTGGTTTAGACGTTACTTGGATTAGACGATTTAACTTTGAATGTAACAAAAAATATCTATGCATTACGGCATAATTCAAAACAAAATGTTTTAAATAAAAATCACCAAAACTCGAATGATTTTAGAACTTTCAATTTTAATACCAATCTGATATCATGCTGATAGAATGGGGCTTCTATATGCAAATATTTCTATCGCACAACGAAAACTATGTTTAAGTAAATATCCTTGTCACATACATGACTGAGAATTGCATGTTTTTTTTTCGATTTAAATAACTGGTACGCATGAACCCTATGTTATTCCCAAGAAGTGAAAGTTATAAAGTTTGTACAATGAAGTAGGCTTAAAATCACAATGTGCCATTCTTTACAAAATGGATAGATGGGGAAGCTTGGTCGGGTAACACAGGAATTTCCAGATGATGAGTTTGAAGTGCCACGACTGTTCATACACTGCGATGCAAAAGTTTAGACAATGACTTCATTTAGCTGTAAAATTTAGAATTTTGATAGTAGAATTAAAAAAAAAACCCTAAACATATTATAAAATCATTTTGAAATTATTTAATTGGAACAATTATTTAATTATAACAATTTTTTTTTCATAAAATAAAAATTTGTGTGATGCAAAAGTTTAGACCCAAATACGAGTTTATGCTAATTTAAAGTAGATAACGGTATAGTTTCGCATTTTTATTAATGAATTGTATTTTTTAATGATAAATTAAAAAAACACGATACTAAACAGATTTAATAACAATATTGGTTCAATTTTACACTAAACAGACAATATAGCCACTTTAAATCTTTATTCAATTCATATTTGCTTCAATTGTACAATTTAACATCTCTAAATACGAACCGAATGCCTACCAGTCCATCACCTTGAAGGTTTGCCACAAATTCGTAGATTCAGAGACATGCATTGGCCGATTCTCTTGATGAAAAGTGCAGTCTTTCCCATATAAAATCACAAAATAGCGACATATTCTTTTTTGCACTTTAGTACAATGCAGAGATAGTCACCTCTTCAAAAACGCCAAAAAAAAAAAGGTCGGTCATTTCAACGTAAATTTACTCCACACCATTACGAAAGTTCCTTCTTTATCCTGAAGTTTGAAATTTCTTGAGAAAAAAAAACGGTTTCTTTGAACCGGTTACAACCGGTTTAACCGAATATTGAAAAATAAGCTTTTGAAAATAAAAATACCGTTTTTTTCCCTCAAAAACGAGGAGGAACGTTTATAATGGTGTGGAGGGAATTACGTGGATGAGACAGACTTTTTTTTGTCGTTTTTGAAGAGGTGACTATCTCTGCATTGTACTAAAGTGCAAAAAAGAATAATAAGTCGCTATGTTGTGAATTTATGTGGGAAAGACTGCACTTTTCATCAAGAAAATCGGTCAATACATGTCTCTAAATCTACGAATTCGTTTCAAAACTTTAAGGTGATGGACTGGTAGGCATTCGGTTCGTATTTAGAGATGTTAAATTGTACAATTGAAGCGAATATGAATTGAATAAAGATTTAAAGTGGCTATATTGTCTGTTTGGTGTAAAATTGAACCAATATTGTTATTAAATCTGTTTAGTTCACCGGATATCGTGTTTTTTTAATTTATCATATGAAAAAAAAAACAATTCATCAATAAAAATGCGAAATTAGGCCATTATCTACTTTAAATTATCTTAATCTCGTATTTGTGTCTAAACTTTTGCATCATGCAAATTTTTATTTTATGAAAAAAAATTGTTATAGCAAATCAAGCAATTATGTTTCAATTATAGCATTTCAAAATACTTTTTTAATATGTTTAGGAGGTTTTTGTAACTCTACTATCACAATTCTAAATTTTACAGCTAAATGAAGTCATTGTCTAAACTTTTGCATCGCAGTGTATGAACAGTCGTATAATTTCATATATCCTGAAAATGAAGAATTATCTTTTGTGCAAATGACTAAGTTGCCATGCCAATTTCTTCTGGTGGCACTGAACGAGTAGCTTGAAAGTGTACTTTGAGTTTGACTTTTCCAGTTTGTGTTTGTAAAATTAAGTTGAAACTAAGAGTGTCATATCTTGTGCACTTTAATGTGTGTACAAACTGAATAAAACAACTTAAAATAAATTTAAAAAAATATTTTGGTAGATAAAATACAATAAAAAGGTATTACTCTAAATATTAATTATGGTAAACAGGATTTTTAAATGATTCCAGAGTGTAGAATTTTAATAGGTTTTTTTACATTTAATGCTTACAAAAATAAGTTGAAGTATTTATTATTGTGCACTTTAAAATTATTCATTTTTGTATGGGCCTCCCTTATAAAGGAGACAGCCCAAGTGTCTATGTTCTGAAAAACAACAAGATTAGAAAAGAAAAAGACATTATTTATATTATCACTATTATATCCTTGTTGCCAATAAAATTTCCTTTAATATGTGGTATCATATAAATTTTTTAGTGTAAAGATAAAATTTATAAAAAATAAATTCTGAAAACATGGCCAATGCTCCCCAGGTTCCCCTATCAATGAGGTGAATACAGGTTAATTAATTTTTTTAAGAAGTCTTTTACTCTATTTCAAAAACCTTTTAACGTTCTACCTATGAAACAAAGCATCTGATACACTCGTTGTAAATCTTTTCTAAAGAAAAATCCCGCTGATTTGTCGCTCAATGGGAACCAAGAGGGATTCTTCATCTGACTTCGCCCGGAAGAGATCCTCGACCAAAAAAGGACGCGATTCTTTTAATTCGAATGAAGCACTGTCTCGGAAATGGCCCTTTTTTTCCAATCCACGCTGCTCATTGTTTTGCACTTTCTTCCTTGGTTGGTTAATTCACCCGAATTCCATTTCCTCTCTCCTGTTTGAGATCGGCCCCCGGTACAGAAAAAAAAAACCTGTGACTGCACCCGAGATAAAAAAAAAACCCGTCCTTTCTAATGGCGCCCCTCTCCAAGAGAGACATTCCCAGTGGGCAGCAGATCGTGCTGACAGTGTAATTGCGGCAGAACATGGACTCGACTAAAGGTGAAATTATTTAATAAGTGGCCGTTTTCTCCCGATGACCTCTCTCACGATTCTCTCTCGCATGCGTGTTTAAACGATTTAATCTTCGAAAATCAACTTAAAGACGGGTTATTATTTTATTATTAATTTTACAAGAGCACAAAACGTGCTCGTCCAAAGAAAGAGAGAAAAAAAGAAGCGAAATGGGGAGTCGCGAGGTCTTCCATCCTTTCAGGAGTTCCTGATTTTTTTTTTCCGAATTCGTTTTTGACTATTTCGTGATTTTCGATTAAGTATTAGTAACGATTTCATTCATAAAATACGATTATAAGTGTCGGATTTTGTAATTCAAGTATTTGCTCTATACACTACGTTGATCGATTAGGAAAGGAGTGATCTAAAGGTTCTATTTTAATTTAATGCGATGCAATATTAGCTTCTTTCGTAATGGTGCACGTGATATATTCATCACGCTCGGCACATGCGCAAGGATCTCAAATCGTAAAATGCTCGGCCAAATTCATATTTGCTACTGGCTTGTTGCAAATGGCACAGAGCAGCCAAAATCTAAAACAGCCATTTCTGAAAGATCTAAAATTGCTATTTAAATTCTTATCGAAAAGTAGGTTTGTAACAGTTATTTGCACTTAGATTTATAAACCTTTTCGAAGAATAGTTATGTAAAATGGCTTCCTAGCATCCGTTCCGGCGGTTTTTTAAAATGTCTGCAAATCCCCGATATTTCGAAATATTAGCAAAACGAATTCAATTAAAATTAACCAGCTTTTTATGCACACACGCCTAGTCGTATCTTAGTGAACAAATAATGAAAAATCTCATTGTGCTACATTTTACGATGTCACTCACTGTTTCATATGACAAAAATAATTTTTCTTTCACATATTCGTTTGAAAGTTTCTCGTGTGACAACTGTGATTTGAATCACAAAAAAATAAATTTCAATGCCCATTATCAACAGACAAAGCTGATTGTCAACAGACATATGTCCATTCAGACAGACGGACGAAGAGTACGGAAGATAAGCATCTGATGTACCTTTCTAAAATTTTATGTGTGTGTCCGACGGATAGAACTGATTTTGGAAGGGAGACATCAACGGCTACCTTTCCATTTTAACTAACTTTTCTTTTTACATTCAATTACCAAAAATATTGAAAATAAAAATATGAAATGTATTGCGATGGAGTCGAAAATACGAAGATTCGTTGGAGAATGTTTTCGACACGTTTTGTAGGGTGCTGATTCCGAAAAAAGTGGTTTTTGAGCATTGGTCTGTCTTAACTCACTTTACAGTTCGAACTAATAGAGCTACTGACTTCGAATTGGGTATACGAGTTTCTAGTACAAGTCGGAGGTTACAATAAGGTTGTCGCAAAAATTGCGCTTGTGCAAGAGGCCACAGAACAAGAGATACAGAGTTTAAATTTGGTGGACGAGTTCCTAGTAGGTCGTCATAATGAGGCTCTAAGAAAATTGCGCATGCGCAAGAGGTAACTGCGATAGAACTTTTTTGGATTTAAAGTTATTGAAATTAGTTTATTAGATATGTAATAACTTTTTGTAAATGTGGGTATTGATTTATTGATCGGTAATTGTGAGTCGCGTACACACCCCTAGTTTGTTATTCGAAAGAATTAAAAAAACATGAAAAAGTACGTATTGGCATGCTGACGAAAGCACAGTGTTCGTAAAAGGCTGAAAAACGGTAAAAATTCATTTTTTTTGTTGTTGTTTGACAAAAAAGCATACAAATTCTGTTTTATAGGTTTTTGACCCATATGAGTCGATATAGGGCACAATCAAGTTTGTAAAACCTATGAATTTTAAGTTATTATATTAGTTGAAAACAAAGTTTTTTAATGTGAATATTTTTTTTACTAATTTTTGAACTATGCATGAATTATATAATATTTAACATAAAAATGTGTGGAATAATTATATAATATTAAACATTTAAGTTTGTGGAATAATACCAAATTTTTAATATCAAAATATCGTACATAAAATATAAATACAAAGAACATATACTTTCAAATTATTAACCGTCAACAGTTTTTTAAGACCATATTAATTAATAGCATTTTATTATTGAAGATTTTAAGGCCAAATATGGTATCAATATTCATCTTAAGACGTTTTAAGGAATTTTCGTTTAATTTTTAATACGGTTTAGGAAATAAAATATTTATTAATAATATCGTGTTTGATTTAAAAGTACTATACACTGATATAGATTTAAAAGTATGTTATCAAATCAGAAATACAAAGAATACATGTATTTTAGGAACTAAATAAAAGTAACTTTGATAGAACAGATTTCATAAAAAGGATTTCAGTCTTAAAATTGAGTTGAAGCACTAAACATTTTTGCTTTGAAAACAGATAATAAATTTGTTTAACATCCTTTATGATTACAATATTGATATAATAGTTTTTTTTTAGTCTTCGTGTAGCTCTAATTTATTGTTTGTTTTAGGCTTTGCGCGAAAGGTATTAATGTAAGGGTCCGATGAAATAGTAAGAAAGTTAAACACATCTTCATTTGCATTTTTCCTAGAACTTTTTCTTGAGTATTCTCGTCTGTACCACCGAAAGTCTTTGTTTCTGGCCTCTTGGGCTTCTTCGGTCAAACTTCCTATGAGTAACATATATGATGAAATCACTTTCCCTCCATGAAACAATACCTTATGAACAGAGTTTGGCATGTAACTCACCCCCCCCCCCCCCCTTCCCAAGAGCCAATGGGCATCTTTTGAAAACATTCTTATTGTAAACAAATCAAACCTTTTCTCTTCTACAAAGTTCTACTACTTATTTAGTTTAAGTTCTTTATTTATAATCAAACTCTTTGTAAGTGAAGTGGTCGAAACACCTGTCGGTTTTGTTACTTTGTTTTTAGATTAAGAGCTGGCTTGGAGCAACGCGCAGCAGCGTTGTGCTTTTCGATGATTTTTGAAGAGCTAGATTTTGACACTTCTGTTTATAATTATGGCGTTCGCATCTGAAATTTAAATATTTATCTTTTATATACGATTTGGAAAACTAGTTAATGAGACTTTGGCGCATAGGGGCGCAAGCAAGTTGAGCTCAATACACCGTGGACTTCCTCTTACTGTCTCTTGTAGTAAATTTCGTTCCCGCGGAAGAATACAGAATGTTGCTCAAAACTACACAGAATATATGTAAAATATGAGTAAATAAAAACTGTTTTAAATATTGATCATAGTTAATTTTAAATAGTCAACAAACTAATTTAAAAATTTCACTCTTGTGTATATTTTTAGTCAGTTCAGCTAAAAGAAAAACAACATTTAGTATAAAACCACAAAGATGCAAAAAAAATTATGTAATGAAATAATCGTGTATTTTGAATTCCAATGTATCACCTCAAAACGGGCTATTTTTCATTTGTTGACTTTTCATAACTATAAATACATCCAAAAATGATTTTTAAAGATTTATATTTGGTAATCTTACTATTCAATTATCTATTAATTAAAAATATATTCATTTTGCATTTTGCGAACACTTCGAAATTTGGCATTTTGGCCGCTCCCAGACCACTGGGCGATGTCCGTCTACCCGTAGTCTCCTTCCAAAATCGGACGGTCGTCTGTCTTTCTTCGGATTACCTATTGAATTATCATTGACATTTAACTTCAAGTCTTTTAAATAGCTGTTGCTTTTAAATCGCTTTTTAATCGCACTTTATTTAAAAATAATAATTGAAGCAAAATTAATTTTTTTCCATAAATCAGTTTGGAATGACGTCTTAAAATGTAGCACAATGTGATTCTTTGTTCATTTTTTGTTTACTAAGATGCTAGGCATATTTTTTTCATAAAAGTCAAGTTGTTTTCATTTACATTTTTTTAGTGCAGTTTGGAGTAGTTTCATGTTTTGTTACTAATAAATGTTTATTTTTTTTTCGAACTGCAAATAAATTAAACAGACGACAAATAATATTAATTTAATTTGCGAAAGAGAATGAAAATAGTTTGATCCTTTAAAAGTTTAAATTACAACCGGATGCAGTGTTTAAATGCTGTGTAATATATGTATAAATCTTGGAAGCGGTTCTAGAAGAAAGTACAGTTACTGTTACAAAGCTACGTGTTTTCCCGATAAGAATTTCGGTAAGTATTTAAGTAACAAGAACAGTAGGCTATTTTAGTTCTTTTAGAAATTCATACGTTTTTAATTCTTTGATTATAAAAAACAACTTGGAATGAAAGATAAATACATTTAATAAACAATTTCTTTTTTGAATTCACTTAGGGGAGAGCGGGGTACACATAAGGGAGAGTCGTCGATACATAGAAAATTATAAAGTAAAGGTTAGATAAACAAAAGCAATATATAATTTGATTATTAGGCTACTGATCATACATAAACATTTTGGAACTATTCATCTATTTATATATAAAAATTGGTAATAAAAAAAAGTTACCTTGTACGAAATAGCCCCTTGGTTCGAGGCTATACCGTACAGTTTAAAAATCATCTGTTTAGGTAACGTAAGTAATGATTGTAACGTACAAAACGATTACTGTACAAAAATTTTTTATTACTTCGTAACTAACAAACTGTATACTACAATTGTAAAATTTTAGAACAAATTACAATTTAAAAAAATCTGGTTAACTTTAATAAAAAGAGTTCTAAAATTTCATAATAAACCTAAAAGTTGTGCTTTATTTGGGGACTTTTAGGAAAAAATATTAGAAAGGAATATAAAACTTTAATATTTTTGGTAGGCCTACTTTCCTCATAAGTTACAATCGATGTAGGTATGTTGCCATAGCAAACCATTTGGAACTGTGTACGGTTTAGCCCCAATCTGTACCTCGCTGCAGTATATCAAAATAGCCTTAAATTCTATCACTTAACCAATCATCTCTAACAACCAAAAGAGAGCGTAAGAGAAGTAGTTTATTATGATCTAACATTTACTAGCATACACGAAAAGATTCTTCACTTACCTTTTATTTAGTATTGGACGAAAATTATAAGAAAAAGAGTAAAAAGAGTTTTTTTTACTGATACTCATACGCATAGCGAAACGATATCTATACTTAAGCGATCTGCCGCTAGACTATAGTACTTGACGGGGATCGTCTAGCTTGCAATCTAGACCAAAAAAATGTGTGTACGGTTTAGCCCCGCTCTCCCCTATTTGTAATAAAGAAAAGCTGTTGCATCGAAAAGAAACTTTAAAGTCCGCTGATATTCTGTATTAAATACTTACAGTCAGCGACGCGTTTAACAATAGGCGTTAGAAGCGGCCGCCTGTGGCCCCAAGATTGCTAGGGCCCCCAAATTTCAAAATAATAACAAATACCTAGACTTACAACTGTTTGCATACAAACATAATAAATAATAATTGACCACTGAATTGTCACCTCTGCACTAAAAAGAATAAAGAATATGCAGAGAAATATGATTGGACAGATACGCCTTAGCGATTCTGAACATCGAATCAGATGAAACAAACAAAATTGATTTCGACGAGGTGATAAACGAATTTGCAAAAAGAAAATGAAGAAAGAAAAAGTTGTAAATGGAAAATAAGTATGTAAATATAAGTTCTTTTTTTCAGCCCCGATTGCGTCACTAGCCATTTCATGCTCCAAAAAAGTGGAGGGGAGAATCCCAATTTACAAACTGGTTCATCCTGCATCATGCTTTTTTATTTGTACAAGTATTAAGATTTTTTAAATTCTAATTTCTGTTTGGGGGGGGGGGGGGGGCGAGGGGCCCCAAATTCGGAAGCCGCCTATGGCCCCAACATCCATAAACGCGTCACTGTATACAGTCGGCTATGGGTTGCATTGTGTAATTATTGTTGTTTCCTCTTTAGTCTGACGATGTCAGACCAAGTCGATCGTTGGCCTAAGGAAGTCGATAACCAGAAGAGGAAACTTTCCAGAGAAGATTCTCTTGAAAGTCCAGTAGTTATTGTAAATCTTACATTTTTATTGGGAAAAAGTTAACATTTTTGAGAAAATCAATTGTCGAATTTTCCACCTGTGCGAAGCAGTGGATGTCGTGTCCAAGTCAGCCCCGCTGTGTGTCGCCACTTTATTGCAGTTATTTTTAAAAATGACTTCGCGAAAAGCACCCAAGAAAGAGAGGATCCCATCCCTTCATTTCCTTGATGGGATCGAAACCCACGTGTGTGTTGTGGGGGGGGGGGGGAGTTTTTCTGTGTGCAAGAAAGAAGTCATTTTTTTGTTGAAAACATGAAAATAGCCGAAATGATGGAGTCACGTCCATTTGGAAGAAAGGGGGGGGGGGGGGGAGTGTAGACGTGAGGGGTGGCGAGCGGGGAATCGGTGGGACCCGTCGAGTGCCAGTACACACATAACAGGGCCGTTGCGTGGTTACCAGGGACGAAACTAAATAGCGTACTACCCCTACTTATAAATACAACGGCATTATACATTTTTTTAAATTTGGGTATATTTTGAGATTTTCAATCTCCAAGATTTCACAACTTCCATTTTTCGTTTTTGCAGGTGAATTTAGAATAAAAAAAATTTAAAGCCTAATTTTTTTGTATACCAAGAAAATAATTTTTGAAATACCTATATCATTTAAATATTTATACAAGTACATTTAGTATGTCCTTATCATTAAATCCCATAAAACTGGAGAATTTGCTTATTGTGTTAAAATTGATTTATAATTTGGTTCAGTCAAAGCTAATGTTCTACAAAATTGTATAATTCAGTGATGACTTTCATTATTGTCGTTTTTATGAGGTTGCTAATATACTTCTTACCTTTTTATCCATAAATATTTTAAAGGTCTTTTAAATTTTTTTTTTCCTATTTTGATATTTTTTGTGGTGGATTTGTATTCAAAAAATTCCGACTCTCCAAGGCAATCACCCCGGTTTTGGCCCTGCATAAGAATTTTTTTTACGTTAAATAAGCCAAAATCCATCTTGCTGGGGAAGAATAGGAGCCTATGAAATGGTTGAAGTTTTATAATCGTAAAAATATCCACCAGTTGTAGGGAAATTATTCAATGCGGTATAACTAGAAATATGAAACAAATTTAACTTAATGACTCGTCTAATCGCAATGGACTCGGATGGGATCGAACGAATTATATATCGAAATTTCCCTTTAAGACAAAGTTTTGGGTCGTTAGCTCTGGGGGAGCACCTCTGCAGCCAAAGAACATGCACCTTTGTGTCTTTTTTTTAGAGGAGTCTATAACTGTCTCTCTTCCCGCGGGTCAAGAGGTGGACCGACATGACTGACTAACCTAATAAACGTTTATTGGGGAGTTCTTTGTCGACGAGACTTCTTTATGCTTCCCATCCACGGCGTTCATTGTTTTAAAGCCCCAGGAGAGTGGCTCTCTCAAGGACACGCAGGGGGGGAGAGAAGTTACAAGTTAGGTACAGCAAAATAATTTTCTTCGGTCTTGAATTTAATAATACTTTATCCTTGAAGGGTAAGGGCAATCGTTTAAGCATGCTTTCGTTGCAAGTTATTTAAATGTCAACTTCTGCAAGTTTATGATCACTGGACAACAAAATCTCAGCATACGTAGCATTCTTCCCAGCATACGGCATTATCTTTTTTCCCAGATGAAGTCAAAGTGACAAATTTGCTACACAAGTCTAACTACATACGTGAGGAGCCCAGAAATTTTTCCTGATCTCCTATCTTGTAACCAAAATACAAATGATAAGCTTTCTTAACTTTTGCAGTGATGCTCTTTTTTGTGCAGAAAATTGCACTTTGTCGCTAATATAACAGAAGTTATTAGCGCTATTAATGTATTTACAAGGCATTGCAGTTATAGATTTATCACTAACACTAATTTTTGATATTATGCAGCTTCTAAAACAACCAAGTACGAAATACAAGGAATTTATTGTTCTTTATTATGTACCTCTTGAACAATTATGTTACTTAGAAGGGTAAGTCCCTTAAGAAGTTTTTCCTGGTCTCCTACCTTCTAACCAAAATACAAATGATAAGATTTCTTAACTTTTGCAGTGATGCTCTTTTTTTATGCAGAAAATTGCACTTTGCCGCTAATATAACAGAAGTTATTAGCTGTAGAAGTTGTAAGCTGCTCACTAATATGGTTTCAAAAACCGAAAGTTATCATTTCCTCTCACCCCACCATGTTTATAATAACAAATAAAACATGTATGAGCAAAAATTCGGTATACAAAATTGACTTTAATTAATTTTGCGTTTGGCGCGCCCACATGCATTTCGCCGTATTCTATGTAATGAAAAAAACAACCGTAACTCAAAAACTAACTTACATTTTTTAAGGTGATATTCATGTTTAGCACGTCGGAATCATTCAGAATTGGATACTTTCATCTCAGTCACATTTTCACTGTTGACCAGTGATAATAATAAGTGTCCAGTCTTAATACTTAAAATTCAATAAAAAATGAAGTATGTTTTAGAAAAAACAGATAGTTCCTAGATGGTGGGTTTGGTGGTGGGATGATATGGGGGATTTACTCAGTTTTGTATCCTTCATCTTTTATTTGTTTTTATATTTAAAATCCTATCAGGGCATGCATGGAAATAAAAAATGTACAACTATAACATTATTATAATAAAAATTTACTCAAACAATTAAAATATAATTAAATAGTTCAGTCCTTTCCAACCAATTCACAAAATCAACAAAAATGTGTTTTATAAGGCACGTAGGTCAAAAGGGTTTTTAAAATTTTTATTTAAAAAAATGTCATTGATAAATGGCTAATTATTGTTCATTGTAGTTTATTTTTTAGTACAAAATGAGTTAAAAGAGCATTAGTTATGAAATTTTAGACTAATTTTTTTGTTAAGAAAATAATTTAAAAAAAAATTCAAATTGTGTGTGTTTAAGAAAATTTAATAAATTTTATACTTGATATATTGAAAACAAGGGATTATAAAAATCTTACAATTAAAGTTCAAATTATAAACTTGAAAGTGATATTAAAAATATGAGTATGAAAATAGCATATGTACTTCGGAACATAGCTGTTACTTCATTATGTAAAACAAAAGTAGGTTTGTTACAGAATCTGTAACAAACCTACAAACAAACGTACTATTTATACACCTAAAAAAAATTGTCCAAACAGGGCTTCCTTTTATTTCTAATTCAAACTTTTAAACGCCAAAATTGACTATTTTTATTAATCTTCTTTCGCAAATTAATAATTACTCATTATCGTTTGCTGAATTTGTTTGAAATTCGAAAAATAATGATGCAACTTTTTGTAATACAAATCTTTTAGTTGCCACAATTTCCCATATTCATTAACTTTCTTTCGAAAAAGAGAATCTATAATAATAAAAATGAAGTTTTGTGTGTATGTATGTGTCTTATAGACTCTTAAACTAGACATTTGTTTGACTCGTAACTTGGCACAAATGCGTAGTTCATACTTAGATTATTAATTTTGAACTTTCAGGTTTCAAAATGTTTTATTTTTACAGAAAATTCGAATTTTCTTTCAAAAAAACCACCACTTTGGCTCAAATCCGATCTTTTTTTTACTTTCCTGATGCCATCGGCTGAAAAAATTAAGAAAAACTTTTAACGAAAACATTTACAATTGAAAATGTTTATTTTATTCTTTTGCCATTACCTTCAGAAACTAAATTTATTATTTGAAAAATAATTGACATGTTTCAAGTGACGTAATTCCGCAGTCTCCATTCCCGGATTTTATTGTGGGTTTATTCGATGATTTTCATTGATTTTTCTGTTGACTGCTGTATGCATATTAAGCATTATTAATTGACTATAGGTTAATGCTTTACTGAACGAATTGAATGTTCTTTAAAAAAGCCATCGCATTTGAGCTAATCATCTTTATCCTGAGCCATGCTAAATTATGATTTTAGAAATTTTCATAAGTTTTATTTGCCAATACGTTGCCAAACTCGCAAATGGCAATTTTCTTTTAAAATAATTTATACGCTAGGTGCGTATTCGAAGGTCTTTGTGTTACGAGCTGTATAATGGGTGGGTTTTGTGTTTTCATCTATTTTCTCGCAAATTATTTCAAAACTACAAATGAGTTTAAAGTTTTATGTATTTATGAGGAATGTGAAGACATTTTGAGTGAATTTTTATAGCGTATTTGTTTATTTTTCGCAAAATACGTTGCCAACTCGCAATGGGCAATTTTTTAAATAATTTTACGGGGCGTCGAAGTCATTGTGTAGAGCGTATAATGGGTGTGTTTAGCTATATCTATTCTCCAATATTAATCATGAGCTAAGGTTTTATGATTTATGGATTGGAAGACATTATAGTAATTTATAGCGTATTTTCATTTGGATTAGCAATGAACGGATTATAAACGAGGGGACTTAACATAATTGATCTATAAGTAAACTATTGGAAAGATTTGATATTTTTTAAATTCCTGCGAAGAACGGGTATAAATTTGCTAGTAATAAATAATTAGTTAAACAGATGCTTTAAAAATAAAAGCGAACTTTCGCTTATTTTTTTATTCAAAGTTAGAATTCTCAATGCATCCTTACTCATGCGTATATAATGAACCATAAAAATAACTCTATTGTGATGTTACAACAATCCAAACTAAATTTTATCTCATAATATTCTTTCAAGAGTTTTATTTTAAATAAAGTTTCTCGTACGTTTGACGAAATGGCAACAGTGAAAATATTGAATAAATAAAAAGGCGCCATCAAACACAGCATTAATTCTATATTAAACATTTACATGCTAAATTTGGCTAGTTTCATTTATTTTATTTCGAAAATTCAATGGGCTTGTTTCACGTGGGATCTGGCAACAGCTCTGCGGCCTTGTTTTAATTTTTCTTGAATTACTTTATAGTTGATATTCGAAATTGAGTTTTTTAAGAATAAGTTATTTTAGTTGTTATTTTATTAAATTACAACTTCTTGCTGTGCTGTTGGTTGTTTTAATCATTTATCAAGGTAAACTTGCATTGAAAGAAGTTGGCATTTAAAAAAAAATAACAACTAAAATAATCTTAGAAAACTCAATTTGGAATACCAAGGCAAAAGTAATTCGAGAAAAATGAAAACAACCAGATCCCTCGTGAAACAAGCCCTTAATTGATTCTTATCGTTTGCAAAAATTAATTTATATTTCAAAGAATAAATATGTAATATTCCTCGCTTTTAAATAGAAAGAAAACATTTCATATTAACGTACAAAGAATCTCGTAGTGAAATATATTTGACGTCATTTAATCGATGTAGCAAAAATAAATTTATTTTAATTTATTGTCTAAAAGAATTAAAGATTCTCGAGCGATTGTTGCGAATGGCAATGGTGATTTAATTCTATTAAAAATTTTCTTTCTGTGCTTTTTAAATGAGCATTAAATTTTGCAGTTTTTTAAATAATTGAAGTACTTCGAATTCTTTTCTGAAATTTTGTGAATGTATTCTAATTTCAATGTATTCTAATTTCGATGCGCTGAATTTTTTGACGTATCACACTTGTCCATATAGCATTTGTAGTTTGGACTATGAAAGTGGGTTACGGACAGACAGACGGACTGAACGATTATAATACCTTCCACTTTTACGTTATAAACGTAGCGTGGAAGCTAAAAACCATTAACCATTCGCCAAAACTGTTTTGGTTGACTTAAAAAAGGTTTTTAAAAGTTATTTTTGGTTGAATTATATGTAATCAGTGAAACAATTAAGTGTGACTTAAAAGTACTTCAAAGTTATATTGCGCACCCCCTCCTTCCCAAAAAAATTCAAGTGACAATTCAATTTGTATCGATTATATAGAGATTTTTAAAAACCCATAGCTTAAACCCTACT
Source organism: Oedothorax gibbosus (assembly GCA_019343175.1). Lineage (NCBI taxonomy): Eukaryota > Metazoa > Arthropoda > Arachnida > Araneae > Linyphiidae > Oedothorax > Oedothorax gibbosus. The sequence continues at coordinate 256,324 of CM033279.1, forward strand.
ATAATTTTTTTTCTGTCTTGGCAATTTGTTAATAAGTATTCGATCTATAAAATACTACAAATTCAGACACTTTTGTAAGATAGATTTTTTTTCGAATGTCGGCAAAAAACACCATTTTTGGTTTTTTTAAAATTATTTTTTAATTGAAAAACTAATTTGAATTTTAAAAAAATATTTTGTGGACATGAAATTTAGACCATTTGCTACATTCAGTAAAAAAATTGGAGTTGTCCTACAAAAATTTTGTCTTTGGATTTTAGGTAAAATTTCTCAATATTTTCATGCAATTTTTATGTTAGCGTAAAACTTCTAGAAAAAAAAAACTTATGTATATTTAAAGATCCTTTGAGGGAAAATAAACATAAGATACTTTTCTGTGTTTTGAACTAAAAGCTTTTATGTATTTCAAATGATCACTGAGATACAGCTGATAGCTGAAGGAGACTTTGATTCCATATTTTAGAGAAAGGTGCCGTAAAATAGAAAAACTGTTTTACAGAATCACTCGTATTTTAAAATATACTTAACATAGACCTTAGCTTTTAGTTCAAAACATAGATACTAATGTATCAAATCATCACAAAAATTTTTAGACAGTTACTAATAAAACATTTTAGTCTAAGAACTGTTATTGTGAGCTTATTGTGAGCTGTGAATTAGGAAAAATTCATTTTTCAGGAAACGACTTTGAAGTAAAAATTTGTTAGAAATTATATATTGTACTTTTTATAAAGCTGGAAAACCTCCATAATCGTAGGTGGTACCCTCCTTCTCAAAATCTAAAACAGCTTTAGATTTCCTCATGGATCTTTTTTTTTTTCTGCACTGTTTTGTTGAAGGTAAAGAATGGCGTTTACAGTCTTGTATTCAATCAATTTTTTGGTACAGTTCTAAAGTTGAAGGCGCACTTGGAATTTTCAACTCATCAAACAAGTATCAGACCAGCATATCCAGAGTTAAATAAAATTACTGAAATATAAACGCCCAAGCGAAAAGTATCGATTTCTACAAATTTGTTCTTCGGATTATATTCCAAACGAATCCATTGCAGCTTTCGTTATTGTTTTGGGTAAGTCCGTGAAGGCACTTTTTGATTAGCTCTTGGTCACATAGCCCTGCATGTATACTGGTTTGATAATATTTATAATATAGGTTGGCAAACGAGCAGATTTATCCTGAACCTCGAAGCCGGTAAATTGTGTACGTTGGTATTTACACAAGCTGTCGAAAGTTTATTGATAAACTAAAAGAACTCAACTAAAGAAAAGTTGGACCAAACCTAGAATCTTCATTTAGTTTCAATCCAGAAGTAAAGGGCAGCATAAGACAGAAGTCGACAAATTAATAATTCTGTTTCCACTAAGTTCGATGGGCACACTTCTAATTCCAGCTTCATTATATGCAGAGGCAAAATCTTTCAATTTAGATTCGCTTGCAGACGGAATATTTGCATCGCATTTCTTTGTATAGCGGTTTCCATTGAAACAGCGTTTATTTGTACGCTTTGATCTAGCTCTCGGCATTTTAAACAGCTTATTATCTAAAATAATATCTAGTTTAGTAACTCTTACTAAATAGTATAATCTTAAAAAATATGGATTTAAAAAGAGTGAACAGCTATCGGGAAGAAAACATGTTTGTAACCAAAGTTTAAAATTGTAAACAAACTAAAATTATATCTTGTTGCCATTTTTCATTAATTAAATTAAAAAGACGAGTGACCTTACTTCAAAGTAACTTTTTAGAAAACTATTTTTTATTTCGAAATGTAAGACACAAAAGTTCATAAAATATAAAATGGTTCTTTTAGTACCATAAGTTCGTTAATATTTGATGCCATTTTCTTAGTTTAGTTACCCACTTTCTAAATGTTATGAAAATCATATTTTAATTAAAAAAACTAATTGGAAATTTAAAAAAATATTTTGAGGACATGAAATTTAGACCATTTTCTACATTCAGTAAAAAAAATTGGAGTTGTCCTATAAAAATTTTGTCGTAGAGATCAAAAAGTCTTACTTTAAACTTAAAAAAAATTAAATTAAAAAAACCCATAACTTAAAAACCGTGGTCAAATTTATTTTCCTGTTTTGCCAATTTGTTGATAAATAAAAAAATCTATAAAATACTACAAATTCAGACACTTTTATAAGACAATTTTTTTTTCGAATTTCGGCAAAAAAACGCCATTTTTGGCTTTTTTGTTATTTTGTAATTAAAAAACTAATTGGAATTTTTTAAAAATATTTGGTGGACATGAAATTTAGACCATTTGAGACATTCAGTATAAAATTGGAGTTGTACTATGAAAATTGTGCGTCGTACAGATAAAACAAGCTTACTTTTTTTAAATATATAGAGATAGTTAATTTATTAATGTGACGTTCGACAGGTTCTATTAACTCGTGATCTAAATTTAAAGCCCGTTTGTGTTGTGGAATGGTTTCAGACAGACAGACCAATGTTCAAATAATATCTTTTCCCTCCGTTTGTGTCTCTTCTGTAACAATAGATAATTAAGTTCACTGTAAAACTTGGTCTCCATAAAACTGTTAGAAACAATTTGTGTTTAAATAGTCACCTAGAATTGTCACATTTGTATAAGATAATAATAAACTTTCGAATAACTGTACACTATGAGTACAAATGTTCAAAGATCAACATTAACTATAAAAAAAACTTTTTTTATAAGGTTTTTCTTGTGCCCAATATTAATATTGGGTGGAACGTTACTCCGTAAAACCGGTGGCAGCATGTGCTGACACCAATTTTGTGGAGTAAACATTCCACCAAATTTATATTGTAACAGTGTTTTCATAATTTATTGTTTTAACTAGAACTGTGCTCACTTTACATCCGCGGATGAAAATCAAATTTAACAGTTATTTTTGCAAAAAAATCGCAAATTTTTATTATAACTGTAAAAGGTTAATATTTTTAAGTGAAAAATAAAAATACATCACAAACATGAGAGAACACAATAAACATGAGAGTTTATGTTCCTATTCAAAATTTTAACCATCATTAGATTGTAACACTGCAAAAAAACGCCAAATGTTTTTACGGTATTGTAAAGTATGAATTCCAAACTTTTATTGCAATTAAAACCAAAGAAAAACCTTGAGAAACGATATAAAAAAAATGTACAAAAAGTTTATTTTTTTAAAATAAAATTGAATTGATAGTTGGAGATTTTTTCTAGGCCCTTAGTAGAAAGCATACAAAATATTTCTGAAAACCGAGAAACTATAAAACTATATATTAACAAAACTAAAAAATTTGAACAATTTGAACAAAATTTGAATATGTACATTAGTACATCACAAGTTTTTTCACTTTTCGTACAGTACGACTCAAAAAGTAACAAAGGAAATAAAAAAATCTTTATGACATTTATTGAATGCTTGACTACAATTACCAACGACTTTTTCCAAAAAAATTGACATTTTTAAAATCTACAGTGGTGGTCAAAATTATAAGGACAACTGAAAATTGAACATAAAATTTTTATTTCTGAATTAAATGAAAATGTATTTAGACATAAAATACTTATTTATGCTATAAATCATTAAAGAACAATAAAAAACTTAAAATAAAAAAAATTGAGTTTATAAAAATAATAAACAAAAAATACATTGTTAGGAAACTGGACTGACTTATACGGACATATAAAATTTTCAAGTCAAAACAATTAATAATTAATAAGTTCACCCTTATTTTCAATTAATTTAATCAATCTTGACGTCATAGAGCTCGTTAGTTTCTTTAGGGTGCTCACAGGGATATTTTTCCATGCCTTTTCAATTGATGACATCAGTTCTCGTTTGTTATGGTACTGAGTGAAATTTTCATGCGCCAAAATACCCCACAAATTCTCGATTTGGTTTAGATCGGGACTTTTAGCTGGCCAATCAGTCAACAGTTTTACAGAATTTGCGTCAAACCATGATTTTGCAGCTGCGGACACATGTATTGATGCATTGTCCTGACTGGAATAAATAGTCACCACTGGTTATCAACGGTGCTTCTGGCAAAAGATTGTCACCCAGCATATCAACATAACTATTTGAGTTCATTTTCCCTTGAAGAAATACTATTTCTGTAGTTCCAGAGGCTGCGTAACCTGCCCAGACCATTACTGAGCCGCCACCATATGAACGCTTTGAAAATATTTCTTTTTCTTTGCGAAGATCATACCAAAAATACTTAAACCCATCAGGTCCGTCTAGGTTAAACTTCTTTTCATCAGAAAAGACAACATCATTCCATTTGTCACCCATAGAAATGTACTTTTCAGCAAACTCCATCCTCAGTATCTTTTGGGGGTCGTAACTTCAGTTTTCCGTATCGAACCTGTTTGGCACGGCGAACGGTTCGAGCACTGTAGTTCAAGTCCAGTTTACGCTTTATTTCCGGCGATGTTTGCTTTTTGGAGCAAGCTCTACTTATAATTCGTCTTTTATCTCTCGAAGATGGCCTACTGGGGTGTTATCGTTTTTCATAATTTACTTAATTATTTTTTAAAAAATATATATATTACAGTCTTTGATCTATTCAACTTCCATGCTATTTCACGTCCAGTAAGTCCAGAATTTTTATAAGCGATTAAAGTTCCCTTTTCAAACACTGAAAGCTTCGTACCTGGTGGCATGGTTGAAGATAAGTGTAATGAAGTTTTCAAACACTCGCAAAATCTTTATAACACCATGGAATGACGTGTACAAAGCAGAAACGTTGCTAGTTTTATGTATATTTATGCTTTAGACTTACAGAAATGCAATTGTCCTTATAATTTTGTCCAATTTCGCTGTATGTTAAAATTTATAACGTATTTTAAAATTATGAGTTTTATGTATATTTGCAAAAAATCTTATTTAAAATGCTTAGTTTACTATTGGCTAACATACATAAAATTTGCATAATTCAACCGTGATTTGTCAAAAAGATCTAGCGATTTTCCCATTGTCCTTATAATTCTAACCACCACTGTACTTTTCTTCAGGCAGATTGGGAAAATGCTTTTGAGAACTTATATTTTCCACTTAAGGAAAGAATTGTAAATTGCCTTCTTTCTTAAACTGAAATTCATTTTCAATCGCCTATTAAACAGGGAATTATGATGTAATGAAAAAAACCACCTGCCTCTGTCACAATAAACGAAATCCGATGGCAACCATGGAAGGCGAAAAACAAACAATGATCCGTTGGCTGGAAACTCTTGTAAGGTATTATTTATATACAAAATGATCTGGGAATACAATTTAACCAAAATACACTTTTCGTTTTCATTCTAATAAAATTGCTAAATTTTCTCAAATAATATTCAAATCTGTTAGACCTTAAACGAAATTAATGTTTTAAGGGGACGCATTACCCAAAATTTAGGGCTGCCCAGAAAATAATTAAACATGCTCGAATGCTGTGAGCTAAGGAAAAAAAAGGAATCCTTTGGAGGGTTTGTGGAGGTTTTTTGAAAATGATATAGTGGTTTGGTAAAATGGTTTTGTAAATTTTATGTTGATTTTTTAAATTTTTTATTTTTTCAGCTTGCAAATGGTTAAAAAGGCTTTTAGATAAATTTTTAGAGCTCCAAATTTTTTTTCCTGTGTTGAAACATATGCGTTTCACAAAAGTTGGTATGGGATAAGGTCTAGCGTGAATAGATTTAAAAAAATGAATTTGAAAATTTACAAAAAAATCTTATTTTTTTGGCCATTTTTATACGTAAAGCTACAAAACTGTTTTTGTTTAACTGATAGCTCAGTATCCATACCAACTAATTAATAGATGTTGTGGGAACATTTTGAAAAAAATCAATTAAAAAATTCTTTAAATTGTAGGAGGAGTAGCATTTTGAAAAAAACGTTAAATTTGTTGAATTTTTTTAAAAAAAACTTACGTTTCAATATTTATCATTTTTATTGAATGTTAGTTCTTTGTAAAAAAAATAGTTTACTTTGAATACTATCGATAAAAATACTGGATTTAATTTTTTGGGTACCGCGTCTCCTTAAACAAGTTTTCTGGATAAATAATTTATGGAACTCAAAGAGAGTTCCGCGGAAGGATCTTCTCCATAGCATATTTCTATTTATCCAACTTAGGTTGGCCAGGAGTATATTTCGTTATTTTTGTTAGCGATGAAACAAAAACACCGTCTCTAGAGAGGCACTGGAGGGGGGAACAATACCGATCCATCGCACCAGAATAATGATCTTGGTGAACTCTAAAATGACGATATTTCTCGACGTAAAGATGCCGGGCAAGCTCTAATTCATCAAATAAAAATGAACCATATTAGAGGACGTGTGTGGTCATTCATATTTGAACTCCTAGTTTATATAGGGGAGTTCCATTTTAAACAAACTCAGACATGAGTACTTTTATGGATGGAGGATTCGTATCGACATCCATTCAACCAAACCATCTAAAGGTGTCTTCCAATTCAGGGTTTCTCCCTTTTTAATGATTTTGAACAAGTGTATTGAATCTCTTAGTCAAGGGGAAAACAGGATTCAAAACACGTTCAAATTCGAACACACAGTTTCCACGAAATGCTAACGAACCCTAGGTAATTTCCTGGAAATATTTCCGTGAAGTCTCCAGAAGAACAGGATCCGCGTTTCGGGTGTCCAATGACTCCTGGAATAATTCTAGAGAAGTCATTAGGGGACAATCAGCGGCCGGCTTCGAATGTCCTTCCTTCAATTCACCGAGTTTGACAAAGCTGCTCCCGTTGATCTTTTTTAGTATATAATTAGTGGAATGGAAAATGAAATAAATTGCCTATTTTCCTGTTACTTTAATACTCACATGTAAGGTACGAAAAGACCCTCCCGCGCCATGCCGGAGCAATATAATGTTCCATGTTATCATTTTAATTTATTAACAACATACACATATCACAGGGCCCCCACGAGTCCTTGAAAAGTCCTTAAGAACTTTTTGATTTTTGATTTCGAGGACTTCTTCCTTTGATTTTAACTAACAATCGTTGAAAAGTCCCTGATTTCCTACGTTTGCGACATTCCAGAAATCTTTTATTAAAACATTGCCAACTTGTCTCTAAATGGCGCGGCATTCTATAAAGTGATGCTTTATTAACCGGGTACATTTTCCTCTAATAGGGCAGCCTCCTCACCTGGCGTTGGTAATAGTATTTCGAGCTTTATTTTATTTTAATGTTACAATTGCTGACACGGATCTTTTTTTACTTTTTCTTTCTTACTGATACATCTTTTGAACATCTTTTCTGATTTGCCGCTTCGTTACGTCGTTTCTCTTAACTTCTTATTAAATGTATAATTATTCCGAAAGCAGCTTTAATTCGAGACGGCAATTCAACCTCGTACCCTTGTATTTTAGTTCAGGAGAGATATCGGTCAATCAAGTCTTTAGGTATTTTGTTTCTTTGCAATTTGAAAGATGATACTGGCCTGCTGTGACTTACACTCTTAAAACAAAAGAGTTAAATCCACTCCTATAGGGGAAGTGCATTTTCGGCACCGGAAAGGAGTGGAATTAACTCAGACTGAGTTAAAACCGCTCGTTTGTTTTAAGAGTGTACACCTGCCGAATTCCCTAATCATCAAATGACCGCACAAATACAATCAGTAAAATAGGCATCGGCCAAGCCTTAATCCTTTTTTTACAGGATCCGCATTGACTATATCGAATTCATAAATTATAGGATCATTAACCACTTCAGTCGTAATTTCAAAATTCTTGTCTAAAATTGATTTCTTTTACTATATTACTTACTACTGGGATCATAAGGATCTCAAAAATGAATAACTGAACATCTTGAAGAATTTTTTTAAGAGATTTTAAAGGTTTTTTTAAATTAAAAAATTGAATAAATCACAATTTTTTCTATGTAAAACTATTGCATTTTTGAAATTTCAGATACTTTACAAGATTGCCTGAAAATACTAATCCTAAAAGTTCAACAACTTGTTAATTTTATCACAAATAAATTCATTAATATGTTTTACCGCTTGTTGTCGCGACTGTTCTAAGACACCTGGGGATAGTTTTATATAAAAGCTTATATAACCGAATCTATTTTCAGGATATCAAACAAACTTTTTGAAATTTCATCTTAAAGACATATAAAATAATTTTAAAGTAAAAATTTTAGTTAACTATTTCAAAAGTGAAAATGGCAAAAAAAAGTTGCTATCCAGTATACCGAACGCCAGGTTTGAAGCGGCCTCTCTTTAATTTATTTTTTCTTTCACATTCCGTCGATGTAAACAACTTAGGTCCGGATATCGAGCAACTTGGGTTCAGTAATCGCGGCTTTGAAAAAGAAATAATTGTGGGCGAAATCGAGAAAAAGTTTAATGTTTTATTATGGTAATTATCATTTAGCTTTGTATTGATTTGATTGCAAGTAACCCCTAAACACGTTTGTTTAAAGAAATTTGTAAATTATGTAAATATAACTTTATAATAGAGATGCATTGCATTACAAATGGCTTTAATATAAGTTATTTCATGGATGTTGTCTTAAATGTAGAAATGGTGCACCGTGTGCAGCGAAAGAGTTAACAGTGATCACGCACAAAGGATTACGAACTATAATTTGACACCTTTCGCGTTTATATATACGCTATTCACTATTCGCGTAATTATAATTTTAGAAAATTGTGGAGAAATTAATTTCATATCCAACGACGTTATTTTCCTTGGCCTTGCAACTAGTTCTTCCTTTTGACTTTTCTAAAAACCTTTTCACTACTATTCAATAATTATTAAGTAGTAACTTAAAAAGAAAACTTATTTTATATTGTTGCCACAAAAATGACGCAAACTATAGCTTTCGAGGATTTTATTTCATAGTAAGTTAAAAAGAATTCGTTGCATTCCAAAGAAACTTTTTCACAAAGTACTTTTATTTTAAAATCCAATCGTTTATTTTAATTAACGATGTCCTTAAAAGAAGTCTCACAGCTTCTGAATACAACAGACGCCACTCAAAGTGTCATATTTTGTGGACATTTTGTGATGATATCCCCTATTCGAAATTTGCACAGAAAAAGAGCAATTACTCCTACTAGTACTCACAACTTTTTGAATCATTTTTTTGGCATCGAAATGTGCATGAAATATATTTCATACAGCCAAAAAGTTTTGTTTGCTTTCATATTAACCACAAGAACTGACTGTTATGTTTTTAAATATCTCCTACAATAATTTAGACAGTGTTAATATTTAGGTACATACTTTCTTAAAAAGAATAATCTTTTATATATTTACTTTGTATGAGGGCAGTACAAAGCGGGTTTTTTTCTGTGGTCCTAGTTTCACCTCATTGCAATCGAGATATGCGCAAAAATATGTGTTGTAGTGCATGCTACAAGTCTTTAAAAGCAAATTGTATGTTTCAAAGTAGTTTTTAAGAAATGTCAAAATCGTAAAAGTTCATGTAAAGATAAATTTAAACATGATTGTATTTTAAATTTCAGTCAATTAAAAAAAGTTTCATTTTTATCCGATATTTTACAGCAATTGCCTAAACTTTTTTAATTTGATCAATCCTAAACTTATACTTTTTCATTACGGATTTTTCGGTTATAAAAATGAAAATAAAATAAAGCGCATTTAAAACTATTAATTGGTAGCAATAGAACATTGAAAATTAAATTTGAGACATGGAAAGGAACCTTTATTTAGCTTCATTTAATTATGTAGAACTAATGAAAAACGTTTCTACTATATTTTAATTAAATGTGGCACTGTTTAATTGAATAAATGGAATGAAAGATAATTAAAGCTGCATAATTATGAAAATAAGGTTGGTTGATTAAAACAGAAAATTGATTTTTTTAAATATTAAATTTGAATCATCCCGGTACAGTTGAACATGTACAAGTTTTGCTTCAAGTTATGCTTGAATGACAAGGAATATACGTTTTAGTTTTACTTTTGGTTTATAAATTTTTTTTGGTATAAATAAAGGCATGGTTGATAGAAGTACTCAGCTAATATCTTTAATGGACCTGGTAGCCCTTGTGTAAGCGACCATTATTCAACCTAACTTTAATAGCCCTGTGCTGGAGTGCAGATGAGATCTCAGTCACGTAGAGAAACACTCTGCAAATGATCTTAGGATGAATACACCAAATAGCAAAATAACAAAAAAACACCAGATTATATCACCAAATGGCAATGATATTTTTATAAAGAGCTGTACTGCGTTTGGTTAGAATTCATCATTTAAAAGAAAAATAATGATAATTCAGATGGTTGTCTTAAATTGAAATGTATTAGATATATTTTTTCCTTGTTTTATGAACTCCGATAGTTTCTTTTGAAACTTAGACCTCTTTCGCATTTTCTAAAAAGATCGTCTTAAATCCAATCCCGAGCGTAGTGTAAATATCGCCATTCAATAAGGGCTCTTCCGCACAGCGCCCTTAAACTGGTGACGCATGGCAACCCTATAAATTGTTTCTTATGAATATTTATTCCCCTTGAATTCTTCTTCGGGGAAATTTATCGGATGGCAATACCAGTGAAAAATACTGCTATAAAATCAAATTATCCTCAACGTTGGTTTATCTTGGAGATAATAATCTTAGTCTTAGGTGCTTGTCTTGGTGCCAATCTTAGTCTTGGTGCCATTTTAAGAATGTGTTCGAAAACTTGCATTTTTGTGGTGGAATATTTAATTGAATCACTTAAACACGTTTGTCTGGATTAGAGGAAAAATCGGCTCGTCGCGGATTCCTACCCTCTTGAAAAGAAATGTTGTGGCATTCAACTCAGTTGAATCCATTCAACTGATTGTGTTTGCTTGTCGTCTGCTAACAAGTCATGTTAGCATTTTGCTATTGAAGATGTTATTAAGAAGGCTTTTGAATGTTCTTTTAAATCTTACACTTACTTTCGTTGATCAAAACTTCTTTTAGAAATAGTACTTTGCCTATGGGATCCAGTACACTCTTCATTGTTAATATGTGTATTATGGAATTGAAATATAAATCCGTACTGAGGTAAATCGCATGACTGTAGAGTTTACCTCTGAAGTGCGTATTTATATTTTCTGTCTCTGGAAGAGAAAAATCATTCGCATTTAAAACCCTGTACAGATTTTTGTAAAGCTTGCTATTTCTAGATTTTTTAAAATTTAAAGAACCAACCATAAACTGGAGCTTTTTGAATAATCATTAGTATTGCAACTTCGGGACTTCTAAGTCTAAAAACATTTTACCTTATTTTTTCAGTTCCAGAACATTTTAATAACTTACCGAAGATTTAAAAATTTGTTAAATGAAAATAGGCGTTTTCAATGACATTCTAAGACATTTTTACTTTTGAAGTGAATGAGGAAGGAAAAAACCAGGGATACTGACCCATGGAGATTTGTCCTATAAAAAAGACAATGTTAGTTATGGTTGACCAATCACGTTAGTTTTTTTTATGGGCAGCCATTATAGAATTATCAGTTTTTCTAGCAATTTAGTGTTCAACCTTTAATGTAAATTTTGGAAATTGTTAAATTTGAATTTCCCGTTTTAAAGCAAGTCAATTTCGGAAGTTAATTCGGAGTTCCTTCCAAATTTTTACTGAAAAGGCTGAAATATGTTGTTTTAGTAAAGATCGGAGAGGTGTAAATAATGAAAAAAATATCATAAATCACATAATCTTTCTATTCTTCCATTATGAATGCGTCGTCATTCATACGTTGTCTAACTGAGCCATAATTGAGTGAGATTGTGAACAGAAAAATTTAAGACGGGTGATAAACGTATCTTTATATATTTTTAAATAAAAGTTATTCTTCCTCCTTTACACGACACCGACTTGAGTCATGGAGTTTCGTCTTCTAAGCCGAGTCCTTTCCGAAGAATGTTTCGGGTGTCCACCATAAATCACGTTCTGCCGAGCGGATAATTGGATTAAGTCCTCTCCATTTTGTTTTCTCAGGGAATAAACCAAACAGAGTCGGAATGGATCGACCCCACAACCGCTTTTTTATTCGGAGGCGCATTGTTTTCTACTCACAGTATCTCTCAAAGGGGTGCTTTTTTGCACTGCTCAAAACAATGAGGGGAGTGCATGGTTTAAACCCTTTCACCCCCAATGATTCCATTTGGAATCATCAGCTTGCGATTTTTTTCTGACTAAGTTAAATATTGTTAGATGGAAGAATCATGTCGTTTGAAGAATTAAATAATGTTTGTTTTAATTAAATGAAAATATAAAAAACATGGTAACATAAAATTCACTCTAAAGCAATTTAGCAAATAAATGGACCCTAAATTCTTGCATTTTTTAGATGTTTAAATATTGATTTTAACTCTTTTTAACAAATAAAGTTTTGAAAAAATTGTTATAATTTATTCAAAAGTTATGATTCAAAAAAAAAAAAATTTTGCCTTTAAATTTTAGTAAAAAAATTAAGATCGTTTCCTTTGTTTTTTACTATTTCATTCTGGAAGCATCATGAATCTATTTAACAATTTTTGGATTTTTAGAAAAAAAAATTAAAAAGTTGAGACCGAAAGGGTAAAAAAAAGTGTGCAAAGTGCTCCCCTAATTGTTTTAAGCAGTGTGTGTGCAATTTACCCACAAGAGAATAGTAATAAAAAACTAAACAAACTTGCTGGGAAATGCAAATTAAATTTTTAGCTTCCGCACTACGTTTATAACGTAAGAAGTGGAAGCTTTTATAGAGGCTATGTCCATCCGTCTGTCTGTACGTCACTCACTTTCACATCCTAAACTACAAATGAACAGCGCATCGAAAATAAGAAGACATTGAAAATATCATAACTGAATGATTTTCAAAGTGTGGTTTTTCAACATCAGTCCGTCTATTTGAAACCACACAACTGCTCGAACTAAACGAGCTACGGACTTCAAATGTGGTGCACGAGTTAATAGTACCTGTAGAACGCCACAATAAGGGTTTCCGAGAAATGAGAGCATGCCATAGAACTTTAAAAGTGACTAAATCTACCTTATAGGGTACATAATTACCTTTATTGAATAGTAATTGAAAGTCGGGCATTGTCTCTAGTTTGTTATCGCTATTTAAATACCTAATGAAGACATTGAAATCAACTTGTTGTCAGTTTTAAGCATTGTGACAGTGTTATTAGTTTTATAAATATGTATACCTTTAACACTGTTTTTGGCCCTTCCTATCCCGAGTTTGATCGGGCTTCCACTTTGCATCCCACAGCTATGAGCGAAAAGTATGCGATTTATTTGAAATGCTTTGAGCCTGTTCTTTTACCCGTTTTCATCATACAGCTTAGTCTGGGTCAAATTTGCAGGCTTATTGCAATTAATCTTACATTCTATTCATTTTTGAAAGTTTGTTTTTGGTTAGGTCAATCGATCTACCCAAAGCTATGATCGAAAAGAAATAACTTAAGAAATTATCTCTTTAAAAAGGTTATTTTTGAGAATGTGTTGATACTCGATTGAACTTTGATAACTTTATGGTGGAATTTATTCATTTTCTGAGTCGTTGGTATCAGCTTAATTTTTCATTAAACTTTTAACTTAAAACGGTTGATTTATTATTCATGCTGGTAAAAAAAAAATCCCACCTACTGGGGTTCCCCCTTGACCGCGGTTCTAACTTGTGAAGCATGTATTGGCTGAGTTTGAGTTAATAGAAGAAAATGGAAAATGAATAGTGCAATTGAATAGTGAAAATGAATTTATAGCATACAGTCAAGGATAAAATAGTTCTCTTTTTTTTAATGGTTGCTTGTGTATAGTTTGTTTGCAATGATTTGAACATTTATACGCAAAAACACATACACGTGTCTCGTAATTTTTTGATCAAGGAATCCGAATTCATTGGAATGAATGATGGAATATTTCTACAGTCGGAAGGAAGCGATCAGCGAATGATTGGCATATTATCAGAAAATGGTAGATCGGCTCACCCTCGGCTCGATGCCGATTTCTTCTAAATAACATTTTATTGCAACGACGCCTATATCATTCGCCAATCGCTTTTCGTGGAAGTGGGGCAAAAGATGGTCAAAAGTATTTTTATAACGAATCTATTATGTATGTTTTATGAAGTATTTTAAGAAACCAATTAGTCAAAGCAAATAAAATGTGTGCACTCAGATTCAATTCCTCACATGTTTTCTACAAACTCTACTTTTCTAAAAAGTAAATACATTTTTTAGCAGCAATGCACGTTGAGCTGGAGAACGTCGCCCGTACATTTTCCCAATGTGCCAAAAATGGATGGGGCAAATTTTCCAACTATTCTTTTAAAACATTTAACACACTTAATAAATATTTTGTTGTTCATTTGTCATTTTAGTGTTGTACATTTACTATAGACTAAAATATAGGCCTTAAGATTATAACCAGAATGTAGGTAACAATTGTAAAAAATACAGTTCATTTTACCAAAACGTAATTATAAAGGTCCTCATCATCTGGATAAGGAAATTGTGTCCCCTTTTGTATAACTTTAGTTTTGTGCTCTTTTCTAGAGGTCGTCTAAAGTATTGCTAAAAGTTGCAAAAAATTATCACGTGCACTGAAGTTTGGTGAAATCGCTTCTCCTTTTTCTTAGCCAACCAATTGGCTCCAAAAAGCAGCATGACATATTATTTAAAATGCAATTATTCACGATCTATGGGGAAAATGAAAGAGTTCTTGGATGATTTTTCCCTACTACATGCATTCCTGACAGTTATTAAAGCCACGTATATCGCCTCGAAATAGTACGATTTCTGTCAGCTTTCTTGTTATTATTATGTAGAAATCTTTTAAGGGGGGTCGGATGGTTCTACCTCGCCCATGTTAATTTGCCTAACTTTGGGGACATTTTTCTCGGGAACGATCGATAGATATAATTATAATTTTTCTCGAGAGATATAATTTTAATTTGATTATATTTTGTTCTTTACATATAGCTCTTTAATTTAAACTGAGGATATTTCAAAGTATCAAATAATACTTTTACAGTCATTTTTTAAAAAATATGTATTGAAAAACACAAAATCAGATTTAAAGTTATATAATTTTTTTTGAGCAGATATATTTAAATTTCCTACGTTTAAATCAAAGAGCTATATGTAAGGAACAAAATATAAAAAAGTCATAATGATATCTCATATAGTTCCTGAGAAAAATGTTCCTAACTGTTGAAAAACCGCACTTTGCGTTTCTTTTGCGAACGTTTCAGGAAACGCCAAAGAAAAGTAAGGTAAGAACTGATGTACAGAGTTTCGGAAAAATACTTATAAAAAGAACTGAACAAAAATTGATAATCTTTGTCTTAAATTAAAGCTAAAAATATGCAGATTAAAAAAAAAATGAAAAACAGAAAATCGACATTTTTGACCAAAACACACATCCGACCCCCCCCCCCCCCCTTAATTAAGAACAAAACTTTTTATAATTAGAACTTAATGTATGGTTATATTACGTGGTCATATATATTAAAAAAATACATTTTTGGAATATTATAAAGGTTGGAGCACGTTTATGTTCAAGACATTGTTAGAAATCTTTCCCCCCAAAATTTTGGAAAACCTTCCCCGTCGCCATATTTTGATTTTAATAATGCCTTGATAATCATCAAGGCATTATTAAGTAAGTTTGAAAACAAATATATATTTAAGTAGAGAAAGGAACTACCTTTTCTTATACTCAAAGATTAAACTTCAATGCAAGTACTTTTAGTTTAAGGTTTGAATGTAAGCAAAGAAAGTTACTCAACGTTGAAAAAATCCCCAAAACAACTCTAACGACAATATCACAACACTAATTAAACGAAGATTTTTGTGGCTTGGCGCTTCATAAACCAAGCAGCTGGTTGGCGCCCCCTAACGGCTCATGTCTAATATAATGCATGGTGGAAAACTTACCCCATGGGAAAACTAGCCCCCGCCCCCCTCCCCTATTCTTAAAAAAAAAAAACAGGAGTTGCACCTCGCTTAAAAGCATATTAAAAAAAATTAAGAATCTTTATATCTATAGAGGAAGAAGTCCTGAATCACGTGTCAATGCTCGGCCTATTGAAGGTAGTGATCCCCCTGGATGTAATTACCTGAGAAAATTTCCAAACATAGAATGCGGAAATTTTAGTAATTTTGGGCATTCTTTGGCATTTTCGCTTTAAAAATATCTTTAACCGATTTTTTTTTCATCTCCCCCACGGGAAATGCGACAGAAAACGTCAATAGAATAAACGCGCTTCTCTAAAAAATTTCTCTAAAATTGTCCATATCAAGTAATTTTTTTTTTATTTATGTTAAATATATTTTATTCATTTTGTACACACATTAAAATGCACAAGATATAACTTCCTTGGTTTGATTTTTTTTTTATTTTAACGGCACAAATTGAAAGTCAAAATCAAAGAGCACTTTCAAAGCTACTCGTTCACTGCCGCCAAAGAAAAAAAAATCAGATATCTTTATATTAATCTGGAGTGGTATCTGGAGTGTTATTATACTTGAAGTAATAATTTATTGTTTGCAGAAAAAGTTTGATATTTGGTCATAGCTGACATAAGTTAGTTTTGTTGAGGTTTTGGTTTTATTCTAAACAAGTACAAAAATTGATAATTAATCTATTAACTTCACAGAGGTTTTATCATACCTTATTATAAACATTATTTATAGATTTTCATAACTGGTTTACTTAGGGGGCCTTGGTCCAGTGGCCAACCCTCTTTTACTAGAGTGGGCCAAGCCTCCCCACCTAGCCTTTTCGTAAATAATCTCACATGGTGTTATGAAGTCTACTATTCAAAAACTTTATAACTTAAATAAAACCTTAATATAACAGTATTCATATACCCCACATACTTAAACTTAATTCATTTGGTTTGTCTGAAAAAGTCTTACACATTATGTCTAAAATTTTTACTTTTTGGGATGAAAAACTTTCTTTTTATTTTCTCCTCACTGCTAAGAAGTTGCTCAATGAAACTAAAGTAGCTGTTTGCTGACAACAGTAGCTTTGAGTACCATCTATTGAGAAAATGCTAAAATATTTTTTAAATTCTAAAATTTAAAGGTGGGCCAAGCCTCCCTTATGGCCAACGCAGAGGTGCCGATCCCCCCCAGAGCTAACGACGCACCCCCCCCCCCTAGAAAATTATTACCCCCCCCCCCTAAAAAAAACCGTGAGGATTTTTTATTTATATGGGCAAATGGGAGTACCTAACCAAAGTAGCCTCTAACTACATCTTTACGGTGTATATAGAAAACCTTATAGTAAAATGATATTTCAAGTACCATCGAATGGGGTAACTTAACTTTATCCCAAGAATTAAAACCCCAGTACTGACTTTCTTCTTAAATATTTTTCTACTGATAGGTCAAAGCAGAGTTGCCCCTAATCGAAAAAGGGAAGCACCTTTTGGAATATCTTTTATAATACGGAATTAGAAGCTATTTTTAATTTTCCTTTAAAAAGGTTTTCTTTACAGCCAAAGCTATCGGAATCTAAATAATTGGTAAAAAATTCCGCTCAAAATTTATGTAATTATATTATTTTTTAAAACAATAAAAATAGCCGGACTCGTGATCCATTCAAAAACGGCTTCCAATTCATTCCCTCAATTCTTAATGCATAAAAAAAAGTTTATCTTGGTATAGCTTTTTATTTAATGCAACACATTTGACATTATCAAACACATCAGAATTATTTTATAAGGTTTACAGAGATTGCTTCACTTAAAAAAAACCTAAAATTTAAAAAATTAAAGTTAAATATAACAAAATTCTTACCGTGAAACTAGGAATTGCACTATTTAATTATCTTCAATTACCCAGACCCGTCACATTTGAGACAAGACGACAAGTATTTTCCTACTGATTCTCAAGCAATCATTTAGTTATTTTGGCTTCGAGTCTAATTTGGCGGGAAAAAGTCAAATATTATCCGAAGGTCATTAATGCGTAAAAATGTTATACAAAGTTAAGTTCGAAAGATTTATGAGCCAGCTGCAAAATATGGCGGGAATATCTCATTGATTCCATTGGCAAACTATAATGCGAACGTCATCAATTCACCGAAATGTTTTATAAACTGCGTGCGATTTATGAGTGTTTACACTTTGTTACAGTGATCGGATTGTTTATTGGAAATAATTGTCAGAAATCGTATCGTCTGGTAGACGCCAACGAACATAATTTATAACTCCTTTTTTCCCTGGTGTTGCTTTGAATTATGGTTGCCCATCCCTATACTTTGAAGGCAAAAATATAAAAAAAAATTGTAGCCACTTTTGATTATCTTGCCACCTTGTGTTTTATTTTAAACCAAATAAAAATTCGCCAGAGTACAAGTTCTGAGCCCCCCCCCCCCCCCGGTGTTGCGTCGGCTGGTGGGGGGGGGGGGGGGGTTGGCAGATAATGAGTAAGAATCAGAGTTAGCTGAGTTTTTTTTTTATCAAGATTGGCTGTTTATTAATAATTTTTATAAAAAATTCAACCTCCCCCCTAAAATTTCAACGACGCAGTCTGCGTCGTTGACCCCCCCTTGTAGGCACCCCTGCGGCCAACGATCCCCAGGTTCCCTTATTGGAGACATATTTTTGAACTCTTCTGATTGTTTGGACAAAAATATCTTAATTAAAGCTGTGTACTAGTCGTAGTCTTTATAAACTAGTTAGTTGGTGAGTTCTTTCGTTCACATTTTTCTTTTTCTGTCTAGGCCTGATTCGGAGCCACTTCAGGAAGGACTCATCGAGTCCTGAAAAGCTGTCCCACTTAAAAGTTTCAGTGATAAAGAACCCTTGTTTTACTCTAGTACGACTGCTATAAACTATAATGTGGCACCAAAATAAAGGCCCCGGTCAGTGATTGTGGGATGTCACAGAAGGAATCCTTGCATTGCACACATCAATGTTTTGAATGGTGAGTGCTCTTCATTTTTTCCGATAGTGATCAACACAGTTTGAGCTAGGGCTTGACATAAAATCAAAGTTCACTCAGTTGAGAATCGTTATTTTTTTTCTACCATGAGACATGAATAATACTACGAAAAGACATTAGTATGAGCGCGTAATGCACTATGAAGTGAAACTGTTGAAATGAATTGATAAATGCGGCACCAAGGCAATGCGTATGAAGAATGTCTTTAGGGGGCGTCCATAAATCACGTGCCGTCTTTAGGGGGGGGGGGGGGCGAATATCATTAAATCTCACGTGGGAGTCTCGTCAATTATCACATAATTTTCAACGTAAAATTGCAAGAAAAGGGAGTTAAATTCTAGTAAAATTTGTTTATGGACTCTAATTTGCAAAATCTTATATGATAATATTATCGTGGCTTTCTGAACCATGTTTGAAAGGGTCTGTTCTATTATATAGATTCGATTAGCGTTCGTTTCTTTCTGTTCTCTTTATTAGTTTCAATTCGGACCAAAGTATACATGTTTAAAAGTATTTTCCACTTCACAAAGAAAAGTAAAGACAAAATGTGCATCGTATGTGATTTTTAAGTACTTTCCTACCATCATCAGATGATAAAAAGTAAAATACTAATTTTGGAAAATCTCACTTAAGATAACGGGGCAAAAGTCGCAAAACGTGGCCAAAAGTCAAAAAATAAAACTTTGGATAAACTTTTGATATTTGGTGCACCTGCAGACGATATTTCAACAGATTGAAAACCACTACTATTTTTTTGCTTAATTATAATTTTAACCGTACAACACGCTCAAAGTAGAAAAACATAGGAGGATCATTTCAAATGCGATTTTGACTCCTTACAGTCACATAGAATTTTGCGCGTTTTAATTTTTTAAAAAAATAGATATTAAAAATGCAAAACACCCCTGAAGGTATGTTATTTTCAGTTATGAGTTTTTATTGTATTTTAATATTTTCATTATGAAATTAAATTCATTATTTCCATGTCATAATTCAATAGTTAACTATAAACGTTTGGGTTAAATAAAAAAAAAACCATATACCCCGCTAAAATATGTTCTATGATAAAGTTTAGAACCTATATAAATGGTTTCAAGTGAAATCTCGAGCCCTAAAGTGCCCTTTTTAAAGTAAAGTAAATTTGTTGTGAGCTCGTTCTCAAACAATTCAGTGTGGCGCACGTTACACTCGACGTATAGTGCGGCGTCCAATGGACAAAAATCGAAAGTGACTTTTTATTTGAGAAGTTTAGTGAATTTATTATTATTCTAGGATAGTCATTTTTGTAAAACGGTATTTTTAAGTCCAAAATAAAGATAACAAAAGCGTTAAAATAACAAAGTAAGGTGTTATGGAGGGATAAGAAAAATAGTGTTACGGAATTAATATATTTTGGGCATTTTTAAGAATCTTTTAATATGTTTATTGGTTAAAAAAGATTAAAATATGAACTTTTCAGTGGATATAACAAATTTAATATTTATGCAATTTGTATGGTTGAAAATGTTTCAAAACCCTTCACCATATTCCATCTTTAAAGTGACTTACAAAAAAATACCCCAATGATCCCCACGTAGCCACCTTGTATATAATGTCTTTAAACTTTTTTAATTCGAAATATATATTTTTTAGCTGCTAATAGCTGCGACCCTATATTTGGCGATTTCTTTTAATGCGGCGCAGTAAACCGCATAATGAGATTTCAAATCTTTTACAATGCAGCCTCCAAACTCGTCTTACCAATCCGTCATCCAATCTCTCCAAAATCTCTTACTTTCAAATACGCGTCTTATTAATGATTATTTTAAGCACTTCCAGGTATATAGACGCAAAAAAGAAACGTAATGTCAAAATAAAATATAAAAGATCATTTTTCATAATTTTCAACCAAATAATAAAATTTTAAGAGTCAAAAAATTAAAAAAAGATACATGCTTACGCCGATTCATTTCAACCTTAAAATAAACCAATCACTACAAACAGTTTTTTTAAAAAAGGACAGATGGTTTTATTCTAAATCCACCACCTAAAACAATGAGTAGTTTCATTTCGAATGGAGTTGAGAAAGCGCTCGCAATGTTGTTTATTGTTTGGATAGTTGCTTCATTCGGCTGCTATTGCAAATCAGTAAAATCGCGCATTTTTTTGGATCATAAATTAAAAAATAATTTGAACATGACTTTTATTTTCACTAAATACATTCTACATAATGCCTGAAACATACCCTAAAAATAGTAATAGTAAAGATCGTAATAAAAAGTAAAGATATAGTAAGCCCGTAACAAAGAATTAAAAATAGGCAGAAGAAGTTTTGCGCGTAAGTGCTCAAGAACAAAAACTAACGAAGATATATTATTATTATTTGCTAATTTCATCTGGCCTTTTCATTTCGAACTTAAGAGAAAAAGAGCCTAAGAGCCATTTTCGAAAGATACTTTGGAAATGTTAGAAGGTCCAGTCATAAAAGCACCTCTTTTTCTGATGACTCCGAATGTGAAAGTGATTGAAAGTAAGCCAATTCTAAATTATTTAAAAGCCATAATAAGTTACTAAAAATATTATGTACCCAAGATATTCCCAAGACCCTTCATATTTCTTTTAAATCGGTATAAATGTTATGCATATATTTAATCTTAGTTAGTTTTTAAAAACTTTTTTTTTAAATGTCATAATTTATGAAAAATTATATAAGCCAAATTTTTATTAATATATATTTTACTTATTTTGACTCAATTTTGTTCTTAAAATACTTCATAAAACCTAATCTAATACTTCACAGTTCGTTTAAAATCCGTTAAATACTTTTGGCCATCTTTTGTGACTTTTGTCCCACTGTGCGGTGGTTGGGGGGGGGGGGGATACCACAAAATATCCTCAAGAGGGGGATCAAAAGGGTCAAAATATCGTTAAAGCCATGTCAATGGATTTATGGACGCCCCTCCCCCTCACCAGGATCCTATCCGCGCTCGATAACGCTTTGACTCAAAAAAGTATAAGTACGAAGTCTGTGAAAATAACTTCAAATATTTCTAAACAATATTTTGAAACGGAACTGGTTTTACCCAAAGCCAATCCTGTAGTTGTGCCGTGAGTGTGCGGCGTATCGATTGTGAAGACTTCGTTTTCGTGAAGCTGCTTTCACGTGCGTTCTTCTCCGCATTTCGTCATCAATCACTATTTTTCCGGACGTTAAATTATTCTCCCGAAAAATCCGGGACTCGCGATCCGATCCTCCCCTGTTCCGGACACCAAACGGGTTTCCAGTTTAGGGTTACTTGGCGGTTACGGAAAGGCTTCTTTTTCCTCTTAAGTTATTTGGTTTCACCCGGCACTTTATTTAGAAAATAAGTGGTTTAAGGTCCCATTTCTTTAGTTTCGAACAACTTATCAAATATTGCATTCTTTAGTGTTTGAAACATATTAAACACGATTATTCA
The DNA here is from genome assembly GCA_019343175.1 of Oedothorax gibbosus. Taxonomy (NCBI): domain Eukaryota; kingdom Metazoa; phylum Arthropoda; class Arachnida; order Araneae; family Linyphiidae; genus Oedothorax; species Oedothorax gibbosus. The sequence goes on from CM033279.1 coordinate 278,645, forward strand.
TGTGTGATTGGAAGACACAAGCGGCGTCAAAGCTTCCATACTGCGTTTATTTCTTTAGGTTGAAAAAATAAATGTTTTTTTATCAACACGACGTGATTCTTAAAGGACACTTCCATTTTTTTTTACTGAATGTAGAAAATGGTTTTATCATTCTACAATTTTTTTTTTTAAATTTCCAATTAGTTTATTTTATTAAAAAATTAAAATAAGAAAATTGAGCATTTGGGCCAAAAATCGACTTGTACATTAATTTTTCTAACACAATATTGGGACCACGATTTTTTGCTGGAGTGTAGGAAGTCGGGTTTTTAGAGTACCATTTTCTTTTTTTTTCAAAATCGATATAGTTTTGAACTAAAAAAAATTGTTTTGACCTCCCATGAAGTACAGTCCAGTAAATGATCCATTTCAATGTGGCACAAAGTACACAATGGACTGCTGTATATATCAATGCTGTACAGATGTGCAGTCGTGTCCAGTCGAAGTGAAAGACTGCAACGGATCGAGGAGAGTCTGGATTTTCATAGATGGTGTCCCTCCATTTCTTATACTTGATTTTGATTCTAAAAAAATGTATCCTGGTTTATCTTCACCGCACTTTTTATAATCCTTTTTATTGATGAAAATGTTACAGGAATGCTAATTTGTGACTTCAAAATATTGCTTCCTTTCTTTGCTAATAAATCAGCCATTATATCGTCAACGCGTGAAGGGATCCACTGCAAAACCAGTCATCCCCTTAGAAGAAAGATCTAGGAGGAGGCTCTGCAGGAGGCAATAATTTTCGATTCTGTTACATTTTGTGCATTAATTGCCTGACTGGCCGAAAGAGTCTGAAAAAATAACTTTTTTGTTTAGAAATATAGATCTAATGTTAATTTGCTCTGTTGCAATTCTAATTACCTCCCATTCACCTTCGAAATCGGTCCGATACTGACCAAGCATAGAGCGCAAAATATTCTAAATATACTTCAACTCCAACTTAGTCCAACCAATCATTTTAGATCCGTCAGTATATATGTGTATTATGGATTGGATATCTGTATTGTGTACCGTCATTTGGATATCTGGTATAACTTGTTTCTACAGCGGCTGCTTTTAATTCACTTTCAAGTAATGATGATTTTGTCATAGCTTTCATCAAATTACATTCATTTATTCTTCTTGGTTTGTTGGTTTCAGTAGTTCTTCCGTAGGAACGAAAGAATATTCATTAAACAATTTAGAGATTTTCTGTAAATATCCATCTTGATATATAAAATAAACTATGAAATAAAATAAAGAATATTTCTACTTTGACATTTTGATGCATTTCAATACATCTAAAATAATAGTCATGATAAATACAATTAGATAAAATATTGCAAATATGTATTTCCATTTTTCGTCATAAATGAATTTTATTTACTCTTATGAAATGAAACAAAATGAACGAAAGTAATCACTTGTTTCATTAACATTGTAATAGATTTTTGAACTTTATAAACACTACTTGCTTGGTTTTAATATTCTTCAAGTTTAATAAATAACAAGAATAAACACGAGTTGCAAGCAGAGATATATGAAGTAAAACACACAGTAAGCCACACGCGAAATGACCGCGCATTAAAAGTGAAACCGAAATAACCCATAAAATCATCTATGAAGGCTGTCATCTATGAAGGCTGATGTACAAACGAAGAACATTCCATAGAGAGAGACACGAGAGAGAGAGAGAGAGAGAGACGTAGAGAGAGAGAGACGTAGAGAGAGAGAGAGACGTAGAGAGAGAGAGACGTAGAGAGAGAGAGACGTAGAGAGAGAGAGACGTAGAGAGAGAGAGAGAGAGAGAGAGAGACGTAGAGAGAGAGAGAGTAGAGAGATGAGGAGGAGGTAGAGAGAGAGGAGTAGAGAGAGAGAGTAGAGAGAGAGAGTGAGAGTAGAGAGGAGAGGTAGAGAGAGAGTAGTAGGAGAGGATAGGTAGGAGAGAGAGTAAGAGGGAGGTAGTAGAGAGAGGTATAGGTAGGGGTAGGAGTAGAGAGAGGTATAGGGGGTAAGGACAAAATATCGCGGCCGAAATATCGCGGGCCAAAATATCGCGGCCGAAATATCGCGGGCCAAAATATCGCGGCCGAAATATCGCCGGCCAAAATATCGCGCGCCCGAAATATCGCGGGCCAAAATATTGCGTGCCCAAAATATCGCGGGGACAAAATATCGCGTAAAGTAAAAGTGGATTTAATGGATTTTAAGGTGTTTGGCAGTGGGAGGGAGTTCGATGGTAAAATAGTATTGCACTACTTACTTATCCAGTAATTTGTGATGAAGTTCGGTTGTACCTATTAGAGCCTGGATTTTTATCAAAATTTATTTAAAGTCATGCATTTTTATGCATTTTTTGTTATGATTATTTAGTCACGAGGTAGGTTTAATGGGTTAAGGTTGTATATATGAACTTGATTATTAGCCTACTTTTCTTTTTTTAATTCGAAAGAATTAAAAAAAATGAAAAAGTAGGTATTGACATGCGGTCGATGTCCGTCTGTCCGTCCGTACCCCCCTTCCAAAATCGGTTCTATCCATCGGATCTTAAAAATTCTTTTTTTGTTAGAAAGCTATGACCTCATATACCTAACTTTCATACTTTTTGTCCGTCTGTCTGTATGTCCGGACGGACATAAATCTACTATCTGTCGGCGAATTTCCCATTGAATTAGCATTGAAATTCAATTTTGAGTCATTTAAATCACTGTAGGTATTGAAATGCGGTTGATGTCCATCTGTCTGTCTGTTCGTATGTCTGTCTGTCTTTCCGTCTGTCTGTCCGTATCCCTCTTCCAAAATCGGTTCTATCCCTCGGATCTTAAAAATTCTTTGTTGTTAGAAAACTATGACCGCAGCTACCCAACTTTCATACTTTTTGTCTGTCTGTCTGTACGTCCGGACGGACATAAATCTACTATCTTTCAGCGAATTTCCCATTGAATTAGCATTGAAATTCAATTTTGAGTCATTTAAATCACTGTTGCCAAATCAACAATGGCATAAGAAACTTTATTTATTTAAACATATTTGAAGCAAAATAATATTTTCATGAATCAGTTTGGAATGACGTCATAAAATGTAGCACAATTTGATTCTTTGATTTTTCATTAATTATCTACCAAGAAAGCGGCAAGGCATACTTTTGCATGTAATTATGCTTAGTTTTAATTTACATTTCTTATTTTTTAATGCAGTTCGGAGTAGTTTCATTACTTTTGTTATTAATAAATATTTAATTATTCTTCGAACTACAAATAAATCACGAGCAGATGATAAATAATATTTAATTAATTTACGAAAGAATATTAAGGAAAATAGTTGATTTTGGCTTTTAGAAGTTTAAATTATAGCTGGGGCGCTGTGTTTCGATTTTTTTTTTCTAATGTGTATAAATCTAGGGTAGAAACGGCTGTTGATGATATTTACTTTAGGAACCTAGTTTTTTTTCCCGATTAGAACTTCACTAAGTATTTAAGTAACAGGAAAGTAGGCTATTTTAGTTCTTTATGAACTTCTTGTTATAAATCCCATTAATTTTTTTTTAAGAATTCAGTTGGGGTAATTGTATTCTAAAAAGTGTCTGAATTTTATAAATTAGTAATTATTTAACGAAAATGTAAACATTGTTTGATGCTTTACCTTTCTGTACTGTTCTTTAAAAAAGACTTTTTTTAAATAGGAGGATTAGTTTAGGGATATTTTCAAGGTGATCTTGGGAGTGGGAGGAAGTTGAAATAGACATACATTATTATTTAAAAAAATATATTAATAGTTTACTTGCATTCATATATAAACTTATTTAGCAACTGAATAATTTACTTATTTTAGTGAACACTTACAGAACAAAAAAATAAGTTGATTAATCAATTGCAGTCGAACTCGTTTTTAGCGAGTCCTGATTTTACGAAGACCCGGATTTACCGAGGAAGGTCCAATCCTAAGCCTATGAAAGGGAAATCGCTTGCTACGAGCAAGCCTCGGATTTAACGAGGAATATATTTTCTATCTTGTAATTTTTTTTCACTATTCAGTTGTTTTAGAAGTTAACTCTTTTCTTGGAAAAGTTATCCTCAACCCCCCCCCCCCCCTTTGTTTGGAGAAATTCCTTTCAAACCGTACTGTGAATAGGAAGAATGGTCAAATAGGCAGTTCAACAGGTGGCTTATTTGCAAAAGCACAGTGAGGAATGGGTTCTTCATGGTCATACTGATTGGGGGCGTTGGTCAGAGGTTTTCATTGATAACGTTTGCTAAATTTTATGGGGTGATGTCGAAGTGGAAAGTTTTAACCGTTGACGAGTGAAAATTTTCCGGGAGTTTAGAGAGGAAGTTAAAAATGTAGATGTCTGCAAAAAGCATGGATTGTCTTATTATACTGGTTCAAAGCTGCTAAAGAACATTCATATGTTGATGAAAGCATACAATTACAATAAAACTGACTGTAAACGTTTTTATCCAGAAAATATATTTCTTTTCTCTTTATTTAGATACTCTTTTTTTACAAGCACTTGAATTTAACTAGTGAATGTTGCGGTTTTTTCTGGCTCGTTATAAACGAGTTCAAGCGTATTTTGTTTTTGATATAATTTATATAAAAGTAGTTACAAAGATATGACTAGTTTTAAACAGTCACTTTTTCCAAAACGTTTACGTGCCTCTTTATTTTTTTGTTCGAAAGGTATGATATCAAAGAACTATTAGCGTAGTGGTAGCGAGGTATTCATTGTGGTTACTATTCATTGTATCGTAGGTCAAACAGGTCTAGATGACAAGAGCAATATTTGAGGAATAACTAACAAATTGTAACAATCAAATGATAAAAGACAGAATCATTTCATTAATTTTATTTTAGTTAGTGGAACCTTCCATAAAGACCTTTTGAGAAGCTAGATAAAACACGAGTTATCCTAAAGAATGTTAAACTGTTGTTATACCCCTTAATGATATCTCCAGGATAAATCAAATCATCAATTTTTAAAACAAAAAACAATAAAGACTATTTGTTTATATTGTACAATTCTCTATAGCAAATTTTAAAAATGCGATTTATCTTTTTATTATCATTACTGCATTCTATTTTCATTTATTAAAATTCAGATTTATGAATTCTTCTATTCTCCCACACGTGTTTCCCATTGTAAGTTGTGTAAATATTCTATTTTAAATTAATTTTAAGGGCATATTTGGTTTTCAAAGTTTTTTCTTTTTTATCTTTTGTCCACTCGTTGATCCTTCGATAACTAGAGATCTCGATTGCGCTTGATAATTACCTCCTTTCAAATATTTAATGGTAAAACATAATTAAAAAGATGTTTATTTTTCTCCTTCAAGCCAAACATTTTCAAAATGTATCTTTAGGACTTCAAAAACATTCTAACCATTTAAAATAATATCACACCAAATGTAGCAATTATAAAACCATCCTCCTGGCAATGGGGAAGTTGCGTGAATTTTAAATGTATTTGCAAACAACCGTCCTTTCAACTGCACATCGAAATGGTATCAATCAGACTAGTAAGAATTTAGTTAAATTAGTCGGTAATTGACTTTGAAGTAAGCGATATGTCACCGCCTTTAAAACACTCACAATCCTCTTGTTATGAATTATGACATTAGGCTTGGCTTTCTTGTTCCATTGACGTGTATTTGTTTTTATTAAACTTCCATGTCAGGGCCATGACAGGTTGGGTCTAAGTCCGGGATACTTTTGTTGGACCATTTCGGGTTTCTGATCTTAACCAGAAAAATACATATAGTACCTGTAGGTACCCAATATGGACACCCTAAGGAAAATTATTTTTTTCGCCATCTTATATACACGTCACAGGACATTTATGACCACAATCTCTGGACTGTGAACTACCATAAATAAATTGACCCTGTAATTAATCTGGTTTAATTTTTATAATAAAAACAAAAAAATTACCAAGTGGAACTACATGTCCCTATTATGGACATGCATGTCCATAATAGGGACATGTAGTTGGACAGGTGACTCCTTATGGAACTACTACTGGATGAAAGAGCCACACTTGAGAGGGATTTTAGAAGAGAGGGATAAAAAAAAACTTAAAGTATTGCGAGGGAGGGGGCAGGGTAAATACCGTCAAAAAGTGCACTTTAGAAGGGAGGGAGGCCATTTTCAATTGTGGCTCTTCAAAAAACTTTAACTAATTCGTAATTTCACTAATTTGAACATTAATTTATTATTAATTAGCTAAATAAAATCCCATTAAACAGATATGTTACAAATTTGTGAATCTGAATACTCATTAGATGTCCATATTGCAATAAAATGTCCATATTGCGAATCAGGCTTAGTTTTACTAAATGTTATAATAAATTTACAAATAAAACGTCAATCAATATGTGCAATATAAATCAAAAACATGTTTTATAAGCTTTCTAAAACACTCCACTTTTCAATTTTTTAAAAACAATTATCCAATGTATCATAAGACTATAAACTTTCCTATAATTAAGATCAGCACACCAAAAAAATACTAATTACCTTCGAAAGAGTGAGCAACGCGCTTTTTTCCACTTTCAAGGCTAAAATATTTTTTAACTGCTTTTCTTCACGGACATCTCTCGATTAAAAATTGAACTTTTAAAGATATTAGGTGTTCAGATCGATTCCATAATGGGTACAAGTACTATATTTGAAAAAAAAGACATTTTATTAAGGTCAACCCTCAAATTTAATATCAATCTATCATAGTGCTTAATTTTTAAAAAAGCAAAAATACTTTTTATTATTTTGGCCGTAAAATGATACGAAAATTGTTAGATGTGAAGCAAAATTTATAGGTTTAAAGCCAATTTTAGGGCAATCTAAAATAAGAGGCATAATGCCCGGGAGTTGAAAGCCTATGACATGATCAGGGTGTGTACAATATAGCAGTTAAAACTAGGAAATGTGTTTTAGATGTTCTCAGACAGGTAAAATGTACTTGTGGCAAAAAGCAGGCAAAAGTCTCCTTTTAAACCAAATAAAAAGAAAACAAACTTAGATTCCTTCGTACGCTATCAGCCGTGTCTGACAAAATGATACAATGGAGCATAAACCCGACTGTGAATGCACATGGAAACAAACCTTCAATAAAAGAAGCCCGCTTTTAAATATGTCCATGTGACGAAGAGGGGAGGTAACCTATAATTATCCTTAGGCTCTACGAAATTTCGAATGCTCAACACAAAGAAGCAGCCATCCATTCATGGTCTCCGAGCTTTGAGTAAGAAAGGGGAGAAGTTCTAGAGAAATTCTTTTGTCAAAACGACAGAGCCCCCCCCTGGTTCCGTGGCTGTGTATGTGTATCTGTGTTTTTCTTTCATAGTTTTACTGAGGCACATAAGTTTCGAGGACCTATTTGTTAGAAAATATTTATAACATAATAAAAATTACTTTACTTGTAGCTACTTAAACCATTGGTGTTTTTAAAGATAATTTTAACGGAAAGTTATTTGACTTTGGTAGTTGATTCACTATTGAAAACCTTAAAAAACACCCTTTGAGGAACCCTTAAAAACATGTAAACTGTAATGCTGATATTTTGAAGGAAATCTAAAATTGGTGTTAATGTTTTCCTTTAATAAAAGGTCATAGGATTTAAAATGCATAGAATGATAAAATGATTGATAAAAGTTTCCAGATAAAAAATGAAATTAAAATGTGAAAATAATAAAATTGAATCAATGCATTGAACATCACTTAAGCCGCTATAAAAATTCTTACAACCCTATTCAACTATTGTTAAATATTTTGTCCAATTTGAAATAATAAATTAATTGAAAATATAATACAAATTTAAATGCTCAGAAACAACCTTGAAATTCATCCAAAATTAGACTTAGACAATCCTCATATTTGAAAACAAAATTATGTTATCGTTGCAAGAATAAGCCGCACATCAGACAACGCTCACGATTTTTATAACGGAATCACGAATTTACCAAAATAAGAGATATTTTAATCATCTCTTTTAACCCAAATGAAAAAATATTAAAAATATTTTTAATTAATAAATATTTTAAAATAAATGTGTCAATCTTAATTATATATACATAAATAATAAATACTTACATACAGACCACACATACCGTACCAAACAAACCATACGTACCACACCATACATACCGTACCAAACAAACCATACGTACCACGCCATACATACCGTACCTTTACCCACCATACCATACAACATATATAATATTTATATACGCACGTTTGTACAAAGCACTATACAATTTTACCATCTCATAACTACCTTGAAAATCACACACGAATCCACTTACTTTAGTCGACGCGATATTTTAGGCAAATTTAATGGGATTTATAAAATCAAGTTCAATTATAAAACCTTTACCCACTAAACCAACCTCGTGACTAAATGGTCATAACAAAAAATGCATGACTCAAACTACATTTTTATTAAAATTCAGGTCCCAAATAAGTAAAATCAAACTTTATCACAAATTACTGGATAAGTAAGTAGTGCAATACCTTTTACCATCGAATTCCCTCACACTGCCAAACACCATAATCCTTAATCATCAATTTTACTTTACGCGATATTGTCCCCGCGATATTATGGCACGCGACATTTTAAAGCGATATTTTTGTCCCGCGATATTTTGGTCACGCGATATTATGGGCACGCGACTATTTTGGACCGCGATATTTGTCCGCGATATTTTGTCCCAACGGTAGAAGAGAGTGTAGAGATATAGAGGTGTTAGAGCAATAGAGGTGTAGAGAGATATAGAGTGTGGTAGAGAGATATAGAGGTGTACGAGATATAGAGGTGTAGAGATATAGAGGTGTAGAGAGATATAGAGGTGTAGAGAGATATAGAGGTGGGTAGAGAGATATAGAGGTGGTAGAGAGATATAGAGGTGTAGAGAGATATAGAGGTGTAGAGAGATATAGAGGTGTAGAGAGATATAGAGGTGTAGAGAGATATAGAGGTGTAGAGAGATATAGAGGTGGGTAGAGAGATAGAGGTGTAGAGGATATAGAGGAGAGATATTGAGTGGGTGAGAGAGATATTGAGGTGGTAGAGAGATATTGAGGTGTAGAGAGATATTGAGGTGTAGAGAGATATTGAGGTAGAGAGAGATATAGAGGTAGAGAGAGATATAGAGAGGTAGAGAAAGAGGTAGAGGTAAAGAGATATAGAGGTTGTAGAGAGATATAGAGGGGTAGAGAGATATAGAGGTGGGTAGAGAGAGCTAAGAGAGAGAGAGAGATAGAGGGGAGGGTAGAAGAGGTGAGTGAGAGGTAGAGGTAGAGAGAGAGTGAGGGAGAGGTAGAGAGTGAGTGAGGGAGAGGGAGAGAGAGAGGGAGAGAGAGGTAGAGAGAGAGGTAAGAGAGAGTAGAAGAGAGATAGGTAGAGAGAGGATAGGTAGAGAGAGGAATGTAGGAGAGGTAGTAGAGAGAGAGAGGGTAGAGAGAGAGTGTAGGAGATATAGAGGGTAGAGAGAATAGAGGTAGAGAGAGAAGAGGTGAGGAGAGAGAATAGAGGGGTAGAGAGATATTGAGGGGTAGAGAGAGATATGAGGTAGAGAGAGATATAGTAGGTAGAGAGAGAGAGTATAAGGTAGAGAGAGATATAGAGGTAGAGAAAGAGGTAGAGGTAGAGAGATATAGAGGTGTAGAGAGATGTAGAGGTGTAGAGAGAGTAGAGAGTAAGAGGTAGAGAGGAGAAATAGAGGTAGGAGAGATAGGGGTAGAGGTAGGGGTAGAGGTAAGTAGTGCGACGTAGTAGAGAGGTAGAGGAAGTGAATAGAGATAGAGTGATAGAGAGGGGAAGAGAGAGGTAGAGAGAGGGGTAGAGAGAGAGGTGAGAGAGAGGGGTAGAGAGAGAGGGGAGAGAGAGGTAGGGAGAGAGATGTAGAGAGATAGAGAGGTAGATGTAGGGAGAGAGAGGTAGAGATATATAGAGATAGAGAGAAGTAGAGGTAGAGAGAGAGAGAGGTAGAGAGAGACCCTAACAGCCAGGTTTGTCACAGTTACGTCGCTGCAACGTAATTTTTTGTCACTCTAGGTCACAGTTGCAATGTGACAAATATGTGACATCACAGTGATATCGCGTAAGTCGCCGTCACAATGTGACTGGTATGCGATATTAAAGGGATGTCACTATGCGATCTTGCAGTGACATCATATTGGGACGTGTATGTGATATCGCAGTGATGTCATCTAAATCCCAGTCACAATGGGGATATCCCACAGATGTCGCAATTTGCTCTTGTAGTGACATTACATAGTGACATGTATGTGATGACACAGCGATGTCGCTTTAATCCCCGTCACAATGTGACTTGTATGTGATATTCCAGTGATATCACAATGTGATATTGCTGTGGCATTGTGTTGTGACTTGTATGTGATATCCCATTTTTGTCCCATACCAATATGGCTGCAACGTGATCTATGTGATCTTGCTGCGATGTCAAGTTCGTCGCTAATTCGCCACGCAAGTCACCTATAGGTCGCATACAAGTCGCAATGCGACATTGCTGCAATATTATGTTCATCACTATACCCAGCTAAAAATAAACTGCAGTTTTTCTACAGAAGCGAAGTGATTTTGAAGTATTTCTACAGTCAACTGCAGATTTTCTGTAGAAGAATGTTGACTGTAAAAAAACTTCAGTTATTTTGCAATAAAATCTAAAGTTAATTTGAAGTGATTTATTTCAAAGGTTACTGTGGGCTGTTAATTGCAAAAATACTGTAGATTTTTTGAAGGGCCATCTTGATTTTGAATACTTTAACTTATCTAAAGGTGATTTGAAGTGATCTATAAAAAAAAATTTATAAGCTGGTTAACTGCAATAATACTTTAGATTTTTCGTAGTTAAATTTAGTAATGAGGTGTTTTTTTTTTGTAATCTAGCTAAGTTCAAATCGCAGATCTAGAGTTTGTTAATCTGTAAACTGTAATCTGTATCCTGGCTTCTAAAAATTCAGAAACGATATCAAATTATTATAATTATATATATATATTGGCTATAATAATTATATATATAATTGGCTATAATTGGCGATTCCAATTCTTTTTTCCAATTTCCATGGACGTTTTTGATTTGATTTTGCAAAAAAGAAAATAATGCCACCTATATAAAGAGACAGTAAAATTTAAACAAAAAAACAGATTTAAAAATTATTTGCTTAATATTTCAGTTTGCTCAATACCTTTGCTCTCACCTTTTAATAGAAAATTTAAAAATAAATTAATCTTAAAGGAATTCTTAAGATATATATATATTTTCAATTCAGAAAATTTGCATCCAATTTATTTATTGCTACCTTAGAACAACTAATTAAATCTAATTTAAATATTTTTAAATAAAAATCATAGAAAAATTGTACGCAAAATCATGATTCAAATTTATTGACTATAATCGAATCCATAGTGTGTAATTTTGTATGTTCTAATTATAAGATATACCATTCCTAATTTTAAAACGCGCTCCAGTTTGTAAGCTCCAATAGCACAGTTGGTAGAGCGCTGAACAGCTACACAAATTCCCCCAGATCAAATCCCGTGCTTCTGCCTTCCTACTTGGGTATAAATACAACTCAACTTCCTGATAATTATTTTTATTTAACTTTGTGAGATTTAAAAACATTTCACTAGATGGCGCCACCAGAAAAATTTTACTGCAGTTTGTTTTTAGCTGGGTAAATCACATACTGGTCGCAGAAGTCAATTATGTCACATACAAGTCGCAATGCGACATTGCTGCAATATTATGTTCATCACTAAATCACATACTGGTCGCAGAAGTCAGTTATGTCACATACAACTCAAAATGCGACATTGCTGCGATATCATCGATATCCATGTTACGTAGAAGATACGTAACAAACGCGGACATTCAACTTCTATGTGACAAAAAAGTGACTTTGAATGTGACATCATAGCCATCTTCAGTGACTTGTATGCGATATCGCTTTTCGTCGTCACATGGCTGTTAGGGGAGGGAGAGGTAGAGGTAGAGAGGTAGAGAGGGGGGGGGTAGAGGGGAGAGAGGGGTGTGAGAGAGAGGTGAGAGAGAGGGTGGGAGGGAGAGAGGTGGGGTAGAGAGAGAGAGGGGTAGAGAGAGAGAGGGGTGGAGAGAGAGGAGGGAGAGAGGGGTAGAGAGAGAGGGGTGAGGGTGAGGGGGTAGAGAGGTGGAGAGAGAGGTGGAGAGAGAGGTGGAGAGAGAGGTGGAGAGAGAGGTGAGAGAGGAGAGAGAGGTGAGAGAGAGGTGAGAGAGAGGTAGAGAGAGGGTAGAAGAGAGGTAGAGAGAGAGGTAGAGAGAGAGGTAGAGAGAGAGGTAGAGAGAGAGGTGAGAGAGAGGAGAGAGAGAGAGAGGTGAGAGAGAGGTAGAGAGAGGAGAGAGGTGAGAGAGAGTGGAGAGAGAGGTAGAGAGAGGTGAGGAGGGTAGAGAGAGAGTGAAGGAGAGTAGAGAGAGGTGAGAGAGAGAGGTGAGAGAGAGAGGTAGGAGAAGTAGAGAGAGGTAAGAGAGAGGTATAGAGGAGGTAGAGAGGTAGAGGAGAGAGTAGAGAGAGAGGAGAGAGGTAGAGAGAGAGGTAGAGAGAGGTAGAGAGAGAGGTAAGAGAGAGAGGTAAGAGAGAGAGTAGAGAGAGATAGTAGAAGAGAGGTAGGTAGAGAGGAGGTAGGTAGAGAGACAGCGACGCGTTTACCAATAGGCGTTAGAAGCGGCCGCCTGCGGCCCCAAGATTGCTAGGGCCCCCAAATTTCAAAATAATAACAAATACCTAGACTTACAACTGTTTGCATACAAACATAATAAATAATAATTGACCACTGAATTGTCACCTCTGCACTAAAAAGAATAAAGAATATGCAGAGAAATATGATTGGACAGATACGCCTTAGCGATTCTGAACATCGAATCAGATGAAACAAAAAAAATTGATTTCGACGAGGTGATAAACGAATTTGCAAAAAGAAAATGAAGAAAGAAAAAGTTGTAAATGGAAAATAAGTATGTAAATAAAGTTCTTTTTTTCAGCCCCGAATTGCGTCACTAGCCATTTCATGCTCCAAAAAAGTGGAGGGGAGAATCCCAATTTACAAACTGGTTCATCCTTCATCATGCTTTTTTATTTGTACAAGTATTAAGATTTTTTAAATTCTAATTTCTGTTTGGGGGGGGGGGGGGCGAGGGGCCCCAAATTCGGAAGCCGCCTATGGCCCCAACATCCATAAACGCGTCACTGTAAGAGAGAGAGAGAGAGAGGGGTAGAGATGAGCAAGTTCACAAAGTTAATATTTTAACTAAGTATTAGACATGAAGATTTTGGGCTGGACGACTTGACGTGGAATGACTTTCTAGCCAAACTTGCCTAAGGATCAAGGAAAGCTGAAAATCCAGTCTTTCCCTTCGCGTGGTTCAATTAAATTTTGGCATTGGGATGTTGTGACACCGCAGCAATGGTTGTAAAACTGATTTGACATAGTTTGCTTTTACAGAATACTTGTTTAAGAATGGACAATAAAGTGATAGTTGTTGAGGGTGGGCGCCATCCAATGTTTGTAGGAGGAAAAAGATGGCTTCAAAGAAAACTATTTTTGAAGGGAACCTTCTGTCGACATCCCTCGCGTGTTTCCGAGAGAAGAATGAAAAATGCGCCGCACTCGACAATCGAGTAATGCTGATAAATGCGGATTTTTCCACCAAAATGCAATAAAAAAAGAGACCTCCCCCGCCGGAGCATCCGGAAAAACTACGAAATGAAAATAAAAACACTTTCTCAACTGAAAACGGATGATAAATGAAGGTACTACACATCTTCCACTTATTCTTCGGAGCTTTTTTCCTTTTTATTTGTTCCTCCCGAGTGTTTGTTCCACCGCAAGGTGCATCTTTCGCCCGGAGATCGTAATCCAAAAGATGCTTACCCCCCCCCCCCCCCAACATTTTATTTTGTCCCTCTTTGGTGGAGGGGGCTTGGCGACGCACATTTTGTCTGTTATCGCTACTTGGCACTATCCTGATCACACTCAAGCAGAGACGTGTCAAAGCCGTTCATAGACGATAGATATGAGTAGAGGCACAGCAACTTTCCCGCGAAGGGGAATGTCCAAAGAATAAGAGGGGACATGTCGTCCCCCCAATATTTAAGTTCAAAGTTCCAGGTTTTTTTTACATAAAACTTGAAAAGTAATGGCAAAAATGCTTATTTTAATAATAAATAGTTCTGCCAATAACGAAATAGTTCAATTAATAATTTTACAGTTCAGCAATTCAGTTAGTAATTCTAAGAATGCCATTGAAGTTTGGATATTTAAGTGCTTAAACGAATGTCAACGTAGAGCACTGGAGTAGTATTGGGCACAACGTAGAGCACACATAAAGGGGCTATTAATTTAAATAATTACCTTTTTAAATTAATAATTTTTCCGAAATTCAGAATTTGGAAATTCATTCCGTTTGAAGTTTTGAAATTAAATTCGTAATTAATCCTTAATGGCGTCCTTAACTTAAAATTGAAGTATCGATATTTCACTGGTCTGTGGTTACTTACATGCAATTTCATTTAAATTCCTAACTATAACTTTTTGTCCAAAAATTCTGAAAATTTCTACAATTCTTTCATTTCTTACATTTCTTTTTTTCTTTTCAAAAACAAGCGATAATTTTTTACTATAAATATTTATTATTTTTTTTAGCTTTATACCAATTTATTTTAATTTAAAATACAGCCGGTTATTTGTAAATGGAAATCTACTGAATAATGTTTATAAAATTATTAAAAGTTTTTACCTAATTAAATATCCGAATTGTTCTTTAATTATGTACATTATGTTTTCAAATAACATCAATCATTTTGCCTCTTTGAAGGCATCTGAGTTCATTTCCATACACAAAATTCTATAAATGTGCTTTTGATAAATCAACAATCGAAAGATTTTTTTCACTGTCTTTAGTTGAAAACACTTGTACTTTTGAACAAAACTATACTTATTTTAAACCTTTTTATGAGTAGTAGATCATACAGAAAATGAATGTCTATCATGTAACGTGGATCACCTAGGATTACTTGAAAGTAAACTCGCAAAAAATTGAATTCATTTTAAAAAGTGCAAGTATGAGCACATTTTTCTTGAAAACATTTACATAGGCTCTAAACTTTGTTATAGAACATGTTTTTGCGGGGGTATATATAGGGTTTTTAAGGATTTAACCCAAACTTTCTGCTCTTAAATTGTCACATAAAAGTAATGCATTTGTTTTTGAATGAAAACAAAAAAAAATGATAAATTCTCATAATACTTTAAAAACGTTCTTGTAGGCGTCTATTGCCATTTCATATTTATTTTCTCATTTTAAAA
Organism: Oedothorax gibbosus; assembly: GCA_019343175.1. Classification (NCBI taxonomy): domain Eukaryota; kingdom Metazoa; phylum Arthropoda; class Arachnida; order Araneae; family Linyphiidae; genus Oedothorax; species Oedothorax gibbosus. Next base: position 294,021 of record CM033279.1, read on the forward strand.
GATATAGCAAAGAGCAAAATTCTATATGTTCTATATTCTGTGTTTCTATAAGAAGCAATTTCGCATTCCAAATGGTTATCGACCATTCTTTAACTTTGAACGAGTTAAAAGGTTAAAAATAATATTCCATCGGAAAAATATTAACGATTTTTATAATGCGTTGGATAATCAGTTGCTAACCGAAGAAACATCACATTTTAATCATTCTCCAACTTTTATTTTATGACTTTTGGCCACTATTTGGCCATTTTGCCCCAATATATATGGCGGTTCTAAAATTCTGGAAATAGAATACCGTAGAACCGGGTAACTTTGGCAATAGCGTCGGAAAAACATTTATTTCTTAATTTCTCTTCATAAAATGATCCCATTACTGTTTTACATTTTTAGAAAGGTGGAAACAATGCATTAATTTCATTTCATGTAAAAAAATCTAATTTTGGTCACATGACGTTTGAATTCTTACGAGCATTAAATGAGAAAAATCTGTTTCTTACAACTTTTGTCTGGAACACCTAAAAAATATTGAAAATAGCTAAATAAAACACTATACTATTCTTTTATTTATGGATATGAATATTACACCATTTGATTTAATCTGAGTTGAATAAGTTTTATGCTTTATTTAATTATTGGTCACTGGGAAACTTTTCCCGATGAATGTGGGTAACTTTGATCTAAGATGTAAGGATTTCTTTATGGAACTTGACACTCTGAAGGAAAAGTATATTTTGTTTAATGATTTTTGAAGACGTCTTACTCGTATGATTACTTATTTTTGATATTATTTTTTTTAAATTAAACGATTTTAAACATTAAAAATATAAAGATAAAATAAAAGAAACGTACAGCTGGGGGGAGGGGGGAGGAACGATCCACCCCTCGTTTCTTGGCTGCTATTGATCAAGGAATTTTGTAAAAGGTGTCATTTTTCAGGAAAAAGCGTAAGAAATTGATTACAAGCAACAAAAGTTGGTTAGGTGTCGTCTACATATTAGAATGAGTACCAACTTTAAAAAATCCAATGGCAACACCCAATTTGTTGTACATAAAAATGTTCAGCACCTTTAAAATACTCCGTGTATAAAAAAGAATTATTTATTTTGCATTATTTGTGGAGATATTAAAGCATTAATTTTGAACTCGTTTAGGGGGAAATCTCCAAAACGAAAAAGGTAATATTTAGGTGTGTCTTTTCAAAACGACAAGCTAACAAAAGGGTTAACATAATCTCGCCAACGGATGCTAGAATTTAACCTTCTTCACTAATATTGTGATTTTTTTTGTTTTTGTTTTAAATTTTGGATTTTAAAATTCAGAAATAAAATAAAGGTTAGAAGAGAAAACGTTTTAATTTAAAATTAAGTCACACAAACGGTTATTTATAACGAACAGATTTTCAAATGCGATTAGTTACAATCAGATTGACAAACATAATTATTACATTTATGTTTTACATTTTTATGCAAATTTTTGTTTCAATCATACGTCTACAAAAAGTTTGTTTAAAATTCGGCGCACTTTGTCGGTAATATAAATCACGTATTACAAAACGAGGGTTACTACCGTAACACGATATTATTAAGGAAAGTATAATAAAATTACGCAGAATGATTTGGCAATGATTTTTAACCAAGGCAGTGCGAGCACTAATCATTTTAAATAATCAATGTGGTAACAATGAAATATACTAAAAATCGAATTCCAATAATATTTTAGGGTATTTAATTTTTTTTATATAAAACACTTTTTGAAATTGTATTGGAAATAACATACATTTAAAAACATAGTAATTAATATAATTTAATGTTAATTTTACAAACAAAATACATTGTATGAACTTGAAACAAGAAAAGATTTTAGACATTTGGACAGACATCAAATATTTGAATAAACATTTACCAATAAACGATTTTCAACCACCAAACGATAATGCAAGTTAGGATCAAATTTGCCAAGTAATTTCTTACACGGTCCCTAAAATTCGTTTTTTTTCAGTTTTTTTACAATAACTCGGCAAATAATTGTTGTTGAATTAAAAAATTCGGGATTTTGGTTCTACTTGATCTCTTTATCGATTTATGTAAAAAAAATTGGGGTTGCTATTCATGTGTTATTTTTTCTTATTTAAATTCAAATAAAAAAATATTAAAAATTAAATATTGATGAAAAAACTTGTGTGATTTGTTTTTGGAAGATTAAGAAGTATATAATGAAAAAAAATTCATTTTATTAATTCATTTTATTTGTGGAGATATGAATAAAAGTTTGTGAAACTTTTTTTAACATTATGGGCGTTCAACTCTGAATGCTTATATCTCAACAAATAATGCAAATTAATTAATTGTCTTTTGGATCTGTTGTATTTTGTAGATGATAAAAAATTTTATGTAGAAAAAAAATTGGGTGTTGCAATTGGAAGTTGGTACTCATTTTACTATGTAGACGACCCCTTATACAATTTTCGTTGCCAGTTCTCAATTCCTTCGCTATTTCATTTCCTGAAAAATGACACCTTTCACAAAATTCCCTGATCAATAGCAGCCGAGAAATGAGGGGTGGATCGTCCCCCCCCCCCCCCTCAGCTGTACAACATTAAAAAAATCGCTTATGTCGAAATGTAAACATTTTCAAATTCCTAATTACGAATATATTATTGTTTTATTTTTATAATAAAATCGTTTGCCTTTCATAAATATATTTGTTATTAAATCTTGCTACTAAAAATAAGAATTATTAATTTTCCAGTAATAAAATTGAAGTTTACATTTCTTCTTTTAAGCGGCTATCAATCGTGTTATTCACAGTGTAATGTCATTCTACGATACAATGCAATACAAATGTTAAGCTATAAACCATTTTTAATAACTGTATAACTTTATCATTTTTATGTTTATACATTTTAATATAACTATTTAGTTCTGTAATACAGCCCATAAGGATGGTAAAAGTTTCTTTGTTTCGACTAAAGTCACCCGCTCGGATTCTAACCGGGTCCTAATTTTTTAAACTAGACCACCATTTTTTTTAATTTATAAAATTTAACGAAATTGTTCACAAATTATTTCTAAAAGTTCAATACTTAAAATGCATGAGGATTTCAAAGTGTTTAAATGGTTTTTGCAGCTTCATTTTTTCTTCTCTTGTTAAAAAGCTAGGCAATTGTACCAAAGTTATCAGCATTGACTGTAACAAAATAAAAAGGTACAACTGACCGCATATCTTTTAAAAAAGAAAACTATGTATCCCGAGTTGTTTAATGCTAAGACATTAGGAACCATTCTTCTTATGTCTTCCGGCCGTTTTCAGAAAATATTTTATTTCTTAATTAACAAGGATTTCTAAAAGAACTAAAATAGCCTACTTTCCTGTTAGGGGGCGTCCATAATTGACGTGACTTGTTTAGGGGGGAGGGGGTCGAACCGAATATCACCAAATATCACTTCGGGGGTTCTCATCAAATATCACGTCATTTTCCCCCGTTAAAAAGCAATGTAAAATTGCGATAAAATGGCGTAAAATTCCAGTATTTTTTTTTCTGGAAATAAAATTGTCAAAATCTTACATTATAATATTTATCGCGGCTCTCCGAACCGTACTAGAAAGTTTTAGGGGAAAATAAGATCCGTTCTTTTATATCGATTCTATTGGCTTTGGCTTCTTTCTGTTATCTTTATTAGTTTTAATTCAGGCCAAAGGCAATTTTACACTTGTTACAGTTGTGCTGAAGGGAATTTTACACTTCACAAAGAAAAAGTAGACAAAATGTACATCGTTTGCGATTTGCACCATCATCATACGATGCAGCTGCTGTTTGGTCTATCCAAGTTTGGGGTTGCACCTCGATTTATTATGTGTTTTGAAGATTCCCGGGTATCAAAAGTCCAAATAAAAAATTCGGTGGCAGATAAAAAATTCGGGGGGGGGGGGGGGGAGCTGTCTGGTGTCTTCTTCTTTGGTGACTGTGTTAACAACACCTCCCCCCCTCCTTCCTTCGGGTGTGGTGGCCAAAAGACTTTGGGATGTTTTTCTTTTCGAGTAGGTCATCTGGAGTGATTTACTGGAATCGCGAGAAAATGGAGACAAATGAACTAATAGAAGAGTGTCATATTTGGAAACTTAGCACACAGCAAGTTTCAAGTTCTTTGAAAAATAAATAAAATTACAAAAAATTATTTTTAGTTTTATTCTACTATAACATAAAATTCAATCGTAATGTACTTAGAAAATTTTCCGTAAAAAGTCAAAATCAAAACAATCTTAACAGTTTTTATAAATACTAGAAATTACTTCTGAGTTTGCTTCGGCAGTTTAGACTGTTAAATTTGTGCAAAAGGAGGAAACACTAATCAATGGCTAAATAGGACAGAGAAATGATCAATGCTTGTTCTAGTAAAGACTCGGGCTACGACTTCACAACTGTAGACTGTATTTCAGACCATAAGTTTGGGGTATTCAACTGAACTATTATATAATTCCTACATGAAAAATATGAGTTGTCATGACTAATATACTAGCTCTATTTTTACATAGAAATAAATAAAAACCTTAACTGTGTTTGTACCAAGTTATATATTACCTAGCACATGTGAATCCTACGGCCTCCAACAGTTCCATTGCTATGATGTTGATAAAATTATCCAGGCAGTTAATGAAGCAGACATGACTGGATAGGTACTTCTAATAACGCCTAAAGGAAACAACAAAATACTCAACAAGAGAGAGGCTGTTTCTGATTTTACCACAGGGAAGGAACAGCAGTATGTGATCAGGCATTATCTGTTTGACAGCCACCGACACGGCGGACCCAGCTAAACCATGGATTTGAACAAGTATCGTGGATCAGAAGTTATCGTAAATACAACTATATAAAACATAACTGACAGAAATGCAGCAGATGTATTCCCTAATTAGAAGAAAGTAAACATCTCCTTGGTCTCCACAACGGTTCTAAAAGTTACTGAAATTATTATCGGAAAACAAGTTTGTTGGTAACAGTAGGTGTCATCTGGAACCGCATCTACACAAGATTTCTGCACATTAGAAAAAAATTCGCCAAACGAAGCATCCGGTTGTAAACTTTTAATATCCAAATTTCACTATCAATTTCTTTCGAAAATTAGCTTGCAGACGATAAATAATATTATTTGAAGTTTGAAGAACAATTATGTAAAATTGCATCAGTCAAATCCTAGAATCAGTTCCAGCGACGTTCTGGCGCGTTGGAAAATATCGATAACGCCTTAAATGATGCGAGTTTTTTATTCTTAAATATGTATCAACGTAAAATCTGTAAAAACCTGATATTTTCTAAATAGTTATTAATAATAAAACCGGAAAACTACTCCAAACAGCACTAAAAAATAAGAAATGTAAATTAAAACTAACCAGATTTTTATGCAGAAGGTATGCCTTGACGCTTTCTTAGTAAACAAATAATGTACAAAGAATTATTTTAAGACGTCATATATTTATGATAAAAATAAATTTTGCATTAAATTTAATTTTAAATAAAGTTTTTCATGCCATTGTTGATGTAGCAACAGCGATTCAAATGAATAAAAATTAAATTTCAATCTTAATTCAATGGGCAATTAACCGACAGACAGTAGATAGATGTCCATCCGGACATACAGACAGACATTATCAGCAATGTCAATATCTACTTTTTCATTTCATTTTTTTTATTCGCATTTTTTAAAATCAAAATATAGGCTTAAAATAACGCATGGACTCATTTGTAAAATTTCTCATTTGAGTTTTTTTTCTCCACCTACAACTCTGTAAATAGTTTTTTGCCCTAGTATGAAGCTAAGGGTCTATGAGTTTAACACTTATTTGGTAGGGCATTGGCTTCAGGATCGAATAAGGTCTTCGACATTCTTCACTATCCAAAGTTTAAACTGAAAATAATCGCGAAGAGTAACTTCAAATCTATGGAGGTTCCATTTCTGTATTCCACATTTGGTAAAACTCTGTGGCTGCGTCTTTTTACTGTTATAAGGTCCATTGAAAGCTAATTTTAATTATTAAAAAGCTAAATCAATTGAAGACACGATTTTTACAGCCTATAAGCAATTCAAACTTAAATAAATGCATCTCTATTCCTGTTTTTCAAACTAATCTATGAAATCATACGACAGTTTTTCGGGCCCCTTGGAACTTGAGTTGGCCGGAGAATAAGCATAAACAAGTAGGTTTGCAACAGAATCTGTCACTCAGCCCGCTTCCACACAAAATTTGTGTTCAACAGGAAAAAAAAGTCGCCAAACACTATTAATTCTGTTTCATCATATTAACTAATTTCATTTATTTTATTTCGAAAATTCAATAATTATTTATTTAATGATTATTATCGTTTGTTCCAAAATTCAATAATTATTACTTATTGTTTGCAAAAATGCATTTCTATTTCAAAGAATAAATATGCAATATTCCTCGCTTTGAAATAGAATTAAAACATTTCATATCAACGTACAAAGAATCTCGTAGTGATATATTTGACGTCATTTCAAACTGATCGTTGTCGCAAAAATAAATTTATTTTAATTTATTGTCTAAAAGAATTAAAGTTTCTCGAGCGATTGTTGCGATGGTGTTTTAATTCTAATAAAAATGGCTTCCTATGCTTTTTAAATGAGCATTAAATTTTGTAGTTTTTTAAATAATTGGAGTACTTCGAATTCGAATTCTTTTCTGAAAGTTTCAATGTTTTCTAACTTCGATGCGCTCAATTTTTTGACGTATCACACTTTTCCGTAGCATTTGTAGTTTGGGCTATGAAAGTGGGTGACGGACGGACAGAACGATTATAATACCATCCACTTTTTATGTTATAAACGTAGTGTGGAAGCTAAAAGGAGACCAGCCTCTCCCCGTATGCGACAGTTCTGCCGCTCGCCCCAGTTCCATTTTCGTCGTCTTTGAATGGGTCCCCGTGGCAAATTGCGGGCGGCATCGAGGGATCTTTTAAAAGGAAATCTCTACTCTATTTGCATTTAGATAAGATCTCATTGCCCCAAGATACTTGCATTCATTGTGTTATTGCAGGGACGTGGTTTTATGGGGGGCCCCTTTGACATGGCGTGTTGGGGGAGGGTATTTAGTGTTCAAATGGGAGATGTCTTTTAATCATGCGCATACTTTAATAAAGAGGAATTCGGTATGTTAATTGAGTATGTTTATACCATCATTTCATGGAGGTGCATTTGGAAGGGAAGTTATTTGGTTTCCACCGGCGATTATAAAAAGTGTGTTGCTTGGCGATAATTCCTTAAATGTGTGGCAACCCTACGTTTTGTGGTACGTCAATGAAAAGGAGCGGGCGCAGTGTTTTCGGTTAGAACACTTTTAAAGTTATTTCGGAGTAAAATCGTAAAGAAATGTTCATTCCTGTGGCTCTTTTGAAGTAGGGGGGGGATTCAGGGCGGCATTGTGCGAGCGGGAAGCGGTTTTCTACAGCTTTTGAGTGGTGGAGAAATGATGGGAGCCTCTTCTCGTTCTCAAAGAAAGGGGAGCATCCGCGAATAGAGCGAGTGTCAGAACGAACCACCTGCATATTTTTTTACTAAGTAAAGCACATGGAAAATTATAAAAAAATATTATGTCCACTCTGTTCCAGAAAATAATAAATAGAATAAAATAATATTTCACTTGAAATTTAGGTGGTTTTAGATATTTGATTCGTTTTGTGTGGATCAATGTGAATGGATAAACTATCTACATTAATTATTTTTTTAGTTTAAACTTTTAGCATGGACTATTTAAGGTGGTGTAGAAGCAAAGTTAAAATTTTTAGTGGTTGACAGTTTTAAAGTTGACATTCCATTACAAATGTAGCTAAATTTTGGTTTTTAGGGGATACGGTACCCAAAAATGGGTCAAAGTATCGATTTTTTAGTATTTACTTCTTATTATATTCACAATTTCTCTCTGAACATTTACTGAAAGTTTCATAATGATAGCTTCTGTAGAAAAAAACGTTATTAAACATTTTCTGGAGCCATGCCTTGAAGTTTGAACTGTATTTCGTCAGCTTTTAACCTGTTTTCTTTGTTTCCCATTTTTTCAATTCTTGTGTTCAATAAATCCCTAAGGCCTTTTTGCTAAATAAGTTAGAATTTTGAAATTTTTAACCTGTGTTCTTATATAAGTAGTGCACAAAATTGTGCATGGAATAAGGTATACTATGTATAGATTTTTTTTAAATGTTGAATTAAATAATGTAATTGTTGAATTCAATATTGTAATTTTTTTTTAAAGATTTTCAGTATAAATACATGTTACTTTTTTACTGTAGCTCACATTTTAAAATCCATGCAGAGTTTTTGAACAAATAGTGAACAAACTGGGAAGGGGAGATAAGCATTTGTCCGGATACTTCAGAAGTATTTGCCTCACAGGGACTTCCATGTTAATCGAACAATCAAGTTTCATTTTGCTGATATAAATAGAAATCATTTCGATCCCCTCCTTTGTGGTGCATTCCACCACGAGTCTTCCTCGGAGGCAGATTCACGCTTTCCAAAATGAGATTCGTACGATGCCCCCGCACCATTTTTTCTACAAATAACTTCGTTATTAAATCGCGTTGTTGGTCTTAAATTGTCTCGATAAGCATCGGAAATGGATAGAATAAATGCCGTTATTTTTGACTATTTTTCTATTTTCGACGTATGCGAGTAACTTTGGTCCCTTTTATTTTTACGAGGGAAGAAAAAAATGAGCTTCACAAACCATTTAAGCACTTCACCATGCATTTTAAGTATTGAACTTTTAGAAATAATTTTTAAGCAATTTCGTTAAATTTCCATCATCCAAACGGATTCGGAGATCACGAAAGCATTTTTGAGAGATCGTTCCGAATTGGAACTAGAGTAATGAGAGATGGCGCGGTGCACCTCTAGAAAGCGCACCAAATCACATAGGGTGGTAAAAAAGACATCAGTGGTCAATGACCGATGACAATAACGTTATCCTAAGAATAATGAGTTACAGTGTAGGCGTAAATGTGAAAATAGTTTTGTTTCATGTTGGTATAAACTGTTGTTGCCGGTGGATCGGATTGTGCGATGTTTCGGGCATCGTGTTCGCGAGGGGAGTTCCGACTTCCCCTTTAGACCGTTTTCATTTCGATACTTGAAATGACATTTCCCGATTTCAGCCCCGCGGTTCAAGGAATGCCATTCCCGAACATATTAAAGCACCCGGGGCTCGCTAAAAATATGGCAGAAAGTGCCGCGACTTTGCAAGAGAGCTCAAAGGCACAAAAAAAAAGAGATCCAATTCTCTCATGCCTCGTTCACGCATGCGCGCACCCCATTACTTGCACTTTCCACTTTACGGAGTTTCGAGGATTAAAAAAAAAAAGGAGCAGTGGTCCAAGTCCCTTTCTGCTCATTCCTCGCGAGTGCGGTCGAGGGACTCCTTCGTGGGCGCCCACTCGGAGGGACATCTAGAGTGACGCGTGGGAGCACGAACGTGAGTGCAACTTCGTAAAAAGAGTGCACCCCTTTCGAAGGGACGAGGTCGTAAAACCGCGTAGCGAGGGTCCCCGGTGGGGCGGAAAATAGGAACGCGCCCGAGTATCCTCGGGGAACACTGCTCTCGCGCTCTTGTTATTTCTACGCACAGGGGAGTCACGCAGGCCTTACATTTGGGGAGCGCGAATGCTTCTTTGACCAAGGGAAATGGGAGAAAACCCCCTTCGTTGACTGGGAACCTGTCCGAATAGAGGTCTGCTTGGCGAGAAGTGGCTATCGAAAACCGGATTCTCTCTTGGTTCTTCTCCCGAGGTTCAAGCGTTAGACTTGTGCCTTGCGTGAATCTCGGTCGGTAGAAAAATCGTAGTTTAAAACTGCTTAATTAACTTAAGAATCTTAAAACTTATCTTTATTTATTCCATTTCTTTATTATAACAGTTTTACATTTTTTCGTTACTAAGACTGTGTTTTGGTAAATAAAATATCAAAATTATTTTGCAAAAATATTGACGTAATTTATAAGAATACTAACAGACATGTATAATAATTTCCTAATCGAAATTACTTTATTTTAAAATTTTATTTTAGAGTGTATTAAATCCGAAAATATTAAGATTCTTAAATGAGTTAAGACGTCCCACACTACTATTTTTCTAATGACCGAGATCCACGTGTATTTGACACTCGAGCCACGTAATAAGAGAAACTGTTTTCTTGACACGAGACTTACTATCATCGCCCACTCGAAGAAGGGATTCTTCCCTATGAAAATGAGTGTCCATTTTGTGTCCAACAGTGATCCACCGTGCACTCACTTTGTATTTGCGCGGCCTCTTTTATGGCGGCGGTTGTAGATTCATTCGCAAACCAATGAGTCGGTGTTGAAGTTGTCTGCGTGAGCCGATAAACAGAGCCTTGAAAACTGAATGAAAACGACTAAAAAAAACCGGGTTTTTTGCGCATATATATAAAAAAAGAATGGGTGGAAAATATCAGGTGGTTCTCCCTGACTGCAATGTACGAAGCTATCTTTTCTCTAATAGCTGAAGTTAGCCAAAGTGATCGGTTCAAGAAGTTTAAGCGTGTTTGGATCTTGAGGGAAAATATAAAAAAATATATATGAAAACTTCTAGGAAGTTCTCGATCTAAAGAAATGATTCTTTGGATAATCTTCGTGTTCGTCAAATTTTCTGATTTGTTTTGCAACGAAACTCCAGTTAGTACAATCTTTGAAGTTTAATATAATTATTCTGTTGCCATTTTAAATTAAAGTTACTTTTAGTCCGAACATTTTTTTAATATCAAATCTAGCTATTCATAGACAGTTTTTATATTATACTAATCTGAACATTTTGTTTAAAAATCCTGTTCAATCCTCACAGGATTTCCTCGTATTAGCTTCTTATGAAACGTGACGAATTCATTAGGCTTTTTAGCACCTTGTTACGGATTAAATGTTCGAGTGTCGGCCTCTGAAGACGATTCCATTTATTTCTCATTTAGAGTACTTTTTCTTTTTAGAAATAATGTCAACCACTTCATAAGAACCCTTTTGAAAAACCCGGGGATTTCTTCATTAATTCGACGTTCCGATTGTTCCAAAGCCATTAAACGATTGAAACAGAAAACCTTTTTTCATGTTCCAAGTAGCAGAAGCACACATAAAAAGATTTATGCTGCCGTTTCTTTCCAGGGGAGGAAAACGAGCGTTACACGTGTAGCCCCCCCCCCCCCCCCCCTTCTCCTCATATTTCAACTCTGTGATGACAAATGAACAATTACTTCCGAAATTCTTTTATAATTCGAACCTCATTAGGGGCCATTTTGAATGAGACACTGCCCCCCTCCCAGAGAGCACGTGCGCGGGGGAGCAGACGATAAATTGTCTCGTTATCCGCCATCTTGAAAGGGATCTCATTAGAACGGGGGTCGCAAAAGAGCGCGCTTTTTCAGGATAAAAAGGGGAAAGGAATTCGAATCCTGAAAAACGCGATCGACATTCAGAGCGATTTTTAGTGCCTCTCTTTTAAAAAGGCGACACATCACTTAAGAAATTGATTTCACTGAGACAAAAGAGGCCCAAATGGAAATCAGTCGGCTCGTTTTTAAATACTTTGCAGGCAAACTTAAATCTTTTAGGATCGAAACGTATTTTTCCATACTTTTTTTTAGACATACTATGATTAGAACGTGCTTTTAAAAGTTTGCTCAGACTTGTTCTTTAAAAAACTTTTATTGGCCCTAGATTGTTTTGTGAGCGCCTAAAAGCTCCTAAGCCAAACGTTGGTCTTTGACTAACTTGACTGGGTTCTAAATTATGATGCTCGTCGCCAATCACCCTCGCTTAGCCTCTAGTGGGACAATAATTCAACTCAACTCAAACAAACGGTAGTATCACAAAAAATATTGCTCTTTGAAGCTGTGGCACCTTTACACCTTATCACATGTAACAAATATCTAGAATTTAAAAAAAAAAGACTAGATTACTCCTTAAAATAAATTGCGGGTATAACAGCACAACCACTTTTAAGGGATGTTCGGTTTTTGGAAGCAAATTGTTTCTCGGTTTAGCCGTTTCAGATTTTCCATTTCTTATTCATTCCTAAACCTGACCCGTTTTGAGGAACCTTTTTCACCCAGGAAAACAATAGCAGTTGACACTCTATCTTTTAGCCACTATAATAAATGCTTGAACTTTAACGTTATTCATAAAAACGAAAAAGGTTTTAACCAGCCCCTTTCCCCCCCCCTCCTATTTTAAGGTAACGACGCTCCTCATTGGTCAATGAGGTGTGACTTTATTTACTTCATTGTTTATCTGGGTTTCTTTCATGCGTTTCGATCGCGAAATTTGAAGAGAAAAAAAAAGGGACAAGGGCAGAATTTTATTTCTGAGAGAACGAAATTATTTCACTATTTTTATTAAACAATTTCTTTACATTTTGATTTTTACTAACAATTTGTTTAATATTTCTCAATCACTAGTTATTGCCTATTTTATTAATTTGCTATTCTGTCTCTGCCCAGAACTTTTTTTTTATCAAATATCATTGATGAATTGTACTTTTTTTAGCACAATACAATATAAACGATACGTTTTGAACTAATTTAAGTTTGTTGCTTGAAAATCAAACAGGAAAACTACAATGCAGGATGAATACAATAAGGAGAGGAAGACACAAGGAAAAAATTCCAATCCCATGCATAAATGTGTTTTTTAGAGCTGGAATTTTGGAATTTTATTACGCATACCCACCCTTCCAAATTGTGACTATATGTCAAAAAAGAGTGTCTGACAATTTTTTTATTGAATCGTATTAGTGTTAATACGATGCAATTAAAAAATTGTCATTGATTGTAATTTTTTGTGTCGTGTCTATGACATAGCCGAATCCAATGAATCCATGCGAGTCCTTATGACTGCATCTGCACCTTGTATTTTCGGTGGAATCCAGGTATTTCCCGATTTGGATTGGACGAAGGTCTTGTGATTCAGATGTTACTTCTTCCGTGGAATATCCGAGTTCTGGTTTCTGCTGGTGGGCGCCATTCCTTTGATTTCACCCCCCTGGAAGAGCGGGTTCTGCTTCCCCTCCGCGAAACTCGGCGCGCAGGGAAACGGGTTGTACGGGGCGAGTGGGGACGCACTCGTTGCTGACCACCAAGAACTTTCTCGTTCATCTAGCTAATGAATTCATTTTGTGCATGTGTATTAATCCTGTAAGGGTCACGCTCAGATTAAGAGCATATGTGCATAAGTAGTTTTGTAGAAAAATGGAAAAAGATTAGTTTTGGATTTTGTAAGTTTGAAAGGTGAAGTGGGTTCGGTTGACATAAAGTAGTTAAAAAAATACTACCCAACGTCAGAATATTAGAATAATGAGAATAAAACATTTCAAAACTTTGAAGTTGCATGTATTTTTAAACTAAATTTCACAAATTCTTTTGTTTCGATTACTATTTTATCAGATTTTTTAAGAAATAACATAAAGCAAAGTTTGCTTATGCAAATTTACTTTAAAAATCAAATTAAAAAACATAAATTAGAATAAGTCCAGACCCAAAAATTGATAATAAGCGAACGAATAAAATAATTGCTCTTGCCAATTCTGATTTGCATCTAATCATATTTGGTCATGCCCAGCTTTTCAACATCTCGCAGTATCCAAATTTCTTTAATTTTTACAATGATCTGGCTGATATATACCAAGCACGTTAACGAATTTTGTGAGTTCGTATCTGGTCTTTGGACCAAATTTGCTAGTTTTCTCTTCATTAAGCCGCTATATATTCTATAGATTTAAAGCAGTTGAATTCAGGCCAATGATTCAGTTGTACTTCATTCTTTCAGCAATCAAGTTGTTTTCCGAACTGCCTCGTTGGAACCTTTTCCTGTTGGAAGACAAATTACCCTATTATGATCTTCAGAGCAGGGATCATTATTTGTCTAAAACGGACTGTACTTCCGCATTAACAGTGCCCTTCCCAATTCACAAAGCTTTCCTAGCCATTGGCTGAAAGACCCCAAACCATTATGTTTATGTTGTCTGATTCTGTGCGTATTTGAAGAACTGTGCTGAAAAGCATCTCGAGATTAACAAGAACGATTACCTTTACGATAAACAATCACATATACTGATTACACATGAATAAGTATTTTCCCAACTATTGGTGCTTATAATTGCTTTTTCGGCACCACAAACGTGCTTTTATCTGGCATAGGAATTGGTCTTTTTCATTTATACAACGTGTCGAACACGATTTAAGTATTGCTGAACGTGTGATCAGGCTGAATGAGGATGAACTCATTCTGGACTCCATTACAAAAAAATTCCATGACCTGATATGTGTTTTTTAATCTGTTTAGAATCTTTTAGCCCTTGGTCTTATTCGTTTGCAACACAATTTTCGTCTGAATTTTTAATTATGTTTATAGTAGTCGAGAATTTTAATACATTCCTTGAGATCATTTTCTGGTATTTCTGTTGAGTCAGCCCTCATTACCGTAACGTTACAATTATATGCTTGAACATGAGATATTTTGGATTCGGACCCATTAAGCATACAAACGGAAATTTTGTTTTCAATCTGGAACAGTGAATGTCCTAGCTCGTTATCGTCGCTAGTTAATTTTTGATTCACCCCCGTGGACCAACGTAAAGGACAAATATTCAATTTTTGGAACGAACGTTTCTAATGGAAGTGGATCTTTTTAAATTGATTATAAATGTATTTCTTTTATGTTTTGTTGAAACAATATATGGTGTGTATTAGATTCTTAAATATTCTACTTAAGAGGCTACTTTCATATTCGTAAGAAATCGTGTCTTTTGATGAGAAAGATCTCAAATTTGAAAGTTAAATTGCTGACGTTGGGTAAAGTAATTATTTGTTTTTTGAATTTATTGAATTCTCCATCGATCCATACAAATCCATTCAAGTAATGGAAAAACATTTTAAGTTTCCTTTATTTCCCAGTAAAGTGGCAGTGGTCACAATACCTCATATTGTTTTTAAACGTTGAATATTGTTATTGGAGTTGAAAGTCAATTTCATTTCCTTCGTATTTAGTCAATAGTCTCTGAAAAAACTCATCCAACTATCCCGGCGTGCACCATAAATTTTTTTGGGGTTAACGTGAGTAACTTAAATTGTCAAAAATTAAATTTTCATGCATAACATCTTTAAATTTATGAGGCTAATGGACTCGCATGTCCAATCACACAAATTGTGAGCATGTTTTTTTCGGTGTTGTGCCGCTCGATCGATGTGTGCGGCTTTGAAAATGAGTCAAATTTCCAAATCGATGGCATCAAACTGTCTCGATGACAATGCATTCAACACGAGCCATTCCATCCATTCAATTATTTTAGGCCAGTTTCCCCCATACATATGCATGCCGCAAATGGTATGACACGGAGACGTTGTAATTACAAGTCTTCAACTGTTCTACCCCCCCCTCCAACTTGAATATCGCGTTTCGTGTCTCGTGACCCCGCCTAGGCTGCCGCGATTTCAATCCCACTACATGCGGCCTCAGCTTTAGGGAGGCTTTCATGTGTTCAATGAGAAACTGCATTTGTAAATAACTAACAATTTTTAAATAAATCAAATCATAAGACATAATTAAAGAGCTTAGTGGAAAGACGTGCTTAGTGACAAAAAGGTGGAAATGAGCTTTAAAGTTTTTCGTTTGCACTTAGATAAACACTTAGAAAGCGGCACTTACAAAAGATACTTAACAAGATTCTTCCTTTTTCTTCTTACTTTTTATTTTTTTCCCGCTTTAAGTTATCTTTAAAGGGGAGAATAACATGTTCATTGTCACAAAAATCTCAATGTTTTCGAAAATGTTACTTAGCGCGTTCTTCCACTAAGCTCTTCAACTATAAGCAGGGGTGTCCATTTTTATGAGATTGCTTATACTATATATGAAGTGCTGTCGCAGTGGGATCGGCCTGTGTGCCCCGGGGCGTCGCTCCTCGCGCCCCGGACTCGTCGAAACACTCGATCCGATTGAAGGGAACAAAAGGGATTTCTTCTACCCGCAAAAGTGGACGCTCTTTTTGGACAAACACTTGCTCCCCACTCCGACCTCTTCTCAGCCCTTTCGCACCCCATGATTTCATGTTCACCCCATGATTTTTATGTTTTAATGTGTTGCATTGTTTTTAATTTCTGTTCACCCTTGTCGGTGATGTGTGGCGGTACACCACACGCCGCAATCCAAACTAGATGGCGCTGAATTTCTACTACGTTACTAAAAGTCATTTATTTTATAATAGTTGCTGTAGTGTAACTGATCTCCACCTTGAGGATCCTTTTGGTAGATTATGGGCTTACATGCAAGAGGTGCCAAAACAGGGTCACTCCGTACCTCTTCAGACGTAATAATACATTGAATTGTTATAATAATACATTAATTGGAATTGAAGCTAAATACATTCATTATAATAAATTTGTTTTATACGCAGAATGATACAGTTCATGAGTGTGTCATCATCATAGTATTGTCATTAGTTCATCTTTTTGAGGCATTATGTTCATAAGTTTAGATAACATTACAATTTTAATGATTTAAATAATGAATTATGTCATCACAATGGTTTATACTTTTAAGATTCATTTTTTAAAATTAAAATTGGTTTCTTAACTATTTTTTTTGGAGATAAGTGATCACTATTTTAAGCACATTTTCGTATTTTAATGCTAAGGACTTTTTTTTGTGCAATTGAAAAAAAACCTGTGTTCTATTTGAATGAAGATGGTGAAAGACACGGTGAAAGGAAAATGATACAAAATGTTGTTAATGAGTAGTGTACTTGTTAATAATAGACAAACTTCTTTAAAACAACTTATCTCAAGTAATCTTCGTGTTGATAGTTTTTTTCGGAGCAAATTCGTTCTTCACATGAAAGGGATATTTGCCCCAAAAGTCATGACAGTGAGATTCGTACGGAAATAGTCCGAAATCCTTTACTTTTTAACAAATTGCCGCCTCTGAAATTTCCATTATCGTTTGCAGCCTTACGTATTCACAAATTCCGTCTTGAATAGCCAAACATGAAAATGATCAACCACAAAATATTCTTTCAAATTTAAAATGGTAAGCTTCTTCGGGACAAAATTTAAATGTATCCCAATAACACATTCTTTCTATCAATGAGATAAAAGAAAAAGTCGACTGCAAATTATTTTTTTACAAACAGAGAACAGGTGAGGAGGAACATGAAGAGCAGTGACGTCATGCTCGCGTGCTCCCTATATGTGCAATATTAATAAACTACGAAAACGATTCCACGTTTCATTTCCCCTTTTTCTTTCCCGATTTCGATTTCTTCGCGTGCGCCCCCTTCCCTGTCACGCCACCTTTAATTGAGACGTTTCTTCGGGGATTTTTTTGTTGTTTTCATTCCGCCGCGTGTCGCAGTCACGTGACGTAATGGACCTCGGACCCGGTCATTTGCATGTACCCCTTCATTCCACACCCTCAAGATTGCCTATATTTAGCTTCGGATTAGGTGGGGGGGAAACATGAGCAGCATGGACCATGTTGGCAGGTGCGCTACCGCCATTTTAGAGTGTCGGGGCGACCAACCTGCAGTTGCTCAGAAGCCGAAGAAACGTAAGGATGTTGTCAAAACACCACTGACTGAAAATCCATTTAACAAGATGATTATTAAAGACTAGTGTTCATCGTAAAATGCAAATGAAAGTCTTCACCGTACTTTTTGGTCCAGAGCTTTTGTATAGCGAAATATAAAAGTAGTATTATTGTGTAGAATAATATAAATTTCAACCAAAATAACATGGATTGAAAATTGTCGATAGGCCACCACGCAGAATGTTTTTCTGTGATGCTTGATTTACATAAAAATAATTTTAAAAATCAAGGAACGCCGTAACATTTCAGAGTGCACGTAAACTTGAAAAAATGTTATAGCCAAAATAGAAAAAAAAACTTATAAAAAAAGTCATTGTTGCAATTATTAACTTTTTATTTTTCGTGTTAAATAACTATTTGTAAACTTTGAAGAAAAGTATTGTAATTGTATGTTAATTAGTAAATAAATATGTAGAATTTTCTAGGTAATCTTTCCTAGCCCCATCGAAAAGTTTATCTTAGTTATCTCAATCCATAAAGTTGATTTTTCTATAGTTCTAGGATAATTTATAAAGTATTTTGAAAAATAAGATAGAGATTGCATTTTTTTCTTGTATGTTGTTCACAAAACTGTATTACTCACTTCTCGCAAGACTATTGAAGGAATGAGGCCTGATTATTTACATATTTTGTATAACTAGAAAATAAGAGATATATATTACCTTTTAAACTTGTTACAAATTAAAAAAAATTCCTTTGTTCTTAATATCCATTCTATTTTTGTGGACAATTATTAAAAGAATAAATTCTGAAAACTAAAAAATATATATTTTTAAAGAGTTTCGGAAGGAGCCGAAAATGAGTTTAAATGAATACTTGTGTTTAAATCTAATTATGCGTTACATGCGTTATGCGCTATACTGTTTAAATATAATTAATGATATAATTTTTTAAAAAAATGTTTAGCTGTACTACGTAAAAAATACTTTAATTTAAATTTTATAGTTAAAAATATCCTAAATAGTTTTTAGGTGCTGCTTCCTCAAAGAATACAAGTTTTTTTTAATTATAGTTCACAATAATTAATTATATAATCAGTAATTCATTTATATAATTTTCTAATTCATTTAAATAAATCTCGTTTTAATTAAACTTTCTTAATATTACAACTACGAAGTTTAATTTTTTGGCAATGCTTATGGTTCCAAAATATATTTTGGCGACATTGAACAAATAAAAGGATTCTTACTTGAATGTTTCGTTTTTTGAAATGGAACATACTTTGAGCATGTGAATACTTGAGCTTTAAGAAATGTGGAATTTCAGAGTCGACAAAATCAGTTTCAATTCTGTGATTGTGGTGTGAATGTGAGACCCAGTGATTGTACTGGAGCTTTTATTTTCCCCATTCAACCCCTAGAGTCACTCCAATGGGACATAAATTCAAACATTAAAGAACACTCACAGACTCCTCCTTTAAACCACTCTTCGTTCAAAACTTTCTTCTCCCTCTTGAGTTGGCTTCTGTGTGCAGACACTTCCGTCGCAGTGAAACGGGTTCTACAGAAGCGAATGCGCTCCCTACGAGTGAACTTTCGTTTATTGATAAATATTTTTTGCTGATATTTTTCATTGTCTATCCACAAAAGTGTATATCTATCGGTATATTTTATAACGACTTTTATATTTTTAATAGGAAAATGCGATTTTCTAAAAAAACAACAACAAAAAAACCTAAACGACTTTTTTAAAGATTTTTTTTTATCTGGATATAGTACACGTAAGTAATCTTAGACGACAGAATCTGCTTCCATTTTGAGATTTTCTTAAGGACTTATAATTGTAAAGAGTTCTACTGCAATGTTAATGTCACTTTCAATGATAGATTCTCTACAATCAATCCAATTAATATTAAACCTATTAACTTTATTTATAATGCATCCAAGAATCCGATCTACAATCTTTTTATTTGAATGAATAATTTCAGAAATTGAATTGCCCTTTTAGACAAAGCGTTGCGACAATATAAAACAAATGCGTTTAGAAATGAAAAATGTATATATTTTAATTTATAGAGTTTCGAAAATGAGTCAACAAATTTTCATAAAAAATCATTGAAATTATTTGTTTAAAAAACTTAATTAAAATTTCTTAAATGTCTGTTTGTGTTAAAGTACTTAGTACACACTAAGTACTTTAACACAGACATTTAAGAAATTTTAAACAAATAATTTCAATAATGCAAAAAAATCTAAGGAAAATATTCAGTAGTTACTGAGAAAAAGGTACATTTTGTCCTAAAATATGCATTTTGAGAAAATGGCCTTTAAAGTATATTTCGAGTCTGGTCCCCTCAAAATAAACTCTCATATTTGTAAAAGTTGCAGTTGCTATATAATACGTTACCCAGTATTTAATTGATTAATACACTTAAACTTTCATATACATGTTTAAACAAAACTAATTTTCATGTAGGTATACAGTGATATATTTAATACATTATATTCAATTAAAAACATAAGCATTAAAAATAGCCCTATTTTTACCATTGGTATAAAGAATCCATAAAATTAAACATGACTAAAGAGTTATTAATATTTTAATGACAATGATTTTAAATAGATGTTACTTATTAAATAATTAATTTCTAATAAATATTTTTTATTAAAAAGTATCATTCAGTTTACACAGTTCTATCATGTTTAGTAATAGCCATGCCAAAAGTTAGTACCTATTAATATTTTAACAACATCAAGCAACTAGTAAAATGATAATAATTCGCTCAAGTTTCAGTTTTTGATGCTTCTTAAGTCAAAACTTTCACTTGAAATGAAAATTCTTCGATTCAATTCCAATTATTAAGCTTCTAAAGTTAGCTGTCATTGGTTTAGATACATCACGTGATTCCTAAATTAAATTTAAAAGAAAAAACATTGTTGATGTAATTTTAATTGTTTTATTTAGAGTTTTTTCATATTTCGGTACTTTTTATTCGTTTTGCATCGAATAAGTTTAAATTTTAGGTTAAAATACTCAGATGTTTTTAAATTTTGCGCCGCGGTGGTTTGGGGCACCTTTGAATGTGAGCACTTCTATGCATTTGAGTTATTTTGTACTTTCTGTCATAATTAAAAGATTTCAAAAACATTATTGGGCACAACGTAGGTAAGATTTACGATTCAACTAGGATCGTAAGAGTATGGGGAACTTATGTAATCATTTTTGGCTGCTTTTAACAGTGTATTTGTAACTAAAAGACAAATTATATGTTTTTATATTTATACTCTTTTTTCGGCTTAGAAATCTTAGTCATAAGGAAAATAAAAACTTGATAAAAACGCCATTAAATAAAAAAATAATGTAAAACCAATCAAATATACTTTGATTTAGTCGAAAAAAGTTGTGAAATAATAAATTTTTTCTAGAAAAACACGGTCACAACAACTCTTTTTTCATGTTGATATTTCAAATTAAAACGTATGTAGTTTTTTTTCAAATACCGATTGAGTGCAAATTTGATTTTGCGAGACTATATGGGTTTTGATTATGAACTTCTATTAAAGTGGAAACAAAACTTAATTTGGGACTCAGTTTCAGTGTTTTTTTTTGTTACCAGAAAAACCCATCATTAAACATAGAACTTGTACTAAGATATCAATATTCCAGGCGTCTCAGGTTCGTTATTCCTCCTGCTTTTAGCTTCCACACTACATTTATAACGTAAAAAGTGGAAGGTATTATAATCGTTCAGTCCGTCCATCACCCACTTTCATAGCCTAAACTACAAATGCTACAGGCAAGTATGATACGTCAAAAAATTCAGCGCATCGAAATTAGAAGACAATGAAAATCTCAGAAAAAAAATCGAATTCAAAATAATTTAATTATTTCAAAAAACTGCAATAATAAATGAAAAGAAATTTATTTTTGCGACATCAATCAGTTTGAAATGACGTCGAATATCGTTCAATAAGAGATTCTTTGTTTACATGTTGATATGAAATGTTTTTGTTCTATTTAAAAGAGAGGTATCAGACGTATCAGTTCTTTGAAATATAAATTAATTTTTGCAAACGATAATAATTATTGCCGAATAATTATTGAATTTTCAAAATTAAATTAATGAAACTAGCCAAATTTAGCGTGTAAATGTTTATAATAGAATTAATATTGTGTTTGGCGACTTTTTTCTGTTGAACACAAATGTTGTGTGGAAGCGGGCTGAGTGACAGGTTCTGTTATAAACCTACTTGTTATTTTATCTTTTTTTTTGTTTTTTCTATAATTTATTTGTTTTGAGTATTCCACAATACACTTCGGGGTTTGGGTTTTCTCTCTTGGCCACTCCAATGCAAAAAAGTGTATTGTTTTCGAGTGGCATTAATATTTTTCTATCTGATGATTAAACGCATACATTTTTTAAAACTAAGCTAGCAAAATTTAGGAGATATATTTTTTTACTCCTTTTTTTTACTAAAATTTTTTTTTTGATGGTTTTAAAAAACATCTCCATTAAACCCATTAAAAATATCTATAAGAAAATCTAAAAAAATAATTTTAAAATATTATTGTAAACATAATAAATTTTATTCCATAAGTCCATAACAACTTCGAAAACGAAAGCAAATAGGAAGGTGTAAAGTGATTCAAAATTTGCTGAGATTGAGTATATAACATCCCGATAAAATTATCTCCTAAACGAAAATTGTCGATTTCTTAAGGAAAATCGTTCCTATTAAAAAATATATAATCTACAGGCACATAAAATAACGGAATTGAATCGCATATTTTATTCACTTCCATAAATTTTAGGGGAATGAAAATTCGTCCTTTTGGTTTTAATTCACCGATTTGTAGTTTAAAGAATTTATGGTGCTTTCTTTAGTACAAAAATAGCGAACGTACATTTTTTTGGCCAAGAATACGGATTTCGATTTTCTGATTTGCCATTTTAAAAATGCATACAATGTTTTTAGTCATGTTTGTAACGTGTTTCTACTTTATCGTTTGAATATAATGAATTGTGTGCATGCTCAAATTTCAAAACGTTTGGCCCAATAATGCCTATTAGGTACATCCAATATATGCTCTGATCCGTGGCAGGGATTTTTCGTTGCCCCCGAAAAAAAGATCCCCCCCTCCCAAAATGAGGGCACTTTGTGCAAGGCGATACTCCACTTAAAAGTCGCGAAGAAAAGCGACATTTTCGCGTATGAATTCCGTATTAAATACGATCCGAAACGGGTCCGCTCGGGATAAACTGACTCTATTAGTTTTGGTAGATTCTTATTTTTATTTGCAATAAAGAGAAAGACAGGGAAAAGTGGTGCACATGAACCACGCTTTAAAAAGAGAAGTCAGACTTTGCCCTTTTCAGGGATATCTGCGTTTGAGCTGAATGGATTGGCTGAACCTGACCCGGTCACTTGTGCTGGACAGCCTCGGGCAGGTAAAACTGCAGTCATTGCAGCCATGAATTAGACAATTTCTTTCTCTGAAGTAATCAGTGTTTCGGTATAATTTCTTATAGTTCAGAGTTGTTGAGTGCTTAAAATAGTCCAAGTCCATAAGTCTAGATACTGCAGTGTACCTGCCCACGGCAGTGGACTCTTGAATCGGATGAAAACACACCATTCCAGCCTCGGTTTAACAAAGCTGAAAGGGTCATGAAATGTTTTTCGGCAGCCTATTTCTAGCCCTATAACAGTGCTTAAACACAGCCACGTACGCCTCGTGATCTAAATAACGAAACGTACGCGGCTGTGTCAGTGAAGAGGTCGACACATGAACGGGCACCCAGCACAACGTTAAGAGACATCGCATTTTAACATACACTCGCTCTACACGGGGTATGATTCGTCGGTTTACTGTTTTTTTTAACAGTTTAAAGGGGCACCAAACCATTGTGGCATTGGTTTCGAAAGAACTCAAATGTATGAATAGTGTCGAATCTTTCGAAAAGGTCCCTTTAGTCTCAATTTTTTTTTATTCTTCTGGCATGAATGCCTCCTAAAAGAGCATATCTTGTGGTAAATCCACGTGAGGTCGGCTCACTTTCGCGAGACACATTTCAGTGATATCTTTGTGTTACCTGGAAGACCTTGTCTCTCGCTGTGCACAAAGATCTTCTTGAAGAGAAGTTCCCATTCACTCCTCGTTCGTTTTTCTTTATTCTCGTTCGTTTCATAGTTTTTCTTTATTTTGAGCGGAGCATAGTTTTTCTTTATTTTGAGCGCCTTTCAATTTAATTCCCACCTCCAAATAATGTTCTTCGGGTGAAGCACTTTTCTCTCGATCTTTTTTGGTGTGTGTGCACCTATGAATGGAGCTGGTTTTATTCAAAGTGGTCGAATCGCAGGAGTTCACCGAAACTGGAGCCGCGCCACTTAATCGAATCCTTTGTCGTGGAACAATGCCACTTTGGAGTGCGCATCCGAATGAATCTTGGGCATTCAAATATTTAAAACACGAAAAAGGAACGCATTCCCATTGTTCCATACTCGGGATTTGATCTATTGCAAAGTGTGGATTGCAAATGCAAAATTACTTATTTGCATTTCAATAGTTGTCTTTTCAGAGGCATTTGTTTAAGTTGCTTATTATTCTATGTTATTTTATTATTATGGCATTGCTTACCATTCAGTGTATTTTTTAAAATCGATTTTGTACGTGTTTCTTTCATACATGTGTTGTGTCCTCATTAATTATTATTGCCCGGAATGGCTAAAAAAAAACTGTATGTAGTCATGCTGTTGATGCTTTAAATCTTCCTTTTCTCAATTAAAATTCGAAAAATTAAATTTTTTCCCAAATTTTATCTTCATGTAAGTTATATTGTCTTACGTTTTGTCCAATCATGTCGTATCCATGGAATTTATTAACTGACTGCTGTAGGGCAATTTTTTTTGTATTTAAATTAAGATCGCAATCGTGTCAATTTGCATAAGTCCTTCATTTTGAGTGCCGTCAATTAAGGAAAACCCTTTCTTCGTCGCCATTGACGCCAAAGTGCAGACTCCTACTGCCAAAGAATGCATTTGTATGAATAGAAAATTCAGATTTAGGTCGGTGTACGGACTTCATTGGCTCACACAGTTTTCAAAGATATGTTTGATCTCTCGAAATGGATATTTGCTTTCGAGCTCTTGTGTGCATCTGAATCCCTTCCTCCGCTCGATAAGTCGCGAGGATAAACACTTTGTGTCCCCGACACTCCTTCTCTTAATGAGAAAGTAATGCGGAGACTCCTTTTGTCCGGACGCGTGTCTAACCGCGGGTAATTGCTACCCCCCCCCCCCCCCCCTCGAGAAGAGATCACACACCCTTTGAGCACGGATCACCGAATCCTTGATCCGCTGCCCAAAGCGGAGAAAGTCGGACTCCCTTTGTCTCTGTCGCCGATCTACGAGGGGGGGGGGGAGGAATTAAGTTTCAGTTTTCGTGTCCTCGGGGACGCAAGCACAATGGACGGGGGGGGGGGGGGAGGATCTCGGAGGTGTTTCCAAGAGAAGGAACTCTTTGCGAAAGGACAAGGGAGGAGGCAATGAGAGCACGGAAATCTCGCTCACAATGAACGATGAAAATTCGGTGCAAGCGCGTAAGATAGACAGACGCAAGTCTAAACATCTCCCATTCACAGAAGCAAATGAACTTTGAACATTGTATATATTTATATATCCCCCCCCCCCCCCTCGGATGGATTTATTTAGATTGTACGCGAGAAGGCAATGTTTTTGTTCCTTATTCAAGTTTAAAAGTTTCATAGTTTGTAGTATTTTCCCTTTTAACTGAATTTTAGTCCATGTCTTCCAACACACTGAGTATATTTCGATACTATTAGTTATTAACGTCTGAAAAATCATGAGTGCTTCATCATGTTCCATCGTAATATTGAATTAAAACAAAATTGTGAATTTTGACAAAAACACAATTTTGAATGTGCTATTCTAGTTTTAATTCAAAGATATCTAAGAACATTTTGTACCTGTAATGTAAGTTTCGCTCCGTTTAAACCATATTAGTGGGTGCGTGGCCTCAGTAATAGATTCAACATAAATATTTTTTTGCGGAAAGATACTACTTTTCAAATAATTTCCTATCGATTTCAATTTACTTATGTTTAAAGAATAAAAATTTTACAGTTATTTAACAGTAAAATAACTAAAAATTCTAGATGGTTTGTAGTTTTGAATGGCGATTCAAGAAAAATATTTTAAACACTCGTAATATTTAGTTCATAAATATTTTTCGAAATGTATCTGCGTAATGCAAAAGGTATGTTAATCCAAAGAAGGGCACAAACCATATTATTTTGCCCCTTATTACCTCACCCCCTCCCGCACTATGTTCTCCTACCTTAAAAATGTATGGGCATTCTCTGTAAATGGGACAAATTGCACTCTTAAAAATTAAAAAAAAAAAAATCTTTCGCAAATGAGATAATTATTTAATATATGAGTTGCACTCATCAGATACATTAAAATTTTTGTTGGTTCAGATATTTCAGGATTTTTCAATTAAAAATATATTTATACCACACTGAACAACTGGCATAAACTCCTTTAGGTACTGAGCATGCGCGAAAGACAATATATGGTGCATGCGGCACCGAAAACATTGTATGCCTCTTTGACTTGCTTAAAAATGTACGCACGGTGTTTTAGTACTGGAATAGGAACGAATTACGTTCAATACTAGATACTAGGAAAATACTCTTAGGAAAAGGATACTAGGAAAAGAGCGGTGCGAAAAATTGCTACATAATTTTATTTCAGTGATATTTAAAATCAATTTTTGAGTCTAATTGTAGAATTCTAATTATAATAAAAATAGTTTTTGTAACCTGATCGTTTTGCCAAACAATTTTATTTCACTGTTAACATCAATTGTTTAACTGCATATTTATAATTATAATAAAAAAAAGTTTTTGTAACCTGATCTTGGTTACAAAAACTAATATCACTGACCTTGATCATAATCTAGAAATAGACGCATAATCAGTTTCTTTCCGCACAAAAAGAATTGTTACTGATACAGAAAGAGAGGAAGAAATTACACCCTGGGCGAAGGCGGGAATCGAACCCGCACCCGGTACAGTGCGCAGACTGTTAGCGTAGGCAGCTATCCACTAGGCCACCCGAACCCGTTTGTGTTGTGTATTTTTCTGAGTACGCTGCGACATACGTGTTCGTTAAATCTGTGGAGTCGAAAATCCCAAACAAGCTCACGATGGCGCCACTGGTTTGCTTTTGGGCGGTCACTCAGGTGTCGACCCCGTTACTTGACCAGGTTTGTAAATTACGAGGCGAAATGTAGCTGTGTTAAAGCTTTATGGAGGTTAGAAATAGACAGCCGGAAAAGTTACAACCTAACGCTGCAATGCCACGTATCTTTCGGTTTAAAAAGTGTAGAGCGAATAATGTATAATAACTGAAAATGTTATGGCTACTAAAAATGACGAACGAACGACAGATCATTTGAATGTTTGCACAAAGATTTTAAATACAAACTACTAGAAATTGCAAAATTTATTTTTTGGGAAACATAAAATACTTTTATTAATAGAATGAGTTTGCAATACATAGAGACTAACTTAAAAAAAACGTTGGTGACTTAATAAACTTTAAAATTTTATATGAATAGTTCTACATATTTTTATAAAAAATCAACTTTTGATTTTAAATCCTTTTATGTTTTCGTTATTTTCCATCAAATAAAGAATGACTGTTCAAAATAGACATTTTTCTCATTTAAAAAATATTTAACTCCTTTGTAAGTTACTAATTTTACCCAAAAGTAATGTACTCAGGTGTCGTCTCGTCACTTTACTGCGGTTCTAAATTATAACACCCGTCGCCAATAACCCTCGTGTAGCTCTAATGCGACAATAATTCAAACTAAACCTAACTCCACTCACCTAGCACTGCATCGGCAGCCGTGAAATATCCTAACACATACGCTTTGAAAATAAAACCCTACAATAAAACCGGCACAAAAACAATTTCATGCGCTTAGAAAGAAAGAAGAAGTTATTTAATGTGGACATTGGCTGTTCGGACCAGCCGGTGTTAAATGAACAAACACATTTTTCGCAGGGGAGAACTTAAGTGACGATTTTTCAGATTTAGTGATTGTATGTAAATCTACATCTACAATTTGATACTAGTAAAAAAATACTCACACTTTTCTATAATTGGTAAATGAGATTGAGGGAGCGACGATAGTAAAAGACTCGCATGCTATTTTCAATATTAAAAGAGTGAAACAACTGATGGTTGATTTAGAAGCCTCAATCCTTTAAGAATTACATGCCAATTTAAAATCGATTTCTTAGTCGTCTAGTAAGTTTTTAATTGAACTTTAAATCAGTGTTGTAGGAGCGACTCTATAATCCAGGGACATTACATA
This sequence comes from Oedothorax gibbosus, assembly GCA_019343175.1. Taxonomy (NCBI): domain Eukaryota; kingdom Metazoa; phylum Arthropoda; class Arachnida; order Araneae; family Linyphiidae; genus Oedothorax; species Oedothorax gibbosus. The sequence continues at coordinate 322,014 of CM033279.1, forward strand.
TTCCTCAAATTACATAAAACTACTTAAGGTAGAAAAACATTATACATTTTCGATAACTACAGAAACTAGTTAACCATAAATAGTTCCACTTAAAAGGATTATTTATTTAAAACGGCCTTTTTTATGATGTTAAAAGTTGCAAAAGCGTGTAGGGACAGCGTGAGGGAGTGACAAATCGGGTATTAAAACGAAATTTTCTGAAAGTAAATTATAATTATTTGATATTTTTTTAGTGGGACAAGTTAGGTTGTGGGTCAGTTTAAACTAATAAATCCCAAACATGCATATATAAGTTGAAAACAAAGAGCAAGGTATCCGGGACATTGATTTGTCCCTTTTACAGAGAATGACCCGTATAATATCTTTAAATATCTTGAAATGACAGTAGTTAAAATTAACAAAAAATGAAATATCTTTAAACTTAATTAAGTTAATGTTGCAGCTCTTGTTCTTCTTTTATTCAACCAATGTAACCTGTCCTGTCCTGTAACTGTAACTGATATGTTCTGCCGGTTCTGGCAATGATTGTTGTTGTCACTTGTTGTGTTGTGATGCCGTAATAAAGCTTTCGTTACCTGACTTCGTGTATTAGGACTCGCATAAACTAGAAATACAATTCTAGTTCAGTTAATTAGTCCTCCAAAGTAAAATATTGCCGTGCAAATGAAATTAGCATTTTTTTGTTCATTCGAAAGTTCCCACAGCACGAGGGGATCTCTTTTATCGAGGGAATCGCCGCACAGCGAAACAGCGCGTCAAAGGGGATCTTATGAGAATGGATGTGGCTTATTTCTACTTCAGTGTGGGTTTTTTTGGTGGAGGGGGGGGGGGGGGTTAAGCCTTGGATACCTAACAATATAAATTTGTATATAATGCATCTTAAATATATATTTTAAATTTAGTTTTATTCTTCATTATGTTGGTACTGGTTCCGGCAAAAGAGGCACCCATATTATACAACAGACCCTTTTCCTGCCGGACTACAGATATACGGTCGAGGGGGAAATGAGCCCGCATCACAAATTTCGTATCCTTAATTTCATGAGGTTTTTCAAACGGAATGTGTCAAACGAGTTATTGCAAAATTAATATGCAGTCTTTGAATTTACCTACAGACTATTAAATTTACTGTTTATACAGACAGTATCGTTATGAAACGAAGTCCTCTTAATTAAATATGGCGAAACGCATTTAATAACATAGGAATGTTTCTTTGGAAGACTTCGAACTTCCCCAAAGAAACTATTTAGATTGGAATTTATTTGAATTATTGCATTCCATTTATTTTAGTTAGTTCTATCAGAACACGTCTTTTCGTGGATTAACGTAAGTATTAAATTGGAGAATTGCAATTAAATTTTTCTTGTTCGCCTTCGAGCATCCATTGTTCGTGGGGAATCTAAACAATTTGAAACTGACGAATTATTGTTATACTGCGATAATGCTTCAAAACTAGTAACAGTAAAAGACATTGCAGATTTTGAAATTGTATGTCATAAAATACTGAAAACTCGGATGGCGGGAACACATTTAACAATCTTTCTTGAAAATTGTGCTTTGATGTGTTCCACGCGCATTCCGTTTTACAGAACCATTACAAAAAAAATCGAAAGTATTCTTAATGTGTTCTACTGCTAAGAGATGTTTAATTTCACTTCTAATTAAAGCATTAAAACATGTGTTAAACTTTACACAATACAGCAAACTGCAATACGAATTAAGTATTTAAAAAATGCGTCAAAAATCGTACTAAAATGTTTTAAAAGGATTCTTCAATCTGTTCCACAATGTGTTCAGAAAAGCGTTTCGCAATGTTTTTGGAAAAGCGACTCCTAATTTTTTCAAAAAGTGTTACCAAATGCCTTCTAAATGTGTTCTGAAGAAAATACTGTTCCTCGTGTGTTTCGGAAGGCTTTCCGGATAGTGCTACACTTGTGTGTACATTTGTTAACATAAATCGTGTCACTAAATTGCCTTTTAAATGCATTTCGATTCATACTGGCAAATAAATGGCAGTATTATATATCTCCATCCCTGATGCTGTGTTTTGCAGCCGATTCCCTTATCGTCTTTTGTCTCGAATATCTTCTTTCCCCAATCGCCATTTCAGCGTACCTTTAAATGGTGAATATTTGAGCATGTGTAATGTGTATGTTATGATATATTTTGACATTGTTGCCAGTGTATGCTATGACGCAAACGCATAAACAGGGGCATATTGCAGGAGCTCCGTTTGTAAACAACCATCACGAGACATGTTTCCGCGAGAGATTTGTCTCTGGAGAAGCTTGCCAGAAATATATTATACCTGCCTCCTATGATAGCAAGAACTATGTGTGAACTGGGCTTAGCGCTGGGCATACACGAAAGGAACGCTTTGTTCTTTTAAGTTGTTAATGGCCGCTTCTTCTGAAGTAACGTACTGCAGAATACGTTTGCATTTACGGAATCCCATGCACGAATGATGGGCCGAACATTCATTCCGTTTTACGTTAAAATTTGTAATGGAATTGAAACTGACGATTTTTCCCTTTGCAATGACCTTAAAATCATTCAAGTTAATTAGGCTTTGGCCTTCTGGTCTTCGGATGGATGATCGACCGACACACCATAAAAGGATTGCGCGAAGTTAAACAATGCAACAAAAATATTTCTACGTAAAAGTGACTGGTGCAAATGTGCAAGTTAAATCAAACGTAGCCGACGGCTCTTTCACCTATTTCTATGGCACTCTTGCTAAACGTTGGGAGCCCGCTGAGATGTCGTCCTTTGACCGAGGTTGGATAGAGCGAGGCTTTTCCACCATGTGTAGCAGTAAGTTTTTAGTGCAACTACAATAAAAAAAAGGACATGTCCTATCAATGATTAAAAAAAAGTTTGTGATCCCAAGATGCGACGAAGGGTGTGTAAATTTGCAACAACTCTTATCGATAGTTTTCCCGCTTTATTCAACCCACAGGAAGCTATGCATGAATTGCAGATCCAATTTTTATCTTTCTACCTGCATATTATCAACTACATACTTTTCATTTGAAACTTCTCTCCTCAATTGATGTCAATATTCCTCCAAATGAATGAAATTTCACTGTCATGCTGGGTTTAGATTTTCCAACAACTGTTATTCGAGAAGGACGCGTTGTCATTCTAAGGGTTGTAAGTGTGTGGCTCAGAGAGAAGCAGCGAAACAACTCCACTTGTTTGCCTATCCGATTACGCTCGAATCCTTCCCCCCCCCCCCCCCCCCCATCGGCTCACACGTTCCTTGGCGACGATTTTGCAACGGAGAAGCGACGAATTCTCTGTCGAAATTCTTTCCGAGATGGTACATTTGGAAGTCGTCTACTCTGTCGAACTAGGCATCTTTACCATACAAAAGGGTTGTGTTGTTAGGATTTTTTTTGATTACCATCTAAAAATCCTGAATATTTGGATACACATGTATGAATAGTAATTAATTTTTGTGTGTCTTGAATCGTTAGCCTTTTGTATACAGGGTGGCAAACAAAGTCTGAAAACAAAGTTTGCGTTTGGGGGTCTCTTTTTCAAGTGCCACCCTGTATAGGCAGAAGAAGATATAGTATAGGCATAGAAGGTAATCAAAAATGATATGCATCGACATTCGGACCACCTTTCACCTATATTCGTGTTCACATTGAGGTCAATGAATGTCATTGTTTAAGTGCCTTTGCAATTAAAATATTCGATAACATTTTTGAGAAAAGAAACATCTTGAGTATACAAGAAAAGACATGTGTCGTACGGTGCATATCGGAAAGAGCATATCGAGAAGGGTCGACTTTTGAACCTATTTAGGTCGTGATTCTGACGGCACTTTGGCCAGTTCCAAAATCCAACTCGGGTTTTTTTAATTACTGAATGCACCTATCTATCTTGAATGTCAATAGCTGTATCGCATTGACTCCTAACACGAAACCGACAGGCCTTTCATGTAACTGCTCTCTTTCCCCTTCTGTCTTTTCACACGTAGGCTCACCATAAAGAGACCATAATTGCCCTTATTTTGCATTGTGATAACGAAAATATATTGAACTCGTACTAAAAGGTGACGAATAATGTCCTCAAGGACGTTATTCGTAGGACGATTCTTAATTTTATGGGCGAGCCGGCTTCTGGCAACCCAGTGCTGTCATTAATGTCGTCTTAAGGGGAGTAGTCCCCCCTTGTTTTCCGTGTCGTCTTACGAGGAAAAGAGGGGAATTTGTCAGTTCTAGCAAAAGCCCCCGTCGACCAGACAATCAAGTAGAGTGAAATTTACAATCGTGCAATTGAATGCATTTATTTTATGACACGCAACGTTTTATGTATTTGGATAAAGTAATTTATTTGTTTTATTTTATTTATTTAGAACACACTACAGATTAAAAAATCTAATTACAGTGGTGCAAAGAAAAAACAGACAAATACAAGTAGGTTTGTAACAGAATCTGTCACTTGACCCGCTTCCACACAACAGTTGTGTTGAACAGGTAAAAAGGCGACAAACACAGCATTGATATTCAATATTAAACATTTACATGCTAAATTTGGCTAGTTTCATTTATTTTATTTCGAAAATTCAATAATTATTACTTATCGTTTGCAAAAAAATTAATATTTCAAAGAATAAATATGTAATATTACTCGCTTTTAAATAGAATAAAAACATTTCATATCAACATACAAAGAATCCCGTAGTGAAATATATTTGACGCCTTTTCAAACTGATCGATGTCGCAAAAATAAATTTATTTTAATTTATTGTCTAAAAGAATTAAGTTTCTCGGGCGATTGTTGCGAATGGCAATGGTGATGTAATTCAAATAACAAACAGGGCCTTTAGCTATTTCTAATTAAAATTTTTAAAATCCAAAATTAACTATTTTCATTAAGCTTCTTTTTCAGATTTAATAATTAGACTTTATGGTTTGCTAAATTTGTTTGAAGTTCAAAGAATAATGATGTAATTTTTTTAATAACTATATCTTTGTGTTTGCCACAATTTCCCATTTACATTTCTTTCGAAAATTCCGTTTTTTTTTCAGTTATTTATCAGTTATTTTATTCAGTTTGTTAGATTAATTTACAGTTCGAAAAATATATAATTAGTGCAATTGATGCTTTAAAAATAAAAGCGAAACTTTGTATATTTTTTTTATGCCAAGTTAGAATTATCTATGCATCTGTCTTCATACATATATAATGAACCATCAAAAGAACTCTTTTGTGATATTGCAACAATCCAAATTGAATTATATCACATAAATAAATATTCTTTCAAAAGTTTTTATTTTAAATAAAGTTTCTCGTACGTTTAACGAAATGTTAACACTGAAAATATTGAATAAAAATGGAATTTGAATGTTGTTTCAATGTAGATTAAATTTTTAGTTATTTAAATTTTAAATAAACTTTAAATTTAAATTTTTTAATGAAATTTGGAATGTAGCCTAATTTGATTTTTTGCTTCAAAATGACGTATCCCACTTGTCTGTGGAACTTGTGGTTCTTTCTGTAAAAGTGGGTGACGGACAGACAGACGGACTGAACGATTATAAAACCTTCCACTTTTTACGTTATAAACGTAGTGTGGAAGCTAAAAAATCACACTAAAAACTATTATAAAAAGACATATAATCAGTTAAAAATTCGAACACATGTAGCTTTAAAAACTTTAAAAGACATATTAAAAATATCCAGATCATTGGAGAACTTATTGTATAATTTATGAAATATATATAAACAACAATTTGCAATGACATTTGATTTTGTAATAACTTTAACAAATGAACGATAGTTTCTTAAAAATCTACATGGAAAAATCTTGGAAAAATCTACATGAAATCTAAATGAAATTTTTTTTTTCGTTAGTTTGTTCAAGAATCGAACTTTTATTGTTATTAGTAAGGATGTGTGTGTGTGTTGAACAATAATCTAAATTTGAGCGGATTAAGCTAAAATATATAGTTTCATGGCCTTCTGACTAGTGAATTTTTTAGTTTTTCTTTTAAGGAAACCAAGAACTCTATAAGCTTTAGAAACAGTGATATTAATATGATGAGAAAAATCAAGCTTTGTATCGAAGGTAACACCAAGATCCCTAATGAAATGAGATCGACTTAAATCGATTTGATAAGGATAAACAAAAGGGAACAGACTTCCTATTAAAACTGAGAACACTACATTTTGAGATATTAAGAAGTAAATTATTACCAATGTGCACCAATCATACAGGTGATCAAGATCCCTTTGTAAAAAAAGTTTAGCGACATCTGAGAAATGGATGAACAATTTCAAGTCGTCGGCAAATAACAAGAAGTCACCAAATTGTAACTGATTGTAATAGTTAAAGTTAAGGTGTATTTTTTAATTAGATTGGAGAATAAAAAGCACAATAGAAACAACTAAGATTTTCTAGAGAAAGTAAATATTATTATTCAACTATTCTCGCTCTCTGTAGAAAGCCAAACAAAAATTGAGTTTAAATAAAACATTTACCATTGGTTATGATTGGCATATGAAAACGGATACGTTTTCAAAGTTCTCCCCTGTGGGGCGCGACAAAACTCGACTTTAGGACAAACGCTGGAAGGACGCTCGTTTTCTTTCTTTTTTCCTTAACAATTTCGGGAAGTTGTCTCGTCTTACTGTTGTCACCCGTCAGAATTGAGATCTGCTTGTGGAAGAATTTCTATACTTTTTTTTTATTTCCTTTCTTGTACATTTAAGAGTAAGTTTATATGAACTTAGTCCCAAGACATAGTTTGTTTTATTTTTCCTGTCATCCTGTATGTCATCCGACACAAGCAAGCACAGCTTTCCGATTAACCGTTTAAGAAAAATTATTTTATTAATACAATAGCCGCTCCTAAAAAGGAATCACATCGGTATATTTCGATTCTATTAAACGGCTGACTTCATTCACTGGAGAGTAAAACAAGAAGTTCTTAAAGAACTAAAATAGCCTACTTTCCTGTTACTTAAATACTTACTGAAATTCTAATCGGGAAACAACTAGGTTCATAACAGTAAATATAATCAACAATCGTTTCTACACTAGATTTATACACATCAGAAAAAAAATTGCTAAACGCAGCATCCAGCTATAATTTAAACTTCTAAAAGCCAAAATCAACTATTCTCCTTAATGTTCTTTCACAAATAACTTAATATTATTTATCGTCTGCTTGATTTATTTGTAGTTCTAAGAATAATTAAATGTTTATTAATAACAAAAATAATGAAACTACTCCAAACTGCATTAAAAAATAAATGTAATTTAAAACTAAGCAGAATTGTATGCAAAAAATATGCTTTGCCGCTTTCTTGGTAAACAATTAATGAACAATCAAAGAATCACAATCAAATGATGCTAGTTTTTATTCTTAAATAAGTATCAACGCAAAATCTGTAAAAACCTGATATTTTCTAAATAGTTATTAATAACAAAACCGGAAAACTACTCCAAACAGCACTAAAAAAAATAAGAAATGTAAATTAAAACTAACCAGATTTTTATGCAGAAGGTATGCCTTGACGCTTTCTTAGTAAACAAATAATGTACAAAGAATCATTTTAGACGTCATTCCAAAATGATTCATGAAAAACTTATTTTGCTTCAAATATTTTTAAATAAAGTTTCTCATGCCATTGTTGATCTGGCAACAGTGATTTAAATGACTCAAAATTGAATTTCAATGCTAATTCAATCTGAAATTCGCCGACAGATAGTAGATTTATGGCCGTCCGGACGTACAAACAGGCGGACAAAAAGTATGAAATTTGGATCTCTGAGGTCATAGCTTTCTAACAAAATTTTTTTTAAGATCCGATTGATAGAACCGATTTTGGAAGGGGACGACAGACGGACATCGACCGCATGTCAATACCTACTTTTTCATTTTTTAAAATTCTTTCGAATTAAAAAAAGAAAAGTAGGCTAAAAAAATTGATTATAAAAAGATGCCATAAAAAAACTAAGAATTGAATTTTACTCATTTTGGGAGATATTTAAACATTTTTAGGGATAAACGAGAACGTAAATAAAACAAATAAAATTACATTTTATCCCTTAAGTATTCGAAACCAAATTTGCACATGTATTGCAATAAAAGTGCAAAATTTAATAAACATGATAATTTAAAAGATATTTAGATTTTTTTTCAATAGGACAAGCCTCAACATTTACTATTGCTAAAACTATTGCATTGTGTCCTACTTACTTTAATGGATATTATATTTGTTTCGTTCAAAAAAAAAAAAAAATTCGCAGTTTTTTCAGTTTTTTTCTACAGTGACATTGGCCCTCTTTGCAAGGTATCAAATTCGTTCCAAAATTCATGTTTTTTACTGCACTTCAATCCTCCTATTTTGCCGAAAACCATCTAAAGCACATCACCACTCACAAACACTTACTAAATGATAAATAATCGTATTCACCACCTGCATAAACCCCCCCCCCCCCCCCCCTACTATCATTTCCTTCGATTTACTCGTTTTGGAATTGTCTTTTTAAATCAAGTTCATTAGAGTCAAAATATAAAACATTAAAAAAATTATGAAACCGGTGGAAAATGTCATTCTATTTGTGAACCATTAAAACGGTAATAAAATAGAGGTTTGATCCGGGTATGATTTTGTTCTTATTTAAGAAAAATTAACCGGTTGATTCAATTAACTACTGATTCTAAAAAGCGGCATTTACTGCATTATGTAACACACATAACAATAATACACACATTGCTTTACTTTTTTTCGGTATATGTAAATTTATCCACTTTAAACTTCTGTAGTTCTTTTTATGAGAAAAAAAAAAGATTGTGAAAAGCAATCTCTCGGTCAATTTACGTAGAAATGAATCGCTTGTTCTTAATAAGTATGCCAAGTTGTACACTCGAAATAAAAAAAAATCACTCATTTTTCAAATTAGGAGGTGGACAGATATTTTTGTCATTGCATTTCAATTAAAAACGTAAAATAAACCCATTGTAAATAGCCACATTCATAGTCATTTCGATTATTTATGGGACAGCAACTACCCACAAAGTGCTTGTTGAGTGTACTTGGAATTTCAGATTTCAACATAAATGTTTCGGGTTTCTATTTGAGTGCTCTATATTTAGAAAACATTTCAGAATTGTGATTCCATGTTCGATCTTTCACCTCATTTCACGGTTCATGGTTAAATCGCCTTTTTCCCGTTCCGTCGCGCCACCTGGTGGAGGGTGTATGCTTCTTCGTTTTCCATTCCATTTTCACACGTCTTGCGAAAAAAAAAATCTAAAACGGACTCATGTTTCGAGAAAATGGAAGGGGCTTTCCAAAAAATGGCTGTACGTATTTAGAGATGAGTCGCTCTCCGTGGAGCGTGTCATTTACTTACCGGAACCGAGTGCGCTTGATTAAAATTCATTGAATGGTTTATTGACGCCCGGCTGAACGGACGTTTGATTTGGGCCAGTCGCACTCGTCTGTGAAGACAGGGCGGGACATCATAAATGCATAATTACACTATGAAATCATCTGGGCTGCAAACCGTATTTGAGTTTTGTTTTAAACCACCCTTTCGTTAAAACACTCATTTTCGAATTTTGTCTTTTGTAAGTGTTAATACCGTAATAATTTCAACCGTTTTAGCAAATGTTAGCCCAAGTAAAGAAATGTATATATATTTTTTGATAGAGAGGAAACATCAACTTATTTGGGTTATTAGTAAGAAGACTGATAAGTGAAACTTTATATTCCCACGTCCAAGGAAAAGAGCTCGATCAAATGTAATTTAAAATCCTCCTAAGACTTTGTAAGAAATATTTTCTTAAAGCAAACTTGTTTGTAAGCATCGTTTTCAACACTATTCCGCGTAAGAATGAATAAGATAAAAGGTTATTTCAAATGCAAATCACAATAAAGTTTTCCCAAACGAATCTGCAGGAAACTAGTACAAAATATTCTGCTTGACAGACTTTGCAGTTCAGGTGAGACTTATGCAAAGTTATAAATGTTGACCCGGGTTTTTGTTGTTGCATGTGTCCCCCCCCCCCCTAAAAAAGTAGTACTAAATTTTATTTCCCATGTCACCACTAGTTTTATCTAGACTGGATATCAGCCCTATTTCAACTCTCCATTGAAACTGATTTAATGCTTTCAGATTGTATATTTTTCTTGTGTATCTACTGTTCCATGAAACGAGGCAAGATTTACCACGTGATATATTTTACTTTTCACTTATTACTGTTTTATGGCTTTTTAATAGTTGTACTTATATGTCAGCCTAATGCATCCTCTACCTAGTTTAGACTATAGAAATGAAATATAGTTTTATTAGTTTCTATTTTAACGCATCTGTAACATGGAATGCGTATAAAGAGGTGTATGAGGCGGGGTGGGCTTACGTGCATCTCTCCGAAACAATGTTGCTTCTGCTTGGATCGAAAGCAGGACTGCCGCGTGCAAGTAAACTGAAGAAACTGGCCTTTTGACTTGGACCATTGTTGCAAGAACTCAATGGCTCTAGCCTATAAGAAAACATACTGAAAAAGACTCAATTATGTGAGAGCAAAGATGGTCCAATTCATTGTTGTGGTTACTGCGAGAGGAGTCGAGCTTCAGCCGTCCTCACTTCCGCTGGCAATTTGTTGTTCCCGGACCAGCAGCGGGGATGCTGAGCCGCGTCCTTGTTAGCCCGTTCCTTCCTCCTATTCCCAGCGGATCCGGCCCGTGTTGTTCTTTTCCGAAGCACGATCGCTCCGGGTGTCCCTTGTTCCGGGGAGTTTTTTTATATGTGCTAAAAAGATTGGATTTTCCTTCCATTTTTTCGTAGTTTCTTTAATAATGTTCTCCTGTAATAAGCGAGAGACTCGCTTCAAGTTGTTTGCGAAGATTTTTTTCGACAGTTTGTTCTGGAAAGAAACAAAAAAGGATTCTTTTATCCCCTCTGCATTCGACAAAACGGAGAAGTGAAAGGGAAACAATTTCGGATTCGGGAAACAAATAATTTTTTGGGAGGATTTTATGGCGCAATGTAAGTTTATGTTACAGCAGTGTTTCCACAATGAAAGTTAGCATAAATAGAGAAGATTTCATTTTTATTTTTCATTCATCTTCATGTCATTCATCTCATTTTCTCCAAGTGGGAATGCAATGGAAAAGTGACCTTTTCCAGTATTTTTTTCTTGTCAATGAGGTGAGGGATTTCCTTTTTGTTTACAAACATCAGTTTTATTTAGTTATACGTCTTTGCACTTTAATGTCTCCTCTCCTACGAAATATGAATGATTTTTAAATGTGTTTAATGAGTTTGTTGTGTATAATGAGTTTTAAATGCTAAAATATCGCTCGTTTATTCTTGCACAATGCTGTCGAAAGTTTATTTTTTAAAGCATGTATCATTTTGATTGATTCTTATCTTTGTGAAATCTTTTTGATTTTGCATGCAAGTTAACTCACTGGAGCATGTTCCATTCACAACTGTATTTAAAAGCGACGGAAAATGCGAGATATTATTGTCTTTTTTATTATTGGCTTCCATCCCGTTAGGTGGGTTTTGAAGAGAGATTTGCCTTGAGATTTGCCTGGTCTCCTTCCTCTAATCTCCAAATCTCACGTGATATTTTTAAAAATTCGTATTGTTGCATTCATCTTTCGTATTTGCGTTGGAATTTCCTGTTTTATTTTTATTGAAGGCAAGACTAATTTTTACGAGTTTGTATAAGACACTGGTCCATCATCACAGTATTAAAGTTGAACAACAATAAAAAGCTGAAATTGAAGATACTAAATTAATTAAAAAGAATAGTTATTCCAATCGTGCTCAATCTCAGTATTGACCATTCAACCAATATATTCATTGATTTAAGGTAAAATCACCTGAATGTATGGCGCTTTTTCATCTTCTGTCAAGTATTTTTTTTTACCCCTTTTCCAGCGAGGTTTGAATGGAAGTTCCCGTTCTTCTCTTACCTCAGTTCGGCACGAGCGCATATTTGGTAATCATTTGGTGAGCTTGGTAACTTATTTGGTTTGAAAATGCCACAAACAGACTCATTATACAGCTTTCGAGTTTAATTATTTTTGTAAGTATTTAATTAATTTTTTTTCTTCAGCTGATCGCTACTCGAAAGACAAAATGATGGGATTTGAGCGATATTTTTTCCAGATGATTCGAATTTTCTCCAAAAAAAGATCATTTTGAACTTTAAAAGTTCTCAAAAGTCGCAACTTAACCCGTCAAGAACGCGCACTAGGTATTTTATACACGCCTGTGCCCTCGGGTAATTACACATTTGTGTACGTTACAGGTAAGACGAATGTCTTATAGTTTAAGAGTCTATAAGGAATGTTGTGAATCGATTGTGATTTGTTATATCGATGTATATTTTTATGAAATAGTATTGACCTGCATCTGGCAACAGTTTGTAGATTAATAACTATATCATAAAAATATACATCGATATAACACACATTTTATATTATAGATATAGTATCAAATAAGGCTTCTATATCCTAACAGGTTTTGCGGGGCAAATCAAAGTGCGTGGTTATTTATTATGATTTTATTTAGGTAGACTGCAAAGTCACATAAACATGAGATGAAACGTCTTGTCTTTTAAAAGTTCTTTCCTCTACTTTTTTTTTAACATTTTTTTTTTCAAAAGGGGTGATGATGGGGTCTCAGCGTGACTCATGTCACCGAGAAATGGAGACATAAAAACCACGACTCGGACAGGAGTCAAATGGGAACAAAGAGAACACTTTTTTTTAAATAACATTTTTAACAAAATATGCTTGTTCTTCAATCTGCAGGACACACGCAGGTTTCGCTCTATTTACCCATTCTTGCTGCATTTGTGAATACCATTAACACTTTTTCCTTACGAATAAATATAACTAAATTTTTACAAATTCGTTTTTCGTGTCTATTAAAATGTCCTTCATTGTTCATAATTATTCATTTTTGTTGTATTTTGTGTATTTAAAACTTCGAGAGGCAAACAAGCGTCAGAAATTTTTGCAACTGGTCATAGATGGGTTAAATACCAAAAGGAAATTTTTAAGAAAGGTATTGGGGGAAGTTTTTTTAACGTTTTAATAAACTACTTTTACTTTATCCTCTTCACTCCCGAAAGAAATCCTACGCATCTATTCCTACAAACATATTTTTCAAACAATTATATATTTAAAAGTATGTTTGTCAAGGAATTTTCAAAAAATGAACGTTTAACATAGGATGAGATGCCCTTCAATGAGGCGGGGTTCTAAATGCCCCTCGTGTAATTCTAGTGCGACAATAATTCCAACTAACCTAACCGTGAAATGATTGGAATTTGAGAGAGGAATAAATAAATATTTTTGGTGTACTATCCGCTCTATCAGTTTTTTCAATGAATGGCCCCTTCTGACATTTGTTTTCATGCGTCCCATAAGTTGACCGTTGATAAAACTTTTTTAGCACGACGTCCGTAATCTGCGTGACTTATGATTTAAAATTACTCCTGATTTAAAAAGAAATGAGGAGCAAAAAAAGTCAAGCAGATTCAGGAGGTCTACCATTCATAAATCAGCTGCTTTGGTATAGGAATTTTTGGAAATCTTGCACTTTTTAGTTTATAATAGAAAAATTAGAATTAAGAAAAATTGTAAACTGAAGTTGTGAACATAGGTCCACGTATGTGTACCACTGGAGCGGAGAGATTAAGTAGCGAAACATACTATTGGGTAATTTTATGTAGTTACAAATATACATTAAGATCATTAAATGTCATCATAAAAATAAAATATAATTTTAACCTTTTGATAATGAATCGAAATTTCGTTCGTAAGGCAAGTTAAATGGTATGAATGAAGAAAAAATTAAAAATGTGTCATAACCTGCCATCGGTTTACCATTCAAACTTCAAACAGTAAGATTTCCATTCGTTCATTTTCTGTTACTGAAATGTTAAAAGAAGAGTTTGCAGAGAATTCTCTCATGGACATGAATCCTTTTTTATGAGTCCCGCTTTAAGTATTTTTACCACAAAAACCCACGATTACTTTAACTACCGATCATTTTAGAATTCTATAATGATAATTTTTGTTAAATTTTTATTTCTTTTTCGCAAAACATTTTTTGTCGAAAATATTACTTGTCAGCTTATTTTAATTATACGTCTTCAAAGTGCAAATGTCGTGACACATACAATGTATAAAACAAAGCTCATGTCGTCGGGGGGGGGGGGGAGGGGGTCCAGTTGCTTCCGTTTTTTGTTGCGCATTTCGGGATCACAAGGACAGACAGCCTCTGCTTGTTGAAAGGAACCCCTCTCTGTGTGCGTCGACAGGTGTGGAGGGGGGCGCGGCATTTCCCACCCTGCCACCGGGAGTCCGATTCTCTTTAATGGTGTGCGGCAGGTGTCATCACATGACATTCATTGTTTAGTTTTTAATCACACCCTCACCCCCCCCCCCTCACCCTCCTTCCCCGCTATGTTTCCGCGCGGCGGACGGGAAGGCCGAACAGGAGAATTTCTTTTCTATAAATAGGAGATATAACTTTCTATATAACTTGGAGGAGATTTAGTTCCTGCTAACCTTTATCTGAGGGAATGACGACCAATGAGAATAATAATGGATGGTTTCAATATCTCCGAGACCCAATGAAGTGTCTGAGTGACGCACACACACGTCCGTTACAATACCAACAATGGGGTACGTTTTCCTTTAAGTGTTGAATGGCGTCACTTACACTCAACTGTCACTATACTAATTATATAAACATACCAAGCAGTTATTGCACTTGTTTTGGGATTTTTTTTCTTCTGATTCCTCATACGGGCCAACATTTTATCGGTGGCTTGTTTTGTGAATATAGAGTTGATTGGTTCATTTACATTTGTTTGTGATTTTGAAGCGATCATTTCCCATTCCAACGTGGAAAGCAACATTTGAGCTCAAGGTCTGTGTTTGTATTATAAAAAAATGCTCAGTTGTTTTCAAAGGAATTTGGCAGATGTAGAGCAGATGTTCATAGACTCCTTCTATTATTAAGTACCCTGGTTGAAATTTTGTTTATCAACACATTTTGAAATATCTATACTTGGAACTACTAGATAAATACTACTGGAAAATGAGCCAATAATTTTTAATTTGTATTTTTTATTTATTTATAAACTTCTCTTACAATTAGTTTCAAAGAGATACAATTTTAAGGAAATATAAAAGTTAAATAATGAATCGTTTAACAAATAATGTGCAGTTAGTAAAAGTCAAGGTTTTAATAAATATGTTTATGCAGTTTGGAGAGAAAAGTCTTGAAAGGATCTTTGCGTTATTTTTCCGAAACGAGTGCGTGTCTTACACTCTAGTATAGACTACATTTTCTAATAAGAATAGATAGTTTGAACATCATAAAATAAATGCATTTCACGGAATTCCCACTACAACGCTCTTTGTGCGATCGAATACGATTTACCTGCGTCTCGAAAAGTTTTCCATCCAACGCTGTCAAAAAAGTAAGGCCGATCTTTTCAAGCAATCGATAACTTAAGGCAATGTTAAACTGTCAGACATACGTCACTTTTTCGCCCACATTAGTACACTGCTCAAAAGAATTAGGGGAATGCCCATTGATTCCATTTGGAATCATAAGCTTGCGATTTTTTTGAGCTCGCTCTTATTTATCGTTAGATGGAAGAATCATGTCTTTTGAAGAATTTAATAATGTTTGTTTTAATTAAATGAATATATGAAAAACATGGTAAAATAAAGTTACCTCCCAAAACATTTTATGAAATAAATGGACCCTAAATTCTTCACGCTTTCATTCTTAGATATTTAAAAATTGATTTGAACTTTGTTTTACAAATAAAGCTTTGAAAAAATTATTGTTATAATTTATTCAAAAGTTATGATTCCAATTTTTGTCTCCTTAAATTTTAGTAAAAAAATTAAGATTTTTCCCCTGTTTTTTACCATTTCATTCTGGATGCATGATGAATCTATTTCACAAATTTTAGTTTTTTAGAATAAAAAATAAGAAGTTGGAACTGAAAGGAACAAAAGTACGGAACTGTACTTTTGTTCGAAAGAACTCTCGGAAAGAACTGTAGGAACAAAAGTACGCAAACCCTAATTGTTGTGAGCAGTGTACATTTCTGGTAAAATGGTTTCATATTTGTATTTGCAGAAAAAAAGCAATAAATCCACCCTGAGGGCTTCGAGTGGGGGTCGTTACTGCCCATTAATCCGGGCTAACTCCGTCTTAAGATGGAACACTTATTTACTTGAGGATTTATTCTCCACGTAATACAGAAAAAAACCTTTTATTTCCTTGTATGCACAACTTTATTTAAGGATTTAGAAAAAACTCGAAACAAAAGTTCATCGAGTCCCCAAAAATATAATAATTATAAACAACGAAAATTTTCTTAAAATGAACTTTTAAATTTAAAAGTTGTTCTCGTGTTGGAATACTAGAGGGATGTACGTTTAAAAAAAATCTGTTACAAGCAATTAAAGCTCCGCACTTGCTTCACCTGCGTTTGCACGCGCCGAAATTCCGTCAGCGCCGATATTTTATTATTTATATATAGATATATTTTATTGCGAGTAGTACGGCGAGACCAACAACCTTGACCAGCGCCCACTGACGTATGTCCAGTGTTTGAATGCGGTTTCCACACTATCTCTTTTAGCCTCTGTCGTTTCAATGTTGTACGCCGCTGATAGGAAGATTTTTACTTCTATTTAATATACAAATGAATGTGACATGCAGTGACAGTTACTATCTCGCACTTTAATTTGATTATATTAATTTTTAATTTATTTTTAATACCTTTTCCCGCTTCCATTGATTACGAGCGAGGAGGGGGTCCTCGCTCGTAATCAATGAATTGTACCTTTTTGAAAAAATCCCATAGTTTTGAAGGTTACATAATAAATACAGGAAGATTTTAAATTTGAACGATAACATGGGTTTTAGCAATCTTTAACGTACTATTTTTGAATAAATCTGCTAAATATACATTTAGAACTCAATAGGGATTTTTTAGGTAGGTCTTGTAGGTTTTTTACAAGGTACAAACTCTTCAGCTTTCTTTTATCTATCTTTTTTTTTCTAAATATCTATAGGTTTTTTATAAAAAATATAATCAAACAATATTGTATGGTAAAACTCCATTGGAGAGAAATTGTATTCGTCTATGGTATGCAAAAGGACCAAACACAAGGGACAAAGGACATACAAATTGCACGGATTTTTTTTATATTTTGGGATTACATAACTAGTTCATTTTTAAAAAGGTTCATTAATATAAATTAAAAAAAAAATTAAAAAATAAAATTGTGTAGTGTTTAAATTATTTCAAATAAGACGGCAATAATTTTAGCAAAATGTGCATAATTTGCATAAATGTGCATATATGCATAAATTTGTTTAAATATTATGAATTTGTTTAAATGTATTGAATATTTTGTCGAAAAAGGACCGCAACACAACATTTTGTATTTTCATTGGTAGTGGATTTAACTAAGTAGTGCAATCGTATTTCTAAAAATATAAATTTTTAAGGGGGTGTTTAGGAGGGACGCTCTCACTTATATCGGTTTCAGATCTTACTGTTTCATGTCTGAGAAGTTCTAACACCGAAATATTTTTTGTATATAATTTTTTCCCCTATTTTTGACTTATTTTTTATTTGATTGCAATTTTGTAATCTACTGTGGGAAGTTCGCAACATTTTATTAAAATAGATTCATTTTACTGTTTTGCTTCATAAAACTCATTTTTAATTTAAAAAAAAAAGGATTTTCGCCCCTTTTCAATAGGCTGTCGATTGTGTCGAAGTTCGTTTTCCTGTTGCTACCACATCCCATTTGTCTGACTAGAAAGGGGGCGTACATCTCCGATCCCTCCTTTGAGACGGCATTTTTACTTTCCGCAATTCAATTATAATGAGCTTTCAAACATGTGCATGCTGATATCATACTTGAAATGTTCGGAGCAGGTTTTCATCACGCCTAATTGCATTAGGACAACAAACAGCGCGATTCAATTACGGGGAAGAAGGCACGAAGGGCGTCTTTTGCAATCCCTGCTCTCCATCTCCGGGGAGCATAATTCTTTATTAATAATTCCTAATGGAGTGCGGAAGAAGGCAATTTTTCATTTCCGATAAGGGGAGGTTTTTCCGATTTCTTGGAACTCTTCGATCATCGTGTTGCCGAATCAAGAAGGGAGAGACATCGTCTGTTCATTAATTGCAATAATTTGAAAGCTAAATAGTTTTTTTTTGGTGCTACGTGGCACTTTTTACGACAAAATGTAACGTCTTTCATTGAGTAGTCAATAGTGTTTGTGATTTTCTTGAGCAACTCATTGTGAACTCGCCGATTTTCGGATGATCTATTGCTAGCCAGACCTGAAGAAAATGTGTGACAAATCGACACACTATGGCATCATCCTTGAATAAAATCTTTTTCGAAAATATGATTTATTGAGCTATTGAAAACTTCAGATTATATTAGAATCAGTAGTAAATGTACTAAAATTAATTGTATAAACTAATTTTATTAAATACACATGAAGTATAGGGTGACTAAAACAGCTTATTTTTTCTAGTCCGACTTCAAAGAAAATACAAGAGCAAACTATTGTACTTTTGAAGGAGGCAAGGTAAGTCCACCATCCCGCTTTTTTTCTCCGAAACTTGCAAAAATACTTTTGAGAGACTGCTCCACCATTTTGCCTGAGTAATCAAGCGCAGCAGGAATTACTTCTCGCACTTCAACCAAAAAAACAGATTTTGACAGGTAAGAGGGTGTCCGACAAAAATATTTTTATATATAAGGATAAGGTGGTTAATCAGTATTTTTTGAAATTTTTATTTCTATTCAAATAAATCAATATTTTTTCAATAATTTATAACTACTTGTGTTTTAGAATAGCTTAAATAACTTTTGGATTTCATGAATATTTTATTATTTGTAATTATGATGCATCTTTCCTAAGGGAATATTTCGGAACGGTTGGCTTTGATTTTTTTCCAAAACAATAAAAGTTATTTATAGCTAAGTTTTTTCCTCTAGACACCATCTTTTCCACTTGACAGTCTTTCAAATAGTGAAAACAAATCCCCAACATTGACTTTCGTCGATTTTCTAAAGCCAACAACTGAATGTAGGCTGCCACATTCGATTTCTCGATTTGGTATATTCGTCATCTACTTAAAAATGGAACCCAGTGACATATTTCTCGGCGTTACCGCCCGAAATGACCGCAAAATAAGCAAAACGTTTCAATGGCCGGCTCGTCTATCCCCCCAGATGTTGGCTCTTGTGAGAGGTGAAAAATGTGGTGTGTATCCCTTCCTTTTTTGTGGTGCGGCGCCGCGAAGACAAATGAGCGGCGCTTTTTTTTCGGCGGAACTGCGCATTCATCTCTCCACTTATCCGCACGCAGGCGGTTATGAATTTTTATGATCCTCACTGGGTGGATCACAATCCATGACAAGGTAGGGGGGTGTTAAGTAGGGGGTTGCGGAGACGCATTTGTTTTGGCGACAAGCTCCCCCCTCCCCTCCCATTTGGAATGCGAGGCCTTCCATCACGGGCACTTTGGTGTGGGGGTGGCCGACCGGAAAAGGTTTCTTTCTTTTGCAACTCTATTTCATTTAGAGATTTCTTTCAAAGTAGATAATTCAGTGTTATAGACAAGCATTTGAGTTTCTCATTCAGTTCAAAAGGAAGGATGTTGACGGACCCTTGTGGACGGAGGTTTCCCCGTATCTGACGAGGCCTGCCTGACATCCTTTTTTCAGTCACATTTATCAAAATGTAGTTCATTTGATTCAAGCTGCCCTGTCATCACCCGTCAGCACTCCACCCAGTTAATAGGAGCGTGATATGACACATGGCAGAGTGCGGCGCCATGATTCATAAAAAAAGGGGCACCCCCTCATCCCTATTTCATGAGGGGTCGCCTCATCTTCCATTGAAATGTCCGAGTAGTGTCTCCTCGACCCCCCCCCCCCCCATTGGGATGAAGTCCACAACCCTCACGACCCGTTCACCATCTTCATTCATGCTTGATGTTTCATGAGATGTTCAGTCCCATTTTAAGTTCTTTTCCTACTACACTGTTGTCAGTACGAACTTAAAATTCTATAGCAAAATCTGAAATATATGTGTTCGGATATGTTCAGATAATTTTATCATTGAAATGTGTTGGAGACAGGGTACTAAAGTCATTCACTATTGATGCTGATATTCACTATATTGAATCCTAATGATGCTTTTAGAAAAATCCCGACAATTTGTAGTCGCAAAATCTAATGTCCACCTTAACGAACGCAGGTTGCCATGGAGTCCAGGTTGTCACGACTATGTTAGTAAAGCTAACGACGAGTGACTCTAGGACTCTATGCAAATATGTATTTTTTGGATGGATAACTCACAATTGGGTAATAATTGCTCATTTAAAAGAAATAAAAATCAAATTTGTAAGAATAGCATTATAGTGGGAGCACAGGTTATATATATATCATTATATTATCCTAAAACATTACCGTGTGTGTGTGTGCTAATCTAAAACGAAGCCAATACAGAAAAAGCAGCCATCAAAAAAAATCCCCGAAAAAGTCGCTATCTTCTTTATCTTGTTTTAAAAAGTAGGATATAACGACAACAGCGAAATGAAAAAGTTTCCGAAGAAAAGGAACACAAATAAATTGAAAAGGGGGATTTGTGTTTTGGAAGGATAAGTCTGAAAAATGAAAAAGACGGATTTACTGAAACGGCGCAAATAAAAAGTCGGAAGTGAAAAAAGCAACGTTACCTTGGTGGAGAAATATTGAAAAGCGTGTGATGCTAAAACTATGGAATATCTATTCATTTATACGAAAGTGGTGAGCGCTCCTAATCCAGGAAAGGGGGCGACTTTCCTCATAAAATCGAGATTACCGAAGATTTTCGCTGCGCAAAGCTGCGATTATTTTGTTCAGATGAAAGGAAATAAAAATTCTCGGGGATCTTTCACTTGGAGTGATTTTGCTAGAGCCGGATGTTTTGTTATTTGTTGATGAGCTCATAAAAGAGTTCATTGTTGGGAAAAAATCCGAAATTCCTTAATTTCTATGACAAAAAAAAATGACGCGAAAGGTATAAAATAACTGTAGTTTCGATAAAATTTAACATAATCCGATAGCGCTTATTTAAATATTTTGCTTCAGAATAGAAACATTCCTTTACTAGAAAACACAATCTTTTGCAGAAAAGTGGGAAAGTGCACATTTTTGTATTTGTTACTAGTTATTTTGAAATACAATATCAATATTTTATACATCTAAGGAATTTATCTGATTTCTGCATCTCACCAATCGCAATTTTTAGATTTTTTTTTATCTTGTACGCCACCTTTTCCTTTTCCAAAAAACATCAGGAAGCATATTTCAGAACATTCTCCACTTTTACAAAATAATGTCACGAAGAGTGCGCCGCTTTAAAGTGAATAAACACGGTTCTATACTTTAGGAATAGTTTTGCCAAAAGTTTCTATTCCCATATTTCATTAAATACCCAGCATCACGAATACTCTCTTAAACAAACACTGTTTGATAATTTACGTGTATAATAAGAAGAGATAAGCGAAAAGTTTTTATTTCGAATGTAGATTTTCATGGTTGTCGAAATCCGCTTGATCGCGTCTTGCTGCCTTTCTGTCAAGCCGGTGGAGGCTTCTCACTTTGGCGCCCACAATTCGATTAGCCCCCGCAGACACAAAACAGCAGAAGGGTCGAGATTATTTATGCAAACACCCCCGCCATCGTTTGCTCCTTCCGATGCTCTAATCGGGTTAGCGGCTGACATTTATTGGAGGGCTGCGCTGACAGCTACGCCGCGCATGGCATATTTCACAAACAGAATTGAGCTGCGGATCATTTTTTTAAATACCTCTTTAACTACCGAGTTGTTTTGAGACAAAACAGCTTTCGAATTACTTTATTCTTCATATTTTATTTTATAGAAAAATCTCTTTTGACGCGTACCAAATCCAATCTTGTGAGTTCTGAATTTTTCTTTTATCGTTCCTACTTCTCCCCCGCTTTTCTCCATGCCATCTCTTCACGCCAACAATCTTCCAAGTTCGATTCTAGCAGCTGTTGGTTGGTTTTGTGGCACTCCACATTATTGTGAGATCTTTTTCCGACAACTCTGGACACGAAATCACCAAAAAAGTGTTTCACGTCTTTTTACAAAAAAATGAACATTTTTTTTACGGATATGATTTTCTTTTTTTATGTCCCTTTTTCGGCAATCTTCAGATAAGAAGGGCGACACCTGAGATGCGGCTGCCACCAGGGGCTAGAAGTGTTCTGTTGTCGCCCTACGAATCCGAAAATCAACAAATATACAACACAAAATTAATTTTCAAATAGATTCCACCAAGAGAAAATAAGAGGCTATTTCAATGATTTATTATGATGATTGTACACAAATTTTAAATTTAATGTTGCGAACTTAATAAATTGTGGCAAAATATTTTAAACAAAAATGCAACATTTGGTTAAAAAAATTCAAAAGGAGGGCCTCAGCCAATGAAACTAGACCCCATATGAGTCCTTTCCAGAAAATCAAAATTAAGATTTGCACAAACAGAAAAAAGCAAAAAATAATGATAAATAAAATAAGTCATTATTAGCCATGGATATTCCATTTATATCTGCGATAATGGCTATTTATGCAAATAATAAACATACTTAGTTTAACATTCTGTTAAAATCAAAATAATCTAATCACGGCAAATATTTTTTCGTCAGGATTAATTATTTTCGTTTACGGGGTTGGTATATGACAGCAATTTAAGTCAGAGACACGAAACACACTGCAAAATGTGTGATGAAACATGTGGGAGTCAAAATCAATAACTGGCGCGACAAGTAGGTTTTTTTAAGTGTCAAAAAACGAAAAATCTCTTCGTATGAAGGTTACTTTGTAAAGGTTGCTACTGGTGGCATTTCTGAACAAATCGTAATCCAGGGAAATATGCAATAATTTTTTTTAGCAAATTGAGTTATACCTATTGGCTCTTAAAATACTATACCCTGTTCTGATAATAAAATTCTTATATTTAATTCGAAAAATTATATATTTAGGGGTAACACTCGTGACATTGAATGAAAATGTGCCACATATTCACTTGATTTTTCTCAAAAATCTCAAACGCTATTCAAAATTGGAATCATATTGTCAACATCAAGAAGAAAAAATATTCTTTTAGGCTATTGCTAATTAAGGATAAAAAATATTTGCGCAATAATAGTAATACTTCTTAGGTAACACTCGTGACAAGTATACCCGGGAACAAATTTAAACTAAAATGCCATAATATTAATGAAATACACACTAAATGCAATAATATTAATAAAATACAGACTTATTGCATATATTTTCGTTCATTCAAATGGGTATTATTTAATGAATTCATTTAGCATCTTTTTTAATTCTTATTTGGTTGTATAAAAAATACCAATTTAAGATAGAAATTGGATAGACGCAATTTTCTCTTCCTTCACAGCTAAAATTTTATAAACTAATATTAAATAATCATCTAAATCACATTTGCATGATTTACACAGTCAGAAGTGCTAATAGAGAAAATTCAATATTTTTATTTGTTGCGCAATTGAAAGCAACTGGTAAAAAAAACCCTTCATGTTCCGTTGAATTCCACACTGAGAGGAGTCTTGAGCCTCTCCAGCTTCGGTCTGGTTGGGGTCAGCAAATGAGGAGGATAGTTGACACATGTCGGGCAGACAAGGTAGAAAGGGCATCTCTTTTCATGAAGGTGGCGTGTCTCCGCCGCCCCCGCTACTCTCTGCAGTATTCAGATTGCCTGCCCCCTCCCCCCATTTTAATATAAACTAAGAACAGCGAGTCATTACAAAATATTTTTTTTAATGTTTTAATTGCATGCGATACAAATGTATACAGATAAAAAAAATAGAAATGAAGTGCAGTCGTGACCTTTGATAGTAGAACATCCATTTTCACTTTGCAACTCAAAAGCAACTCCATCTTGAAGCGTCATCCGTTTAGATGGAGGGGGATACTCGGGAAGAGAGGAGAGCGAGTTTTCGAAACTTACCAGATGGTCGCACGCTGATCTAATCCCATCCGCAGTGTAGAGCCGAAACTGTCTTGTCATTTTTAAACAATACTAAGTTTCCTAGGTACTGTAAGTTTGTTGTATTTGTAAACATACTGCACAGACACACATTTATCTTTGGATTTTGTCGGGAATACATTTTCTCACAAAGTAAACATTTTAACTATTACTTTAAACATTCATAACATTTTTCAGTTCTTTCAGCCCGCTTTGAAAAAAAAATTCCACCTGTTTTTTACTGCTCCATTTTGCACATCCAATTTTCGGACCATGTCTTAGTCAAATTGAGCTTTTAGCTACGATTATGGCCACCTTAATGAATTTGAATGCTTTTTGTGTCATCTGAAATCAAAATGTGAAAGCTCTCCTTTTGTCCAATGAACGGTACAGACAGTCGAATCTCGAGAAAACGCGATATTTCACGTTCACTGAATGGCTTCTTAACAGGAGGGAAACTGAAAGCAAATCACGTGACTTAAAAAACTTTGAATACTTAAAATATTTCAAATTACACTATAACTATTTTTAATGAATTTTAATAATATTGCATACAGTTTATTCTTTTTAGAACAATCATTTAAAAAATCATAATATTTTTTCGGGGGGGGGGGGGGGGATTTTTTTTACGAAGAACTTTATTGAAATACGAATAACTTGGAATATCTTAGCTGCCAAGGGACCGCAGAGCCCTTTCATAAAGTTACTATAAAATTGAAATTTGCAAAGAAAATCAATAATCTCATGACACATGACACCATACATTTCTGATAGGATATTTAACTAATCTAATTAATTTACTTTATTCTAAATTATAAATATATATGTCTAAAATTTACGTTTATGAAAAAAAAATAAGTTTACTCGTGAATTACTAAGTTCTTGGTTGAAATAATCTATTGTATACGAATGGAATCTAAACAAGGCTATTAAATATAGATTTAAACTTTAACTGTGCAATGCTAATCCCACAGCAGACAGCATTGACCATATTGAGTTACTTAAAAAATAACATCACATAAACCGCCTGATCTATTTTGAACTCTACAGAAATTAAACACTATAGTCATCCTAATAATGTTATGGAATTTCACATGCATAAAATCCATATTTCATAAAGAACAATACATTGATGTAACATTAAATTAGATAAATGATTTCATTTCATCGAAATTAGCCCTTAGACTACACTGTAAAAAAATTTACTGAACTTACTACTTAAAACTTACTACTTACTCGGGAAAAGTACTGGCAGCAGAGTTGCCGGGACTTTTCCGTTTCGTTAAGTATTTTCCCGTGTATCTACATTCCGTTCCGTTTCTTATTTCTCCGTTGTTAAAGTTTTTCATTTTGCATTTTCCCGTGTTTCTACTTAAGTTCCGTTTCTTATTTCTCCGTTGTTAAAATATACCATTTTGCATTTTCCTCTGAATCTACTGAAGTTCCGTTTTTTATTTGTTCGTTTTTAAAGTTTCCGTCTTGTACGTTTCCGTGAATTTAGTAAGTTTTCAGTTTGGTATTTTTCCGTAATTTATTTATTCCGTTATTTTCTGTTTTTTTTGCTAATAAAATGTCAATGGCACATAACAGTCAGAAAAATCTCAAAGTTTCGAAGATGTTTTTATGCGTCTTTTCACAACAATGCAGCGAAATTACGGGAAGTGCTTTTTTAAAATTTGCCCATAAAGCTATTTTCGGTACAAAAAAAATTAATTTAACGTTTTGAAAAAATTAAAAAGCACTTATAAAACAAGATTTTACCTCATTATAACAATTGCGAAAGAGGACGAAAAATATGCATAGTTTTCTGAGATTTTTCTCCATAGACATCATTGTTGGGTGTTACTGCTGTATGGTATCGGTTCTCCAGGAAATTCAATTTATCATTTTCGTATTTTTACCAATATGAAAAGTTGAAAAACTGCAATATTTTTATATATTTAGAACTAAACATATTTTTCCCTTCAAATTTCAGAAATATTCGCTACCAAGTTCAATTAAACTTGTTAAAATACATTGCAGACGAAACATTGATTAATAAATTTTTCAGTATAAACAATTTCTTATTTATTTCAATTTATTATAATAACAAATATATTATTTATACAGATATAGAGCAAATCTGACTTAAAAATAGGCATAATTTGAGATTGATTTCCCCTGCATATAAGAGAAGTTAAAAATTATATGGTCCTTTTTACAGCAAAATTAATTCTCAGGTTGGCAAATTTATTATTAAGTTAAGAAATTCAAACCTCTAACATTGCTTTCTTGAAAATTTTATCTACAGTTTAAAAACTTTGTCCAATTCATTTATTTGATTTGCTAAATTAAAAACTTTTTATTATGAATAAGAACTGTAAAATAATAAATAAGAGTTTTTCTCAAATACTTGCAACAAAATACAACTTGCATACATTTTTAGCCTACTTTTCTTTTTTTAATTCGAAAGAATTTAAAAAATGAAAAAGTAGGTATTGACATGCGGTCGATGTCCGTCTGTCTGTCCGTACCCCCCATCCAAAATCGGTTCTATCAATCGGATCTAAAAATAATTTTTTTTTGTTAGAAAGCTATGACGTCAGAGACCGAACTTTCATACTACCGCCTGTCTGTACGTCCGGACGGACGTAAATCTACTATCTGTCAGCGAATTTCCCATTGAATTAGCATTGAAATTCAATTTTGAGTCATTTAAATCACTGTTGCCAAATAAACAATGGCATGAGAAACTTTATTTAATTAAAAATATTTGAAGCAAAATAATTTTTTCATGAATCAGTTTGGAATGACGTCATAAAATTTAGCACTATGTGATTCTTTGATTGTTCATGCATTGTTTACTAAGGAAGCGACAAGGCATATTTTTTGCATACAATAATGCTTAGTTTTAATTTACATTTCATATTTTTAATGTAGTTTGGAGTAGTTTCATTACTTTTGTTATTAATAAATATTGAATTATTCTTTGAACTACAAATAAATCGTGCAGACGATACATTATATTAAGTTAATTTGAGAAAGAATATTAAGGAAAATAGTTGATTCTGGCTTTTAGAAGTTTAAATTATAGCTGGATGTTGTGTTTAGTGATTTTTTTCGAATGTGTATAAATCTACGGTAGAAACGGTTGTTGATGATATTTACTGTAAGGAACCTAGTTGTTTTCCTATTACAATTTCAGTACGTATTTAAGTAACAGGAAAGTAGGCTATTTTAGTTCTTTAAGAACTTCTTGTTTATTTTCTTGAACATTTTATCTACAGTTTAAAAACTTTGTTAAAGTCATTAATTTCATTGGCTAAATAAATAATTTTTTGGTTAATGACGCTGGTTTTCTTTGTCCGGTTTGGCTTAGCTTTGATTCCTCTTTTCGGATTAATATCCTCAAGACACCTAATAAAAGATAAAATAGTCTTAAAATTAACAAATAAACTCATTAGCATAATTGTATATACGTTAAATGCCCCATCTAACATAATTTTCAAAAACCACAACACAATTTTAAATTTGCCCGTCTGGTGGCTGAATAAATAGTGCTCTGGGCTTTAGTTCACTGGGAGCAGGATTGAATTCCCATCTAATTAAGCCTTTAATATACAAAAAATTACCATAGAATGACAAACCAAAACCAAAGCAACACAAGTTTGAATTTCTATGAATTATACTTAAATAGTTAGACCTATGATATTTTTATTAAGAAATAATAACACAATGTATCATTAATAAATTTTTTTTAAGTCAGTAATTTTTTTTTTGGCATTGCATACAAATATCAAATTATATTACTGATCAAAATGTCTTAAATTCAGACAACGAAGTGTCTTAAACGGATGGCACTATATCCAGACCCTAAATCGCGTCTGAAAGCTTAAAACACTTGGTGATGTCTTAAACAGCTGCGTTTCAGACGCTTATTGCGTCTGAAAACGGGTTTACTTTCAGACATTTCT
Source organism: Oedothorax gibbosus (assembly GCA_019343175.1). Lineage (NCBI taxonomy): Eukaryota > Metazoa > Arthropoda > Arachnida > Araneae > Linyphiidae > Oedothorax > Oedothorax gibbosus. The sequence goes on from CM033279.1 coordinate 350,100, forward strand.
TGATGTCTTAAGGAATGGGAGCTGTAGCCATGTCTCCCAACCGAAGTCTTACCTTTGTGTTAATCCAATGGAAAAAGAATTATTTTCGAAGCTAATTTTCTACGACCGCCGATGTAATTAGGCTTAGAAAACAATTTTTCCATTCGATTAACACAAGAGAAAAAGACTTCGGTTTAGAGACTTGGCTTCCGCTCCCATTTCCACCTAACCTAATATAACGAAATATTACAAGAATTTTAAAAATTACTTAAACGCTTCTGCAAGCAAGTCAAAACACGGTCAAAATGTGCTACCACCGTGTTTACGGAGATAAAGTTCACTCAGTTTTTGTATAGTGAGAAACTTCAATGCTTTTTTAAATAAATATTTAATTATGACAAGTTCATTCCATGTTATTTTAATGTGGTAGACTAAATTATAAAATTATTGCAGAACATTTTAGATGGAAAAAATAATGTAAATGTTTTTTTCTAAACATTCTTTAAATTGAAATATAATCAAACCATTATTTTAACAGAATAGCTTTCAGAAATATGTTATCACAACCATAAGATATAAAATTATATTTAATTACTAACTAATTGTTAATTACGAATTGTTTATTTACATTATCATCAAGAACTACTGTTGACATGTACACGTTTACACTTGTGAATAACTGGGAACAACAACTGCAAGGGGTTTGTAACAGGGTTTAAATAAACATAGATATTTGCATAAAAGAAATAGCTATTGTACAATGAATTGGATACATTAAATTTAAGCTTGGTTGAATACTATTTTGGTTTGTTTGAGGGTTTAAGAAAAAGGTTGAGGTAGTGGAGTAGAACTTGAGATTTAATCTTGGCTGGTGGCTCGCCACACAACCAATCTACTACCACTGTAAAATATTACTGTCACAATAACATATTTATTCAAAACTTGAAAGCAACTATCTTAACCCTTTCAGTCCCAGTGATGCCATTTGGCATCATTTTTCTGATCATAATTTTTAAAAAATAATAGGGCTGACATCTATTGGAATTAGTAAAAAAAAATTCTAATAGAAACAAGTTTGAAGAATCGAATGATGTGCTTTTTGATATCATAAACGGCTATAGATGATCAGAAAAAAAATTCTAAAATAATAATGCCAAATTGTCATTGGGACTGAAAGGGTTAAAAGGAAAAAGAGATTATAAAGTATTCTCAACTGTTTTTCTTTTTCAAACAAGAAATAACTATAAATAATTCTATAATAATATACGTATTGGTTGAATGAAGAAACCAAAGAATTTTTAGAACACATTTTTATTTTAACACAAAAAAGTAGTAAGGTAGTAAGACTTACCTTAATTTAACATAATAATCCAAACTTTTTCCAACAAAAAATGTAATTTCACTATTTATAACACACATATTTTTAAAATACACTTTGCGTAACATTACGTTTGAAATTATAGAATATTGAAATGATAAGACCTCGAAATAATACAGCGAAAACCACTGTTTCCTTCTGTAGAATAACGAAAGTAATGAACAGATGTTTGACACCCGGCTCATTTTCACTGCATTATAACTTCGAACATGTTTATTTTTCTTTTAAACTCTTTGGTTAGACATCATCTGTCGTCGTAATATGGTTCTGTAGAACAAACTCCAACTTAACAATTTCAGCTGCCGGTAAAAAGTCATAACAGAATGTAATGTTTTAAAATCGTCCTTTTTTATTTTTAAGTTGGCTCGAAACATTATCTGACAACGTTTTACAATTTTTACTATTTCTTTTAATCCATATTCTATCAGCTGCCGATTCTGTCGACTTCATCGAGAGAAAACAAAAAAAAATATTCTTTTTGCAAAAAAGAGGAGTTGAGCAGTACCATGCAATCTTCAAAAGTTTTTTCAAACGATTTACAAATATTTAAAGTTGCTTTAAAAAACTATATTTTATTATTTAAAGTGTTCGAATCATATTTACATTAACAACTGTTTGTTTTACATACTGTTTGCATTTTTAATTTGCGAATTTTACGAAGTCGTTTGATTGGAGTCTCTCAACTGCAAAAAGTTCTTTAACTGCGTTAAAGCTCAATTGTGTGTAGTGTAAATATGCAGTTAAAAAGCAGTAGCAATAGGTATACAGAATTTCGTTCTATCTAATTATCTAATATTCGTTCTATCGTTCTATTTCTTCTATCTAATATTCCAATAAAGGCAATCAGTTTTGCTATTAAAAGCATACAATTTATTGTTCTGAAATGCAAAATTTAATATTCTAGCTGCTTGTACGTACTATGGATTTTTATGTTAAGCCTAACGAAACTTCCGTGAATCCGCCATTGTTAAGACACTTTTTCATGTCTTCAAAATAAAGTAGGATTCGCGTCTGAAATGACTTCGCGTCTGAATCTGAAAACGTCTTAAACTGGCCGTTTTCTGTCCTTTTCAGTCATCAATGGTGTCTTAAATGACTTCACAGGATTTTTAAGATACGTTATGATGTCTTAAATAATGAAGATAGTTAGCATTTCATACTCTTAATGGGCCTGAAATCACGTTTAAAGCACGTTAATCACGTTCTCTTTTTGGTCATAATTTAAGACAGAATGATTTGCTGTGTACATATTCAGGTTTGTGTGCTTGATCAGATACCCGCTTATAAACCTTCGTCCAGTAAGACAGACACAGACAGAATTTTTACTGACACAGAGGGAGAAGGTACACCCAGGGCGAAGTCGGGAATCGAACCCGCACCCATTACGGAGTGCAGACTGTTAGCGTAATGGGCTGGAGATCCAACCCACTAGGCCATCCGAGCCCCAAAAAAGTTGTTACAACAGAGCTGCTAAACAACGCTACTAAAACTACTACAACAAAGATGCAAAGTGTCATTTTAAATACAATGAATTGGGTTCCAGATAATATATTGGTACACATTTTGAAAATTACGAATACATCGTTCTCATTTCTAAGCCTTTTTTTTTAACGTTCCCTTCGTATTTTAGCGGCCTCAGTAACCCACGGTCTACCAAAAGGATCCTCAAGGTGGAGATGAGTTACCTCGGCTTATATAGTACTATTAGCGTTGTAATCTGGAATAGTGGTAGGAACGTGGCTGTAAATCAGCGCCACCTAGTAGTTGATTGCATATTGTGGTTGCGTGTGTGGTGAGCCGCCACAGTATAAACGATGCTTTACTGTATTAATGAAAGTCATCAGGGTAATACATTTTTTACGGAATAGTAATCACATAATTTAAAATGATAACAGTTTCAAACTCAGTTATATAATACTCACCTCTATAATCACTAGAATGCGGGAAAACCACTTTGAAACCTACTACCACTATTGTTATTCGCTTCGCATTCGACGATGAACGGCGTCGCCCATAGATGCGTTCTCTTTCCACACTTAGCGTAGTTTTCGGCGATATCGAAAATATTTCAAATTTAATTATATAAATACAGTTGAGCCCGGTCATAAAAAAAGTTTAATTTTAATTGATAGCTGGATGCTTTTCTAAAAAATATTTCAAAGAAATAAATAATATTTCGTAAAACAGGTATTTGATGTTCGAGTTTCGATGTGTGTATTCTTGTGAAAGCATTATCACTAATTCTACGATAGGGTAATAAATGTATGGCAGCTCTAAAACGGGAAAATTCCGTTTTCATCTCTTCGCTCGTGGTTTACGGACTGTTTCCTGTTTTAGAGGGAAACAGTCCGTAAACCACGAGCGAAGAGATGAAAACGGAATTTTCCCGTTTTAGAGGGAAAAAAACCGTAACGGGAAAGTTTCGTTAAAATCAGTAATATTTTCTCCTGAAATGTCAGTTTTTTTTAACAATGTACACATATTACTGTGGATAATGAGAAAACAATCTAATTTACATTCATGTAAGATGGCAAAATCGGTTAGTTAGTCTAAAGATTCAATTATTAGATCTAGTTGTTGGAATGTCTCTTAGGAACACTTAAAAGATAAAGGTGTCTCTTCTTTCTTGTTTTCAAATAAAAGTTTACCACCTTTATTCTAGCAAAATCCATCCTATGCAACCCTCAGATTTTTCATGATAGAAGTTATATTTTCGTTTTCTGATTAGGGGCGTCACCTGATTGTGGTTCTAAATTATGACGCCCGTCGCCAATAGCCCTCGTGTAGCTCTAGTGCGACAATAATTCAAACTAAAACTAAAACCTGATTAGGGGAATTCGCGATTTCACATTCAGACACTTTGAATACTATTGAAGGTCAATGACATCCCTCTTGATTTCGGCTATTTGTGTTTTCAGTTGTTTGTTTTCTTAGGCAAGTTGATCATTTTCTTTTTTAATATTTTAAAATTCTTCTTGGAGATTCTTATTTGGTGGCACTACCTCTTTTAATATCTTTGAGTTGAAATCCAAACTTGTTTTGAATTCTTGTAGCCTGTTAAGCATTTCCTTTCGGAAAGATTTACTCGAATCCGCAACTGTCGACGATCCACTGGACTCTTTACAAGAAGTTCAAGAATTGATGGTTTCTTTTGAAGCCTTCTTGAAATGTGCTTCACGAAAACCGCAGCAATAAAGTGTTCTTACACATTTTACAGCTAATACAATCTGAAGTTTCACTTATCACCTACAACTTACGCAACTCGTAGGCATTTTGTTTGCTAAGTTTTATTGTGACGACTCGGGCAAATATTACTTTGGAAATAAAATGTGTTATTTATGCATTAACAGAAAATATGCATTTTTTTCTAAATATAAAATAATAATAAACCCAAAATAGACTTTTGAATAGTTTTGATTTAGTGACTAAAAAATGCCAATGCAGTCTCAAACTTGAAGTTCCAACATTATTGTACCGTTTTTATACAAAATTCAACAATACTAATTTGTTTCTTGACTGTATTCTTTATATATTAAAATCATTAATCAGTTTTTGATAGTGATTGTCTCTTGAACGCAAATTTAATGTCTTAACTTTGCATTCATTGTAATTTCATTTATGAAACTGAAACATTTCATGAAAGCATTTACAGCATTTGGTAAACTGGATAATAACCTATAGGGTTAAACATTTAGGCCCATTTCAGGCAGAACATGGATTTTGAATTTAATTAACATTTACAAAACAACTACAAATAGATGGAAACTTTTGTTGGTAGTGTCTAATTCTTGGAACAGCTTGGACATTAAGAATTCCCGTTAAGCTTTGTGTGGGTAATATAATATTTGAAACTTTGTACCTTCATAACCATGCATGTTATTCTAAAACCAGATGCAACGTATTTAAATGTAAATGGCGAGCCTGGCGTTGAATACCAATTATTCACATTCACAGCACAACAGAAGTAAATCAGTTTTCACAATTTAAACGCTTGTGAGTGACGACGTTTCAAGAAAATTTGCTTTCATTTTAAAATTCAAATGTCACATTATGATATAAACAAGAATACAAAGTCGCCAGTTCATATAAAGTAGATGAATACATTAAAAAAAAACATGGCGGAATGTAGTTGCGAGTTATGAGTAGTACACTTTGTTGCGAATCTTTTGAATGATCCATTTTAACTTTTATTATCTGTTCTGTATTTCGGTTCATTTTGTGAAGTCATCAAGAAATGAGGAAAGCGATTGTTAATCGTTGGGGGAGGGAGACAAAGGAACGTCTTCAAGTGTTCATCCAGAAAGTACCAATCATCTGGACATTCATTCACAGAAACAAGTCAGTTGGACGTGAAACATCTGACGGCCAAGCGAGGCAACCTTTTCATATGCATTCATTGATTCTTTGGGTGTTTGGGGCACAAAATGAACAATTGAACTTCAAACAAAGGCAAGATGCAACAGTTTCGAAATATCTTCATCTGGTTCTTTTCGGATGATCCAGATGACTCGCTTTGCGGAACATAACTCGTGTGTCGGTGGAATTGATATGTCGATTCAAAAGTTCGACTCGTTCAAATGCGACGGCGTCAACCTACTTCGGAACGATTTAAACACGGTGTAATTAGAATTCTTTAATCACCAGAGAATATCTGTTGGATGCGAAATTAGCGTTCATGTCGTCGCGACGGGTTTCTGAATATAAATGTCCTCTTAAAATCAACGTATTGTTTTATCTAAATTTAAAATGACATTCCTAAATGAATTGCTAGATATGGAACAGCTACAAATGCGCCAGACAGGCATGATCAGCACGGGAATTCATTCGTTTGCAATTCAAAGTTTAAAAATGAATTCGAATAATTTCTTTCTACTTCTGGGAGGTCCCCGAGTACTTACTGAGCTTGTGACATTTACAATTGATATGCGTATTCAAATATTTTAAATTATCTTCTGGATGTCTTTCTTTATCACTAAGATGTCAGAATTTTTTTTATTTCCTATTAGAATAATGATAATGTTGTTTACTTAATTTATTAAGAAATTTATTAAGGAATTGGCAAAAAAATGGCCATACAAAAATAAGCTTTCTGCTGAAGTTTATCTCAATATTTATTTAGAAAAACTTCAGTAGAAAGCTTTTGTATGGATGAATAAAGACCATATTGCTGAACAGTTTAAGTCGGACAAATTAAGTCACACGAAAAGCAATTTTAAAAACTTTAGCGTTAACAAATAGAGTGTTTATTTGTAAAGGTTGCTTGTTTGAAAACCAATAAAATCAACCAACAAAATAACCAATAATGGTTAATGGTATTCACAAATGGGTCTGTGGTTCACCAAGTCAGGCCGTCAATAAACATTTATTTCAGCAAAATATTTATAAAATGCATAGTACGTTTTTTAATAAAATGATGAACTTAATCTAACCTAACTGAAAAAGACAGCATCCAAAATAAACAATAATAAACCCAAAAGGTAAATGTGTGCGTCTAATAACACAGAGACGCGATCCGTATTTATATATAAAAACACAAGTGATTTAGTAAGCAAGCACAAGCTTCAAGTAGCTTTTAGCAAGTATTCAAGTTACCGTTAAGTACAATCTGTCACAGTTTCGAGACATGCCAGCCTCCCGTGACTACGTTTGCGCTATAGACATAGCTTAAAAAATACATAAATTAACATGAGTGTGCTAATGTGATACAGTTTTACTCTGAATGTGTCATAAATCTGAAATTATTTGTTTGGCCAAAATAACCAATAAGTTCGCTCTTCGTTGGTTAAAAACTTTAAATGTGTAGTGTTAGCAGATATATATGTGCTGTATTTTTGACGGATGAGATTGGAGAATTATTACAATTTAATTGTTTCGCAACTACATATGAAGCTGTTTTTGCTATTGGAAATATACATTTCAAAGACCCTTTCTAATCTTTCCCATTCTTCGGGGCTCGTCGATTCGAAACACGTGAGTAGTCGGAGCTAAGAGAAAGAAGCGCATTCGAAGTGAATGAAAGGAGGAACAACACGCGATTATCTCCTCGGGAGCTTTTCATTCCCGGATTCACAAAAATATAGAATCGGGAGGGGGGCACTTAAAATGCGATTTCTCCGTGCACTGAAGTGATTTCAAGAGGCGCTTATCATCCAATCAGGTGCCCGGGAATCATGTCGTCAAATGGCACGAAAAGAGAAATCTGCATGCGGATTTCATTTTCAGGATTTGAACGCCCCGTTTTTTTTTCCTGGGCGCACAACGGGGAGGAAAAATGTTTTGATATATTTTGGGTTGTGGCGTGCGTGTTCCGCATGCGATTTGGGAAAAAAGTGGGGTGTTTTTTCGTTGGTTAACACGTTGCAGTGCTCCCTTTCTTGTTGTGGTTAGTGGTCCGAGAAGACTACTCGCAACAGGGGAAAAATAATTCAGAGTATAGTCTAAAAAAAAGTGAATACTTTCAAAAGTGGTACAAATCCTATTGAAATACTGTTCACATTTAAAAAAATTTTATTCCTGTCGTCTCTGTGGTTTCCACATTGCACTTAGTTGCACGAAGGATCTCCACAACGTTCCATTATCGTATGATCGATATGTATATAAGATATAAGTCGACTACTTAAAAAAAAATTCCAGTGGAAGAACAGGACAGCCAAGTAGGATTCGACTAACCCCACGCATGTGACACACTTAAGAGAAAACTTTGAAAACTACTGTAGAATATAAAATGTTATATTTTTTTGTAATGCTGCATCTTAGAAGGACATTTGTGTCAATTTTTCTAATTAGCATTCATGCTCTGATTTTAATTTTTGAAATGGTGAAATTTTTAAATTGGCCTTCTGTCGACATTACTTGACAATCCTAACTCGCAGGAGGTATCTTAAGTTAAATACTGTTCAAGTGTGTTTCTCGTAGTCCTCGCAAGATAAAAGGAAAGACGCTCGTAAAAAGAAGTGTTTTCCAACTTTTGGCAGCCTGCGTTGGTCTTTCCTTAATAAAATGGCGTCTTTCTCATTTTCCACTCGTACATTCGTATTTAGAGAAGATTCTTCTCTTTATTACTCGTACACAGCGTTCTCCATGTGTGGCGATAGTGTCCACGTGTGTAACTTCAAGGGGAAAAAACCCACAAATTGAAAACATCCAATGAAAAAAATAGCGCAATCTGTGAATGATTTGGGAAACTACATAAGATAATTAATTTTTTAATAAATTTTCAGTGTATATATATCCAAATTTTGTTAATAGAAATATATTTTTTATGAAAAATGCTATGCACATTTTTTGCATTAAAAAGTTTACTTTAAAAATATAGATTTTATTAAATATAATTAACATTTAAAAATACTCTTGATTCGATCCAAGCTTTATGGTGTCTCTGCCTATGGTATTGCCTATGGTAAGTATTTAGACTCCATTCATCACCAGAGTCTGAGGTTGGCTTCTGGGGCTTTTTGTACATCTCCAGTACAAAGCCTATATGTTCTGTGCCCATCCCTGCAACATCGTCGGGAAAAACTCTCATTAGCTGCCGATTTCAATATAAAAAGTAATCATAATCACCTTTTATATCACCAAATTTTAAATCCAAAATTCCAGCAGGTCTTTTCTAATAAAGTCATTCATTCCGACCTTCTCACTTCGTATTAAAGAGTTCTTAGATAACCTTGATCTTGATGATTTTAGGGTTTTTAATTTTAACGATAATTTTTCACCCTGGGAAGAATCACCTGTACATATTCATACCATCATTAATTTTAAAAAAATCATTAATGCCTGACTCTGCTTTTGAACAAATTTTTAGCATCGCTTTTTTAATTTTTCTCTTAAACCAGGGTTCACTGATGGTTCCACGTCTCTGGCACATGTTGGTTCTGCAGCTGTTTTTAATGACATAACAATAGCAGAAACACTTCATCCTTCATGCTCGGTTCAGAAATATATTCCATTTATCTTGCTCTCCATCATATTGCAGATCAAAATTGTAAATCATGGATCATCTATTCAGATTCAAAAAGTGTGCTAGATGCCCTCTGTAATTTTTCATATAAATCCCATCCATTCATCTCAATAGTTGTAAAGCTCCTTTATAAGCACAATAGTTTTCAAATGAGTTTCTGCTGGCCTTGTTGGTATTCCGGGCAATGAGGTCCGCGCTGCAAAGACTGCTAGTCAAAGCAGCCCCTCAATTTGCCCGATGCCAAACTGGCTTGTGCTTATTCCATTAAAATAGTGTGGCAAAAAGAATGGGGCCCGCTTACTGAAAACAAATTTCATAACATATCTCCATCTATATCATGGCCATTTCTTCCATCACCGAGCAGAAGGCAGTGCTGGCACGCCTCCGGATTTGGACAGACGAGACTTACCCATGTGCATCTTCTGCTGGTAGAAGATCAGCCCATATGTGTCATGTGCAATGTTTCAGTGAGTGTTCACCATATTTTAGTAGACTATCCAGCTTTTACACTGAGCAGGCTTAATCATTTTAATATTTTAAACCCGTCTATCCATTACATTTTATGTCATCTCCCATACCATACATGCCTTGTTTTCTTTTTTAGTTGATATTGGCTTTTATTCTTTGATTTAGTGTCAGTTTTTTAAATATCATGTGTCTATTTAAGAACCATTTTAGCCTTTTATCAAAATCTAGTGGTTTTCAAATCATTCTTAAAGGTTCTGTGTTATTTTTATGTTCCATTTTAGTATTTTAGAATTACCTAGTGTTTGGAGCAGCATGGCCTTAGATGCCCTTGCGCCATAACCCCCCCCCCCCCCCAAAAAAAAAACCCATCTTATTAAAAAAATATATATATTATGGATTCATCCAGGACTGATTATTTCTTATTTAAATAATCATTTTTTTAATCATAATTTTTTTAAAAAATAACCTGAACTTTTTACTCCTGTTCATTTAAGTGAGAACATATTTTAATAATTTATACAGCGATTAAACATGTTGCACCATCTATACAATAGCAATACACTTACTCCGGTTGCACACATTGCCATTACTTGACTTCATTGTCATCGCTTAGTCGTGTCTTCTGATTTTGCAGTCAGTCTCCGATACTCCTCCCTTCATCCCAATGGGTCATTCTCTGTAAAAGAGACAAATCGATGTTCCGGATACCTTGTTCTTTGTTTTCAAATTACATATGCATGTTTGTGATTGATTAATTGAAACTGTCCCACAACCTAACTTGTCCCACTAAAAAAAATATCAAATAATTTTAATTTACTTCAGAAAATTTCGTTTTAATACCCGATTTGTCACTCCCTCACGCTGTCCCTACACGCTTTTACAACTTTTAACATCATAAAAAAGGCCGTTTTAAATAAATAATCCTTTTAAGTGGAACTATTTATGGTTAACTAGTTTCTGTAGTTTTCGAAAATGTATATAATGTTTTTCTACCTTAAGTAGTTTTATGTAATTTTAGGAATATGTAATGCCCCTGGGGGGGGGGGGGGGGGTTATAGAGACGCTCCTACAACACTGATTTAAAGTTCAATTAAAAACTTTCTAGACGACTAAGAAATCGAATTTAAATTGGCATGTTATTCTTAAAAGATTGAGGCTTCAACCATCAGTTGTTTCACTCTATGATAAATAATATTTTTATGGTGCTTTTAATATTAAAAATAGCATGCGAGTCTTTTACTATCGTCGCTCCCTCAATCTCATTTACCAATTATAGATAAGTGTGAGTATTTTTTTACTAGTATCAAAAATTTAGAAGTAGATTAACATACAATCACTAAATCTGATAAATATTGTTTGAAAATGATATTATTTGATTTTTCCTACGGAATCCTCACTCCTTCACACGTCACTACCTCACATCTCAGCCTTAAAGATCAGTCCACATTAAATAACCTCATCTTGGATCTTTCTTTCGCATGAAATACGACCGGTTTTTTTGTGCCTAAATTAGTTTTTTTTTTAAAAAAGCGTATGTGTTAGGATATTTCATGGCTGCCGATGCAGTGCTAGGTGAGTAGAGTTAGGTTTAGTTTGAATTATTGTCGCATTGCATTAGAGCTACACGAGGGTTATTGGCGACGGGTGTTGTAATTTAGAACCGCAGTAAAGTGACGACACCTGAGTACATTACTTTTGGGTAAAATTAGTAACTTACAAAGGAGTTAGACATTTTTCTCATTTAAAAAATATTTATTTTGAACAGTCATTCTTTATTTGATGGAAAATAACGAAAGCATAAAAAGATTTAAAATGAAAAGTTGAATTTTTTAATAAAAATATGTAGAACTATCCATAGAAAATGTTAATGTTTGGTGACTTAATAGTCACCAACGGTTTTTATAAGTTAGGCTCTATGTACTGCAAACTCATTCTATTAATAAAAGTATTTTATGTTTCCCAAAAAGTAATATGGTATTTCTAGTAGTTTGTATTTGAAATCTTTGTGCAACATTCAAATGATCTGTCGTTTGTTCGTAATTTTTAGTAGCCATATATTCTTCGCTACACGCTCTTTAAACCGAAAGATACGTGGCACTGCAGCGTTAGGTTAGGTTGTACTTTTTCCGGCTGTCTATTTCTAACCTCCATAGAGATTTAACACAGCTATATTGCGCCTCGTAATTTACAACCCTGGTCAACTAACACACCCGAGTGACCGCCCAAAAGCAAACCGGTGGTGCCATCGTGAGGTTGTTTGGGACTTTCGACATCCACAGATTTAACGAACACGTATGTCGCAGCGTACTCTGGAAAATACACAACACAAAGGGGTCCGGGTGGCCTAGTGGATACCTGCCTACGCTAACAGTCTGCGCACTGTACCGGGTGCGGGTTCGATTCCCGCCTTCGCCCTGGGTGTAATTTCTCTCTCTGTGTGTCAGTAACAATTCTTTTTGTGTCTGTCTTACTTGTCGAAGGTTTATAAGCGGGTCTCTGATCGAGCACACAAACCGGAATATATATGTACAAGCCCTTCACAACACAAATATCCATGCCCATATGCAGGGATTCAAACCAGACGTTTTCTGACTGCCTGGTCAGTTTCCCGACCATTCAGCCGCCCAGTCGTCTGCAGCGTTCCTTTTCCACGACTTCACGAAAGTGATTATGCTTTTTCTAGATTATGATTAAAATCAGTGATATTAATTATAAACCACGATCAAGTTACAACAACTTTTTTTCATTATAATTATAAATATGCAGTTAAACAATTGATGTTAAATAACAGTGAAATAAAATTGTTTGGCAAAACGATCAGGTTACAAAAACTATTTTTTTTATAATTAGAATTCAACAATTAGACTATAAAAATTCATTTTAAATAACACTGAAATAAAATTATGTAGCCATTTTTTGCACCGCTCTTTTCTGATCAAGAGTATTTTCTTAGTAACTAGCATTGAACGTAATTCGTTCCTATTCCAAGACTAAAACACCGTGCGCCATTTGAATCAAGTAAAAAAGGCATGCAATGTTTTCGGTGCCGCGTGCGCCATATATTGTCTTTCGCGCATGCTCAGTACCTAAACGAGTTTATGCCAGTTGTTCAGTGTGGTATAAATATATTTTTAATTGAAAAATCCTGAAATGGATCTGAACCAACAAAAATTGTAAGGGATCTGATGAGTACAACTCGTATATTAAATAATTATCTCATTTGCGAAATATTTTTAATTTTTAAGAGTGCAATTTATCTCATTTACAGAGAATGACCCCAATATAGTTCCGAATTTCAAGACGTTTTCCATAGGAGGCGCTTTGGCCATTTCTATAAAACCATTAAGTGACATCTATAACAATTATGCTACGCACTAGAGCTAGACTAGTGGATCGCGACCAACACCAGTAGGGAAACGCTACCCAGGTAGCACAACAATGTTGGCCGACATTCTACCGACATCGGCCAACATTGCAAAAGTCGAGGAATGTTGAACGTTGTAATCGCGACATCTGTCGACATTCACAGGCATTGGGATTTTTTTAAAATTAGTATGACTTTAAATTCATTTTATTTTGATGTTGGAAGAATGAAACAATAATGTTAATAATAATGCAGATAAGTTTTAGGCATTATTTAAAAAAATAATAATTTTTGAAAATATTCGAATATTGTGGGGACATCTGGCGACATTGTGGATACAACGTCGATGAAACAACATTGGCCAACATTGATCGATGTTTACTAGGTACTCGATTCACGTGAGTGTTAAGCCTACTAAGAAAACGCGGAAATAGGACTTCTTCGAGTGCTTTAGGGATGTGAGGTTTTTAAAAACGGGTTTTAGGTTTATCGGTGGCGCTGAGATCAACATAAAAACGTTAGCTTTTATGGTTTGTTTACATCAGGGAGGAGAGTACGATCAAGGCTGTATTCTTTAAGTTTTCGATTATTTTAGTCGTTTAAATCTGTAGTAATACGCCAGCTTTAATGAAAAAAAAATCAAAAACTATTTGTATAATGAGTTGTAATAGAAAGTCGAGAAACAAACAGTATCATTGTTTTGTTCCTGGCTACAGATCGAACAGTAAGAAGCTTTCGTTGTTTTCTGTGCCAAAAAATGCAGAAGTTCTTGAAACTGAAGGCAATCTTGTGAAGTGCACTTTGAAGAGGATTTTATTAAAAGCCATTATAAATGCATAATTAACAATGAAGTTTTAATGCCTAGAGGTAAGACTGTTATAAACAGAGTCAATTCCAACCAAATTCCCCGACTCTCCCCATTATTTATCAAAGAAAGTTCCTGTAAAACGTAAAACAAAAAATTCAGTAGAAGGAGGAGAAAAATCTTGAAGATTAGTGAACCAGAAATTGATTTTAACACTTAGAACATCACAGAAGAAAATAATATCGAGGACATTTACAACATAGCTTTGCCTTCAAAATGTGGATCAAAGTTACGAGAAAAATCCAAATGTCATAAGTTTCTGTTCATGGAGAGAAGCTTTGCCCTGCAAACAAATTGATGTTGAGAAGCTTCGGGATACATATACCTGCACTGGATACGTGAAGAACATTTCTATTTTTACAAAACCGGTAGAAGCCAAGACATTAGAAGGCCTTATCAAAAAACTCGACAAGTGTATGTGAAGGAGTTGGAACTGAAATTGAATTTAGATCCGATATTCAGATGGAAACATTAAAATTGATGGAGAGGTCCTTCGCTTAAAAAAGTGCAAAGGGACAGTAGAAAGTGAAGATAAGTTTTGCTACTTCTGTAGACTTTTATTTCGTATTTGTATGACTGGGAAATCCATGCTCTTAATGAAGGTGGTATTATTATTAACAGTTTTATCACTTGTCTAGTATTTGACCAAAAGTTTAAATTTCAAATATCTTTTGACTTCATGTATAAGCCAAGATAAAATTGAAAGTTTATTTGCAGTGATTCGTCAATGTAAAGACTGCAACGATTATCTTGCATCTTTTGAGTTTTTGACAATTGTAGAATGTCTAAGTTTTTACAATTTAGCACGGCCACCTAAAGTATACAATGTAGAAACCGATATCATTAATTCTTTATTAACAGAACAATCAAACTGTAAGTAGCAACACTTTCGGCACTGTCTGTGACGTAAGCACGTAAAGTGTCATTTTCGCAACGATTTATGAATGAATATGATATAAAAAGTGAACTTTTTTGCACGTTGTTATAAAAAGATTGTTAAGATAATGCTGGATTTAAAATAAATTTCTATTTTTTTTAATATGTATATTTCATAATTGTGTAAGATGTTTTAGTGAATTATCTGTCATAAAATTAATGATGGACTATTTGATCAATTTTATTCTTGGTAAAGTGTAAATATCAAGTCCCCCATATTGTATTCAGTGCTACAGTAAATAGAGACATGAATATGTACTTGAATAAATATAGAACAGTCTAATTAGTTATTAATTTTATTATTTGTTTTTTGTGAAACATTTCGTACAGAAGCTTTAGCAATATTTCTAAAGCTTCTGTACGAATTAATAATTGTTTTTTTAAATATATTAAAGTAGAAAATACATAACTATCTAAAACATGAAATTTAATAAAATTACATGTAAAAAATAGTTTAATTGAAGTTTGTGCATAAGATTTACAGATTTTGTCAAGAATTTAACAGTTTCTCTACACTTTAATTATATGAAATAAAACCTATACCCAATGGGGGTACGTATATATAAACATATTTTTATTCAATTCTACCTACAGTAATTTTTCGTCTTAATGGTATCGACCATCCCTATATATAAATACATCCAGAGATGTTGTGTAGTTAACTTTAAACAATCTGGGAAAAATATGTGCTATGTATCAGATATTTAATATATGAATAATAATACGTAAAATTTGTTTTAATTTGACTCTGAAGCAGTACAGAAAAAAAAAGAGCTATGTCGTAATGTAGTGTTTTATATAGCTGTCTGAATTACTAGTTTTTAAAATTACAATAGTACTAATAATACAATATTTCTTGATTAATTTTGATTTATTTAACCTATTGTTAATTGTTTTACAACATCGCATATTGACATTGGCTGACATAAAAATGACACCCTTGCGAATATTGTACAACATCGGTTTACGACATTGATCAACATTAGTCGTACCACATTCATGGTCGTTCACTTCTCAATTATACATTTGTACTTCACATAACTTTTTAACTCATCTGTTTGTTGAGTAGAAAAAAATTATTCACAAAAGTAATTTTCTTTATATTTTTCTAATTAACAAAATTTTTGTTAATTAGAAATATATAAAGAAAATTACCTTTGTAAATAATTTTTTTTATATTTTTCTAATTAACAAAATTTTTGTTAATTAGAAATTATAAAAATTAGAAAAATATAAAGAAAATTACCTTTGTAAATAATTTTTTTTCTACTCAACAAACAGATGAGTTAAAAAGTTATGCGAAGGAAATGGAAAAATGTATAATTGAGAAGTACTGTACTACCCAACGTCAGAATATTAGAATAATGAGAATAAAACATTTCAAAACTTTGAAAGTTGCATTTATTTTTATACACAACTAAAGTTTCACAAATTCTTTTTGTTTTATTACATTTTATAAGATTTGTTAATGAAAATAACATAAAACAATTGGCTTGATTTTGCAAATTTACTTTTAAAATCAAATATAAAAAAATCACAAAAATAGAATACATCCTAATGGTAGTTCACAAAATTAGAATAATGCGTAAACAAATAAAATAAATTGCTCTTACAAGTTTTATTTGCAACTAATCAGTATTTGGTTGCATCGCCCCTAGCTTTTATCACATCTCGCAGTCGATCCGGCATACTTTCAACTAATTTTTTACAATGATCTTGGCTGATATCATACCAAGCACGGTTAACGAATTTTGTGAGTTCGTTCTGGTCCTTTGGAGCCAATATTTTCAGTTTTTTCTTCATTAAGCCCCATATATTTTCTATAGGATTTAAATCAGGTGAATTCACGGGCCAAGGAAGTAGTTGTACTTCATTATCTTTCAGCCAAGACAAGGTGGCTTTCGATGTGTGACATGATGCGCTGTCTTGTTGGAAGACAAATTCCCCTTCAAATAGATCTTCAGAGGCAGGGATCATATATTTGTCAAGAACGGACTTGTACACTTCGGAATTAACGGTGCCTTTCAATACACAAAGCTTTCCTAAGCCATTGGCACTGAAACACCCCCAAACCATTATTGATGTGCTGAACTGTGCGTTTTAAGCACTGTTGCTGAAAAGCCTCTCGAGAAAAACGCCAAACACGGTGACCTTGTGGACCGACAGACACGCAAAATACTGATTCATCACTGAAAAGTACTTTGCCCCAATCTTGGGTGCCCCAAAGCAGCCTTTTTCGGCACCACAACAAACGTGCCCTTTTTTGTCTGGCACTAAGGAATGGCTTTTTCTTTGGTACACGTGATCGAAAGCCGATTTCAAGTATTCGACGTCGTGTAGTGCTGACTGAGGTATCAACTCCTGATTCTCGCCACTTCCTATTTATAAAATTCACTGACCTGAATCGATGTTTTTCAGTAATCCTTTTCAGACATCTCTCTTGCCTCTTGGTTGTTATTCGTTTGGCACCACATTTTTCGCGAGTATATTTAAATTTATTGTTCCTATAGTAGTCCTGAAGAATTTTACTCACAGTTCCTTGAGAGCAATTCACCTTCCTGGCTATTTTCTGTTGAGTCAGTCCCTCAATCCGTAACGTTAAAATTATATTCTTAGTAAGAATAGAGATATCTTTTTTTCGGCCCATTCTAAGCAACAACAACGGAAATTTTGTTTTCAATCATGGAACAGTACTGTCACTACTTCTAATACGTCGCTAGTTATATGAAATTTCAACACCACGTGGACCAATCACGTAAATGGACAAATATTCTAATTTTTTGGAGCGCCTTTTATCATTATTCTAATAATATGATCTTTTTAAAATTTGATTTTATAAATTTGTATTTATTTTTATGTTTTGTGTAAACAATATATGGTTGATAGATATCTTTAAAATATATGCTAACTTCAAGGAGGCGTCTACTTTGCATATTCGGTAAGAAATCGTGTCTTTTTGATGAGAAAAACTCAAATATTTGGAATGTTCTAATATTCTGACGTTGGGTAGTAAAAGAACGCCCATGAATGTGGTACGACTAATGTTGATCAATGTCGTAAACCGATGTTATACAATATTCGCAAGGGTGTCATTTTTATGTCGGCCAAATGTCAATATGCAATATTGTACGGCGTTGATAAATGTTGGTCAATGTCGTAAACCGACGTCGTACAATATTTGCTAGGGGGGGTCTATTTTTAGGTCGGCCAATGTCAATATGCGATGTTGATCAATGTCGTAAACCGATGTAGTACAATATCCGGAAGGGTGTCATTTTTATGTCGGCCAAATGTCAATATGCGATATTGTACGGCGTTGATAAATGTTGGTCAATGTCGTAAACCGACGTCGTACAATATTTGCTAGGGGGGGGGTCTATTTTTAGGTCGGCCAATGTCAATATGCGATGTTGATCAATGTCGTAAACCGATGTAGTACAATATCCGGAAGGGTGTCATTTTTATGTCGGCCAATGTCGATATGCGATATTGTACGACGTTGATAAATGTTGGTCAATGTCGTAAAACGACGTCGTACAATATTTGCTAGGGGGGTCCATTTCGACGTCGGCCAATATTGACACCAATGTCGGCCAATATTTTTTTTTAATATTGGCCGACGTTGGTGTGCTACCTGGGTATACATGGTAAAATTTAAATTAAAAAAAAAAGTTTAATTCTGTGGAATGTGGCTCGTCCGTCATCCCCTTGTCGTGATGAATCCATCCATCACTGGGCGAACCTCCTTCATCGTGGGTGCGGCTCGACCCACTTGTTCATCCGAAAAGAACCAAAGCTCAGCCTCTTCCCGTCGCGTTATTCTCAGCGTATTTACTGAGATAGGGTTGAAGCCGTCTCTGAATGTCCTGCTTCAATACTTCACGTATGGTATCGGCGACTCTGACTATGCTATTTTCTGTTGTAATTTGACTTCAGGTATTCACCTATGCCGCCTGGCATAGGTAAATATAAGCTGAAAAATGTTTTAAAAAATTCTTTGTCGATTTAAAAAAAATTCCTATGTGTATTGAAATTTCTATTAAAATTTGTAATCCTTAATTTAAAAAAATTGCTAGCCCAACGTTGTGTTGTTTGTCCTATTTAAATATTTTAATAATTTTGAACCATTTAAACTTTTGGCTGCTAATTTGGGTAGCGCTGTTGAAATCTGTTTTATAAATTGAGTCATTACGTTTGTAAATACCATACGAGTTTCTTTTTTATCTACGTGATTTTTTCAATCTGTTTTTAGGGAGGGGGGGATCTTTTAAAAAAAGAAGTGCTGTTAGTGTTTGAGATAATTTTACGTGTATTTGATTTCCAAATTCTATTTATATTCATTTTTGGTAATTCTTAATTCCTAGTATTTGTTTCAAATCATTATCCGTTCATTTTTAATTTTTTTGAACTTGTGTAACTGTTAGGGTTTGGGCTTGTGTAGGTCAGAATATTAAGTTTTTTGGTATATTTTTCGATTTATAATTAGGAGTGTGTACGCTCTGTTTTGATTCTATTTAAGTTTGTATAATCGTTGGTTGCACAATCGTTTGTGTTATAGTTTCCTTGTTCCCGGAATGGGCGCTCTTCGGTTTGCCGAGCGTCCTCCGCCCTGGGCGTAAAAAAGTATCTGCTAGGGGAATAATTATCTTTAAAATAGGAATTTGTCATTGTAGTCTAAGGGATTAGCGTGTATATTTTTATACTTGTTTTTGCGTTCGCTTAGTGATTATATAAGGGAACAAAAATGTCGAACCCAATCGAGAGTGGATCCTCTAGTATGAGTCTATATCACTAAGATTTATCACGTTCTCAGAATGAAGAATGTATTCTTCCAACAAATCAAAATTCCAATCAAATCGCTCGTAAAATTACTTACAAAATATGTATTACGCGTTTCTACAATTAGTTAGTGAGATTTATCTCTTTGCCTTTCCTTGTTCAAAAACGTTTTACGCTAAAAATTATGTATCAACTGTGAGGTTATAATTAATATTAATACAAATGGTGCACTTTTTTTCTAAAGTTATTACAGGGTGGTTATAAAATAACGCTCCCTATTCGGAGAGGTCTGTAGCTTAAATGAATAATCCGAATGCAACGAACTTCGAGACAGTTACTAATCAAGAAGGGGGGAAAGAATGGAATCACCCTCGTCTCTTGACCAGGGTTCTAAATTACGAGGCGTAATTGGCTGTGTTAAAGCTCCTAAGGGAGTCTAGAAATAGGCAGCCGGAATCGATTACATTACATTAAAAAATAAATAGTTACAATAATCACCGACAGATGGCGCTGCCAATGCAAACACAATATTGTAAGCATTGGCAAAACCCAGAAGCGGTAATTTCTTGCATTAATGTAATGTAATCGATTCCGGCTGCCTATTTCTAGACTCCTTTAGGAGCTTTAACACAGCCATTTACGCCTCGTAATTTAGAACCCTGGTCAAGAGACGCGGGTGTTTTTTTTTATGATTCCATTCTTTTCCCCCCTTCTTGATTAGTAACTGTCTCGAAGTTTGTTGCATTCGGATTATTCATTCAAGCTACAGACCTCTCCGAATAGCGAGCGTTATTTTATAACCGCGTATATAACTTTTTTAACCCAATAGACCATGTATGCCGCCACAGAGATCTATTTTTGCTTCAAGACACCCGGTTCCTTTCGGGTTATCCTCTTAGGGGGGAAGGGGGGAGGGGTCGGTATCGGTGGCCATCGGAAAATGAAGTTTCTTGATTAGGCTGCTCGGAAGTCTTCTGCCAAGAGATAAAAAATTCACGGCATTCCACTTTCCCAACCTTGGCTCATTACGTGAGAAAAATGAGATTTTTCTGGAAATTTCGCATGAGTTAGGGTGAACTGAGGACTGGAAGGATTCTTAATCCAGAAACCTAAGAGGCACTACCGCATCATCCATGGTCCACCAGGATGCTGTATATATCCACAGCTGCGGAAAAAGTATCCACCCCTCGTTTCTCAGCTGCTCTGAGGCAAAAGTTTTTGAAAGAGATGCCATTTGTAAAGGCAAAATTTGTAGAATTGATTTTTGGTATTAAAATTGGCCGAAAGGGGTTGTCTAGGAATTAAAAGTACCACCAACATTAGCAACTAAGCACCCACGTGGATCGACAAACCTAAAAGTGTTTCCTGCATAGTCACGTGTTTTTAAGCTCTTTTGCCGAGTTTTTCTCAACGACGTAAATATGTTAGGCTGTTATGTATGGCTGTTAAATACAATAGTACAAAATTCAGGTTTAGTTTGACACACTAAACATATTTATGTTTAAAATAAGTTGTGGTTCCTAGTCATGATTTTCATATTTTTGAATGAAATAAAATTGAGAGTGTTATATTTAAGTAAGAACGAGTAAGAAGTAGTAAATAGCTCTATCTTTAATTTTCGGAGATTTAATCATCTTTAACTAGACAGACGTTCATATTTGAATGGCAAATATTGCACGAAAATGAACGAAAATTGATATTTGGGGTATTTTCCCAGCTAAAAATAGCAATTTTCCCAGCTGGCGCCATTGGCAACTGAGTTTGGCGCGCGTGTAGCAAACTCGGTTTGGTAAAAATGCCATTCATACGCTTACTACGTAAACACTATTAAGTTCGTAGTTTTAAAAATAACATGAATATAATACTATACCTTGTAAATGTAACCTTGTAAAAACGTTGAAATTTAATAATTTAAACAAGTAGGTTTGTAACAGAATCTGTCACTTAACTCGCTTCCACATATTTGTGTTTAACAGGAAAAAACGCGCCAAACACAACATTAATTCTATATTTAACATTTACAAGCTAAATTTGGCTAGTTTCATTTATTTTATTTCGAAAATTCAATAATTATTACTTATCGTTTGCAACAATTAATTTATATTTTAAAGAATAAATATGTCATATTCCTCGCTTTTAAATAGAATGAAAACATTTCATATCAACATACAAGGATTCCGTAGTGAAATATATATTTGACGTCATTTCAAACTGATCGATGTCGCAAAAATAAATTTATTTTAATTTATTGTCTAAAAGAATTAAAGTTTCTCGAGCGATTGTTGCGAATGGCAAATGTGATTTAATTCTAATAAAAACAGGGCCTTTAGCTATTTGTAATTCAAAGTTTTAAACGCCAAAATTAACTATTTTCATTAATCTTCCTTTCTAGATTTAATAATTAGACTTTATCGTTTGCTAAATTTGTTTGAAGTTCGAAGAATAATGATGTAATCTTTTTTAATAAATATTTTTGTCGCCACAATTTCCCATTTACATTTCTTTCGAAAATTCACTTATTTATAGTTTGTTAAATTAATTTACAGTTAAAAAATTTATAATTTGTACAATTGATGCTTTAAAAATAAAAGCGAAACTTAGCATATTTTTTTTATGCCAAGTTAGAATTCTCTTGCATCTTTCTACATACATATATATAGAACCATTAAAAGAACTCTATTGTGATAATACAACAATCCAAACCGAATTATATCACATAAATAAATATTTTTTCAAAAGTGTATTTTTATTTTAACAAAAGTTTCTCATACGTTTAACGCAAATGGCAACAGTGAAAAATAATTAGAAATAAAAAATGGAAATTTGCATGTTATTTCAATGTAAGATTAAAATTTTTTATAGTTATTTAAATTTTAAATAAGCTTCTATTTAAATTTTTCAATGAAATTTGGCATGTAGCCTAATCTGATTTTTTGCTTTAAAATGACGTATCCCACTTGTCTGTGGGACTTGTGGTTCTTTCTGTGAAAGTGGGTGACAGACAGACGGACAGACGGACTGAACGATTATAAAACCTTCCACTTTTTACGTTATAAACGTAGTGTGGAAGCTAAAAGCCGCACGTTGCGCGGCGGCTGAAAATATCAAAAAATGTAAACAAATGCAAGAACAGAACATTACAGTTACAGTGAAGATAAATGTAGAAATAATTTGCATGGTAACAATTTATATACTCGAAGATAATTCTTTTTTATGTTATTGTTATATAACCTTTTAACATCTAGTAAAAACTAATGAATGCTATTTATCTCTCTTTTTTATTTCTCGCTAAATAATTTTCATAGATTTATACCAAGTAAGGAAGACAACACATGAGTTAGTAATCCACTTTCTACTAAAAGTTCACAAAGTTAAAAGTTCTACTTAGTTTTATTGTAAAATATTTCTTAAAATCAGTTTCTGAACATTATTATTGTAAAACTAAGTAGTATATAGTGACAAGTCAGTAGATAGGAATTGAGAGTTTCACCCCAGGTTGTGGGATGTGGGATAGGATGAGGATGAGGATGACCTGACGTCACGGAAATGCCAATGACGTCACGGAAATGCCGAAGACGTCACGGAAATGCCAATGACGTAGCGAAAATGCTTTAGATATGAAAGTAGAGTGGAGTTGAGTTGTTTTTAGCTGATAGTTGAGTTGTTTGAGTGCTGAAATGTATACTTTATTGTTATATTTACATGATAATTAAGGTAATTCATATCGAAATAATGAGTGGATATGAAAGTAGAGTTGAGTTGTTTTTAGCTGATAGTTGAATTATTTGAGTGCTGAAATGTGTACTTCATATGATACAATTCTTCTTGAAAATACAATTCTTCATATGATAACATCATACATTCATGCTTATATTGCGAGGGATTGTCTATTTTGCATGCATCACACTTAAAAAGTCTGTGTAAATTGGTTTCCACTTCATCATGTAAAACAGAAATATATTATTTTTCCAAATCTATAGTAGAATCGTTTGCAACTGTTTCAACAACATTTTCAAGAATTTTGCTAGGTTGCTTTACAATACAGTAGATTTGATGGTTTCATTTATATCAGGAATAATCTCACAGATTTTAATGAGATTGGAATAATCAACATTTAGAGCAGACGTTTTGAATTTGAAAACTTCAAAATGAAATATTTGTTGAAATACTAAGCTACCAGACATACTCATTATAGCTAGCTGATTGTTACAAATTACACTACTTGATGCATATTTCACATCTACATTGTAAATTTTCATTTTAAAGTCTAAATAAGTATCCAATGACATTACGATACCTTGCTTGGTGGGGAAGTGGTTAGATGATTCACTGTTGACACATGGTGCATATTGTCTCATGTGAATATACTATTTAGAGTTCAAATTATGCAGAGACACCATGAATCCGAATACAAGATTCCATTCTCGCACTGCAACACTTTTCTTAGGACGATTCACTTCAACAGTTGCAGGAGAGGCCATGTTTGGAATTGTAGAATTCAAAGTTGTATTCTCAAATGGAGCATCTAACACACAGGTAACACACAGGTTCACATCAGGGGTAGGGGATTCATCGGATGTAGCGGGGGTGCTTGTAGGTTGGGAGTCGATGATTAGCTGAGGATGGTCATCTGAAGTTATGTCGATGACAGGAACTTCTCCTAGAGACTGGCATATATCAGTTAACCAATCTCTCTCTGGGATTTCACTGGAATCGTCTGTAGATGTGGGCACGGGAACTTTGTTGAAAGAAGTCTGTAATTTAGACTTTTTACTTGCTGGATACGTTCCAGATGATCGTTTTCGTTGAATTTTAGAATTCATTTTGCCTGTAATGTAAGTTGTTGAAGACTAGTGAAGGAATGAATGTTCAAATTCTGGTATTAGGATGAGTCGGAGGTGAAAGCGCCCTCTATCTGCATTTTTCATTGGCTGATGGGGAAAACAACGTCATCTATGTCTATTCCTCATTGGACGATAAACATTATGTCATCGGTTTGCACACGAAACTCTTGGTGCCAGGGTGACTGTAATCTATAAATCACTGTAATTGCTAAGTAACTAAGATATCGTCCCAATCTATGACATTTATCTAAAGTATTCAGACTACATGTCTCCATTGCTAAGTAACTAAGATATCACCTCAATCTATGGTATTTATCTAAAGTATTCAGACTACATGTCTCCGTTTAGCCATTATTTCGATATGAATTACCTTAATTATCATGTAAATATAACAATAAAGTACACATTTCAACACTTAAACAACTCAACTCCACTCTACTTTCATATCTATGATAATTATTATATTCAAATAAGACTAATAATTTTTTTTTTACTAAAGCACACGAGGCTTTTACTTTAATCAATACCCTTTAATCAATACTTTAATCAATCACCCCATGGTTAGGTTAACCTTCAGTCGCTCTCTAATTTATTTGCGATAATTTTAAATGTTTATTTGTAATTAATTTATTTGTATTTTAATCTTTAAATGTTTAAATGATTAATTTATATAATTTTTTTTTAATCATCAATCAGTTTTATAGAAAAATATAGTTTTAATTTTAAAACATGTATATTAATTTGTATTTTTTTTTTTGCAATTCACTAATGAAACTGCTTCTCTTTAACTTTTTTAAGGTTTGTGTTTACTTTTTTGGAAGAAATTTCCACAAATTTTTCAATAAAACTTATTATAAATTAAGTCTTTATAACGGAATTTGTATTCAAATAAGATTTATTATCGAAGGAAAACAAAAACAGATGTGTCCGATTCTATGAAAATCATAGATTCCGCTTTCTATATATTTACCTATTTTTATCCCTTTTTAAAATAAGAGCTCTTTTATGATAAATATAATATCCGCAATTCGTTTGAACCTTAACAATAAATTAAAACCGAAAAATAAAATCTTTTAAAAAAATAAAATAAATCTAAAAAGTTATATTTTCTTCAAAAATCTGCAGATATTTGAAGTTTAGATTTTTAAAACTAAAATAAAAGTTTCAATAATTCCGATTTTTGTAAAATCATAATTAAAAAAAAGTCTTTTATAATTTTTAAAAAAAAAAGTATTTTCTTCAAAAATCTGCAGATTTTTGAAGTTATGGCTTCAAAGACAAAAGGAAAATGTCAATAATTCCGATTTTTGTGAAAAAATGTATAATTCTTTACCAGGCTAAAGCCAAACCATTTAATTATAAAAAAAACAGTATTTTTTTTAACATCCAAAAATCTTCAAAATATCTGAAGAAATTTGCAGTTTTTCAAATCTGAAGTTTTATTCTGTAGATTATTTGAAGATTTTTGAAGAAAATCTGCGGATCTGCACTTTTCTGCAGATTTTTTGTAGAAAATTTTTAGCTGGGTTGACGGCAATTAACTTTTTTTTATGTCAAAGAATTGGGTGTTGCTCTTGAACTTTTGGTGTTCATTGGTTGGTGCTTATTTTAATATGTAGACGACCCCTTATGCAAATTTTGATACTAAAATTAAATTCTACACTTTTTGCCTTGAAAAATGACATCCGTCTATAAATTTTCTGTTTATAATAGCAGCTGAGAAACAAGTGTTGGATTGTGTTTTTTTCCACAGCTGTACCACCTGTTTTTGTCGGGTCTACTTGATAAGGAAACATACATTTCTAGATCTGCACGCGAATCATATTCCACGTGAGGATTCCTCAACCCAAATCACTTTTCAACTGCCGCGAGTCCTGATCTGCCGCGCATCGGGAATGCCATTCGTAAGGGGACCCGGGAGAGACACAAAATATGCAGAGAATAAATAAGGAATCGGCTAAAAGAAAGTTCTGGAGTCATAAAGAATCTCCTCCGCCCAGTATTCCTGGCAAACTCTCAAATTCGAGGCCGATAAAGGAGGAATAAATCGGCTTCCGGCTCTCTCGAGGGGGCTCTCGAGAGCTGCCTGCGCGGAGAATTATTGACAGCGATACGAATGTTTTTCGCACTTACCTCAGAAGAGAACAAAAAAGACGATTCGCACTACTTTTCAGCTTTAGAATCGCAATATGAATTGCACAGGGACATCAAACTATTAAGAGTACTTTTATGCTTCTGAGTCGAATTCAAACCGAACTTAGTGTTACAAAAGTAGGATTCACCAATGCCTATGTGAGTCTAGAGATAGAATTGTGTTCTGGCCACGCAATGTTTGTTTGGTAAGTATAGAATTACTTCTACGTAGTGATGGTCTTGTTAAGAAAAGTTTGCAATTTCAACGGGAAATCTGTTTTTTTTAAACAGGTAAATTGTGGAGGAAAAATAAGAGTCTACCACCCCAGCGAAAATTGGAACCGCGGTCTGCCGCGAGGCGGGTGAGGACACTTACATATTACTGAGAAATAATGACAGACTGCCGAAACCCGGGATCGAAGCACGGATCTTCCGATTTCTAGTCTAATTCTCTACCAATTGAACTCATATTTCAACAATAATTCCAATAGTAGACCTGCACGCTCAAGTGTCGGCCTGGTCACCGTTCCAATAAATGAAGCGGGTCGCTCGTGAAGCTTTCGCTTTCATTCCCCCTTTAATACCTCTTTTCCTTGTGACCGCTAGCATTGTTCTTCGCCAGTCCACCAATTATGTCTGATGAAGAAATCGAATCTCGCTGAAGGATCCCCTTGCTTACGTTAGATTAGATTTGGGGGTTTGCGCGAGGGAGGAATTCGTCACGTAGAGAGAGAGAGAGAGAGAGAGCTGCTGCAGCTAAGCCGCATACACGACCTAGAAAGTCGACAACAAACGTACATTAGAAGTGTAGTGATGGTAGGAAGTAAAACGTGTCTGACCACACAGTTTAGTTGCAAAACATCACTTACTTTAAACACAAATTGAAACGGTTTTCTGTTGTCTATAATATGAAACATTCAATATAGCTGCTATTGTAAAACCTTAGACTGTGAGTATAATTAGAGTTAGACAGTTACAACCAAGTTTGTCATGTTCCTTGTGGAAATTTTCTACTTTCAATTTTTTCATTTTTTAACTTCTCAAAATGTTATGTTTTACGTTTGATCCCCCCCCCCCCTACAGGAATTCAAATATGTCTAACAATTTTTTTCCGCAAGTAACAAAAATAAGTATTGCGGTCTGTTTGTAGAGATTCGCTTTTGCTTGTGAATGACTTTCAGCTAGACACCCATCTCTTTGCCTCGCTTTGTCCATAGCTCGTTGGCTCTTTTCCACATTAAACTAAAAACAAACATTCATAAACAGAGTTATAATAGCATGCTTAACAAAGCTGCGGCTAAGTGCACGAGAAAGAAAAAATCATCCCGGTGGAATGACAAGGCAGCGGTGATGTCCCGGTTATCGCCTGATACCGCAAAACTCACCCTACGAAGAAAAAGAGCAGCGCGCCCGAAACGGCTCTTGTACCAGAACAGCACGGCTCTCTATCGGAAAAGTAAACAACACTTTTTCATCGTGCTCATTAGCGCTAATGAGAAATCGAATGTTTTGAGACGGGCGCTCTCTTATCGGGGGCCGCCATCGAGCATTACGCGAGGCAAAAAAAAAAATCTCTTCCCGACTTGTCTAAATGTTCTGTCGCGCCCTTATCTTGCATCTGTGACACCCAGATAGGGACACCGCAACTGTTTTTACAGCTCTCCAACGCCATTCCAAGATAACGCATGTACGAGGTTTGGCTCTTTTTTTTAATTCCGAAAGAGGCTCGGTTTGACACAGTGCTCGAGGAGATATTCCACTCACTTCGAGTGAAGTGACTGCTCGAAAACTAAGCTTTCTATCCGATCACAGTAGAAAGACGTACATTCAAGCTAGCCTTCATTCAGATACCACATTTTTTTTAAAGTGAAGTTACATTAAAAAACAAAATAATTAGCTTTAATCGATACATTTTTAACATGTTAGCTATTTTGTTGGACTCGTTGTAGGGTAGGGAAACAGTGTGAACTGTCTAAAAGCGGTCGAATATTTCTAGAAGTTGTTTTGGGAGTTTTTGACAAGACTGCGGGTCGTCTTGGAACAGTCAAAAGCCAACTCTTGCAAAAAATATAGGTAGTGGGACTGTTAGCCAACCTACCAGGACAATAAAATCCCATTCAGTAGGCTCTATGTGTGCCACAAATGGAATTTCGTCGCTGCTAGTTATCAAGTACTCTCCCATACTCGACCAACCAGAGACACTTACTTTTGCTTACAAATGTTTAACCACTCTTTTAAATTTTTCCTTTCAATAACATTTAAACTAAAACGGCATACTTTACTTTTCCAAACTCGTTTTGTTTACAGGCTATAGTCTCATTCAAAAAGCTTGTATTGAAGCTTGGAAATAACCCGAATATTATGGAAAATGACTTGTATCTTTCTACTTACACCACAGTTACATTAGTTGATACGAACGGTGGCCTGGACATGATGAGGTGGCATATGACATGTGTAATGGGGTGATCCCATCACCATGCAAAAATCGCTCGACCAGCGCACCTTTCGTTACGTTTCATCCGTTTCGCAAGAGTTGGACAAAGTCCTAACACTCCATTGAATTCACTTCTGTTTGAAAATAAGAAACACACATCTAAGGCATGCGCGTCTATACAAACATGGGATGCGTTATAGTTCTAATACTATATATTTCTTATACTACATCACTTGACAATTTTTTTTCAAAAAAGTTCGCAATAACGCTATGGTTATTGGAATACTTTGAGAATGCGAGTTGGGATTTTGTTGAGCCGGCGGCCGCCCTCCTATCTCTGTCCGGCACATGGACACGGCCGGCCGGAGTGATGGACGAGCGCCCCCTCCTCATTAGGCCTAATTAACTTTTCTGATAAAAGCCGGACGCCCCTGACGCTCCGAATTTATCCACCGAGAAGGGATTCCTCCGGTGGGAGCATCTCGATGTCTCGCCAAAAGCTCATGTACACATTTTCGCTATCAGGTAATGTAAAGAAGGTTGGGCAATGGGCAGTGCGTTTATGTGTTGGTGTGGAAACGCTGACAGCTGTCGATTTTTAGGCGTTTTTAAACGCAATCCACTTCCCTCCAAAAAACAGGTCCAACAAAAGTCCATAGGTACAGTACAACACACTCTAACATTCGAAGTTATACATTTTACCTCTCCTATAGTTATAGGAGCGCAAATATATATGATATATATTTGCGATCCTATCGAGGGTGTGTGCCAGTGTTGGGCAAATTTTAATTGCAAGAACAGTTAAAGATTAACAATTAATTGGTAAATGTAACAACTAACAATTTATCAATTGTAATTGTGGAAAATTACAATTAACAATTAATTAATTTTCAATTGTTTTGTTAATTTTAATTAAAAATAACAATTATAAATACACTGCTATATAATATAAAGCCGGTACATACAATAAACATACAATATACCCGTGTGGTTCCGGGTAGTAGAATAGTGCCCCCCCCCCCATCTTTTCCTATGGTTAAATAAATATGTTGGCAACAAACAAATAAAATACCGATCCAAATAATCATCAATATCTTTAATTAAACATAATTAGACAGACAGTAATAATTTGAAATTTCTTGTAATATAGTTTAAATTACACTTCAGTACCACTCTCTTCTCAAACATGCTGCCGACAATTTGGGACTCCTTGGCAGATTTGTCATTGTCACAGCTTAATTTTCCTAAATCTTTACTCATTTCGTTTTAATACATAAAGTTAATTGTTAGTTTTTAATTGTTTCATAAAACAACTAAAAAAGTTCATTGCAGTTATTTTAATTGTGAGTTACAATTGACATACGTTAATCAAATTAATTTAACTGCAATGTGCAATTAAAGTTCAATTGCGATTAATTTAATTGCAATTACTTTTTTAGTCAATTAACAAGATAATTGACAAATTAGTTTATCAATGCCCAACACTGGTGTGCAGTGCCATTTCTAGGCGTTCGTGCGTGGAGTGTTGGCGGGGGGCGCTGAATCCCTCGCCCCAGCAACCCGGGCATCTCCGGATGCATATTTCTGTGTCCAGCAGGGGCTATCGATTCCGCGCATCCCTCTCTTCTGCCAATTTTCCGGAACGGTCACTCCGGGCTTTGGAAGAGTTCAGGGGCGGTTCCAGGAAGTGACACATTTAAAGGCATTGCGCTTCATAATTGATTTCTGGTGTGTTTCATTTATTCTTGCACATGAACTATTTTATCAAAAATATGTAACGAAATACTGTTCTATAGCCAATGCATAGCTACAAGCCACAGGTAGTGAGAATTTGAATGTGCACTTGTCGTCATAGCATTTGTCAAACAAATGGCTCGTTTTAGAACATTCTTTTTAGAATGGTCGCATCCCAAATATGGGAGAAGGAAATGATCCACTGGGGGAAGCATTTCTAGGGGGAAAACTAGACAACTCACAATTTATTCTAATTATCTGTAAATGGTTAAGAAGCATCATATGTCTGCATTTGCATTAATGATCAACAAATGTTTGCGATCCATATAGATACGATAACATCTATGCTTCTTTCCTCTTCTGTTGACATCAATTGATTGAAATATCTTATTTCAAAATTTTTCCCCCATTTACTCAGATGACAATATTTTTTTTTGCCATGAACTCTCAATCGTATGCGTGCGTACACACGTGAACGGCTCTTAAGCCATTTTCCATTGTCGCTCACTCGTCCAAACAATGCAATCACTTACAAGAATACAAAAAGAGAGGACTTAGAAGAGGGGGGGGGGGGGGGAATCTCCTCGGGAAAAAAGCAGTGAATCCGATGAAAACAAAACCCACCACCTGCCCCTAAATAAATAGATAACTTGTTCTACTGCAAAGAACAGTTCTTTGTATGCGCTGTTCCAAGTTACGATTCGAGTCCCGCGTTTATGTATTAGTAGTTTTACAAAAAAAAAATTGTTGTTATGACGCCGTCACACGTCACGATTTGTTTGACATAAAAGTCACTGAAAACTTCTTAAATGCATGCTATAACTTTCTACAGCTTTTTTTAGAACAAATATGTACTCATTAAAATATTTTTTGAAAGGGGTTCTCTTTAGTGGGACAAAGTTGTAAATGCAGGCAATATGGGGCGGTACCATGTCTTCTAGACATCCCGAATTTACAAAATTTTTAGAAAGACATATGAAAAGATTCTAATTCTTTTCAAAGTGCCCCCACATCACGTTATCTACGGGCGGATTATACGGAAGCGGGTATTTTGCACAAGGTGTTGGGAAGGCGAAATAAAAAAGGATTAAGTCATCTAAGAACAATCTGAAAGGGTTCCTTTTAAAACGGGTGGAGTGCTGGGGTTCGTCTGTTTCCTGCGCAGAACAGAGCGATGTTTTCTTTCGGCTCTCCAACCCGTTGTGCACCTGATCCAGCGCTCCGCTTAAAAGCATTAGGAATATTAAACGAGCGCCCCTCTATTAGAGTAATTGGGGTGCGGATGGAAGAGGGGGGGGGGGGCAACACGCCCCCCCTCGGCTCGGTAGACATGAAGAGTGGTCTAAGGGAGCCCAAGTCAGGTATGTGCGCCGAATCCAGATTAGTAAACTTGTGTCGAAGAGATGGCCTATTCCTAAATAGAAGACAACTAGAATAACAGGTATAAGAGTAATGGAGCCAAACTCACAGTCCAAACTTTTAAAAGTGTAGAATAACAACAGAATACACTACCAATTACATTACAAAACAACTTAACCTCATAAAAATATAAAATTGAAGAATGTAAATGAGATTTGCATTCAATTTTCGTATATTTAAAAAATAATGCATGGATATAAATTTTGGGAAAATAATGTGATTTTTTAAAAATAACCAGTTAATGTTTTTTTTACCTTTTACTCATAAATTCAAAAATAATTTGAACGTGACGTTCATTTTCGCAAAATATATTTTATATAAGTCTGAAACATATCCTATGAAATAAGGGGTTCTAATAAATTTGAAGGAAATATAAAACAATTAGCAAACTTAATTTTTTAAAGATAATTTTTGGCCATGAATTAAAAAATAGTTGGATGATATTTATTATAACAAAATATATTCTATATGATGTGACATACCCTGAAAATACTAAGAGATTGTCATAAATTTAGATTAAACGACTCATTTTTATCCAAATTTTATTATTTTTATTATTTGATCATAAAGTCAAAACTAATTTGAATATTGCATTTATTTTCACGATATATATTGTATATGAATATATTATGTCTGATACATACCCTTAAACTAACCTATTTGTATGGATGAGATAAAAAAAATTCTGTCCAAACACACTCGCACTGTGCAGCAGCCCTATAGCACAGATAGAGAACCCTTTTCCTTCGCATGCCACTCTTCTTCGGAGGGAGCGATATTGATTTGCACACCCGGCGTTGCTCTGTCGCGAACTGTTGCGTGTGTTTTTCCTCTTTTATTTGTACCTCAACTCGGGAGAAGCGAACGCGTGTCATGAGAGTGTTTAATTGCCCCCCGCCCCCCCCCCCGGATGGTCAGCAACCCCCCGCTGGAAATCGCGCAAGGCCCACTGAATTCCACACGCACGCGGAAACATGTCAACTCATGTATTAATATTCTGCTGGATGCTGACGGCGCGCGCTGGATTACCTTTAAGAAATGATTGTGGGAAAATCCTACTTCTGGGTCCGGCAACGAATGGGAAATTTGGCGATAGATCCGATGAGTCCCGACAACTTTTCAAACACGATTAGTTGTTTAAGTTATGCTGTAAATTTATGCAATAATTGCCGCTAATAACCTCAGAATTTGCCGCAAGTGTGGAAAATATTTGTTTTTTAAAATTCTGCAAATCTGAAAAGAGAAGCAATATTTTTTAGGAATCTAAAAAACATGTAAATCTTAATTAATTTCAATACCGCATAATTTATTGGTTATTTGTTCAATGCTTAGAGTCTCAATCGCAAAAACTGTCACAAATACAGTTTTGTGTTTGGTAAATTAGTTATCTTGCATTTACAGGATTCTTTTGATTTTCACTAAGTTTACCCCAAATTGCACACAACAGTTAAAATCATTTACGACAGAGACCATACCACACCCCACCCAAATAGAGCTAATTTCTAAAATATGTAAGCTGAAATATATATATTTTTATATGATTTTTTTTTTGGCGGGGGGGGGGGGGGATTTTAAGTACTTAATAATTTTTTAAAAAAGTTATTTTTATAGGCAATACGGGTGGCAATTTTCAAATATGCTTTGGTTAGTTTGGTTCGAGGGTATCAGCGAGCGGGAACAGAATTGCCAACCATGATTCACAGTGCAAGACTGGCCCCAAAAAGATAAAAATAATAATTTCTACCATGAAAAGTTTATTAATTAGATGATTAATGTTGCCTTAAATCGGGACCCTTGTCACCTCTCCTGGGTGCTTCCCGCGCATCCCTCCCGAAGGTCCCCATTTGTCTTCCGGAGCTGCTTCTTGCAACGGACACATCGAACCGTGGAGGGGGCGGGGGGTTGTTTAAATGTACAACCGAAACGGCTTGTGAAATCTGGGTAGTGGGAAAATCAGAAGGGAAGCCCTACGCATTCAAAAGAAGCCTTAAAATCGGGTCCAGATAATTTCTTTCTTTTCTGCATTTTATTTCACGTCAGTTTAGGTGCTCCGTTTGCAAGTCCATACCAGTCTGCTTTTAAAAAAAATCCAATTCGTCGTTAGTCATGAAATGCTATGAAAATATGGAAATTTCGGTGTAAGCGTTAGGTGATGTTTTAATGAGTGATATTGCGAAGGGGCCCAAGCATAAAATGCTGACTTCCTTTGTATTGAAGTCTGGCTTTGTACGCACTGTATTCAAATTATTCTTTTAAGCTCGGTTACTAGGTAGCTGGGGTAGTTATGAGTGGGAAATTGAAACGCTGAAAGTTCACTCTACTCCATCTCTCTTCGCGTTCCAACCCGATTGCAGTGTCAGTTGCACAAGTGAGAGACGAAGCAGAGGGCAATTTTCTACTCCTTCCTCCGCCGTCCGTCTTCTCGGGGAAGGCGGTGGCGCCCTCTGTGAGTCGCGAATTTCCTGCCACCGCCAGATGGCGATGCGGTGCCTTCATCTCTCCTTGCATTGTGGGGATTCTCTCGAATGCCCCCCCTGAAAAGGGAGGGGAAGAGGATATTCCCGCATCTTCTAAATTTTAGAGACCCCTTACCGAGAGACAGGCTTGCTCAAGACAACTCCTTGTCCATACATTTCTAACTCCCTCGTTTCATTTTTGAAACGTCGTTCCAACAAACATCCCCATATTCAATCTATACCTAACTAGAAATAATTTAATCAGATTTAATCTTAACAATTTTACCCAAGAGATAAGTAATACGTTGAAAAATGGAGGTTATCTCTCTTTTGGCCGCAACTCTTTCATAATTACCAATATTTCCGACACAAATCGAGGGAAAAAACTTCCTTTTTTTCTCCCTTCCGTGTTCGACCCAAATCTTGCATAGACGGACCAGTCACTCGGCATGGACAATCTCTAGTCGGGTGACAGACATGGCGATGGGCAGATTTCCGATTTCCCCCTCCCTGTTCTATCAGGAATGAAGTTGTCTCGCTCTGCAACGCGTGGTCGTATCCGACAGAGTGATTTCTTAATGATAACATCCATTGTGCGCCGAGAAGTTCCTATTTTGATAATTGCTTTATTTTCTCCTTATTTCTGCGAAATGAAGCCTTTCGCATGCAGCAGGAGCAGTGCAACTCCACTCCGGGCCCACTCATCCATCATCATTTAATCGTGCCCGGGAAGAGGTGGAATTACAAATGGCGGATCGATCGGAGTTCGTTTGTTTTTTCGCCTTCACCCTTTGGGGGCCGATCATCACTCAAGTCCCTCGTGGAACACGTTCGGCCCGATTCATTTCCTTTGTTTTAAAAAATGGCTGCTCATAAAAAAAAGCCGCTCTTCTTGGGACAGCGCGCACCTGGGCCGTGTTGACTCGGCGCCGAGATTAATCTTTTCTTGGAAATGCATCGTGCCACTCGAACAGGCGCAACCAACGTTTACTTTAATAATAAAAAAATGGGGAAAATCGAATTTCTTAAATGAAGTTATACGCCTTCGAAAATCTAGTCATGGAAGAAAGTTATGTTTGAAATTGCCCTTTTTCAGCTTCAGCCTTGTCTGTAGTCTCCCGATTATGTATTGTGAAGGGGAATCGATGCCATCATCTAAGATTTTTCGGTTATTTTTATAATTATCTTTTCTCTTAAAGGTGATTCAAAATACTTAAGTACTGTTTGTCAATTTAAAAAAAAAAGTGATTCCTTTGTAAAATGTACGAAAATCATTCGGCCTTAACTTTCAAGACTTCAAGTATGTTTTTTTAATAGTTCGAGTCTTCTTTCCGGCACTCTTTAGTCGAAATAGAGCAACGCATACCAACCAAATACCATCCGAAGTTGGGTTAGCGGTAGATATGCCTAAAGGCGCTTTATTTAAAAAAAATTATTCATTTAATTTATGACTCTTTCCCAAAGTTTTTCCATTTATTTCGCCCCCTTATCCCATTCTCCGAGTGAAGCGTGGTCCGGTGAGTAGAGGCGCTGTGCCACAAGGAGGGTGCTTCAAGGAGGATGCCTTCAAAGATGAAATCCTCATCTTATGAAATATCGATGGTGGTGCACCTTAAGTGGGTCATGGTCTTGACAACGCGTACGATGTCGCTTGAAGGTTGGACTCGACAGCATAGGTGTCGGCCTCGTCACCTGACCATATGGATAGGCTCTTTGTGTCTCTAGTGTGCGACATTGTTATAAAACAATCCAGCAACCCGCTCCAGTACGACCCTAATCTAATAAATGAGCGCGCATCTGCCCTTTCTTTCTCCGTGCGGCGAGTGAAGGGTGGAATGAATAAACACAGGCGTCTATTTATTTATTGTTCGAAATTACCCACGGGGGAGGGCAAGTCGTGATCGGCGCATCCCCCCCTGCTCGGGATTCCGAAGAGGTCACTCTCCTCCAGTCTCTTTCTTTTTTTGGTTGCAAGGAGATGTGTCAGTCAGGAGGGACGCATTCTTAGAAATAACCGAGCATTCGGGTTTTAGAAAAAGCAAATTGCAATTTTTTTTTCTTTATGTATAAAATCATACTGGAGCTATCCAAGGGCTTCTCATTCTTAACTTGGGCGAAGTAGTCGCCTGAGCTGCAACACCGACTGCGTAATCGTATGCGGCGTCAAGACTTTAGACCACGGCCGAATGAATGGAACGTGCACCAGCCTCATATATGATGTGTATGTCGCTATTTTTTCCCACACTGTCCGTTGTCCGTGAATGGCATGGCTGGAGAGAGAATAGAACCAGCGATGGGTAACCTTCGAGGCAGAATGCCTTAACCTCCTTGGCTATGTTTGGCATCGCAACACCTCCAGCCTATTAGAATTGAAATAGCAACTTGTTTTTGTTCTCTTTCACGTCATTACATCGACTGTTTCTGCGGGTCGATCTTCCATGGCCGAGTTGGTTAAGCACTCTCAAGAAGGCCTGGATTGAAAGCTCAGCCATCGAGAGTAACCGGATTTATGCTAAAAATAATAAAATAAAAATCCACTCGATCACGGGGTCCCCAGGTACACTGAAACACACATGCTCATGCACAGTCAATTTACGTTTTTTCTTTTAATCCAAATTCACATTCAAAGGTTAAAACACCGTGTAGCTTGATATTTATTCTCATTTTACCAGTCCTGTCGAAATATTTCTTAAACGGTCAGAATTATGGTTAAGTAGAGGGAAAGAATGTGCTACCGGTCATTTAACCGTCATTTTTCAAAGAAATTTCTAACAGTGTAATGTAAAAAATATCTATTATATAATGAAAAAGTGCAAAGAGTCATTAATATTTTGTCATCTCCAACAAGACATGGCTAATAAAAAATATCTGCATACAAGAAATTGTTTTGAAACACCGTGCATGTTTCCTTTAATTCTGAATAAAACTAACCCGTCCTCCAGTTTTGTAATATTTCATTTAAAATGATATTTCTTGTTTTATTTTTGAATTGAAAGTTTTCCCGAATTTAGAAGTATTTGAAAGTTTTAAATCTATTAATATTCAAGTGGTTCAATTAGTTCAATTTGTAATCAACCTTTATATTTCCTTTCAACTAAGCATTTATATTAAAGTAAGTAAGAAATAAAAAGTACTTTTCTATACTTACTTAAGTATATACGGTACTTTTAAGTAAAGAAATATTTTTATAGTAAGGCTACTAAAAATGTATTCAAAAGAATTATTTCACAACTATCTTCGTGTTATAAAAACGATTTTGGACATTTTTAAAAATGAGATGTAAAATGTTTCCGGACGCCCCGCACACGTAGCATCCCCCGATGGCACTTTTCAGGTTTACTTAGATAAATGGCCGTTGCAAAAACAATTCGGATAATTTTCGCCAATGAAACCACCACTAGGACACCATTCCATTAGTCCGAAAGGAAACAAGGGCACATTTAGTGCAGGGGTATTGGAGGTGTGGGTATTGTATGGGGTGTTTTTATTAGAGGTAACCCCTTTTTGTTTTGCAAAGCATGAGTACTCGGGTCTATGATGCTGTTTTATACTATAGGGTTTTGAGCATAAAGCGGTGTCGTGGTTCTGCTCCTCGGCACAGAATATCAATACCGTTGCCCGCCACTTTAAGTTGCGAGTGGCTGTGTGGATGGAGGGGCATTGTCAAGAGCTGCTTCCTCCGCTCAGCAATCCTGAAAACGGATTAAAAACAACAACCCTAAACTAACTCCTTATGTTAAAGTGGACTGTTGTGCTCTCCATCTATCGTGGTTCGCAGGTCATGCTGCCGAGTGAGATGTCGCTGTGCTCAGTTGTCCGCCTCGTTACTCGACTGCGGCTCCACATGAGGAGACCTGTGCAACTCCACGACGACGTGAATTCCGTGTGTCGTGTCTGGTTCTTTTCCCAGTACCTTATTCCGTAATGAAAAGCGGGGGTCCGGCGGAGGGGGGGGGGGCGCAGTTTAAATAAATGAGGGTTCGCGGCGGGGCTCATTACTCAAGAGCGGACTCGGAGCACTCCATTATTGTTGCCACCGACACCGGAGAAGAAGAAGAATCCGCGGACTTTTATTGGTGTTTTGTTTCTTCTCTCCGGGTCGATGTTTTTGCGTTCCTCGCTGCAAACAAGTTTAAAAGGCCATTTTCACCGCACACCAGACAGACATATAGAAAAAAAAAGCCTTTTTCTCAACGAAGTTGGTAGGCGCCGCGGCCACGTGACCAATTATTTCCCCATCTCTTACTTTTCTTCGCCTGTTCTTCTTTGTTCTTTTTTTCGAAGGTGAGGAAGAGATCTCTGGTTTCGCATCCCTTTTTGCGCGGATTGTTGTTGTTGTTTCCCTGCTTCGATTTTTCCGAGTGGAGTTGTTTCCGTTTAGCGGCGATCTCCAACCCATGTCAGATTTCACGGTGGCTGGGGATGACAGATCGATGTTCCTTTTCCTCTATAAGATAAAAGAAAGTACGTAGCAATTGTAAAAACAACTCGTTTATTTTATGAGATGGATATGTTTTTAAATGACATAATGTGTAACATTTGTTTTACATTCTAAGTACAAGGTAAGGTTAATACCTTATTTAATTTTTTAAAAGTGAGAAGTTTTCCAACTTATATCCTAAAATGCCTATATTTGCCCTCTATATGTAAATTGAATAAGTGAGTTGCAAGTTTCATCAACCCGTCAGCCCGTTACTAAATCACGATGAGTCGCTCGTGGTTTCCATTTCATTTTTTTTTACACTTCCAACAGGGAAGAGATCGAGTGAAACAAAGAACGTCTTGAACATGTTCCGAAGCAGAAGAGCAGACATTCACATACTTCTTCTTTTCAACAGAGTCGCGTGGCAACATCGGCTACCTATTAAAAGAAAACAGCCAGTTTTTCTGTCATTTCTTACTTTTATAAAAACTTGACTTATACTATTGTTCGGAGAAAGACTTTTTTACTCCGTATGAGAAAATTAAACATTTCGCTTACGTCACTTTCAGTTGAAGAAAAGATGGAGAGAAGCAAAATGCGAGTTATT
The DNA here is from genome assembly GCA_019343175.1 of Oedothorax gibbosus. Classification (NCBI taxonomy): domain Eukaryota; kingdom Metazoa; phylum Arthropoda; class Arachnida; order Araneae; family Linyphiidae; genus Oedothorax; species Oedothorax gibbosus. The sequence goes on from CM033279.1 coordinate 389,879, forward strand.
ATTTTTTGTCTGTGCTTTTGTTTTGGGAGTTAAACAACTTGACCTTTCATTTTTAAATGCTCCGATTTTTCGACATTCAATCTCAGCCTTTGAATTCGATTGAAAACTTTTCGTTCGAAGGGTAATTTATCCTTGAAACGAAACAAAGAATGAAAAACAAACCCCTCTGAAATCGCCGGAGAAAAAAAACACAACAAGAAATTCAATTCTTCGTGAAGAAGAACAAGTTCTAAAAAATATCCCGTTTTCTAACAGCTCTCCTCTTTAACAATGTTTTCTACGGAGGTAGAAATAGAAAAAATAATAATAAAAGAACTAATTTAAACTGTCTGCAATTTCGAATAAGATTTTGAAAAAGAAAAATAATAATAATGAAGAAACAAACTCTGAAAATAGATTTTGTTCTAAGATTACTAAAGAAGAAATTCAATTTATTTGACCAAGTAAAAGTATTTTTCGAGGGGAAAAAAAAAGAGTAATATAAATTTAATTTTGCTTCTCTTGTTTTTAATATGCTTTTAACGCCCAGAAATGGCGCCAGATCTTCTTTTTACAAGGGCTCCCTGAAGAATTATTCGAATGGATAATAGTAAAGAAAAAAATTAAATGGAATTTAAATAGAATAGTTCAGATTGGTTGTTAATTATTCTTTTTTTTGGGAATACCTAGTTTTAAAGAACTTTGATGAGCCAAAAGATGTTTTTAACTTTACAAAGAAGTGTTTTTTACTTTAAAAACTAGGAACATAACAAATATTGAAAATATTTTGCAACTTTAAATATCATTTTCTTTAAGAAGGCAAATTAGCATAAGCTTTGTTTAGACATTTGTTCATCATGTGACAATAATTATTGAAAACAAAGAAAGTAGTTAATTGGTTGAGTTCGTTTTGACCCGTTACTTTTATTGCAAGATATTTTTGCACATAAATGCGTGTTATACATAAAACTGTATAAAAGCTTTTTATACACGCATTCGAAGAAATTTTAATATTTCATTTCATTACACGTTTAATTTTTATTCTCTATCAAAATTTTATAAGTGAGTAAATGCCTTTTTTTCTATACTTGTTATCGTATAAAAGCTTAATAACTAAAGCAAAATAATTGTTTAAAAAAAGCTAGTTCATAAAATTAGGTGGAATAATTTCTTAATGACACAAATATACAATTTGTTTTGAACAGTTATTGTTGAAAATGTGGTATTTTTTTTATATTTGTGCGTTTCGTAGAATATTATAAAAATAAAGAGCTTGTGTTTGCATTCAATGAAAAATTCTATTACGAAACACTAAAAGCATGCAATTAAATATTCACATATCAATTGAATATTTTGTCCAATTTTTACGAATGTTTAACTTAAATGATGAAATCTTGAAAGAGAGATAACTAGGAGCTGATGACCGACTTAACGATGACCCATTAACGCCGATGGGCAAGCAAATTTGCCACCCAAAAATGAGCTTTCTGCCTAATTTTATCTAACTAAACAAATTAAAAGCAAAGACCATTGTCTTAAACCATTTATATAGGACACATTAAGTTGCAGGAAAATAAAAAACCTTCAATTCTGAAATGGTGTTAATGGTATTTACAAAGTCGTCATTAATGGGTTAATTATTTTTCGTATCTTCGGGTGGCTTTTTTCGATTCTTCTTCAAATAGACAGGAAAGTCGTCTAATGAGAGTGGCTTTAAAGGATCTCTGACTGAATAAAATATGTAATCTCTTAAATAATGTGTCGATCCGCGAAACAATGTCAAAAGATAAAACTTCATTTTAGAACAATGTCACCTGGTTCTTTTACAACTGGAAGGGGACTGAGTTTTTTCTCCTCCTCTCTTCAGTAAAAATTGTGCTTCGTCGCAGGAATTAGCGGAGCCCGTAGAACTGCTCCTTTTCTGACATTCTGCAAATCCCAGCTTTATTCGCTGACCTGTGGCAACACTCCCTATCTCGACTTCACCTCCCCCCCTCGAATCCTGCTCGGAGGCTAAAAAATGTCGCCCTTATCTCTCTTCGAGACAGGAAAAAGAACATTATAAAAAGGGTTGAGGACTGGCAGCGCATTGCACAGTTCTCTCCAGCACAGTAACTCCCGGCTGGTCTCTTGTTTTCCGCCCACACTACGATCCTTTGATAAACTAGCGCACCATGTATCATGATCAGGTTAGTTTTTCCAAGCTTTTAAATATACTTGGAGATAGGGAGAGGACAAGGTTACCAAATTGTATATTAAAATCATACATTAGGCACATTTAGGTTTCGATTTGTAGAGGTTAGGATCCAACTTTACATTTTTTTCCAAATTTTTTTAATTTCATTCAAAATTTAGTTTTCCTTTTACTTTACTTGCTTAAACTGCTATAGGTTATGTGTTTCCTTTTTGGTGGACTGCTGTGATCTCAATCCCTTTTCAGGTCCTTTCGTGGATGGTGCTTTCTGGTCGGGCAACCCCAAAGAGATCTCCGCTTATCTGCGTACGTCACGCATGCGTGTGCGGAGAAGCTGTTGGAGTGCTGCGTCGAGGGAAAAAGGAGCCGTCAGCCACTCCAGATAGGAGGGCGCCGAGGGGGGTAAAAACACCTCCCCCGCTCATCCCATTTTCCGTCCATTTCTTTTCAACTTAAACATTTTGGAATTTTGTAAGAATATCCATATCTTGAAACGCGGCAATTTTAAATTGTCCTGATTGCATTCATTCAAGTACAGCTTCGGGAAAAAGGCACTCCTCGTTACTCGGTTGCCGCTGCTTGAATTCGAGAGGGAGGTCATTTTTCGAGGCAGAAAGTGTAGAGTTGATTACTGGTATTAAAAATTGCATCAGGTGTGTTCTACATATTAAATTGAGCACCAAAAACCCATATCAACACCCAATTTATTTGACAAATGTCAAAATACCCAAAATATCAATATTCGTAAATTTCATCAAATATTGTCCGGGATATGAAAGCATTAATTTTGAACGTTTTTCGGGTCTCTAAACTATTTATTGTAATACCTATATGCATCTTCAAATGCCGATCATTCAGAATCTCATTAAAGCTAATTGGTTTAGTAAATTGTTTTCTGTCTTCTTTCTACTTAACCTAACGACTCAATAGCAATACATGTCTATATTCTTAACAATGAGTGTACTTTCAATGGAGCATACTTTTGTCTATTTTCAACAACTCATTAAACAATTTCCTTTACTGATAAAAATCATTCAGACATTTAAAGGTCTGCATTTAAAAAAAATCAGCGCGATTGCTGATTAGTTACTCCAGGGGCTAATTGTAACAATTTTCCATTTATGTCTCATCATTGCAGCCAGCGCGGGGGATCTCTTGCCCAAGAATATAGATAAGCAACCAAGCCCATTACATACCCGACGAAACCGGTCATTTTTGAACACTGAAGTTCACTTTCACTATGAACACTGAAGAACACTTTGACAACACTGAAGTTGTTGTCAATAGCAATGACAATATTTTGTGGATTGGAATTTGTACACTTTTACAAAGAAAAAATGTGCTATTTGATGCACGATACTCGCTAAAGTGCTGACCAACGGAAACACATTTTACCATCCATGTCAAACCTTACCGCACTTGTATTGTGAAGCTCCGATTAACTTAACATTAGCACTGTGGAGCATGCGGCACAGATGAGCACGGCAGAAATGACCGGAACTATTTTTAGTGAAACGGGCCTTTTTACCCCCAAAACAGAGCTTTTTCTGGACGAATAATTGAATCCTTGTCTTTTTACGGCCAAAAACTTTTATGGATTGGCGCAGCGGGAATTGAAATGTCGCCCTCGGGAAAATGTATTAGGATCTCCATTCCGGCAACTTAATTGCCTACTTGCTTCGAAAGGGAGCTTTCTCTCGTTATTATTTCAAACAAATTAGGATTTTTATTTTTTGCCATAGTATTTAAAAAAAGCGCTAAGAAATTTTAAAATATTTTTTGAAGTTGAAGATATATTTGAATTCAAGTTCTTCTAATGAAGTAAAGAAACTCATTACTATTTTAATTTTAAAAGAAATTACCTTCATTTTTTTAACTGCTTAAATGACTTAACAGTTTAATATATTTTCTAATTGATTTTAAATTCCAAGTAAAGCGGTCATTTAAGGTATCAGTAGTATCGTTATTATTTACATCTTTTCTTATGTTTGTACTATTTTAAAGATATTTTTGTCATGTTATTTATGTGCAGTAAACCACTTATTTTCTTTTCTTATTAACCTTACATTTTAATTTTTTTCATCTGAAATGAACAATTTCGTTACACACTTCGTTATAAAACAAATTTTGTCAAAAAAACTTTAAAATCTCCTTTCAAACATAAAGAGTATTGGAAATATTGCTGACATTTTGTTCAAGACAATTTTCAAATGAAATACGATTTGTTTAATGTTGTATTTTCTTATGTGTGTGTGCACAAAAAAATACAGTCTCCGCACATTTTTTATGCTGTACAAACATTTTACTTTTTTTTAAACTTTCAATTGCCTGATATGAAATGTAAGGTAATTAAAGTATTGCGATGTGGCCAAAAATCCGAAATGAAGATATTGTGCTTTCATCACGCTTTGAAAGGTGCTGATTCTATAAAAAATAGTTTTTGATCATTTGTTGCACTGTCTATCCGAATGTCATTCTGTCTCTTTGAAACCACTCTACAGCCCGATCTAAAAGAGCTACGGGTTTCAAATGTGATGCATGAGTATAATGTTTTCGAGACAATTGCGAATGCGCCCACTTTTTGGTTTTACCAGGTAACTTTTAGGTTTTAAAGTTATTGAAATTGTCTTACAGGGTATATATTTATTGAGTGATATTTGAAAGTCGTTATATACAGTAGAGCCAAAAATGTCCGACGAATAATACCCCGTGTGGCGGGAGTGCACGTTAAATAACCTTCAAAGTCCCAACGCTGCGTACGATGTCGCCCTTAACGGTTGCGTTGGGTGCCTACTCAGGTGTCGGCTCGTCACTTGACTGTGGTTCTAAAATACGACGCCCGTCGCCAATAGCCCTCGTGTAGCTCTAGTGCGACGATAATTCAAACTAACCTAACCTAACCGTTATACAGTATACACGCTAGGCTTTGTTGCTGCATTAAAAGAAACTTTTCCATAATATTTTTATGACGTTGTTTTCTTATTTGAATTTTTGTGTGAAATTGAACTGAATGAACATAAGTGTGAAGGTGCGCTGCAAAATGGGTGGTGCCTTTGATCAAAAATTTTGATATTTTTCCTTTTTTACATGAAAAAATATATTAAAGCTTTGAAAGCCGAGAATCAAACTAGTATAATAGGGTTTTTCAGCAATTTGTATTATCTGTTTAAACATTTTAGTCGGTCTAAAAAGTCATAGATTTTATATTTCACCCAAATCTGAGGATAATTTATATACTTTTTAATTTTATAAAGTGTAACTACGTAAATTGCCTTGATAATGTGATTTATTGTGTGCACTGTGTTTATATGTAACAAATAAAATTAAAAAAACTGATAGCCAATACGAACTAGGAATTTTCTTTCAAACATTTCAAAATTAATATTTAATTCTGAAATGTTTGAAAGAAAAATCCGAGTTTGTATTGGCATCAGAGTTTGTGGAATTTGCTATTTGTTACATATTTTATTAGAATTTGAAAAAATATTGAAGAACCCCATTTCCCCCCCTTGCGTTGGCTTCTGCGCCGAAAGAGTGGGGTGAACAAGGAACGACTTCTACAGGGGTCGACCCAAAGGGGGTGGGGGAAGAGGGGGGAAGATGGCACACACTAGTTTAGTTTTGAATTACCGTCGCACTAGAGCTACACGAGGCGACGGGCGTCATTGGCGACGGGCGTCGTATTTTAGAACCACAGTCAAGTGACGAGCCGACACGTGAATAGGCACCCAACACAACCGTTAAGGGCGACATCGTACGCAGTGTTGGGACTTTGGAGCATATTTAACGTGCACTCCCTCTACGCGGGGTATTATTCGTCGGACATTTTGGCTGAACGGACCGTTTATAGGTCGGCAGTTATTATGGCGATGCCCGGACCCGAACCTGGGACCTTTCGCATGCTAGGCCTAACCGACTGGGCTCTCCAGCCTCGGCACACACCTAGAGTGAGGAAGCCGCATTTCATATATGAGACCGCACAAGGTAAAATGAAGTATAATTTTTTTCTTAGAATCTACAGATAGGAGAAAATACGATGTATTCAGATGAGTTGTTTACGAATTCGCCATGTTATCACGTTCGCAACATCGGAGGAAGTCGAGTGGAAAAGACTACTACTAGCGGTCATTCATATCATAAGGAACCTGTTAGGGAAGCATTAATTCATAATACGTGTTGTAAAGAAAATAACTAAATACTTTTAAGCCCAGAAATGTCACTCGAAGTCCCATTGGGTGCCAGCTCAGGCGTCGACTTCGTCGCGTGTCTGTGCTTCTAAATTGCGAGACCTAATTTGGATGTGTTAAAGCTCCTTGGAAGCTAGAAATACATAGCCGGAAGCGTTCAACCTAATACCCCAAGTGCAAATTCATAAACGTCATACGTACCGACATACGTAATTTTTGGGGTGGTGGGTAGTTCCAAACTACTTTCAAAGGTAAGCTAACACAATACTATTACGATTCCATCTTATTTCTATTTCGGGCGTGTCTAGGCACTCAACACTCCCTGTAGTTGAGCATTTCTAAATGTTTCTCTAAAAACCACCAAGGGTGCAGTTGGTCCACTTTCGCCCTTTTCGGAAGCAGGACATGTTATTGACATCTCGCCCACCGAAGCGTGGTGCGTCCGGATGAGGGGCGTCCCTCTCCGATTATCCGAGGATTTACACAACCGACCCCACTATCAAGAAAAGCCTATTTGGAAGACCCCTCCCCTCCTCCACCCACACTCTTCCGGAAGATGACCACTTGGCGAAGCATCACGCACTCTTGGGGGAAAAACTATTTTTTTTTGTCGCACTCAGTAATTTCCTTCCAGTAACCGATAATAATTCCAATTAACCCAAATAATTCATATATGAAAGCGAATTATCTCATCTAATATTATGAGGTTCACTTTTTGGAATAGGAACTGGACTGTCTTAAGAACTGGTTAATGTATTTTATATGTGGAGTTGTACAACGCCAAATCCTAATGTGTTTCAATTATTACTGATATCTTTTGGTATGAGGCTTCATGAGAGCCTCCAAAAAGTGTCTTATACATTTATTCAAAAGAAAATCATTGTAATACATAGTTTTAATTTCATCTGAAATGATTAAAATACGAACAAAGCAAACATGTTTGGTAATCGATCGATCCCATATCTTACAGAAACTTTTGTTTCCAAACAGGGATGTTTAGAATTTTGAAACTTGTCATAGCTCTTGTCTAGCTGCAGTGGGAAAAAAGTCCGAACTTTGATAAAAGAGGCGTAAAGTAATTGTCCTAAAATAAAATGTTTGAGACTACATAAACCCTTCTTCGTGACGTCAAGCAGGTGAGTAAATAGTGTTTGGGCGCTTTTTCTTGCGACATCAGAGTTGTGTGTGCTTTTCAAAAATGCCCTCTGTCTATTTTTGCGCAGTGTCGGCAGCAAGACCAAAATGTCGTTTTGGATCGCCGAATAGCAACTACGTTTGCATCCTTTCTTAATACGTTACCGTTAATGATGTGTCTTCCAATGAGAATGAACAGCTTTGGCTATATTGGACAGATTCATGAGCTGATCTGTGAAGGACGACAGCATCAGTATATACGTGTGTATAAAATGTAAGTTATGCTGTTTATCTTTCTTTTCGCAAAAAATGGAGTGGGTTGTTTATTAAAATATCTTGAAATGCATTTCTGATCTACAATGGGTCTAATTAGGGCAGGCCCCTTTTTAACAGTTTTGTGTAGTTGGGTGGAAGGAGATATTTGGCGTAGTATTTTTTTCCCCTTCTTGGCGATGGCAACCCTTTGCGGTGGCTTCTGCGGTGGCTGAAGTGACTTCCGCATTTGTGCGCCCCAGGGTTGTTGACACAAGCCCCGGAAGAAGCGGTGGGAGGGGTGCTTGGGGATTCTCCTCCTCCTGTATAAACACCGTCAGTTTTAATTTCGAATACAAGAGGACGCGCTTTTTTTTCTCCTTTTGCATTGAGTGGCTTTCTGACAAGCTTCTAACGCTGACATTTCCCCTGATCGGGAGCAAAGCGGTTAAAAAAAAAGTAGTATGACAACTGAAGCCGCTAGAGAAAAATACAATATTTTATATCAGATTTATATCATCTATGTTTATTTACTATAGTTATGTTGTATAAGTTTTTGTCGCGAAAATTAGTCTTTCTTCTACCACTCGTCCAAAGTAGAGGGGCTTTCGCATTCCTTCCGCATTTTTTACCATATTAAAAAAAAGAATAAAGCATCTCATTTCGGAAGAATGTCATTCTCGTCAGGACTCGGAAGCACATTTTGCTTTGAGCACGTCCACCGTGCAGTGGACCCTTGTATAAAAAACAATATTCAATTTTTACCAACATCTCAAAAGAAAACGGTTCTTTATTGAATGAGACACCTGCTTCCATGTCTCCTTAAATAAGCATTTGCCGCATTGCGTCGGACACGAGTTTTAATTTTCATAAGGTCTCCCGACAACTCAAACATAACTTGGTCAGATCTTTGTCAAACGTGGAAGAACTTTGGGTGTTTACCTTGGAAAGTTCTTCTTTTATAGTTATGTAGTGTGCGTATATTTCACATGAACGAGGCAAACGAACAATTTTTCACGCCGCTTTTCAAACATCATTTGTATAAGTTTTCTTTTGTAGTGTTGCTCTAAAATGCAAATGTCGTTCTGTACACTTAAAGGAGGTATTTTGGTGTGAGTAGAGTGGCGAGAGCGCGAACCATTTCGAAAAAAGCGAGGGGGCGCCATGTGCCCCCTCCCCCCCCCTTGCGAGGGGCGTCGGTTTGTTTGCGGCCCCGTTGCCACGGGAGACTGCGACTCCCCTGTCTCGGAGTGATCTGCAATCTGAGCAGAAATGCGTGTGCTTTTTGAATCCGACAAAAATAACTCATGCTACGAGGGGCTTCTTCGTACCGGCTTCATCGGTTACCGTTTAAAAGTGAACGCTATTCATTGTTGTGTTATGACGGTTGACTGTAATAACTGTAATGTATTATAATTTCCCAATACATTTATTTATTTTTCAATTTAAATGAAAAGCTTAACCAAAATTTTTCATCCATGTCTCATTTGAGAATTGTGAAAAACCGATTTTCATTTTGAAGGGGAACCTCATAGAAACCCTCCACTTCTTTTTTGCTAACTGAGAGTCTGTCTCTTTTGAATTAATTGCAAAGCTTATAAAAAGAAATTATGTCCCACGGTGAAAGGAAAAAATAGTCGTTATTAAAGGTACTAAACGATGAATTTTCCCCACAAAAAAACGACGACATGAACCACAAATCATACTTAAAAAGATGACGAGTGGATAAAATAGACGCTTGTTTCACTTCACTTTCGAGAAGAATGAAGACTCGTAGCGAAAAACTACCCAGGCAGCACACCAATGTGGGATTCACATGGTCCGACGTGGGCCCACGTGGTTCAGATGGGCACTGGTGGGCCCCATCAGACCATCACCAAACCATGTGAATCCCATGTACTAAATTTTAGCAAATTATGCGCTAATTACGATAAAATATGAGTGAAATATTATTTATTTTGTAATAATTAGGTGACATTAATGTATTTGGGTGCTAAAATTTTTATATTTAACGCTTTTTCTAGAAAAAAATATAACCACGTGGATCTACATGGGACATTATGGGCAACCCATATAGATTTCTGTGGGCTATCCATAACAAGCCCACGACATTGATTAAAGTAGTTTAGAACTCGGTTTTCATTCTTAGTCAAATGGACTGTTTATAAATCAAATAAAATAGGTTTCATTGTTAACTAAAAATTATTGTACCATAAAAAATATGCATCCGTATATTATTCTAAATTAATTCATCGAGGCAAATTGAAATTATATTTGATAAAGAAAATCAATACCGTGAATTTCACGGTGTGTAATAATTGATGTTGTTCAGTACTAATGCATTTTTAGAAAAACAATTAGTACAATTTATAGCTGCCGATATGGGATAACCCAGGTGGGCCGAAGTGGGATGGCACATCCAAATCTATATGGATTGCCCATCTGTCCTATAAAGTGAACTGCTGTCCAAATATAATATTTTTTTATCCTCCAACTGTATATTATGCAAATTAGTAAAATATATATTAATTGTTTCGGTATATTATTAACTAATAATAAAGAGATCGTTCAACTTGAAAGGCAAAATCGATTGCTCATGAAAAATTGTACTGGGCTGATGTGGCGAAGCCCAGGTGGGCCAATGTGGAAGAAAACCACATGGGCCTATGTTGGCTGGCCCATGTGGGCCGACGTGGTTTCACCGAAAAAAAGGGGGTCGTTTCTTTCTGGGCCCCATATGGAAGCCCACTAGGAAACCACGTGGGCCCATATGGGGGGTGCTACCTGGGTTGTTACTAAAGAATGTTACATATTTAAATTTTAAAAACTGAAATTATTTGATAGCAAATCAGAAAATCACATTTCGGTCTTTGAAATTTATATGCAACCGAGTCGTTTATTTATATAAAAATGACGTAGCATAAGGGTGAGATATATATTTTCTGGGGTGCCCAGGGGTGCTACCTGGGTAATGTCCGGAAGAAGAGTAGATTTCATTTCAAACAGGGGGCGGGAAGAGCAGGTTACCTTAATCGTGTGTATTCGTTCTTAACACACGACCCTTGGCCGAGATAAAAAAATAGGGGGAAGGGGGGCAACACATTTTTGACGAACACAACAGAAATTTTTTGACGAATTTTTAAGGGGTTCATTTGAATAAACGCTAACCACTCATGAATATTGGAGATATGGGACCTTTAAGAATTCAAATTCTCTGCTCGTTCTCTTTATTACATTGCACAAGTTGGTGATCAACTAATATTATCCCCCTTATTTTCAGGGTCCTCACAAACACCCAATTCAATCAATGGGAATATTCTTTCTTTCTGTTTACTTTTGAGATTATCATTGGGTTGTTTGAAGTAATTGTTGCAATATTTTGTGTCAAGTATTCTACTGATCATAAAGTTTTATAAAAAAGCATCCAGAGGCATTTATTTAAGTTTTATGTTCAAACCGCAAGTACAAATCTCATTAAACAATGAGATTTGCACTTGAATACAATCTTCTCAAGTGAAAGTGGCTCCTTCAGTTTATCTGTGCCCACACATTTCAAAATGTGGAGAATGGGATGGCTGCGATCCCTTCCATGGTGTGGAAAAGTGATTTTAGAAACTTGTAAAGCCAGGAATTGTTCGTTAACCTAATTAATCTGAAAAAGAACCTTTTCCTTCATTTCTTACGTTAAGTTGTTTCTGTTTCATATTGGACTTCTCACAACCTAGAAGTATAATCTGTCTCGAAAGTTTCGGCAAAAAACCTCTTAAGGAAACATTTTTTAAAAAAGGTTTGTTTGATAAAAGTAGTGCTAACAAGAATCAGACACACATAAATAATTACAAAATATGTGAAGGTTAAAGAAAGTAACAAATAATAAGTTTTATTTGTCGGAATAAAAATTAATATTTGTAAAAGTGAAACATTTCACACACAAAATTCTGCCCCATTTTTAGAGAAAATCCATTTGAGGCATGTTTAATGACTTAATTCCACTTTTCCTAAATAGGATTTCCCTTTGACGTAATTAATGGAAAATGGTTTGTTTAAATTTTACAAGATTTTGTAACACTCCTGATTCACTTTAATACGATGATGCAGCAATCTGAACGTTTTAACTTTTCTATGAGTTATACTAGAGGCAGTTAGTTTTATTTTTTTTATGTTATTTAATGTAAAAGAGTGTTGAAAACATGCTAATTCTCAAAAAACATCGAATTTATAAATTCGTCTTAAAGATATGCTAAATTATACTTTTAAAAAACACTGATGGACCTGGCAAGAAGTTAATGTTAATTTTTACTGCAGATAATTTATAGATTTATATTGTTAATTTTTACTGTAGATAAACCTATAATTTATCTACAGTAAAAATTGAAAATTTAGCTGGACCCATTATATGTACAGTTAAACCCATAATATAACAAGTCCTTATTCATTAAACCTATAATATGCACAAGCAGTCCGAATATTCATTTTGTGATACAGAACAACAAGTTTCTAAAAATAAAACTATTTACCTTTATTAGAATATGTAAATATTATAAAGATAGAACGAAATTATAACTATTGTTTACTGTGGCTACTGCTTTAAATTAAGCTCTAACGCAGTCAATGAATGCTTTGCAATTGCAAGCTACAATCAAACGACTTGGTAAAAATCGCAAATTAAACATGCAAATAATATTTTAAAAAAGAACTTAATTAATGAACATTAAATAATAAAATATCGTATTTTTAAAGCTACTTAAAATATTATAAATCGTTAAAAAATCGTTTGGAGAATGTATAATACAACTCAACTCCTTTTTTAAAAAAATGGTATTAGTCATAGATGTCATAGTTAAAGTATTAGAATGGCAGATCACGTGACCTCCAATGCTAACGACGGGACACGCATGGAGGCCTAATAAGGGGGCAAAATGGCCAGTGTTGCTGCCACTTTAAGGAGAAAAATACTACTAAAAAATACCATTTAATTCTAAAATTACAAAAAAAATACTAGAAAGGGATTTCAAGTCACTAAAAAGTTTCCAAAATGCAGCTAGTATTTTTACGATATTTTTTTTTGTAATTTTCGAATTTATTTTAGAATTATTCTAAAATTACAAAAAAATATCGCAAAAAATACTAGCTGCATTTTGGAATCTTTTTAGTGACTTGAAATGCTTTTCTAGTATTTTTTTGGTAATTTTAGAATTAAATGGTATTTTTCCGATGATGCCGTAGCATTTTTTCTCTTAAAGTGGTGGCAACACTGGCCATTTTGCCCCCTTATTTTGGCCTCCATTCGCGTCCCGTCGTTAGCATTGGAGGTTACGTGATCTGCCAATCTAATACGTATGATATCTATGGTATTAGTTCTCTGTTTACGTTCTTTACACTCTAGAATATTTTTGCAGGATACTACGGAACTTTTTTTCAAAAAAGAAGTCGGTGTATAAAGTTAGTTATTATAATACTTCGAAACAACTCAAAAAGAAAATCATTTCATAACGCCACTCTTTGTTAGGACTTTCACCGGCAGCTCTTGATTAGGGTTTAGTTGGATTTTTCTACTGAAGGCGGTCAGCTGTCCGAAGAGTTGAAAAGAAAAATAAACATAGTCGAACTGGCAACTGCAGTGAAAATACCCGTGTTGCTTTTGATTCGGCAAACATCTGTTAATTACTTTCGCTATTCTATACCAGGACACTGAGTTTTAGTAGTATTTTTATTTCTATAAGAATTTGGATTTATTTTGTTATCAAGGTAAGTGCAATACTTTTTGTGTTAAAACGAAGTGTTCTAAACATGCTTTGGTTTCTCATATAACTAATACAAATATTATTATAGAATAATTTAGATATTACTTGTTAAAAAACAAACAACCCATATGGGAAAACATTATAATCTATTTTCTACAATTAATGTTTTAATTATGTTTCAAAATACAAAAGTAATAGTAATATTATTTCCATCTAAAATGTTCTACAATGTTTTTATAATTTTGTCAACCACAGTAAAATTGTATTGAATAAACTTGTAAAATTTTAATATTTACTTAGAAATAACTTTAAATTGTTCACATTATAAATATTAAGCTCTCTGTGAACACGGTGGCAGACATTTGGACAGGTTACATCGTGTTTATGGTGTAACGTTCTACCGATTTTTTACAGTGCCGTTATATTTCGATATTTTCGATTCAGACATCAGAAATGTCTGAAAAAAAAACTTATTTTTCAATATTCAATACTTCTTCAGACTCGCACACCTCAAACTTTTGGCAGCTATCTTCCGAAAAAAATAGATATTGGGGACTTAAAAAAACAATATATTTTTCTGCAGAAATTGCAATTAGGGACATAATCTGTCGATATTTTTGTAGAACAAATCTGGAGATTTTTTTGTGGAATTTATTCTTTAGATTTTTCCTCTGTCCCAAATACTTACAAATTTCTGCAGATTTTTTGTACACTCTTAGCTGGCAAATGGGGTGTTTAGAATTAGTATGGCAAAATGAAAATCGAATTCTGTAAGGAAAAGGTGAAATTAAGTCATTAATCGTCCTTTTAGTTGATTTTCTTTAAACTTTTGAGACAGTTTGCTTTTGAAATTTTCTATATTTCTCGAAATAATACTTATTCCTTGGTTCCTTTTGGTTCCTTTGGTGATTGGTTCCTTTCTGAGATATTCATAATTTTAAAATTATTTATACATGCATAATCCTTATTACCACTCATTTAGTCAACCAAGCCTTTTAAGTGAAATGTTGTACCTTAAAATATTTTTTCGTGTCAACTTTTCAGTAAGTACTAACACTGAGGAAGGCTACTGAAGCGGCTCCCTGGGCTGACTTTTTAAGACTTCGGAAAGTCGAGCAGATGGGCGTATTTGTAACAGTTGACCTTAAAAAGGGGATCCAGTTGTCATGGCAGAATGTGTTGAGAGTTCTGTTTTTCGCTTCAAAAGGTCAATTGGCTCCTACTGCCAAAACCCAATTGAAAACCTAATAGTACGAAATGTAATAATATTTCAAAAATGAAACGGTGTAAAAAAATATAGAATTTATAAACTATAATAAACTTATGATTTTATATTTTAAAAATTTATCTGGTTGATGGAAAAATACGCCTGTTCTCTTGAATGACTAAAGAAAATTCTCTTGGGAAACAAAAGAGAATCGTCATAAAAAATTCATTCGATTCAATCCTGTTTTCTTGTGCTTTCTTACTTAAGCTCCCCCGTTTTACAGATATTTAATTTATGTTGAGGAATTTCTATTCGCACTTTTTGGGCTACTTGAAATGCAATTCCTTCATTTGAATAAACAGACAAATTATTTCAAGTCAAATCCTTAAGACTTTGCAATCCCCTCTAATTCAATTTTTTTAGATCTTTCTCAATACCATTTTTTTTAACTGAATAAGATTGAATTTATTTAAATAAATCATTTGTTGTTGAGGATGTTTTTATTTTTTCTCTTAGAATGAAGAATGTTTAATTGGGTGGTGCTCCTCGGTGAAGCAGATTTTGCAGAAGTGTTTTGTACGTAAGTACAACATTGAAATATATGATCACATTTTTATAGTTACATTCTTTTCAATGTGCGTCATTATTGATTTCGATGAAAAAGTTGTCACTGTCGCCTCGGACGTTTTTGAAAGGTATCTATGATTCTTGAAATATGAATATCAAGAATGGCGAACTATTTGTTGATCTAAATAGTATTCGGCATTGTGTGAAACAATAGAAGAAATAAAAGGGGGCAAATAAACACTTAGGACTTCGTAAAATGATGCTAAAGACACCACCGTGCAATGGATACGAATATTTGTGTACCGCGGCGAGTCTCAAATAAAGAGAGTCGTGTGAGCTCATTTCATCGAATGAATGGCCGAAGTCCGTTTTATGTTCAGCAAATCTAGTTAATCACTTTTGCCATTGTGATCTCGTAAGTGTTCATAAAAGGACATTTTCCCGATTTAACAGAACTTAAAATACTTGAGTTTATACAATATAAATCCGTTTTATGACTTTCAATCGAATTCTTTTTGCTCTTGGCAGTCGTAAACTGCGCCTTTTTACGACGTGACGGAGGGACCCTCCATTCCATCTCGCTGGCCAATGGAAATGACCTCTCACTTCGACCCACACTTTTCAACAGATTTTTTTTCTTTTCTTTTTTTTTTCTTTTCCTTTTTTTATCATGTTTTGCTCAAAAATAGATATTAATTTCCTGCACATTTCCGTTTGAGTTATAACTAGATTAGAGAAAAATAAACGTTTCTTACAAGAAAAAAACCATGATATTTTTCTTTTGGTTGAGTTCTAAGAACGACCGTTCAAATTTGATTAGCATTCGAATACTGGCAACCGTAATAACTCCTCAGTCATGAACACGTTTTGTTGAAGTGTTTAAAACAATATCATTAATCCGCAGAAAAAAGAAGGGAGAGGCGAGTCTAACCTTTTAAATACAAAGAAATTTCGTGGACTCTTTTTTGCTCGCTGGAAGAAGCCCGACGATGGGGACAACTGGAGGATGATCTCATCGGTGCGAATTATTTTATTAAGTTACATACCAATAGTAATTTTAATTTATGGTAATTGATTATGAATCCATGAACCTTATCAAAATTTTTTATTAAAATGAAATGTATTTTCGCTTGATTTTAGTAAATAGGTGGTTTATTTAAAACTTTATCTAGATTGAAACTAATGAAATAATTTTTTTAATGATTAATAGTTAACTCACGTCGTTTTAAACACAAAATTTAATATTAGAAGTTTTCAATAAAAACGCATATGAAACGTCATTAATGAGTGCTAGAGTTTTATTTAGGAAGGAAGGATCGAAAATGAAGATGACCGTTCCGTGGCATGGGTCAAAAGTAGTTCTATAATAATATTCTACTACAACTTTAAGCAAAATAAAAATACTTATTAAACATTGAATGCGAACGAGTTCGGGACATTGTTTAGATATAATCTGATGACTGATAGCAAGATATATTTTTGTAATTATATACCTGCCAGAAAAAATCGTCTTTTATCCTAAATTAATTCCTTAAAAAAATATCCGTTTTCAATCATAGACATTCATTTTAATCTTTCATTCGCGTTTTGGTGTGACCGCGCATGCTCATTCGTCATTTTCTTTATTTCCTCTGTCACGGTATTCCTCGTACGACGCTTCTCTCTGAGAATGTCCTAGTTTGAATCCAAGCCATGCTATAAATGAATTGGTGCGGATAATAAACATAGTCTACTAAAATAAGAGGTACACGGAAAGTTTTCGTTCTCCTCAAAAACAGAGAATAAATAAACGGGGAGTATCCATTCACAGAGACATTCAGACAGCAAAGTGTCCAATAGTATTTCCGTGAATGGATGGAATGTAGCGTATACCATAATGTACCATATGCAAAAGTTAAATTGAATTGTTCCAAATAACTACATCATTTTACTAAACATTTTAATAACCACGTCGCGTAACTGTCTCATTCCAATTCCAAAGTTCATAACCACTTTGCCGTGCGACTTCTTCTGCTCTCTGGACTGCTGTCCATTCATTTCTGTACTATTTTCAAAGATGAAGCCTTTTTGAGCACATCGTTAAAAGTTCAGAAGGGCGACATTTGACAAGTGTTTTATCAAATGTTTGTTCGTTTGTTGGGTAAAACTTAACAATTCGGTCGAAGCTAAACTTGCTTTTCGTCGTGCAATGTGCAATGGGACAAGAAAATTCTTTCTTTGTCTTGCGTTGATCAGATATCTTTTTGAAACGGTGTTTTTCTCTTCCATTCTCGACAAAATCTGTTTGTGAATGAGATAATGATTGTTTGGGTGCCCTCAAACAGTTTCCTCGAGACAAACGCAGAGTCGGCGATGGAATATTTAATTAGGCGGATTCTTCGCCTTTTTTTATTTAATTTTAAAACGCATGTAATTTAAGCTTTACATTACGTTAGCATTTCAAAAGTGCGCCGCCCACAATTTTCACAGGCTAATATATAATTGCTATTGACGATACATCAAGTTGTAAATGTAATCGTACAGTCCATCAAAATAATTTGTTGAAACAGTTCAATACTGTGTTTAATCACGTGTCTTTTTGTGTACACTTTTCCAATCGTTAAAAACTTGTTATGCATTCTCAAACAATGACCGAAAGGGAAGCTAAGAAACCTATTAATACAAGGTGTGTTCGAAAAGTTCGATGATGGGTCTCATTATTAAAAAACCGCGCCGGTTAGGATCTTGCACTCACGCAGACGCAGTGACATTCTCTAGATAACATTTCTCTCACTGCTCTGCGTAAGTGCAAGTTCCTAAACGGCTCTGTTTTTTAATAATGAGACCCATCATCGAACTTTTCGAACACACCTTGTAGATTAAAATAACTTCGTACAGTTTTTTAAATAAGATGCATCTCAACAGTAGGAATGGTTATGCGCGAAAGTAAAGGACTCTTTTAGTAGCTAAAATATCAAGTGATAAAATTCATTTCGAGACATGTCCATACAGATGCACTTCTTCAGACATTATACGATTTATTTAAATGATCTTCCCACGCGCAGTTTGTTGAGGAAGAAGTCCCCCTCCAATCAGCTCTTTTGTTTCTTCTTTTTCCGCCGAGTGGAATTGAGTGATGATCCTCCTTCTCTGCTGGGGGGGAGGCAGAGACAAGACGGATGCCCTCTGCTCGCGAAAAGATTCCAAAAGCAGATACAGAATAGATAAATCGAGATAAATCTGCTTGTATTCATTATAATCCATAAACTTCGGCACATTCATCTTTCTTCTTCATCCCCCCTCCCCCTGGAGAGAGAGAGAAATGACGTGTGTGTGTGTGGAGAAGTGCGGAAGAATTGCCAAATGATTCGGACCCCCCCCCCCCCCCTTCGGAACAAAGAAATAAAAAAAAATTGTTCGATAATAAGACAGGCGAGAGAAGAAGAATGAAAAAAAGGGAAGCGCGCGCATTTATCGGCAGAGACAATATTTAAAAGTCTCGGGAGGGGGGAAAGAAAACACATTCCGAGGGGGGGGAGATAAAAGTTAATAACCGAAGCTTCGAATGTGTCACTGTCAGGGATGATGGATCACCCTCGAGGAGTTTGAAGAGTGATTAAAATTTCTCGCCTCAACAGAAGGAAAAGATGGCCGCATTTTTTCCAGAGAACGTCTCTTCTCCTAACCTGTCCTTTTCTCTCTATTTTAATATTTTTATCAAAATTCCTGCGGTAGTTTCTTTCAATCCACAAGTACATCCCTCATAGCTTGGTGGAACACACTAGAGCTCCAAGAGAGCTATTGGCGAGAGTCAAACTGAAAACAATTCAAAAAGCGTAAGAGGAACATCGAATTCCTGAAAATGAATGAACACACGTATGCCCCCCCGAGTTTTGTCAACAGTAGCCGCAGTCACCCACTCGTTGCTAAATATAGCATTGGATCCAGTACCGAGACTTCAGTACCATGAGAGTGGACAAAAGGCACACTCAAAACCTGCTTCTGACATTTTCAATGCGTATTTTTCATTTAAAAAGCACAATTTTTACTGTACTTTTATTTATTAATGAATCATTTCGATGGCGATAAACCATTTTTAATGTACTCCATAACTTATATTTTCAAAAACAATGAAAGAGTTAAATGACGGGCTATTTAAAAGCGTTTATTGAGAAAAATTGAGTTGACATGCAAGTTTTTTTAGTGAATAGAAATACAACTATCCAAAAAATTATCCTTGGTCTCGAATCACTAAAGTTCTATCAACGTATAAAAACAATTTCAAAAAGCTACTAGCCATAGACTCTGATATAAAAGCGTAATTTTTGAAAACCTGGTTCCATGGTTCCACCAGTTCATTTGTTTTGGTTTAACCGAATGTGAAGGCTGGCTTTACGGTTTCTAGTTTTCCACACCTACCTCCACCAGTAACCTACGGCAATCGGAAGGATTCGTGTTTGAATCCCGGCTTATGGGCATGGGTGTTTGTCGTTTGAACCCCTTTCTCCTGGGAGAGCAATAGCGGTTGACACACTACCCCTTTTGGCCACTCTAGTACCATTCATAACGGAGAACGTGCAACATAAAACTGGTAGTTATCTCTCTCTGTAGCGACACCCGGATCGCGGATTTCGATCTCAAATCAAGATGACGTCCCCTTGTTCAAGAGGCGTCGCCCCGTGGGCACCTTGGACGAAGGGGGGGGGGGTCATTTTCGCTGACAAACTTGCCGATTAGGAGGGGCCGTGACCCGATTAGGAAATTTGGGGAGGAGGGAGATGGTGCCACTCTTACTATTCTGGTGAGCTAGAATCAAGTATGATTCAAGAGAACTTAATATTCACATATAATCTGACTCAAGAGTTATGACAAAAACAGTTTAAATCACAAAATTCGCCTAAAAAAAGTGTGGTTGTTCTGATAAGGATTCGGCAAGTCTAAATATATTTTTTTAAATATTACAAAGAAATAATAGATAATATGTTTTATATGAATTCAGAGTGAAACTTACAAAAAAAATATGGCTAAAAGAATGTAGAGATTTTTTTTTATGCCAGTTTAATTGTCTAACTTAGCAATTTTATTTCTTTGGTACAATGCAGAGATCATGCAATGCAATAATCTTCTCTTCAAAAACGCCAAAAAAAGTCGGTACCATTTACAGAATTTCACTCCACACCATTACAAAAGTTCCGCCTTGATGCTGCAGTTTGCAGTTTCTTGCGAGAAAAAACTGGTTTCTTGAAAACCAGGTTTTTTTTTTCAGAAAAAAAAATCTAACCGGGTTTTTAGTGCTAATTAAATAGTTCGGTGTAGCTGAATTATGACAAATCCTGTTTTGAAGGAAGAAATATGTTTTTCCATCAAAAACTCTGTCATCAAGGTGAAACTTTCGTAATGGTGTAGATTTATGTAATGGGACAGACTTTTTTGGCGTTTTTGAATTGTTCCAAAGTACACAACAGAATTTCTTTTTGTCATTTTGTGACATTTTAGATGGGAAAGACCTTCGTTTCCCCAAGACAATGCTTCAATACATGTCTCGAAATCCACCAATTGGTGACCAAAACTTTAAGGTGAGAGACATTCGTCCGTATTTAGACTCAGTAGAGATTTTAACCTGTAAAGTTAAAGCAAAGGGGTATAGAGGAGTTAAAATGATTATATTGGCTGTTGAACCTTGAGTGTTACTAAATCTTTCAAATTCAAAGGAAAATAGTGCTTTTTAATGGATCATATCAAAAAGAAATACAATTTAAACAATGGAATGGCGAAGTTATACCAATAAACGTGCATTTAATAGATTTTCTCTATATCTTGAAATCTTCTTTTTCTGAATTTCTCTGTTTTATTTAATAAAACTTATTATCCATTATTTTCTTTGTGATTTAATGATTTTTATGAAAAAAAATTATTTACACTTGCTTGATTCTTTTAAAAAAACCAATCCTTTTCAGTTAAATTTTGTGACTTTTTTTGTCTAAATATTTGGGACATATAATGCGTCTGTAAATGTTAAAATATAAACGTTCTTTGCCAATAGTCTTGTAGTTCTTGTGCGACGTTGGTTCAACCAAACCTACAATGGCCAAATCTATTCAGACGGTCGATTCATCTATACTATTCCATAGAATCTTCGTATCTCGACGAGTCACTGGATATGGGCTCTACTCGCAGAGCCGTGACAAACTCGGCGGAATGGTAACCCGCGTTCACTAAGATCTTTATTTTGGTGAACGCAACATGCGGTTTAGAGGGCATTTAATGTCCTGCAGCATAGGCGGTTGCGACTCATGCAAATCGACAGGAGTTGACCCATCCGAAAAGGGCGAAGTTTGAAGGCGGGGCACTTTTCTTCTGCATCCCCCCCCCCACAAAAAAAAAAATCTATCATGGGAAGATTAACTGTAGTAACTAGACTAATATGTTGTACCATTGTTGTAGGAACTCAATAACTCTAACGTACAAGAAAGTATACCGAAAGTGTATTTCTGAACAAAAATGGTTCATTGTTGCTGCAGTCCCACCCACGGCAGAAATGTCCCACCATGAGATTGGTTCCGAGATTGATCCGCTAGAAGACCGCCGCATCTGGACAACGATTCAAGCCTTCTTCGATATAGGTCAGTTGACCTGCTCACGGTAGTGAATCGCCTCCCAAGCAGAGAGTTACTTGAAACCAGGGAAGAAAATCCGTTTAGCCAACTGCTTCAGCTTCGAAAAACTTCACTTATCCAAAATCTGAATGTTAGGCTCGCTTTTGAGAGGAAGGCTTTAAAATGTTTCTCTCCCCCAAATAATCACACTTTCAACTAACATCACCCAAAAATAATTATGGAATGCCATAAATATAAATTAATTTTAATAATAATGTCATGAAAACGGATTCGAAGTGTTTCCAACACTCTAGAATGGAATTTGCCCTTTGTGTTCCCTCTCTTCCCCTCCCCCCTTCTACATATCTGAATACTCGGTTTGCCCATGACTTCATTATTATTAATGGTCATTTAGGGAGCGATTGAAATGCGATCCCGCTTCACCTGAGGAGATCTCATTA
The DNA here is from genome assembly GCA_019343175.1 of Oedothorax gibbosus. NCBI lineage: Eukaryota > Metazoa > Arthropoda > Arachnida > Araneae > Linyphiidae > Oedothorax > Oedothorax gibbosus. The sequence goes on from CM033279.1 coordinate 412,179, forward strand.
TCCCCTTCACCGGGGCTCTGATTGTGTAATGCGAGGGGAGGAAACAATCACATCTCCCTCGTCCACCATAGATGTACAGTGCCTAAGAAAATGAAACTTTTGAGCTGAGGTGTATGTCATTTTCAGAAATATATCCGAATATTCCGGAAACCCTTTTCTGTAATATTCAGAAACATTTTAAAGCATTTTTTTTAGTTCTAGTACATGTCCTTATTCATAAAATGACAGGAAGTAAGTGGGATCCGCACTCCTGAGAAAGTTCAATCTCGAGGCAGACGACTTTATCACTAGGCCACTGCAAGGCCATGATGACGTCTTCTTTTACGCTCGTGTTGACAGAGATGGGATAGAATCACGTTCGGAGGCATGCAGCTTCTTAACTTTGAAAATAAAGAAAAACGTTTCTTAATTTTTTTTCAGAGTCATTTCTAGTAAAGGAGGTTCTTATGACAGCTTCAAGGTGTTCGGACGTCAGTCGAGTGGTAAGAGTCCTTTCCCTTTCTAGGGGACTTAAAATAAACAATCCATTTATAATGCTCTCAAATGACAAAGCAAGACTTGATTTTCAAAAACAATTTCAGCAAGACAACAATGCATTGGACATAAGAGTGGACGACGCAGGGAAAGAATTTTTCTCTTGTCGTGCATCCGAATGGAATGCCGCCGAGCGCGTGCATAGCTCATTCCACCCTCCGCTTGATGATGTTTGGCCATTAGAAAAACACCTCCTCTCCCCTTTCCTTTCAATTAACACTGGGAAGTACGCCCCGGTGATTATGCTGATGAGACCCCATCAGGCCAAGGAATTCACCCTTTGACACTCCTGCAACTGACTTCGAGTCAAGATAGAACGGACGCACTTTCGTCGTGACTCAATGAAACAATTGGAGTGCAAAGTGACGTCATGGCAGCAAAAGAGGTTGGTTTTGGAGCACATTGGCTGCACATCCATTGTAGATAGACAGCAGCAATATCAAAAATCACTCGAAAGACCTTATTCTGTGGGATGAACGCAAAGTTGAAACTTCTATTTGAAGCCGCTTGTCATTCTTGTCACGGCAGGACTTGGCATTCTGGAGCAAATGAAGTCCATTTCTGGAATCATCCAACACTCGCACTGCTAACACACAACTGTTTTGCTCTAGGCCGCATCTACAAAAAGTACTTGGGAGGAAACCCTCTACGCTAATCATTGAGTTGAGTTGAGTTTGAATTATCGTCGCACTAGAGCTACACGAGGGCTATTGGCGACGGGCGTCGTATTTTAGAACCACAGTCAAGTGACGAGCCGACACCTGAGTAGGCACCCAACGCAACCGTGAAGGGCGACATCGTACGCAGCGTTAGGACTTTAAAGGAGCGTGCACTCCCGACACACGGGGTATTATTGGTCGGATATTTTGGCTGCACGGGCCGTTTATAGGTCGGCAGTTATTTTGGCGATGCCCGGACCCAAACCTGGGACCTTCCGCATGCTAGGCGAATGCCTAACCGACTGGGCTCCCCAGCCCCGCTAATCATTGAAAGTTTAATAGAAAATGGACCCAAGTCACCCTTTGAATACTTCGTAAGTCAAGTTAGTGTACCATTATTGGGATTATATGCGTGAAGAATTTTTAACTGCGAAATACTATAGCAATATTTTTTTATATTAATCATATTACAAAATATGTAAGCATATTTACGGATTAATTAATACAGTTATTCTTATTTAGTTTCTGCTGTTGAATGCTTTTAAATATCTTTAAAAAGTTGTATGATAAATATTTTTTTGATTCTTAGAATGGATTCGTAAACATGCTAACCGATTGTTAGTTTTTGACCACTTCAAAAATCGTATTTAACCCTTTCAGTCCCAATGATGCCATCATCACTTTTTCATTGAATTTTTTCCGATTGTCTATAGCCATTTATGATACCCAAAAGCACATCATTTGATTTTTCAAATTTTTTCTTTTAGAAAATATTTTACATTAATCCGAAAAGATGTCGGCACCATTATTTTTTTAAATTAGAAAATAGCTAACTTGCGTTTATCTTTATTTTTAAAAAGTTGACTTAATTAAAACACTATTTTAACTATTTTGGTTGAAATAATTACCAAAAAAATGTAATAATGTGTTCAGATACTCTAAAATACATAAATATACCTTTATTTTTGTTAAAATAATTGTTTCGATTTGTTGTTTTCTGTCATTGAAAAGTCATCATTCCAAATGGCATCATTGGGACTTGCTGGGTAACTCAACCCTTATTGGCGACTTTGCTGTGTTGACATATTATCGTGCATGCTTTCTTAATTTTTTTTCAACTTATAGAAATTAACCTAAGTTAAATTTATGCTTATTATAAACGATTCCTATAGGTTGAAATTTGAATATTTGTCGTCATTCATTAGCTTATTCACTGGGTAAGGTAGTGTATATGCTAATGAACGCCGATTTTTCTGAAGTTGAACTTGAAACTTGAATGTGGAACTGGAAACAACTGTTGAAAATGTGAATAATGAAAGTGCAGGTGCAGATCAAAATATTCTAATTATGAACGGATTATTGACAGGGCCGTAACTTTAACTTTTTATTGGGGGGAGGGGACAACGTTTTGACGCCCTCTAAAATTCGTTTGGACGCCTCATACATTATTTATATTATTAATTAGTATAGTAGTATTAATTATTAACCCCTAATTACATTAATTACCTTAAATTTATTTATAAATTTATTTAAACTTAAAGTAATGTTTACGTTTTCAAATTAATTTTAAATTAATTTTTAAAATTAATTTTAACTTGCTAATTCTTATTTTACTTATAAATTCCAAATAGAATTAATTCATGCACTAAAATGTGGAATATTTGGCTTTCCATTTATGTAAAATATTGATGTTTGTATTAATTTAATCTTCAATAACTAATTGTACTTCACCCTATTTTCCTATAATAGTATTTTAATTACATGAGATGCATACTTTTTGTGTTAAATTTTTTTTTTTGTATATTTGCAAATTTTTCTTAAAGTAATAAGAACTTAAATTATTGCTTTTTAATAAGTTTCGTGCTTCCAATTGAATATGACAATGTTTTCACTCCTTAAGTCCCAATGATGCAATTTTAGCATCATTTCAAAAATCAATAAAAAAATTTAAATTAATTTTTTTCTTATGGAACTCTTTCTTATCTTAGACCAAAAATGAGCTTATTTTGTAATATCAGAATTTTCTGTAGTGCAGTCGTTTTTTGGGACTGAAATTTTTAAAAAAATTATTTCAATTGATCTTAATGTTATTAAAATATTTTTTTTAATGAGGAAAACCTGCCTTTGACTATCATCTTTTCAAAATGACGGGAATGCATAATTTGTCAATACACTGTAAAAAAAATTCTGCAGAGATACTGCACCACTGCGCTTTCTGCTTTGATTGCAGCTGCTGTTGTCAATACATTTCACAGCACTGTCACCTTGCTCAATCGCTGTGACCTGCCTTTTCTTTGTATGCCAGTCGGAACTGGATCATGGCTAAGGAACTTGAAAATGACAGCACACCTTGTAGGTGTTACAGCAAGCACCTGTGCTGGTAAACGTGACAGAACTTTTTGGAGGTGTACGATTCAAAAATTAATTTGTATTATTACTTTAAATGCTGTTATTTGAAATCATAAAATTCATTTTCGGAGTATTGGAGATGCCGGTGGGGAAAAACTATTTTTAAACCCGCACGTATTTCTTTGCATTCTTGAGAATCAGTGCAAAGGGGCGGGCGAATAAAAACCAGAAATGCGACGACACATTACGTTTCAGAAGTAAATCTGTTTGTGAAGCTCTCTTTGCTGTTTATTCAGAAAGAAAATAATTTCCGACTCCTTGATTGTTTTTTGTTAAATATTTATAAAGAGCGATAAAAATAAATTTCAAAAATGCGTTTAGAGAAAAATAATGCCTGAAACAGATTTATTTCAGTTTATGACTTTTCGTGCCTCCCCTGACTAGGCGCTGTTGATTTTTGGCGCAGTTAAATTAAAATTTTGTTCGTGTCAAAATGTAATTAAAAGTAAGAGGAGAATGAAACACATGACAGAGAAACCACTGAAAGGGGGGGGGGGGGGTCGTCGACATTCCGCAGAAGGTGATCTGATGGGGTGTATTACATTTTCAGAAGAAAAAAAATTAATTTTATGATTAAATTAACTTTATCGTTGCACTTTTTTTTAATAATTGAAACTCTTGAAATTTGATACTTAATCTCGTTTATTGAATACATTTTATGCGAGCAAGTTTTTGCAATAATATTTCAGAAAAAAATCTATGGCTTCTATTTTCAAGAGAACTTTTCAAAAAGAAACCTGTCACTGTTTTCAATTATAAATATAAAAGGTTGCTTTTAAATGATTTTTATTATTTAGCAATTGAATAGATGAGAATCCAAAGAATATCTTTTTGTTGGGGTGGAGGGGATTTATTTCCTTTCTATTCGAATGCTGAAAAATAACTGATTTTTGTAAAATTTCTTAGTGGTCATGTCAAATGGAGAAGCTTTAATGAATTCGGATGCCAATCGATAAACTTTATAATCATAAGATTTTTTTTAAAGTTTGTGTACATTTAAGACTACAAAAAATCATTGACATAATTAACACATTTAAAGTTTGGGTAATATTTAGGAGTCTGTATTATGAATTTCTAAAGACAATTCTTATTGAAATGTCGCATTGAAAGAAGTGATATAAAAAAAACTATATTGTCAATAGATTGCTACGCCTGAGTTATATCTAAGGAAGACATTTTTATATATATTAAAACCCTGTCAATAAAAGCTACACTACCAATAATCATACTCTTATTTTGTAGTTTATATCTTTATACCAATAGAAACAGATATTTTTTTAAGTCTCACACGTTGAAGATTGAATATAATACACTGTAAAACTTTGTTGGAACGTTACTCCGAAAACACGGTGGAAGCGAGTGCTGCCACCGTGTCTACGGAGTAACGTTCCAGCAAAGTTTTATAGTGTATATATGTATAGAAAAATTCGTTTCTAAATTCGCAAGGGAATACTATTTTTAAGATTCTTCGGATGATAAAGAGACACTGACGTTTTTCAAGAATTGTGTCCAAACCCTTTTAAATTAATAATAAAACTTTTTGTGATATGTTCCTAAGCAGCATAAATTTTATTTTTTAACACAAAGGGACTGTTGCAGAGTAGAAGCTTAAAAATAAGTATCAGCATCCAATGTGGGAGAAATATAAACCTTGTTTAATGTAAATGGAATTGAAAAGAAATTTTCCTCATTGCTTACTTTTCTGTCAAGATGTTGGAGAGAAATCCGCGAGTTGATTCCATGTGTGAATAAAATCAGCGACTTGTTAATGCAGTCGATCTTCGTCAAAGTTTAAACTGCCAATAATGCATAATAATATATGTCCTACTTAGATATAGGTGTGACGACATGTAGAGTTTCACCATCGAAATGGAGTGTTCCCGGTTTCTGTGGTTTATGGATCGCCCCGGTCCACCGCCCGACGACTGTAAAGACGACTGATCGGGAGTTAATTCACTCATCGGTCGTCTTTTAAGTTGTCCGCCTCCACACGGACCGCGTTTCTCGGTTTTGGGGTCTCCTTTTCGCTGACCAAAGAAGTGAATCGTGTTCATCTGCCAGCCACTGATTGTTTTTCATGAACCGAGTTTAGGACTTGCATCGAAGCTGGGCAATAGAATCTTTCAAATAAACAAATGCTTGCAGTAAAACTGAAAGCTCCGGAATCAATCTCTCTATTCAATCTCTCTGGCTAATATCAATATCTCTGGTTGGTTGGTAGACATATATATTCAGGTTTGTGTGCTTGGTCAGCGACCCGCTTATAAACCTTCGTCAAGTAAGACAGACACATCAGACAACACACACATACAAGTGGATCCATCTAATTTTTTTAGAATATCTCTGGTTGCCGGCGGATGGCTCCATGTCGCGGACGACACTTTCGGTACTTCCCCTAGCCTTAGCCAATAGATAAACGCATCGTGGAAAGCAAAAAAAAATCAAAAGAATAATTAACACCGTGTGGATTGGTTCATGTACGTTAAACATATCGTAAATCTTGATGGTGTAATCGATGCAGTTGCGCTGGGTGCCCGCTCAGATGTATGCTTTGTCGCTCGACCGCAGTTACATATGACGAGATCCGTCACCAACAGCCCTTGTGCAGCTCTTGATGATCTACGTGATTCAACCAACCGAGAAGAGGCAGCCGTCTTTGTCATCCTCTTTTGCATGTTGTTGTCAGAGGGAAGGGGAAATTCCGGAAGAAAATCGAAACAAAAATATTCCGAAATCCGCAAGGATGACATTTCCCTGCGCCAAGTAAATCTCTTGCTTGTGGAGTTTATTTCTTTACCGCCGCTGATTTCACAAAAGAGGAAGAATGTTTTTGTATCTCGAGAAAACAGAGCTTTTTGTTTTTGGAGGAAACTCCGTTGGTTTTGGAGTGGCAGCGCACTTCGGTTGCGCCCCGGCGCCCAGTGGTCTGGGAGCGGCCAAAATGCCGAATTTCGAGTGTTCGCAAAATGCAAAATGAATATATTTTTTAATTAATAGATAATTGAATAGTAAAATTACCAAATATAAATCTTTAAAAATCATTTTTGATGTATTTATAGTTAGGAAAAGTCAACAAATGGAAAATAGCCCGTTTTGAGGCGATACATTGTAATTCAAAATACACGATTTATTATTTCATTACACATTTTTTTTGCATCTTTTTGTTTTATAAAAGGTTTTCTTTTATTTTAGCTGACTAAAAAATACAAAGTAATTTTTAAATTAGTTTTTGACTTTAGTTTCTAAAATACTATGTTTTTAAATATTTGAAAGAGTGCAACTTTCTTGCGCCACTATGCGCCAAGCCAAAGGCGCCAAAGTCTCATTAAAATTAACTAGTTTCCCAAATCGTATATAAAAGATAAATCTAAATTTCAGCTGCGAACTCGTGCGAACACCATAATTATAAACATAAGTGTCCGAATCTAGCTGTTCAAAAATCGTCGAAAAGCACAACGCTGCTGCGCGTGTTTTCAAAAGTTGCCCATTGGCTCTTGGGCAGGGGGGGGGGGTTGAGTTACATGCCAAACTCTGTTCAGAAGGTATTGTTTCATGGGGGGAAAGTGATTTCATCATATATGTTACTCATAGGAAGTTTGACCGAAGAAGCCCAAGAGGCCAGAAGCAAAGACTTCGGTGCTACAGACGAGAACAAGTTCTAGGAAAATTACAAATGAAGATGTGTTTAACTTTTTTACTATTTCATCGGACCCTTACATTAATACCTTTCGCGCAAAGCCTAAAACAAAATATAAATTAGTGCTACACGAAGACTAAAAAAAACCTATTATATCAATATTGTAATCATGAAGGATGTTAAACAAATTATCTGTTTTCAAAGCAAAAATGTTTAGTGCTTCCACGCAATTTTAAGACTAAAATCCTCTTTATGAATCTGTTCTATCAAAGTTACTTTTATTTAGTTCCTAAAATACGTGTATTCTTTGTATTTCTGATATGATAATATACTTTTAAATCAAATACGATATTATTAATAAATATGTTATTTCCTAAACCGTATTAAAATTAAACGAAAATTCATTAAAAGTCTTAAGGCCAAATATGGTATTAATATTTATCTTAAAATCTTCAATAATAAAATGCTATTAATTAATATGGTCTTAAAAAACTGTTGACGGTTAATAATTTGAAAGTATATGTTCTTTGTATTTATATTTTTTGTACGATATTTTGATATTAAATTTGGTATTATTCCACAAACTTAAATGTTTAATATTATATAATTATTCCACACATTTTAATGTTTAATTGTTAATATAATTCATGCATAGTTCAAAAATTAGTTAAAAAATATTCACATTAAAAAACTTTGTTTTCAATTAATAACATAAGCAAAATTGAGAGCAGAAAATATTGAAAATAGTGTAAAGTTTTTTTTTAGCTCAAGGTTTCATTTTTTTAAAGACTTTGTTAGTGTTTTGGCTTTTTGTGACTACTTGACGTACGATTACGTATTACCATGATTTAAACATACGCATATGCACCTGCACAATGTACATGTTGAATTGAAGCTTTATTCTTTATACGCAATACATACAATTTTCACATTACATCTTCACATACTATTTTTAGCATTAACTGTAACTTAAAATTCATAGCTTTTACAAACTTGATTGTGCCCTACATCGACTCATATGGATCAAAAACCTATAAAACCGAATTTGTATGCTTTTTTGTCAAACAACAAAAAAATAAATGAATTTTGACCATTTTCCAGCCGACTACTTTGCGGCGCGACACTTTTTGGGACAAACATGCCCGGATGACGCACACCTGAGCTACCATCCAACCGAATGATACAATGTGCTCCTTTATCTCTCTGTTGACAAGCATTTACCAAGACTTACTTTTTTCCACACAAAAAAATGGTTCAGTAAAGACAATTGTTACGGTAATTTTTTTTTCTACAATGAGACCGGGGTTTATTGCATAAAATTTAATTCAAATACCCATGTAAAAAATTGTGGTTTTGAACCCGCATTCCTGATATAAAAATAATTGCTAGTCATTATACATGACATTAGTAGATACGTTTTTCTTTCTCGTATGTTTTTTTTTTTTTGGTTTAACACCTTTTAACTTTTCGTACCTTACATATTTAAACACTTTTATCCCTTATTAATACTTGGTTTTTACAGAGGAAATGGAAACGTCGCTTTGTATAATCAAAAGTTACTTTTCTTTTTCTAAAGTTCAAACACGCGTATGAAATTTATACAAATGGACGGTGCAACATTTTAAATTAAGTGCATGTTGCAAAGAAACCTACGTACTTTTCAAAATGAAGTCAGCTTTTTTAAAATGCGTTTAATTTTTCTCTTTGTTATTCAGGGGTTTTATTTATGCTAATATACATGGCTCAGGGATTAAATTTGAACATCTTTTAACAATGTTAAAAACGAAATCATAAACAAAGATTTTAAATTTTTGGTATAAAAAAATAATTGAAAAGCTAAATATTTCTCCAAAAACACGACCTTTTTGCACGCTCTACCCAAAAATATTCACTTCATTCGTTTCCAAGATTTTGAATGTTTAAAAAATAGAATTAATTTCGCTTGTGTTTTAAGAACACTTCGATGGCTGTAAAAGGCCGTAAGAACCTCGTTAATTTCGCGGCATCTGATGATAGGAAAAAAATACTTTCAAATCCCATCAAATGCACGTTTCGGAGCATAAAAAAATATTTTTTTCTCTTTAAATTTATAAATAAAAAATGGCGTCGGCATTAAGTGCAACTCTACCCCGCATGCCGCAGAAATGAATTGAATTTAGATTTGGGCGCAAATATTTAAATTTTCCTCGCGGGAAAGAAGACTCTACCCAAAATGCAAATCTGCACTCCGCCCGGCTTGGTTTGACACACGTGGAAACCCAAGCAGAGAACTTTTTCAACAGCTGGATTCGGCAAGGAATTGGGACTGAACTCGAAAGCTTCTAAAAGAAGCTTTGACGTACACCTCGAAAATGGGTACCTGACAAGCTTGACGCGTACGCCGGCACCCAACGGAACTGTACTATTAATCACATCGTTCGCTAACATCGCGCCGTTTTGGAATCCAGATTTAACGTCTGAACCCAGTGTATTTTGGCTTGTGTTTTTTGGTGAATGTGTTACAATTATTTGTCAGTGAAATGAAACGGAGGATTCCGACGAAAGCCAACCTCAAAGCGTATGCCCCTCGACCACGAAGGGCAGATAATTTCTATTGGAATCAATCATTTGGGTATGGATTCTTTTTTAAAAAATAGTGACACCTATTAATGTTATAAATGAGTACTTAAAGTTACTTGATTTTAAATTGATACATTTTTCAGTGTCAAAAAATGAGTTGTCCCTATTCTAAATGAAGCTGCACTCATATTCCATAAACTATAATATTCCATTGGAAGGATAGACATTTTGGTGGTTGTAAACTTGTAAAAAGTAGGGCAACAACTCACTCTTTTAACGACTCATTCAGCTTCTTCTCTGCCTCGCTCACAGAATGTGACAGTTGCCCGTCTCTCAAACTTCTTTAGCCTCCCTCGCAAGAGGACAAAATGCATTCGAAATCAGGGTGGAATTTCGCAAAAGTGTGGAATTTAAACACTGGTGTGTGGAAGAAGGAGAACATATATTTCAATTATCAATTTTGAACAAGAACGAAAAAATGCTGTTCAGTTAAGTTTACAATATATATATTTGTCTGTAAAAGGTATCATTTCTTCATTTGTATTCAACATTTTACAAGTTAAAAATTCGTTTCTGTCGATTTCAATGGGTTCCATTGTTTCGTTTTGAACTAAAATTTTATGCTCTATATCATGATTGCATATTTCTTCGGTAAGAACGGATCGTGTTGGCCGAAAAAAATCCGCCAATAAATAACGCATGAGACTTGTGCTTGGTTTAAAGTCCTGAGGTCGCGTAGCCGCTACAGGTTGCGTTGACTTCCAGTTCAGGTGTCACTTAACTGTGGTTCGAAAATATTAGGCCCGTAAGCCAATAGCCTTCGTGTAGCTCAAGTGCGACTTTAATTAAAACCAATTCTATTTCTGGCGATTGTGCATCCACTTGTGGTCCTTGTGGACATTTTGTTACATTGCCTTGGATTATCTGCTGAAGTGTTTGATGCAAGGGCCCAGTCTTGCTGGCCGTTGATCCAAACCTACCAAATACATTTATAGAAAGGTACAGATGTGGAAAAATAAAGTTGTCACCCCATCCGCTAGTCATCCTGGAATAATGTTGTCTTTTGGTTTAGTTAATCAACATTTTTATGGATTTTTTTTTTGCAAGAAGAAAAATTATATTGCTATCTTAATAATGAAATTGATACCAAGTTTTCAGTAACAACACCCTCTTTTGTTCAATTTCAAATCTGTGAGTAATTTTTACGCGAGTTTCAATACCAAGTTTCGTTTAAAAATATTCTATTATTGTTGAGTGTTCAATGTTTGTTGAGATATTGAAAGTTAAGCCACCATCAAGTGAAACGATTCGCATTTAGAAATACTATCGTACTCACACAATAATAAAGATATCAGGAACCTTTTTTTTAGGCTTATTATCTATTTACGATAACGAAAATAAAATACATAAACTTTGTAGTACCTATTTAAAAAAAAATTATATTTTTAAAAAAGTTATTTATATACTTTTTAAACTTGGATAGAAACCCCTTTACTTTTATAAAGTAAATGAATTCAAGACAATCCCACAGTTAATGATCAATCCCCATTTGTTTTACCTTTCATCCCATAATTTATTGGAAAATGCTAAAATGCATTTTTTTTATGAATTCAATCACTCTGAGGACCGTACATAAATTAAAAAGCGAACTTGACACTAAGCGAATGCGGCTTTGCAAAATGAAGAAGATACTGTTGTTTTTTCCTTCTATCAATCCCGGACATTTTCTTTAAATTTCTTGAAACCATTTCGGCATCCGTTTTTACTCGTTCCTGTTAGTCGTAGAACATGTTTTTGACAACATTTTTATTCAGTTGCGGAGTTATATGGTTCATTGCTTCCAGACTGAGTCACACGCTTCTACCAGATGTTTAGGGTTTTCAATTTTTTGGTGTTGTTTTAGTTGACATGCCTGGCAATTGTTTAGGAACATGGTCAAGTGACACCTGCTGCATGTTAAAAGTGTCCCGGGTGCACATAGCTGCGTGTTCCAGCTTGTGTTATTTGCCAGTGGTGGTGTCGTCACTTGACCGATGTTCTCAACTTGCGTCGTAAAGGCCCTCGTGCGTAGCTCTACTGGGGCCTTTATATCAACCGAAAAATCTATGGATAGAATGCATTACAAATTAGAACTGTTTTAAAATCCTGGTTCGTATTAATGATTGCTGGCTTACCTAAAGGTAATAAATATACTTAATTTAAAAAAAGCGGACTATCTTTAAAGACAGTGTATTTTTGAAGGGCTTATTGACACAATAAATTCATGTCGCATAGCTTCCACTAAGCATTTAACTATGATTTGTCGTCAATAAAAACTTGGATTTAGGGTATTTTAAAGGACCTTAAAAATTTGAGTAGAAAAATATTGTGTGTTGACATTGTGAAATGTTTAGAGTTTTAAGTAATTTAAATTTAAAGATGACCCCTTATGCAAATATTGCTTCTTGCAATCAACTCAAAATAACGTGGATCAACTCAGTCCCAAAATCTTAACTCCAGAATGAATAGCGGCTGATTAATGAGGGGTGGTAACTGTTTTTTCCGCAGTTGTACATTTTGCCCCGATGCGCTTCAGCCTCCATGGTGTGTGTTGGCGAGCGGCGGCGTCGCCATTTGGCGAGTGATGTGGACGAAATGAGGATCGATTTCACTTTGCGAGGCCAAACGAGTGTAGTTTGGAAAACGAGTTTAGGTTATTTACAAAAAGCAGATATGTTTAGCAACCAACCATAAGATGTTTTTTTATGAAAATATAATTTTTTGAAGCTATAGTTAAAATATAATTAAGGACTGTTGTTATACAATTTTTTTTATCCTCTAGCAATTCTAATCAAAAATAATCTACCCGAAGATCCTCAAATACTGAGATGAATTTATTGAAGAGAATTTTTGTCATTATTATTTTTGAGAAATGTCGAGCTATTCACACGACTCTCAAGATGATAACAAAATATATTTTGCGCAAAATCTTGAATTCTTTTAGTCCCAGTTTAATCCCACAGTGTCGCTCTCTTAAATCATAATAATTGTGTTCACCACGAAACAACTGTTATTTTAAATATGAAGAAATAAGAACCTCAATAATAGAAGAATTAATAACATCATTTTTTGCTCATTATTAAACATTTCCAACTCATTTCAAACGCAAGTGCAACAGTGTTCTAATATTTGGCAGTTCTGTCTTAGGATCCCCCAAGTAGGAACAAATGAGTATATGAAGAAACATACAGTTTCTACTATAAATGAATACATAATAATAATTGCAAATAAAGAACAGCATTGTGCAGTATTACGGTTCAGTCGCGGGTGTCGTATTTCTTGGAGAAAAGAAGTTTTCCTTTTTACCCCTTCCTACTCGAGGTGGCTGCCATTTTAAATTACCGCTCTTTTGACTGTCCAGGGCCAATGACAGTGATATTATAATTATTGACTATAATTTAATTAAATGTGTTAATTAGTTCATTAAAACATGTCATTAAATAATCGTTAATAATTAATATATTTAAATTAATACCAGTGATTAAATAAGTTTGAGTGATATGTTAAATACTTATATTTATAGTCTTAGTTTAACACTAATGCACATATTAGTAGATGAATATTTTGATTAATCTATCGATTCCTATTTTTACGATATTTATTACCAATTACTTCCTCTATTAAATTGTTTTGAACCCCATCCACCCTTGTTCTCGTTGCTTTTGAAGGAACTGTCCGTTCTGAGGGCGCGCTTGGCGACCTCCGGGGGCGATCTCGGCTCGGCTGTGGCGCCCTCTTCCACGCGCTTCTCTCTTCTCAGTCGATCTTCCAACGCGGAGGAGTACGCGTCTCTCGGATCTCCATCATCCTGTTGTTATCGCGCTGTTGTACGCGCTGTCGTGGTGAACGCCGGAGTGCTGTGTGTCTCCATCTTTGTGGAATACGCGACGAGCCCAAGATTCGTTCCAAAACATTCTGTGCACTCGGACCCGCGGCCTGCTCACTCAGGAAGGTAGGAGGACTCTTCTTGTTGTTGTCAACACACGGGGAAGCCGCGTCCAATGACCATTTACATCGAGTTTCATAACGCTGTACAAGGTTTTCAGCTTTTTTTTTCGGGGCAGTACGCTATGCTTTAATGGTTCAGGTTCACTCTAAGTATACATGACCCTATATAAAACAGCATCCGATGTGGCGAATGGTTTAGTTTGCATTTTGTAATCAAAAAAAATCTGTGAACTATTTCGAACTGTGTTCGTGTTACTAGGGAATATCCTACAGATCATTTTCTAACGCAAAAAACCCTCTCCATGGGATTGCAACTAACCCTATTTTGACCTAAAACTGGGTTAGCTGCAATCAAATTAAGATGATAGGGCAACAGCGGCAAAAAACGACTCAAATGTGGTATCGTTAGGATTATTTTTTAAAGTATAATTTCAGTAAACTTGAGTCTGACAAATGGTTCACCCCATCTTAGTAAACAAAGATAGTAGATGCTTTTAACGACCGAAACCATTTTAATGACCCAAATGTCATTCCTAGATATTCAAATTGAAACTGACAAATGTACGTACTGTGACCATCAGAGACCATTTGCTGCCTTCAATATGTTAGCAGCATTATTTCAGCGTCAAAACGATCGCTTCGTAGAATCTGATGTTTTACTTTGCACTCCATTCAATCTCTCTTCTTTGTGGGTGTTGAAACATCCCGAGAGTGGCGGCTAAAAGTGTAACGAGTCTAATCGTTCTTTTTTTTTTTTATCTGGCTTCGCTGCGAGTGCGTGATTTGGCTAATTGCGGCCGGTCGATCGTCAAGCGTGCACGATATTGTTTATCTCGACACAATAATTATTTTATATGGCTGCTAACGCAAAACATGAATCGATCAAGATAAAAAAAAAAAATCCATAATAGTTTTCGGCACACTTTGACAACGTTGGAGGAAAGAATTTTTTTTAGCATAAAATGTTTATGGTGACTATATTGGGAATTAAAAAAGAACCTTTTAAAAAAAGTTCAGCACTTAGACTGCATTTACCTTGTATACTGTATTCTACTGTTAAAAATGATCCATGACTTTAAAATTTACTCCTTCTCTATTTCTCCGCTTCCCCTTTCCCCCTGAAAGAAATGGTACCGCCTCAACATGAATTTTTTTTCTCATGTTGAGGCGGTTCTTTTTTTTCCATTTCAATACGAATTTTTATATCATTTCTTTCATCCTTTTTTTCTTCATTTTTGTTAATGAAAAAGGTAGCCGATTACTTGTGTAGTTGTAAAACAAACATTTTCTCAAGTGCGACTAAGATATAGGGTTCATTCGTCCAATTGAATCTTCAAAAGACAGGAGACCCGATATATATTTCAGTTATACTTTGGACAATTTACATTTTGTGCCCCTTCATTTGCACTTTCTTACTCTTGTAAAGATGTCCCTTTTTTTCCCCCTACTCAAATGGTATTACGTTTACCTGTTTTTCATTTTTAAAAAGAGATTTATTCCCCCAAGTGATTTATGCCACCGGACTTTTTCGGTCATTTGCGCTCATTAAAGTGCCATCGATCTCTCGTTCCACACATGAGTCCGAATTGTACTTCCCCTATCTGAGGAGGGAGCACCATTATTGCGCTTCTAAACATATGCGAATAAATATATCTTTAATTGTGAAAGCATCCTAGTGTTCACTGTCGCACCCTAATAGAATAAATAACTCATTCATGTCTTCCCGTTTTCTCCGCAGGACTCGATTTATGATACCAGTGTGTTAACAAAATCCATCTTATCGCATAGAAATTGTATTTATAAGATCTCGAAGGGCAATGTCTTTGGGTGGCTTTACAAGTTTGAATGCGATTCAAAGCAGAATAACGAGAGTTTTATTTCATTTTTACTTTCAATTACCTAATACGAAATAGAAGGGAGTGCGATGATAATTCTGAAATGCAGATTTTCTACACGAATTGTGTCGATTTTGAAGAAGTCTGCCCCAGCTGGATCTAAAAGAGCCTTTAAATGTGGTCCTCGAGTTTCCCTATCGGACGTTATAATAAGGTTTTCTAAAAAATTGCGAATGAGCAAAGGGAGAAAAAGATAGATTTTTTTTTAGTTTTTTCAAGGTATTCCTGAAAAACGGAAAGAGACACGCAACTTTAAAAACGAGTTCGCGTTTCACAGAAGGACCTGACTATTCTAAATCGCTAAAGCTTGAAATATAAACATTTTCGAAGTACTAATATTACGTATTTTTCTTTCATAATAAAATCGTTTGCTTTTTTTTAATAAAAATATTTGAAACTTTCAAACTAAAAAGTAAAAATCTTGCACCCAAAAATAAAATAGTTTTCCCTTATTAAAGTTGCAGTCTAAAATTTTTCATTTAAACTGTGGTCCATATTACAGTATTAAAAGGATGTATTTTTTCTTGATGCAGTATAAAAAAAATAAGTTATAAATTTAGTTTTGTGTTAAGACATTTTAATATTGCAGTGTAATTCCGTTGCATAGCCATAAAAATGATAAAAGATATGTTTCTCATTTGCACTTTGCAAGCATTTTTGTCAATTTTTACAAAGTAATCGTAAAAGTACAATTCTTAAAATACATAGTGATTTTTTTTAAATCACTGTATTTTAAGAATTGTTAAATTTTTTCTTTTGTAAAAAAAATCCAACTGTGTTTTAATGTTACCCCAATGGACTGTGGTGATTTAAGTTTTTGCCCTAAAACCTGATGAAAGCATTTGAAAGAAGAACTGTGTGACTGTTTAAAATGTACTGTAAAATAAAACAAGTAGGTTTGTAACAGAATCTGTCACTTAACCCGCTTCCACACATTTGTGTTTAACAGGAATAAACGCGCCAAACACAACATTGATTCTGTATTAAACATTTACACGCTAAATTTGAATAGTTTCATTTAATTTATTTCGAAAATTCAATAATTATTACTTATCGTTTGCAAAAATTAATTTATATTTCAAAGAATAAATATGTAATATTCCTCGCTTTTAAATACAATGAAAACATTTCATATCAACATACAAAGAATCCGTAGTGAAATATATTTGACGTCATTTCAAACTGATCGATTTCGCAAAAATAAATTTATTTAAATTTATTGTCTAAAAGTATAATATATATATGTCTATAAGTATAATATATGTCTATAAAGTATATGTCTATATATGTCTATAAAGTATAATATATGTCTATAAGTTTCTCGAGCGATTGTTGCGAATGGCAAAGGTGATTGGTGATTTAAACAGGGCCTTTAGCTATTTGTAATTCAAAGTTTTAAACGCCAATATTAACTCATTTCATTAATCTTCTTTCTCAGATTTAATCATTAGACTTTATCGTTTGCTAAATTTTTTTGAAGTTCGAAGAATAATGATGTAATCTTTTTTAATAAATATCTTTGTGTCGCCTTAATTTCCCATTTACATTTCTTTCGAAAATTCACTTATTTATAGTTTGTTACATTAATTTACAGTTCAAAAAATATATAATTAGTACTATTGATGCTTTAAAAATAAAAGCGAAACTTTGCATATTTTTTATGCCAAGTTAGAATTCTCTATGCATCTTTCTTCATACATATATAATGAACCATCAAAAGAACTCTATTGTGATATTAGAACAATCCAAACTGAATTATATCACATAAATAAATATTTTTATTTCAAATAAAGTTTCTCGTACGTTTAACGAAATGGCAACACTGAAAATATTGAACAAAAATGGAATTTGCATGTTATTTCAATGTAGATTAAATTTTTAGTTATTTAAATTTTAAATAAACTTCTAATTTAAATTTTTTAATGAAATTTGGAATGTAGCCCAATCTGATTTTTTGCTTCAAAATGACGTATCCCACTTGTCTGTGGGACTTGTGGATGGCAACAGTGAAATATTGAATAAAAATGGAATTTGCATGTTATTTCAATTTAGATTAAATTTTTAGTTATTTAAATTTTAAATTAACTTCTAATTTAATTTTTTAATGAAATTTGAAATGTAGCCTAATCTGATTTTTTGCTTAAAAATGACGTATCCCACTTGTCTGTGTGACTTGTGGTTCTTTCTGCGAAAGTGGGTGACGGACAGACAGACGGACTGAACGATTATAAAACCTTCCACTTTTTACGTTATAAACGTAGTGTGGAAGCTAAAAAAAACTGGGTTATTGTTAATAATAGCGTGGCTTGTCATTAAAATCATTCCATAATTTATCGCGTCCACATGGTTCAGCTTACGTGAATGTTTCAAACAGCATCTTTCGTGCGGGCTGTTCCATAAAAAGGCTCCGTTTTTTGGTGCATTTTAATGTGCCACGGACATTCAGGAGGCAAAATAATTGCCATTTCCACTCTACTCATTTGCAGAAGAAAATGTTTGTCTGAATCTTACCTGTTTTCTCTGTTATGCCTCTTCGTAGTTGTTTATAAGTGCATACAATAAAAACAAATTAGCCCTTCATTCAATTCAACCGTCGGTTATTTGTAACTCAAGTCAAAGGTAAACTGAACAAAACTAGGGTCGCTGAATAGAACAACTCGGAGTTGAGTTGTTTTCCATAGAGGGACCCAAAACAATACTGACTTGGTAGAAGTTGGAAAAGATGTTGAAAAATTCGGATTTTTTTTTACTTCCCAGCTGTTGATATTTTACCATTCATGAACCAAACCTGTAAATTTGTTAACTACGTTTCACCGTCTGTATTTCTTTCATTAATAATTATTTCAATGATATGGACGCTATTTTATAGAATGCTTCCAAGAAGGTGTTTTCTGGGCTTTATATATTATGTATAGAGATTTTTTTTTAAATTTTATTTACAGCTTTATAATATAATAATACTATAAAGCTGTAAATAAAAAAAAAATCTGCATTCATATATTTTTATTTTATTGACACCGGTAACCTCTATCATAGTGATACAACAAAACGTAATAAATAAATCTAAAAAATTAGGACTATAATGATGAAAGGAAAATAAATGCTGTGAATATAAGTGTATTGAAAAATGAATATTCAATTGCCTGTACAATTATTTTTAAATTAATTTCGGAAAATAGTGTTTTTACTTTTTTTTTTTAGTTTGGTAAAATAATGTGAGATGGATGTCGACCTCCCTCACGTGAGCGTGATTCCGTCCTGACCCGGGCGGGCACTTCCTCTTGAGCCGAGATTGAATAAGTGGTCGGGGTCCTTTTTATGAAGCGCGGGAGGTCAGCGGTTCGATACCTGCACTCGCTCCGGCCGATCGATCATGTGACCCCCGACACAGCATGGCGCGCCCCCCATGCCATGCATATTTAGTGGGGGGGGGGGGGGGGCTGCCAAACAACTGCCCCCGAAAGTGGTGTAGAATAACCTCCTAGAATAGCGCACACTCGATGAGAAATATGACGGAGGAGAATATTACTCACATGTAGACATTCAAGAGAAGTTTGCCATTGGATTGTTTGAAAATGTTCAACTTTAATACTAATATAAACTACAATTTATTATATCTCAAATGTCGCTAAAAAAATTTTTTACATTAGTTGAAGGATTTTGATTTTGTAATTTTGAACCAATGTCAATTTTTTTTTAATTCTAACAACCTTTTCACCTGCAACTATCTCGAAGCTCATCACCACAGCCTAAACAATGTTTTCTCACATAACCCGGTGTTTCTTTTATTCTGTATCAGCCTTAGTACGACATTCACAAGGAATTGTTTAAAAAAAATTTCATATTTGCTGAGGGGCACAATAATTGAGTGGAATTTGAGGTTTAAAGCTATGAATAGAATCGTTTTTTGTGTGTTAGGAATGTAAAAACAAGCTCTGTTAGTTCTTTGTAATTAATAGACTTCCATTCTAACATTTTTAAATGCGTCTCAAACGAAGAGGTATTAAGTCGTGTTTTCAAGTTTGCGCCGCCACATCATGTCATGTTTACCCAAATAACGTGCATGCCACGGTTTGTTGACACATCACTTTATTCGTAAACAACTTTAGTAGTAATAAAACATCAAACTGTGTTTGACATAAGATATCCATTATCTACGCTAATCAATTTATCGGAAAGTGCCATATTTGTTCGTTTTATGTGCAGATTTAGGCATGTTTGGTTCGCGAATTGAATTTTAACGTTCTTTGTAGACTATATTTACATGTTATTTACCAACTTCAATCTAAGTCTGGACGGAATGTGTCCGTTTGTTTTTTCTCCTCTGGTTTTAATATCTCGTATATTTATTCATGTACTTATTTCGCTTTGCAAGCTGGTTCCAACAAATCCAAAAAATGGAAAGAATTTTTCGAACAATGTCTTTATGGCCACGTGACGTAACAATTAATCCCGAAATGATTGCCTCCGCACTTCCCTACAAACCCCGCGGCATCTCTTTCCCTGCGTAGGTAGGGAGAAGAGGGGGTTCTTTCTAAGAGTAGTGGCACAACTCCCCTTTGTAAAACATCTTTTCGCTCCAAGCGGTTACATTTACACAAATCTTCTTACAAGATTCCTTCAGGTCCATGAATACTTCCAAACTCTAATCGGGAAATCCAAACAGGAAAATAAGTCTGTAGAGGGGGCAACCACTGTTCCAAACCACCTCCGTCCAAAACGCCCTTTCCCACTCTGAACAGTCCTTCGTCTCAAAACGTGGGTGAGTCGTGCAACGCAACCTAGAGCAGCACGTGTTCCCCTCGTCACTTGACCGCGGATCCGAAAAGGTGAGGCGCGCGCAAACTGTACTTGTCCAGCTCTAATTCTCCAACCCATTGAAACGAGTGCTAGACATCCAGAAGTTGCTGCAGACACCAGTAGGGTCCTCTGCCCAAGGAGCTTTTCATTCCCTCTTAGCATACACCAGCGTGGATATTTCGGCGTCTTCCTGATGTATCATTTTCTCACAGATAAATATGATGAAGATCGCCTGATATCTTGTGGTACTAGTGCGGTCTGGAAAAGAACCAGCAAGTTGGGCCACTGTTGCTGTGGGACCTCTACCGCCCAGATGGTAGGGATTTTGTTTTCGCTGTCCCCACCCCTGAAAGGATGGGTGGCTGAATGGGGGCGCCCGATGGATGGGGCCATTGATTTACAGCTCAAGTGCATGTGTGACTCAGGATGAATGGACAGCGTTCATTGCAATATTCACCCCCGCACTCTTCCCCTGTAGTTACAAGTCACAATAGGAAGGCATCCATAACCGGCTAAATGTCAAAAAAAAATGACATGCACTTTGTGGGTCGAACCCCCAACATCAACTTGTCCCGATCATAACGCATACAAAGATAGGCGCATTGCCGTTTGGCCAACTGGGGATAAAATGACTGCAATTTAATTATTCACTTATTATATAAACCTTCTTTGTCGTTCTGCCGTGTAGGCCTACTCTTTTTGTACAATGAGTGGCCATTTGAACTTACCAAACATTTTTCATCGTACAGTACTTACGTTCGCAACTGTCGAAAAGCTCCATGGGCAACCTCATGTTTAAGTTGCAATTATTTATTTTCTATCATGCGCACATTCATGAGAGAACTTTTTTCTTGTGAAAGAAATGGATTCTGGCTGTGATCAACAGCTGTGAATGAGCAGCTCGCCCATGAACGTCAACCAAACTCGGGGTGCCAGAATGAGATCGATGGCACACAGAATGGTTTTAATCTCTCTCCAGATGAGAATCCAATGGAAACCGTTTTCCTATTTGTTAAGACTGCGCCATTAAAACCGCGCGGCATCTCGTTGCAACGCGGATTTTTCGCCACGCCATTATGGGAAGAAAAATACCGTTTTAATGTTCCCTCTCTTTCCCTTAAGCAAAAATGGTGGTCCGATTAAAGGAACACATTAATGACAGGCTTATTAATTAATAAAAGAACATTAAACTCGTTACTTGGAATTATTTGATTCGATTATCGCCGGCATTAACACAGTCGCTAATGAACCCTTATTAGAATCCGAATCATTAAATGTCGCCCTTAGCCCTTACTCCTGTCGTTACTCAGCGATCTCTTTTTTTGTTCTTTTTATCTTCTCGGCGACTTTTCTTCTCTTGATCCTGGATTGGAATGTTTGTACTCGTATATTAATATTTAGTACCGCTTCTAATAGTTGCCGATTTCCGGTTTGATTTACTTAATTTCAAAATATAACTACACATTGCCTAAGGATGACGAGCTGCATTATTTTTAACCGCAGTCAAGTGACGAGGCTGACACCCGAGCCTGGTACCAAAAGTTCTTGTTTTGATCGATATTGGGCGCAGGAATGAAAGCTAGTATCTTCTTGTTAATAACAACGTTGCGTTGCTATGATTTGTATTTGTTCTATTTTAATATTAATTGAACCTGAATTGTTGCGATTTATTTGATATGAACAGAAACCTATAAAATATCCTAGTTACAAAACCTAGATGAAGTTTAACTATTTGATTCGGTAAATTTGAAAGGACTAAATTTTTAAGTCCACAGCTATGTATGAAAGTTCCTCACTCTTACTATGTGTATGATTACTATGTGTTATTTAAACCTCATATAGGATAGATAAAGTACATAGCTAGATCGTTTAGTTTGTCGAATCAGAATGTTATTGGTGAATCAAAAAATCGGACGAGACATCTCGTCGCTGGCGCTCAATATGTTCCTTCAGCATCTGTAGTCATATTTTCATACATTTGCATTCATGTCGGATGACCTGAGAGTGGAAACGCGAGCAGATTTTACCTGCGATTAAGATTTGACTCCGTAGTTTTAAAACGTTTTAAAAGTTTAAAAAGCCAGTTCGATAACAGTTGTTGAATTGTAATTTTCTCTGTTAGATAACTTTGCACGGGTAGAAATTTTATCAACGAAAACTCATGTTATAAAATACTGTTTGATAACAGAGCTGACAAACTGATTTTATATGAATTTGTTTCTCATAACCTGTCAGTAAAAATATTTAATTTAATTTCCTATTTTAAGAGAAATATGACTCGAAAACATAAATATCTCATTCGAAAACTCTTGTTTCGGATAGCAATCCTAATACAACCTTATTTGTATTTGAAATTTAGTAAAAAGACCTTTAAATGCCATTACAATTTTGAATGAGAATGTTCATATAAACAGGGCATCTCCCTCACCCATTCACTGGAATGAGGCCTTGAATGTAAGTAGATCTTGAAGGTTCAAAATGATAATAAGAAAAAAAGAAAGAAAAAAAACTGACACTTTTTTTTTCATCCTCACTTGTGTGTCATTAGGAAGCAAGTGTGGCATTGTGAAAAGATACAACAACGGTGCCTTTCTCTCCCCCCCCCCCCTTTCCCATAATAAAAAAAAACTCCACATCCCTTCCCCCCCCCTTCTACCCCAAGATCAAAACGGGGATGCTTAAGAAAAGGTCTCGCTGTTCCTTAGCTTGTTCTGTACTTCGTGAAAAACACCCGGACTCACCAGAGAACACAAGGAACTCAGATCCAAAGCTGGCTCCTTTCATGAGACACGTTAAACAAATTTAGTTTGGAAGTGTATCAAGAGGACCTTTCAATAGACTCTTAACTGTTCACTTCAAGGATAAATGGAAATTAGAAAATTTATGTTAGAAAATAAACCTGCGCACCTGTTCCTCCATCTCTCTGATGACGGGTATGAAACATGTCTTTCCTACTCATAACGTGAACAATGGCTCACTGTTCAGGAAATATGCCTTGTATAATTAGCTTCTGAAGGTGATTTATTTACCTATGAACATAATGAATCCAAAAAATCTTGCAAGCCCATGCATGACGTGCAACCAAATATGCCGTCCACGAGCGAATTGAATGAATGTTGTTGTCAATCCTCATTCATTCGAAATCCCTTGCAGAATGAGTTCAGCTTCATTCGACTTATCTGAAAACATAACAAAATGTGTTAGTACGGCAGGACGGACAACGCAATATCATTTGAACTAACAGTTACCCAGGATCAGTGCGGTTTTTCTGCATTTTAGAGAGAGGATTGAATGAAATTCCATAGTAACAGTTCCTTTAAAAGATTTGCTTGTCCAACCTTCACAGCATTCTATAGAACAAAGGAGCTCTTTAATTTCCTGCCTCTTTCGCAACCTCCCGAGGCGTGGTCCCTCTTTTCGCCCTCCCCGTCGCAAGCATGAAATAAATCAGGATTTATGTAGTGATAATCCGTACAAATAAAAAGAGACGAGTTGGTTTAAAAAATCATTTATAAACATTTCCTATTTAAATTTCTGACTTTAATCCTAGACAACGACTTTATTTTTTTATAGCAATGCGTGATGAAACATTTTTCTCATTGCAATGCTCTATTTTAGTTGCATATTTTGATAGTTTGTACCTTTTAAAAATACCATACTAAAATTCCCCGTGCATATCTACAAGTAGATTTTGAACTTCTAAAGAGTAGTCGCTTTTCGGTCAAAAAGTTACGTTTGCCGCGCGGCGGTCTTGCGTGGGCTCTGTCGTCATCATCGTCCAGCAATCCGCGATCGTTATCTGTTTAGCATTCATATGAAGTAGGATTTAAATAAAAAATAAATGTGAGTATCATCTATATGTTTATCTTTAACGATAAATGTTTAGTTTCATTATTATAAATGTTTTTTCCCCTTCAAAGCTGCATTTTTCAAATTTGCTGCAGTTATGTAAGACGATTTCAAATATTCTGATCAATTAGATTTTTTCTTCTTATTTTGTATAAACTTCTCCATACAATGACCTACCAGTTTTTCAATTGTATGAAAAACTTAATTTTTGTACTCCAAATATCAACCTATTTCTGAGCGAAATTTTGTCTTTTTTTTCCTTTTCAATCATACAGCAAAAGGCTTAATTTCAAACAAAAAAGTGTTTTAAACGGATAGCAGTAGATTTAGACACCAGTGGCATCTGAAAATGGGGTTCCTTTCAGACACTTCTGATTTCTAAATGCCTAAATATAACACCACTGTGGTGGAACGTTAATCCGTAAACACGGTGGAAAAGTGCTACTACCATATTTACAGAGTAACGTTCCACCAATTCCAGTGAGCGGTATTTAAATGTGGCAAGTTCATTTTATACTATTTTGCTGTAATTGACAAAACTATTAAAACATTGTAGAACATTTTAGATGAATCATGTATTGATTGACGTCACAGGATTTTTCAGACGCGTTTGATGTTAACTAATGAAGCAAATTCGGCATTTTTAACACTTAATTTTATCCGAAATCACGTTGAAGACACTTCATTTAAGACGGAACGATTTGCTATGCACTGTGAAGGCCGCAATCACTGTAGCAGTAGAGGAACTTTTTTAGAGAGATTTCGAAATAGTAAATTAATTCGCTTTACTCAATATTAATTAGTAATGTACAAAAATGTCTTCTGAATTGAAAACATTTTATGTAGTACAGGGTTTTTAAAAAACAAATCCCAAAAATTACCTTTTTTAGGCGGTCACTCTAGGCGTGCCCTTTAAAAACATGTTAAACGGAAAACTCATCCCCCCCTAATAGTCAGTGCGAGGTTTCTTCCCAACCGCGAGGCCCCCCCCTTTTGCACGGATGGGCGGTCCACGCGAGCAGTCCTTAATTGACGGGGCAATTAATGCGGCCGCTTTTGTCGTTTGTCACCTGACGATTCGTCGGTCGCCGCCCAACCATCACCTTGCCCAACCACAATCCTCCGCAGCATCCGCCACTCACGAACGACAGACGGAGTAGTATCGAGTCGCAATTGACATTTATTTGGCCCACTTCCTTAGATCCAGTAAATAAAAAGTCCAGGTATGAAACATTTATTTAGCAATTCTTTTAAAAACAAGTTAACAAACACAGCAGCACAGCACCTTATAAAACATATGCAAGTTAATACATGCACTTCAGTTAGGAAAAATAGTCAAAAGTTAGGTTGTCGGGTCCTCTGTACAAAAACGACCAAGGCGAATACAGACACTTTTGCACTTTTTGTCTTTCTGTCTGTAGACACTTCTGTCCCACATTTGCCACCTTTTTTAACTGTTTCGATGTACTTTTTTTTAAATATAGTTGACTATTACAATTACAGCTATTCTTTTGTTCGAGCCTCCTCGTAATGTGATGACGACTTAATTTAAATAATTCCCTTCCATTTTATGACCAACGGTAAATTAATATTTGTAGAACATCATTCTGCTATGAACTCAATTCGAATAAATTAAAAACAAGTAAAATGCACCAACTTCATGTCATTAGTGTCAGCATATCTAAAAGTCTGTTGTCGGGGCCATATTTTGGGGACCTATGTAAATGGGTCAAGCTTCACGGGCATGTTCGGGCTCCGATCATTAAGATACGATTCCTAAGTAAACGACATTCTTCGTGATTGTTAGTTTGTACCATTATAACCAGTCCCTTTCAGTATAAGAGAGGGGGGGGAAGAAATCAATCTGCGGCAATGTCCCGGATGCGTTCTCATATCCGACGTCTCTTTGCTTCGCGATGGGTGGCAACGGTTTATGGAACATTCATGTATCTCGTGTTTTTAATGACGCGGCGGGAAAGTCGTTCGATAATTGCTCCCGACGCGAACACGGGAAACGTTCCTTTAATGGAATGAATCCGGGAGGATCGGCTTCGAGAAGAACTTTCACTAGGCACATCTGTGTGTGCTCCTGACATTTCAGTTTAATCGCTTGTTCTGTCTGGAATGGCGTTTCACGACGCATACCACTTTTCTATTAAACTTGTGTGCCATTTAGGACATAATTGTTTGTTGAACATTCTTGAACATCTTGCGGGTTGCGGCATCACCCATGTACCACTATTTTCACTCCTCATTGTAACACGCGCTGCTGTAGTCTCACAAACAAAATAAAATAATAATCAATGGTAATAAGCTCAAAATCGCTAACAAGTATAAAATAGCTGCTCGTCGCCCACAGCCCTACTGCGACGTTTGCATCCAAATCCCGATCCTGAAAAAAAAAAGTCAGCTTTTTAGTGAGGGTGTTTAAGGATACGCGACCTACAAGGTTTTTGGGGACTCTAACAAGATTCAATTACTTTAATTCAATAAACTGAAAGGAGTCCATTAGCATCGTCTCGTGAATATCACTATCTAAACGCAATCCAATTATCCAGCTTTGGCATTAAATTTGCAATCAAATGTCAAGGGAGATTTAGATAAGTGTGAAACAATCAAATTTTTTGTTTTTGCTAGCGCTGCACAATTGTTCTTTTGGAATATCCGTTCTTTTTTTAAAAGTCAAATACAAGAAAATGTAATTGAACAAACCTTTTTTTTTTCTTCTTTTAACTTTAAACTATAAACATGGGTAAATATTACTAATAAATACCACTAGTTTTTTTGCTTGTAAAATCTTTCTGAAAACAGCGACTTATTATGTACGATTTATTTTTTCATGTCGAAGGTAAATATCTACCCCGGCTTGTAGTTCTATAGTGTTAATACTGTTTACTCTCCCTCCCTCAACAGCATTAACCACTCGCCGAAATGTAATCTTTGTCAACTATAAAGGTGCCAAAGGTCACCCAGAGAGGTCAATATCCCGGAAGTCATTCTATCCTGTTGAGGAACAGTTTCCAGACTAGCTAAGTTGCAAATGATGTAAAAAAAAAGTCCTATAGAATAATCGCCTGAATTTATTTCTATCAGAGTTAAACCAAAGATCTATTTTTCCTTGGTCGTCCATCTCCCTCTTTAAACATAATTGGGTAATTCCATGCAAAATTATCCTTTCTGTAGTGTAAGTCACATGTGTAAAAAGCGATTATCACTGCAACTTTCAACATTAAATGAAAAAGAAATAGTGGAATAACTTATCTACACTTGTTAAAACTAAAGAATGTAATGGGTTTTATTTGATTTGATATATTTTTCAAATTGAAAAAGCTTTTAAACTCGTCTTAAATTGTGACTTACACTACAGATACATGGAATAACCCAATTGTATTGTTTTATTTCCTCTTCACTCATGAAATGACAATTTATACGACACATTTTATGTGCTTCTGTGTCGCTGAAGCTGCTGGATATATTCATACATAAGTGAGGAAGAATTCCATGCCCGAAAAGTGTCGGCTCTTCCCGGAGACTTCCCTCAAACGGTTTCCGCCGCCAGTACTAAATCGCCAAACGGTTGGACGTGGGCATTTTTAGTACCTCGGGGAGGAAGGGATCTCCGTTTAAGGCGCCCTTGTTTTATGGGGCGCTTAATTGAATCCCCGCGCGGCCGCCCGCAGTGCCGAACGACCAAGCAAATCACTTTGCCTAAAATTCATGTCACTCTTTCATAATTTTTTAATGGAAATTCTGGGGTTTTTTTTCTTATTACAATGAATACCTAATGACTTCTTGGGCTAGTCTTATGAACAATCTGCATCTACACATTTGAAATGTTAGTTATTTATCTTGTTCTTCTTTAGTATTCAGTTACTTCAACCACGTCAAAACTACAATATCACTCGTTTTGAGTTGAAATAGAGAGGCCAATTGTAGTTCAGGAACTTTCCACTTTTGAAGTGTCAATTTTAAACTTTTCAAAAATGTATGCGGGCCATCGTGAACCAGTGGGTACCACCTCCATGCTACGGAGTCTTCGCAGGCTCAATTCTCGTCTTATCCATAAAAAAACGTGCTACAAAAAAAATTCTACCCATAATTTAATTAATGCCGTTTATAATGGCTAGTGTACGTTAAATCTGCAGTGGTTCAAAGTCTTTTTGAGCAGCGTACGATATTTCTTCTGTGCGTTGGGTTCCTGATCAGTTGTTAGTTTACCGTAGTTCGAAATAAGGATACCGCTCGCCTACAGTCCTGTGCAGATCTAGTGTGGCGTTATTTACACCAAATCCAAAAATGCGTCGGAAAATACATTACGTAGTACTGGATCTCTTATGTCCTCTTTTCGAGGTAGGGCTGGGGATCCCAGTCGGTTAAGGCGTTCACCTTGCATGCGGAAGGTCCCAGGTTCGGGTCCGGGCATCGCCAAAATAACTGCCGACCTATAAACGGCCCGTGCAGCCCAAAAAAAAGTCCGGCGAATAATACCCCGTGTAGAGGGAGTGCACGTTAAATATGCTCAAGTCCCTACGCTGCGTACGATGTCGCCCTTAACGGTTGCGTTGGGTGCCTACTCAGGTGTCGGCTCGTCACCTGCCTGTGGTTCTAAATGACGACGCCCGTCGCCAATAGCCCTCGTGTAGCTCTAGTGCGACGAAAATTCAAAACTAAACTAGTGTGTGCCATCTTCCCCCCTCCTCCCCTCCCCATCTTGGGCCGACCCCTGTAGAAGTCGTTCCTTGTTCACCCCACTCTTTCGGCGCAGAAGCCAACGCAAGGGGGGGAAATGGGGTCCTTCAACATTTTTTTTCAAATTCTAATAAAATATGTAACAAATAGCAAATTCTAAAAAACTCTGATATCCAATACGAACTCGGAATTTTCTTTCAAACATTTCAGAATTATGTGCTAACTAAACTAAACTTTTCGAGGTCGACTCACTCATTGTCAGAATGACATCTGATGGATATCATTCGATATTGTGGGCTACTAGGGTATTTAAATATTTAATGCATGTCCAAAAAAATTGTGGTTTCCGAGTGAATGACTTTTTTGCAGCGAATATGAAATACAAACCTGAACAGGGGAGCCGCCACCCTTAGACGAACGAGAAAGAATGTCGTAAGATATTTTCGGTGTTTCGAGAGCGATAAAATCCGCGTCTCTTTTATCAAGCGGCATTTCCCTACCGCGTGGGAGAAATGTATACAAAACCAATTTTCCCATCGACCTGGAATGAAAAAGCGTTTTCGGAAATCGATTACCGGAACTCGGTGCCACAAACGTGTAACCGACAGTGACATATGACAAAATGCGCCTCGCCAAGGAGAAAGCAGAATTTCAAGCAAAGGTGACGACTTTTGTCATAGACGTGGGATCAATTCAAAAATGCAACGGACCATGGGGGCTGATGCATCCATCGGGGTATTCACACCTTGAACGATATGACTTGATGAGATGGCACGGAATGTTGGGTCCTCATCCCATGTTGTCTACTGAAGAAAGCGATCATGTGTGTGTGATAGAAATGTGGAATGGATGAATATCATCAAAACAAACGAAAAAGGAGTGTTTTGGCCAAAAATGCCAGTTACCTTTTTGTCAACTCCATCTCGGCTGTGTAAGCTTCGTTGTTTCAATTTATGGCGGCGGCTGCATTGTTGCACGCCGCTCACAATCATCCGAGGGGACTGGCGGGTTCTTTTTCAGATTCTTTTAGGGAACATTTGCTCGTTTCCTCTGAGTTTGTTTTACATAGTTTTTTTTATCTACAGATAGATATGTATCAAGTTGAATATGGGTATTTTAGGAGTTTAGTCAAATAATGACGTGCTACAAAATGCTTTCCTTATCCAACCGAATTTGCAAATGCTACGTATTTCCTCACTATAAAATAGCTATTCAGCATATAAATTGAAAGATCCTCTGAACTCGAATTCCGATATAATAGATAACGTATGATGCTACAACAACCCGTTCCTGCGTTTAAAAGAGCAGGTCCAAAATGCTCCATTCCTTCCTTTTTTTATAGCTTTACTTCGGAATTTCTTTCCAAGCGTGGAAAAGGGGGAAAGTGTATTTTTTTTCTTTCAAATCGATGACCTGCTCCCTCCACGCACCAGGCGAGTCACACTCGATTATTTTCTTGTAACCATCGGGGCAACGTCATGTCGAGGCAGGTCCAAAATAAATATTTAAAAACGATGGTTCGTTCATCCGGAAGGAACTGCGCGTTCATGTTTTCTTAGTACACCGGCTATTAAATGGTTTCTGTTTGCAAAATAAGTGAAAAGTTTGCAAAGTAAAACTTCTCTTTGTATAACTACAAATGAAGTTCCATGGCAAAAAAAATTTGCGTCAACTGGTACCATTTTTTTTTAAAAAATTATTGCAAAGACATCTCATAATATTTCAATCTCATTTTTCCCGCCACAAATATGAAGAAAATGAACTTTTATGGTAAACTAGATACTCCATTTCAGCAGACGATCTGTTTGCTCTTGTTAACATTTCAAGTGTTGCTCTCCACCCACTGGATCGTTTAATCGTATTGTTGTGGATTGTCCAAATAACAAATCCGCTGGTCCTAAAAAGTCAATCTCATTTTATTTTACTATGCTTGTCATTCTTTACTTTATAAATAAGCTCTCAATGCAATAAAGCTTGTCATTGAATAAAACCGTTCGGCGTTAAATGGGTTTCGGTCCCTCAAGTACTCCCCATTTAAGGAACAAACACCATTTTGTGTTCCATTCAAGAACAGGGACCGAGTTGTTCTTGGAGAAGCTTGTCAACATTCCACCTCGTGGTTCACGGCGACATTCCCCATCAAAGATCAGTTTGTGTCACGATTCCTGTCTTGGTGTCGCATTAAGACTTGGTTGGACAGAGGTGCATGATCTTTTTTTTACAATTTTCAAATTTATAAGGAGCCAAAAATCTGTACATGTAATGCAATTTACTTTAAGCTTTATTTACTATTTGATTGAATATTTCCTCTTGTCTTGAATTCCTGTTCATTTAACTAAACTTTTAAGTACTACTAATATAGTTATAATGTATCAAAAAAGAATGGAAATCGCTTGAGGGTGGTTCTGAATTTCCGTTTCATTTTTTTGGTCCGTCTAAATGTAAAAATTGTGTCAATTAGTTTTACACTAGTGAAATGGTGTTTGGGGCCCCGTATCAAAAGTAGTTTTCCCTTGTGCATCAGTTACACCCTTGTCTCCCTATTCACGCAGAGCGATATCTCAAAGCCCCGTTCGGTGTCGCCATTCCTGTGAGGACGCGGAGGATGTCACGTGAAGATGCTGTTTCTGGGGGCGCACTCATTAGTGAGAGCAAAGATAATCGGGCGGCATTCCTGGACCACCCGCAACTTTCCTCCGCTGTCGGAAGTAGGTTGCGCAAAGAATAACTGCATTGCTCAACCCCCAGTGCAAATGGATAGGTCTTTTGACTGTAATGCTAATCTAGAGGCAACCTAATCGTTAAAAAATGCTGCTCACGTTTCCTTTGTTGGTATAAATACGTTGGAAGGGATGTTTTTCTAGTGTCTTGTTTCTGACATACATTTTCTATTTTGTCTCAACTGAATAATAAAGTTTTCGAAGTGTTCAAATGTAAATCCTGGTTCGTGGGTCATGGCTTCCGTACCTCCTTCGTCTCACCTTCCTGTGTTTTAAGAAGAAGAAAAAATAGAATTATTGTTTGGGCTCCTTAAAAAGATTTTGGAGCAATTTTCAAGCAAAACGTGTACATTTCCGGAATTAATTTATACTTATTGCCATGTCGAGTTCTTCTCTGCAACATGAGAATGGATGTGATGATGAGTGGAAACCGCCGTTTCCACGAGCCGGTTCTCCACGCATCCCTTGGCACCCGTCTCGGTCTGGTGGCTGACCCGGACTGCAATAAGAAAGTGAAAGAAGCGTGGAGAAGCGCAACGGGTCTCTACGTTATACTGATGGGCAATGGTCCGCTACCGTGCGAGGAGGCATCCGACACCACTCTATAGTTGAATAAAACATTTTCTTTCAATTTGAATCGAATTCTGAATGGAAACATCGAACTAATTTGCGATAGGTATATTCCGAAATTAGCTAATCTTCAAAGTACTTGGGCGGCGGCAGACTCGAAATTCTCCACGGTTTTATGCTGTGGCGTCATAATTAACTACATTGCTGAACACCTAATACACATGTCCTTTGACTCCAATACTAATATAGAGAAAGTCAAAAAGTTGTACCTTCACATATGTTGCCTTGTTTCGTGCTTGGACAAAACAATAGTAATCGTGTTCTACGAAAATAGAAGGTTTCATAAATGGTTAGCAGATAAAGAACTAAAATACATTTAACTCCGAGGAATTTTTAAGCATATGGACATAATAATGTTCACTTGCAATTTCCCAATAAACAGCCTGAAATGCCTCTTTTTCTGAGGGGTTACACTGATTTTAATTATGATATTCATTCAAATACTGAGGCCGAATCTCCTAATTAAGCTTATCAGCAGTGTTTGTTGGTTGCAAATTTTTGAGTCATGTGACTCCGTTTCACTTCCATGGTAAAGCACAATTCTTCACGCGGTGTCGGAAATTTGATTAAATTCATCTTTTTCCCAGTCGGAAAAAAACTGTTCTAAATTCATAGATTAGTCAGAACAATGTAGGATATTTAATAACTATAATGCGGTCTACCGCTCACATATGCCTCGAATGCGACCCTTTCCTGCGGTTTTACAAAGGATTTTGTGCACTTCGCTTTTTTTTTTCATTATTATTATTTCAACCTTTGCCGGAGCTTCGTGGGATCGCGTTAAACCGAAAAGTACCAGGCTTCAAAAATCTGTGAAATGACTCATGAGATAGATAATGTGTGTCGAACTTGATTTTATAAAGCGAATCCCATTATTTTTTAGAGACTTATTTTTTATTCTTTGTATTCAAAGGTTTTCTCTTGATTATTGATATTTATAACTTAAGTAAACAACTGTATTTCCATACTAATCGGTACAATTTTAGAGCAAATTTCTCTTGGTTCCTTTCGGGCTGTCTCTGGGCGGCGAGGGCGCTGCTCCGGTGAACTGGAATGGAGAGAAAGGGTGAAATCCCTGAACAGGGGGTGGGGGGGAAAGATGTGCAAATGAGTTATTCGAAATGCGGAATGGATGAGGCTTTTTGTTCTGCGGTTCGCTTTCAACTTGGAAATAAAGGGTTAAGGGGGAGGGGGGTTGCGATGCCATGACGATAAGAGATTACGCAAGAAAAGGGAGGGGGTCTAATCTTCTTTACCCCCCCCCCGTTACATTTGTCAAAACACAAAAGAGGAGGTGGGTTGCCGATCGAAGAGGAATTCTACAAAAATTGTGTCATTCTGTAATTGTGTGTCATTTGGTATTGTAAGCTGTGGGGAGTTTTATTGGGTCTAACCCGGTGCCAAAGAAATATGGAGAGTTTCGTTTTTTTTTTTTTACTTTTATACCATAGTTCAGATTCTCCTTAAATAGAGGATGTATTAATATTTTCGTTACAGTACGTACGTTACAGTATGTACATTCATAAAGTACATTAAATCTGCCGTGGGCAGGTAAACTGCAGTAATCGCAACAATGAGTTGTACCATTTTTGATCTGAAGTAAAAAAAATTCCAGTATGATTTCTTAATTGTTAGACTAATTGAGTGCTTGCAACAATGGTCCAAGTCATTATGGAAGTGACTACAGTTTACCTGCCCACGGCAGAAATGACCAATAATCTTATGCAGATGTGAATGTTGAACGCGATTTCGGAGCAGTTGTCATCTTTTTATGGATGTTCCAACATCAAATTAATGCACCTCCAGAACCATTGACAGTTCGATGTTACAATTTATACAACAACATTGAGTGTATAGGAATATGAACAATTTGTATCACATTTTCCATTATGAGCGGTGTTTTTTTTTTGTCACTTAGCGGTGTTGGTTATAGATTATTTATTTTAAGTCTATTAGATTATTAAAGATTGGTATGTTGTTGTTCCCGTGTCCGTGGATACAATAAAATTTGAAAGTAGTCACGAAATTCCTTCGAAAATCTTGGCCACTGCCTCATATTGGTTTATTTGGATTGGTTATTATTGATTACACAAGATATTGGTTAAAAACCCCGTAATTTTAAAGCCTGGTCAATGCCTGTGGGGGCAACCCATAAAGCAACATCTTACCAGGCTTCCAAAAGTTGCACCATGACGTATTTAATAGTTACGAGTCCTTTCAACACGGTGGCATCAGATGGCACTGATGTCACTAAGTGACACTACCTTTTCCTTTTCACTAGTGCCACCTACTTTAAATTTTAAAATAGGCTGCTCACGGAATAGTTTAAAAATGTATTTGTGACTAACATTGTGATGATTTTCTATCGGAGCAGATTGCATAAAAAATGTTTAAGCAGAAAGTAGCGAAATTTGGGATTTTTCGTTATACGAGGGCTGTTTTTTTTTTTCAACCTCCGATTGGCTGCAACAAAAAGACGAGTCAAAATACAAAAAAAAGATTTTTTACCAAAAGTAATGTACAATACTCTTATCTCTCCACATAATTACCTTGACGATTAAAGCATTTGTCATATCTGTAAACAAGCTTTGAAATACCCTCTTTAGAAAATGTTGCCGCCAATGATTGGGAGGGAGTTGTGCGTTTTCGAGCTGGTTTTCGTTTCTTGCAGGCAGAAGGGAACAGTGCAATGGAAATTCATCGAAGAATGAGTCGAGTGTATGTATATTTATAAGTGGTGTCGTTGTACCTGAATGCTGTTTAATATTTAAAGTTGGCCGAACTGATGTTCATGAAGAAGGGGACCAAGGAAGCAAGTCTGTCGCTACATACGGCATTGCTCAGCGAGTTGACCAAGTGTTTAGGGAAATTCGACGGTGTACCACACATAAGTGAATTATCGATTAGCATAGTGGCTTGCATTGTAGCGCTTCCAAATTGACGTGGAGCTCAAAGAAACCATCACAACTCTCTTCAAATCATTGGCCGCAACATTTTCTGGAGAGGGTATTTTAAAGCTTGTTTACAGATATGAAAAATGCTTTAATCGTCAAGGTAATTATGTGGAGAGATAAGAGTATTGTACATTACTTTTGGCAAAAAAATCTTAATTGTATTTTGACCCGTCTTTTTGTTACAGCCCATCGGAGGTTGAAAAAAAAAACAGCCCTCGTACATACGCAATATTTTGAGTCCAGACGCATTACCTGCGTCAAGCATGTATATATTTCCGTGGCAATTAACCGGTTAAATTAAAATTGCTCAGGTGTTGCTCATCCATCACAAAATATTATTGAGAGTGAGATAAACAAGTACCCGTAATTCTTCGGCATAGTCCTCCTACCACTTCTTAGCATCTATGACATGTGTTTTAAGACGAGTCCAAACTATCACTCGAAAAACGAAAAGGGGTAAGGAAGATTTTGGTGTAAGCCAGAGTTACTATATTTGGCGATTCATTGCTTTGCAGGTGCATATTTCTTTAAGTTTTAGAGACAGTTTCTCAACTGAAGGGCAGTTCGAACTTGCATGGGTTTACTATTATTTGTATAGCTATATTTTTAACTTATAGCTTTCCCTGAAGTGATACTGAATATGGTAAATAATACATACTACAGATACAAATATATTGACGATCAAGTCTAGATAGAAAATAAATGCTTTGAAATTGATGACGACTATCAGCAATTAACTATAATCCTCCTTTCACCAACACAGTGAAAGTGTTAGGACTTTTTAATTTTAGATTGCACGAGTGGAGGATGTTAAGAGTTCCCGGTCCCACAATACATTCGGTAGGCAAAGAGTTAGCTATGCATGCTGCGATGAGGGATTACGTTTGAGAGGGAAGGGTAATCTTCTTTACTCAGATTTCCCGGCTCATGCACAAAACACAAAGAGACATTCGATTTCGGCACGGGCATCAAAGGATGCAGATGGTCTGGAGCAGATCGCGTTTCACATGATACCGATTTCCTTCTTGCCTGTCAATAGAATTCTGACAGTTTCGTTTGCTGTTGGACCCCTAAAGCTATAGGCCGGGGTGGATCTCACTTAAAATGTTGAATTACCTTTTTATGCACTGGTCAGTAAGATTATCGATTTAAATCTATTTTTCACAAACTAAGCTTAAATTAATTTAATTTGCATCTCAAAATTCTCTTTAGCATGGGAAAAAAAACCAGTAACTTAATGAATTTCTGCCTTCAGTACGACTTGCCTCCGGTTTGTGGGTTAGTATTTCTAGGGTAGTTATAGGATAAGTAGACGATGACATTTTTTGGGGGGGCATTTGATATTTAAATTGAGATATTTGCATAGATTAAATCTAAAAAATCTAGCTATCTTGCTGTTCCCGGGTGATGTTAAACCATGAGCTGTTTAATTGTTTTAACGCATTCCATAAATAAGACTCCCGTAACGTGGTTTCTGATATTTAATGAATCGATTCTTTTTCTAGTAATGCTGCACGCATAAAAATGTTTGCGGAATAGGCAATTCTGGCAGAGCACTCTTTTTGCAAGAAGGGGATGGCGCGAGTAAAACCATCATGTAAGTGATTCCCCATTCGCACGCTCTCTTTTTCCCCATTCGAGGTGGACAGTGGTGCAGCGCCCCCTCCTTCACACCCTTCTTTAGTTCCGCCCCATTTTCAACTGCCTCATTTTCAGGGCCTTATCTTCCATAAGGCCCGCTTTTAGGCTAAATGTTCCTGAAATGTCAGACAATTTCAAAACATTGAAGTCAATCCTTGTTTTTAGATGAACTCATTTCGACATTGACTTAACGTAATTTGCATAATAAAGACATTAAAGGGATATCTACAACCCGCTTCTCGGTGACTTGATCCCACCTAGTGTCGCTGCTCTGAAGCTTGCATCAACAGTCTATCCAATTGATTGTGGGCTTTCCACCAGGGCGCTGGTTGAAGGACTTTTAGAAAGAGGCATTCAGCTGGCATTCGAATTGACTCACAGAGTTTCGTATCTTCGCTTCGCCAGACTCCACCAATCTCCAAAAATGGCTTCTCAATATTTTTATCGCGAAAATTCCTAAACCAGACTTCTGCTTTTGCGTCATAGGCCTTCTTACTTTCACATAGGTCTGATTATATAGAAGGATAATTCTCGTGTACAGCATGAGTTTAGTCTTGAACGTGGCCAGATCAGATTTAAACTACGTTTTTAAGCTATAAAAGGCACTATTTGCTGCAATTGTCCTTTTGCTTTTTAATTTGTTAATTTTAATTTTTGCTTTGGTAAATTTGATAGAGGTACAGTTAAAAACATGTGTAGCTCACAGAAAATCGAATAATTTTGAATATTCAGTAAATTGTCCTTTGGGACTTTTAAAGAAATGTATAGAGAATAAGATTTTTGATTCTGCTGTGAAAAAAATGGACACCCTGACGAAGGAGGGCCCCGACCTTTGCATCTCCCCCCGACCCTGCTGTGCGCCACTCTTCCCAAGAGGGTCTCTCTCTCCCCATGTCACTTGCGCACGAAATGCTGAGCCGGGCGTTTTCTCGCAATGTGCGGTTGTAATTGCGCTGGCAGAATCACGTTTGAAATGGTCGCGGGCCCGTGTGATGCTTGTAGAGGGGGGGGGGGGCGTTGATTGTTTGTCGTGTACTAGAACACCTAGGGGAGGTTGGGGTGTCCTGATGAGCGGAATGGTGCAACACCCCCCCCCCCCTCCTCGCACACACTGAGTAATATTCCCCCCCCCCCGTCATTAGGCGAATGACACCCGTCATAAATACGCCTCGGTGCCCGGGTGGCGGCCAGGAGGGTTATTTTTAGTCCATAGAGAAGAAGCCTGCTTGTCATTTTTGAAGTACAAGGGAAACTTTACTTATGTGCGCACTCCATTGGTCTTTAAATATGATGAAAAAGATAACTTTTATTTAAAAAAAAGTAAGCCTATAAGTACTTTGATAAGCATGCTTCCTAATGCCCTTAAGAAATCAGAATAGAAGTCCTGGTTAAGAATCAAATGTTTTTTTGATTTTCAGCAATTCCAAGAAAATAATCTGATGCAATGCCTTTCCGAACATTCCAATTGTTGCTGACCAAAGGAAATAACGTGCCGCCGCCACTCGCGACTTACGCTACTCTGCTTTTCCGCTTCCTCCCCAATCAATTCTATCCGTGAGCCGCGAAATCCCGCTGGCGCCCCCCCCCCCCCCCCTCGTGGGACCGAGGCCCAATTACTCAGGCCCCCTCCTCTTAATTCGATTCGCGGATCAGAGGAATCCTCGCCAAGGAGAGGTCCCAGGGCGCCGAGGCGGCAATCGAGTTGGGGCCGAGAGAGAGCGGAAAGAAATGGACCCAAATGAAATGTTACGAGAGAGATATCACTGAAAGAATACGTTCTGATAGGAAGAAACACGGGACTGTTTACGTGCATCCACTATTTGTTTTGTCATTGATTGTAATATATATATATGCCTGCGTGAGTCTTGGAAATCTCCTCTGATCGAATGCGGTCTTTACACGCCCTCCGATGTTTAGTTCCAGCTAACTCTACCAAACAGAAACACGTTTTCTGCATATCCGTCACGTATCCAGAAGCAGTAACCCTGTACCAAAGAGGACAAAGATAAACCGAACCAAGAACAGGAAGGGAGTTGGTTCAATAGGTTGAATGGAATGAAAGTGAACTTCTACTACTCCAGCTACACGAGGCCTAATGGCGACGATATTCGTACTTTAAAACCACGGTCAAGTGACGATCTAAAGCTAGAATAGGGCATCTGGGGGGTCGATATCTGACAACTTGTTTAAATAAAAACGTATCGAATTTTTTTCATCTAAAACTTTAGACTTATCAAAATGAAATTCTCCTATTTTTAGTTATTTAACTTTTGTTTAGAGTTAAAAGTTACAAGCTAAATTTAAAATAAAAGGAAACCACAAACATTTAGAATCTTGGGGAATACATTTCAAATTCGAAATATATCACACAGTTCAGTTGCTGTCTTCATAATTTTATAGCGATATATAATACAAAGCACCACACACTGCCACATGTATTGATCCCGAATCCATCGTGGACTCGTTAATCGTGAGAGCTCTAACCGTAACCTAACGTGCTACTCATAATGCGGCGCATGTATTATTAGTGGTGTAGTGTACGACCTTTCAGTAGTGTCAGGCATGGGTCGAACCAGCCAGGTGGGGTTGAAAATTAGGTGTAATAGTCTCCGACATAGAGACAGGAAGGACTCATTAGGAAGGATTCTCTTTTACAAATTATAGTTTTTGCTTAAAATATTTTAAGATTTATATATAAAATGAAGAGTAATCTCACAAGAATTTTATTTTTTCGATAAAGAAGATAAGTTTGCCCTTATCATCATGTGATATATAAGTTGACCAATTGTGGTTACCAAGATCTTTTTTAAAACGCTTTATGGAATTTTTTGAAATAATTTAAAAGCTGATTGATTAAAAAACACAGCAAGTTCCATAAATTTCATTACATAGTTATTTTTTAACACTTTTTTTTTACTTAACTACACTGTAAAAAGTTCTGTCATGTGCTTTCTGCCAAACACGGCCAAGAATCACACACTTTCCATGTTGGTCCCGTGGTTCACCTTTGCTACCCTTTTTCCGCAGCCCTTATGGGGATGGGATTTCTCCTTCTACTCTTATATCAGTGCATAGGTTACCCGTGTAGGTCCGTGTGTAGCTCTAGTGCGGCGTCAAACCCCTTCGATGCAGCGTGGTGCGGCATCAATCCCCCCTTTATGAGGTCTCTCGGCCGAGTAATCCGATTTCGAATTAATCACTCCCCTTAAATTAGGAGAAGATTCAGAAAAGTCACGAGGGGAGAGGAACAAGATCTTAGAGTAGCAAGAATCTGCTGCACGGAGATTACGCAGGGCGGAAATACGTTGCAAACTAGATTTGAAGTAGATGAGTTATATAAGTATTAAAATTCGTATTCGTAATATATTTGCTTGTATAATTCATTTTAATGAAGATATATTTATACTTGCCTGAATTCTTCCACGTGTAAAGCAACTTTTGTAAAAAGAACAAGTTAAAGAACTGTTCTTTTTAAAAGAACAGAACAGAGAGCAACTGTTCTTTTAAAAGAACGTAACAAATCATGCATTTCTGATCTTTTTTCCTGTGGTTATGCAGAAAAGAACTAAGTTCGTTTTTGGCTGACTTATTTTAATTTATAATTAAAAAACTAATTGGAAATTTGAAAAAAAAGGCATCGAGGTATAATGGAGACACACATTCCAGAAAAAGAATGGAATGATTGAATGAAAATTTCTTGCTGTTATGGCTGCGAACGTTTTAAAAGCCTATACTTTAACATAGAGAGAGAGACTAAATATTCGTTCTATTGTGTGTATGAATTCATATTAAATTTGAGTGCAGTTGTGGATGCCTCCCACTAAGAGCCATTCAACTCAGTGATGTGAGATCCCTCTTTGTCTCCCCCATTTCTTAGTTATAAGTCCGAAAAGGAAAACATGACTTGAAAACATGAACGCTTCTCTTATGTATTTCGACAAATAATTAATTGATGGGTGCTAGATTAAAAAATCCGAGTATTTTTCTGCCATGGCTTAATTTAGGTTTCGCCGCTCACATTAAATATCTATAAATATAATAATCTTATACGGCTCCCAAATTTCCTAATATTTCTATCTCTACAATGGCAACAATTGAAATGAACAAAAATACTAATTTCAAAATGGCCGACTGAAAACAACAAAAAAGTGTTTCTTCAGGAATGGCTTGAAAAAGCGAAAAATAACTATAAATATTATGCAGAAAACATAGTTCGATGCGGCAGAAAAACATTGAATGTATTTTTTTGAGAAAAGCACTACGAAAACAAAAGGATTGACGATTTCACGATTGGCTGCAAAAAGGCCAAAAAATGAAAAACCACCAAATATTATGTGCAAAACATTGTTCGATATGGCAGCAAAACAGAAAAAAAACTTTTTTTTACTAAAAACACGATTTATAAAAAGCGTGGAAGGTTAAAATGCCGAAGAAGTGATTTTAAAAAAGTAAAAAATTATTTGTTGTTGGTTGTTGCTAATTCTCATCTGGTCTGACGGTAATAAATCCGTTGGCGTTTCGGAACTCCGAAACCAAAAGGGTTAGAAGAATGTCCAGTCCTAGGCAGTTAGGATATGATCAGCCTGGTTTTGCTGGAGGGCTTTTGATTAGCAGAAAACTTAAGACTTTTCAGGTGTCCGCTGGCTAGTCTGGACAAGCAGGCGTATATAGGCGGACAAGTTTCGTTTTTACACATTTTGGTCAATTTAAACTTAATAAACGTACCAGGGAGAATTATCTAACACAACAGATTTAATAAAAATGTAGAACATTAAAATGCCGAATAATTGATTTAAAATGAGAAACGAATTATTTACAATCATTTAGCATAAAATTAATAAAAAATTAGAATAAAATAGATTCGGATTAAAATATGTGCACTTAAGATTGGATTAACATTTAGAAATAAGCAATGCAAAATGCAACGCGAGAGCGCGATCGCCATTTAAAGTTTAACTTAAAAATAACAAATAAAGATCAAGGTTGCCATACCTTAATTCAAGTTTGCTGTGGGTTTAAGAAATGGCAGGGTTGTAATATTTAGCGAATTTCGCTTTATTGCGATTCTGCACGATTTTCGTCGCCAAGTGTTGCCATAATACTGATTTGGCGGGCTTACCATAATTGGAGAAAAGTTACCGGATTTGGTCCTTTGGATTAACCGAATTTTATTTTAAAAAGGATACTAAAGGCTAGACTAAAATATTTCAATGTATGGTGAGCGAGCGAAGCGAGCCTGGATCGCGAAGGGATCCAAAGGGAGCGGCGCAAGAAGTTCCCCGGGGATTGGCGAGCGATAGCGAGCAGGGGTTGAACCGCCTAGTTACTTTATATCCTCCCATTAGCACCAGTATGGGATTGCACTTCATCGTATATTTTTTTTCTTCTCGTAGTTTTTACCTCGACCCATACAGTTGTCACAGTTCCTTGAAGGGTTCCTGCCAGGAAAAAATGTATTTGTAGGACGGATGTCACTGTGGAAAGACATTCCTCCGGCTTCTCTGTTGGACGTGACACTTGAATGGCAGGCTAGTTTCTCTCAGTGTGTACTCGATGGTGCTTAAGTTCCCGGGAATGGGTGTTTTTTGGTGATATACGCATAATGTATGAGCGGCTAAAGCCCACGTAACGACTCCCCTCCGGATTAGCGAGGCAATGCGCCCGGATGATGCCATTCCTCTGCGGATTATGCAGATGGCATTTCGAGCGACAACCCCCTTCCTCCCTTACTTTTTATGAGGAAAAGTAGCGGAATCTTTAAAAGCCGAACTCTGGCGAGATGCGTTTCCACATAATTCCCCAATTGGAAAAGGGCGCCCAGTTTTTCTCCGAAAAACTTTAGGTGCCATGTTTTTCATTCAAGGTGGCAATTAATATTTTATATTTTGTTAAATTGTTAATAATTGAGGTAGAATTAGTGTTAAATTGTCAATAATTGAGGTAGAATTAGAATTCTTGTAGCAATCGTTGATGTTGATATTGCCATATTGTCAGCCCAAAGAGCAAACCACTAAAAACTAAAACTAAACTCCTTGGCGCAACAGTCCATTAGTGGGCCAAGGCCGGCCGTGCCCATTTCAGCTTTCATGACCAAGGGCTCTGGGGTGCTAGGCATATATCTCGGTAAGGTGGTCAGCCTCACGCGGAACCCCCAGTGTTTAGTTCCCAAGTATGCTTGGTACCCATTTTACCGACCCACTCAAGGGATGAAAGGATGGGTCATCCTCGCCCAATCCGGGATTCGATCCCCGGACCTGTGGCGTGGCAATGCGAAGCACTACCACTAAGCCACTGGGCCTCAAAGAGCAAACCACGAATGTGCCAAAACACAGGGATGGAAAACAGGATTCTGTTTAAGCCCACAGTTTTCAGAAACCGCCAATCCCTAGAATTTGCACATTCGTCATTGGATCGACGATATAATAAAATGAAACAATCTTTGTTTATAAGGCGCCACATCGCCACAATCCGTATTTCCTTGAAATTTAAAACGAACGTTCCTTTGATGTGTTAAAGTATAGTTGTTCATTAATGGGGCGTGTGTGTTACTCCGTATTTTTTCAAACAAGGCAGACAAAAAGAATGACATCTGTCGTCCTCTTGTGCGGAATAATTCGCTTTTCCCGCCTCACGCAAACCGCTCGTGTGATTTATGCTGCAGATAAAAACTTATCTGGTCGTTTACGAGTTTCGTGCGGGTTTTACATAAAATCGACACGTCCATAAAGTGCGCCAATCTCGCTCCATATCTTGTACCAGGAGAGAAACATAATAACCTTTTGATTGCCGCCAAACACACACGTCAAACACGTCTGCTGAAAGGGAACGGACACCGGATCGATAAAGGGGTATTTCGGATGATTGTTTAATATGGAGGCTACAAATGATGATAGTTACGTGGGTCTAACAAATGGGGAGGTTCGGAGTAAAATATGCATTTTTATATCGTCTATTTTGCACTGCACTTTTGTAACACTGGGAATTACAGCTTTTATTGCTCATCGACTAAACTGAATTGTAACGATTTAATATTAATTTGGTCAAGTAGTTTTAAAATTTAATTTTTAGTTGATAACTATTTGATGACTTTCATTGCTGTAGCTAATGACTCATGAAAGTAGCTATTTATTTTTATTTGATTTGCTAATAATTTCTTTTTCTTTCAGGTAAGAAATATTCTTTTGTGAATCATATGCCGTTCCAATAGAGAAATCCGCCTCCTTTGTTCTTACAGGTAACACACAATTTATCAACGACTTGATAAGTATTTCTCTTCCAGAAGCGTGGAAGAATGGTTTTATTTTTGTAAAGAGATTAAACCTATAACTTATTTTATATTAAAATAGTTGCTCTTTAGCCGAAATGCCTCGCCGAATAAAAGGGACCATTTAACACATTATGTTTCCCTAAAGTCCAAAATATAAATATGCCAACGTATTAAAACTTATTTTCCTTCTATATTATTCTACAGATGCATTTAAATTGCGCTACTCCGGTTGAGCGCATGATTTGTAGGTTAAGCCATTGAAATCCCTATTGTTAATTGAACTTGAAGTATCAAATTTGCAAACATGCCCCCATTTTTAGTCTGTTTAGACGATGATCTCTCGAGAAGGATGCCCCCTCGGCATGTACGATGAGGAGCGTCGCAACGTCCTCTGAGATGCTTCTTTATTGGGTCCTTTAACGCATTCTTGGGGCGTCGCATTACGGCTCTAGTAGGAAAAGGATATTTTACCTTTGGGTATGTTACTCGAAGAGTGGCGAAGTAAGAATATATTCTGATTCTCCGTTTGGGAACATTCTTGAAAAGCCCTTATGGGATTTACTGTGTGGTGAAACCATATAGATGGCTCACTAAACGGGGGTGCATATTTTAGCGTGTCTCGACACTTGT
This sequence comes from Oedothorax gibbosus, assembly GCA_019343175.1. Lineage (NCBI taxonomy): Eukaryota > Metazoa > Arthropoda > Arachnida > Araneae > Linyphiidae > Oedothorax > Oedothorax gibbosus. The sequence continues at coordinate 457,039 of CM033279.1, forward strand.
ATTTTAATGTAACTTAGTAGATCTCAGCAAACCCTCATAGAGAGGTTGTTCACCATCCATAAACGCAACCTATTCACAATATCCGCATCCTTGGAGTCCTGTCTAAACAACTACTCTTCAATTGATAAGTGCTGAACTGCTTAAGCATACTTCAATTTTTTTGAGGACTTATTTTTTTTAAACAAATAAAATAAACTTCTTATGGCTTTTATGATATCTTTTTCAGTTGAAAAGTTGTAAAATGGACAAAAAATTGAAATTTTAAATTTTTTTCTTTATGATTTTTTAAGGATTTTAATTAAAATTTTGCCTAAAAACGTCCTTTGATCAAAACACGATTAATAACAAATTTAATGAGATATTTAAATTCTGTAAATTGGAAACTAAAAATAAATAAGTGTGTTAGGTCATGGACCACTCTTGGATATGTGTTATAAAATTTGCCTGCTTCATTGGCATCTAAAGTCAAAAAATCAAGTTCAGCGGATAAATATTTGCTGTGTTTCAACTTCAAATGAACACAAAATCAAATGATTGCAAGATATGACTTTGATTAAGTTCCGAAACCTTCCTTTACTTTCTGGGTACATGTAAAAAAATTTGACACAATTCGAAGCGATAGTTTTGGAGAAAATGTGTTTTAAATAAAATCATAAATTTTTTTGTTTTGAGATGAAGGGAAAATATCATCTAATAATTTAATCATTTGTAGGTAAAGTAGTAAGTATGTAGTAGTTGTAAGTAAGTATCATTTGTAATCATTTCAAAGTAAAAAAAACACCCTAAAAATTGAAATAAGGCTTTTGTTACGTTGCTTAGAACCGCTTCCGACACATTTCATTTTGTTGTGGTGATATCGATTGCAGTATGATGATACTCTTTAAATGTGGGTCGTTTACCCTGGTATGAAATCGGGCAACTTCTGGGGATGTTGATGGCGGCCATTCCTTTCATGCCGAAAGGATTATTCTGCGGAATGTGCTTTTACGCGAGGTGCGAAATGGCGCGTGTCTCTTTACCGTGCAAATGACGCACTCGTCAAAATGGTGACTTTCTTCCTCATGTTTGGATTAAGTTTTTTCGAGATGGAGCCATTGGGAAATGCGAGACGAGAGGGGCGAGTGGATGGCGTGACGACACACATTTAACTTTGTATGTGTATGGAATGGTAGAAGGATTCAATTTGTGAAATGTTTATGTTAGAAAATTCGTTTCTTGATTTATACATTCCTACCAGAGAAATCAAAAAATATATTAACGAAAAAAAAACACGTTTTATGTCACAACCGTTAGCAATCATTGATTAACTTATACATTCATAAAAAGTTCCGGCTGGATTTTTTTTATCTTTTACTTCGGATATACTGTACTTTAAATTTTGAGGACTTTTTGGAATTTTAAAATCTGACATTTGCAAGAAAATGTCTTGAAATTCATGTACAACTCCATTTCAAAGCTTCCTTCAGAAATGGAATCCCGATACCATCTTTGAATCTGCTGTTGCTGTGAGTGGAAGGCCGCTTTCGAGTGTGTTTTGATGGCGGGCCGTTACTTTTATGGCCGGACTGCTCATTCCCGGAACACAATGCCGGATCCTCGGACCGGCCGTGCCTTTATTTTTCGGCAGGACGAGGATTTATTGATAACTTCCACGGCATAACGTTCGTTCTTTTTTTAGGGCATGGCATCGAACATTCAAAAATACTCTGATACTTGCCTCGCTGAATATAGGTTTTAAAAGTGTTTTTTTTTTTGTACAATAACTATGATTCTGTATAATAGTAGTAACTTTGACAATGAACACACATTTTTGGCAAAAAATATTTTCTTCTACTAAAACGTTTTCTCTAAAATGTGGGGTAGCCGAGTACATGTAAAGCTTATGAATTCCTTTTCCTTTTTAGCCTAATTTCCTATTTTAAGTTTCATATTTTTAATTCGAACGAATTAAAAATAAATATAAAATAGGAATGGACAAGCTTGGATATGTCCGTCCATCCGTGCCCTATAAATTTTTCTATCCGTCGTATCTTAAAAACGCTTTTTTTTGTTATGTCTCTGAGGTCTTACCTTTCTATCTTTTATACTTTTTGTCCGCTTGTGCATCCGAACGGACATCTGTCTACCTGTTTGTCGATGAACTACACAATTAGCTTTGAAATTTAATTTTTAAGTCATTTAAATCAATGTTGCTACATCAACAATAGCATGAAAAATTTTATTTAAAACTAATATTTTTCCCCCTTCATGTAAATTCAGTTTAGAATGACGTCATAAAATGTTGCACAATGTGTTTTTTTTTATTGTTTATTATTTGTAAAGAAAAGAAAGTGGCAAAGCGTTCTTTTTTTGCTTAAAAGCCGGTTAGTTTTAATTTAAATTTATCTTCATTTATTAATGCACTTCGGAGTTTTTTCTTGTTTTCTTATTGCTAAATACTCGTATTTTAAAAATATCGTGTTTTTTTCAAATATTTGTGTTGATATTTATTTAAGAATAAGAAGCTGGCGTCATTTAGGGCTATGGCGACATTTTCCTGCCGGAACGGATGCTATGGATAAATAAATATGCAAATAATTTAATTTGAGAAGGAAATAAAAAATACCCAATTTTGAACTTTCAAAAAATGAAAACTAAATGTTGTGTTTGGCTATTTTTTTGTTTACTGTCTATAAATCTTGTGTGGAAATGTTTCTAGCTGACAGTTTCTGTTTCACATCTACTTGTTTTTCTGCTAAGAATTTGATTGAGTATGGAAGTAAGTGGAAATTAGGCTATTTGAGTTCGTTTACTTGTTTTCAACTACCATGCAGTTCTCTTCCGATCCTATATTCGAAATTTTGGATGCTTGATGTGTTTGGTCACAGCTCTTCAGCAAAGTATAAACACTATGAAAATGCCTCTTTGCATAATTTGGTTTTGAGAAGTCCCCTTGGCGGGGGCAGGAAAGGAGGGGGGGGGGGGTGCATCCTCCTCCCGGGACTACGGGGAGAGAGAAATCCGTGTTCTCTGCCAGATTGGACGACATTCGAGGGATGTTTTTTTTAAAATCCGTAATTCTATTCTTTTATCTCTTGGGGATGAATGGGGTTTCCTCCTACTCTTCCCCACGGGAGATGCCAAGCGATAAAGGGGGATTTATAATATTATATATATATATATATATAATAATATATATATATATATATATATATATATATATATATATATATATATATATATATATATATATATATATATATATATATATATATATATATATATATATAATTATATAATATAAATAAGGGTAGAGCGAGAGAGTGGCTCCGTGGGTAGGTTGAAACTTCGGAGATACTTACATCAAGTACTGGAAAGTACTTTTCCAGTGTTTGAAATAATAGAGAACGGTAAAAAAAAGACAGGACAGAAGCCCGATCTACGTAAAATACGTCCGTTGTTGCAAAGTTACATCAAAATTCTAATCTTATCTGGCCACGGTTAAAAAATGAAGTTTTTTTTTTCCCTCACTGTGTATGTTTGCCAAGTGATTTCAATGGTATTTATACATTATATACAGGGTGTCCAGCAGTCGGGAAATTCTGGAAAATCGGGAATTGTACTTGAATTTTTTAGCGTCGGGAAAATCGGGAATTATGCTTGAAATTGTTGAAAATTCCGGTGTGCACCGGGAAATTTCGAAACTTTCTGCAATTTTCGAATTTTATAGATTCATGAAGTTAAGCCTTTTGTACCTTTTATTACGAGGTTTAGCAATCAGCCGATTTATAAAAAAAGACCTCATTTGTAAATTTAAGATCTGCTAATTTTCAAGAGTTCGCGATTTTTCCGTGGATGTCAAATTCCTTCAAAGTTACGAGATTTGTCTTATCTTTTTTTTAAGATTAAGAATTTCGCCGAATTTAAAAGTTATTTGTTGTGGTTTTAATGTTCGTGATTCGTTTGCTAATTTTCAAAGATTCCCGATTTTCCGTGAGTTTGCAGTTCGCCTAGTTTTATTATTTGGGCGGAATTTAAGGTTATGCGATTCGCTAATTTTCCCCAGATCGTTTATTTTTCAAGAGTTAAATTTTCCTATTTTTGAAGATGCACGATTTGCACATTTTTCAGTTTCGGGATTCAAATATTTCGTATTTGCGATTTCGTTGTTTTTACTGATATGAGAATTTTTTAGATTCGCTGATATTCAAGGTTTCATGATTAAGGGAGCTTCGAATTTTGTTGGAATTTGTCGATTGGTGAGAATCAGTGATTGTCGACTTCAAAGTTTTGAAATACAGTACAAAACAGCATTTTTAAATAATAAACTAATTTTAATACTAAATAAAAAAATTAATTAAAAATGTGAAGATGAATTAAGATTAGATTTTACGATGCCTTGGAATATCGGTTACCGGCCAATGCAATCCAATAATGCTACCTGATCAGAGTTACTTATTTTGCTGCCTAGTAATTTTCACGAAAACCACCTATGAGGTCGCATTGGCTCATAATTAATGATTGATAGTTTTTTTTTGCCTCTGCGTGATCGGAAGAGCGCCTCGTTACTTTTGTAGCTCCAGTTCAGGCCAATCGGCACAACCAGAATATTTCCTTTGATCAAGTATTCGTGTGTATTGTGACTTTGTTATTACAAGAACAGCTTGATTCTTTGTTTACGTTTTTTTTTGCATTTTTTCTGCTTCGGCCTATACTGGGGTTTTTGTTGTTAGACAAGTTTAAGTTTTAAAAAAAAAAAAAAAACGGGAAATCGCCGAAATTATAGTGTCCGGATTATGAGTTTCTGGATTAGCGGTTCGTATTAGCAAATTTCCGAAAATTCGTTATTTTACTGATGTTTAGTTTTGCGTTTTATAATTTCGGATTTTATGGATTTTCAAGGTCGTTATTTGCAATTTCTGATGAAAGATCTTCAGGGTTTTACGTTTTTTTAGTGTTTAAATGGTTCGCGAAACGCCGTTTTAAGTTCATGATTTAACAACTTTTACGGTATATTCGCAATTTACCGATTTCAGAAATATAACAATTCAACGATTTCTGAGAATTTGGAATTTTCCAGACTTCTTGAAATTCGTGATTTATCAATCTTTGAGGTATTTTGTGAATAATTTTCAAAAAATTTCGATTTACACTCTAAAAACTAAATGTGTAAACTTGAAAATTTACACACGATTATGGGTATATTTCAAGAATTACACATATGAGGCACCAAATTACGCATTTGTATGTGTAAACGACAGGCGTGTAAATTGGCAAATGGTCAAAAACACATATTTATGTGTAAACATGAAAATATCAAGTATTTTACCCAGTATGGTGAGTTTTTTTTAATTTACACATATTTATATGTTAAAAAAACATCAAGCATTTTAGCTAGTACTGTGAGTTTTTTTTTAAAATTTACACATATATGTGTTAAGAAAATCACATGCTTAACATCACTCTAAACTTTATTTTACAATTCAGCAAAAGGCTGGAGAGCCCAGTCAGTAAGCCGCTTGCCTTTGTATGCGAACGATCCCAGGTTCGGGACCGAGTATTGTTAAAATAACTGCTGACCTATAAACGGTCTGTGTGTGTGTGTGCAGCTAAAAATTATTCTTCGGAATAATACCCCGTGTAGAGGAAGTGTACTTTAAATATGCTCCAAAGTCACAAAGCTGCAGATGACCTTGACCGTAAAAAAATTGCGTTGGATGCCTTCTCAGGTGTCGGCTCGTCACTTGACTGTGTTTCTCAATTATGACGCCCGTCGCCAATAGCCCTCGTGTAGCTCTAGTGTGACGATATTTCAACATAAAACCCTAACAATCCACTGTTAGTTTGAATTGGCGTCGCACTAGTGCTACATGAGGGCTATTCCTAACAAAATAACTGCCGATCTATAAACGACCCGTGCAGTATTATAAAGATAGAACGAAAATATGGTTGGTTGGTAGACATATATATTCAGGTTTGTGTGCTTGGTCAGCGACCCGCTTATAAACCTTCGTCAAGTAAGACAGACAGACAACACACACACATAAGTGGATCCATCTAATTTTTAGAGACAGAGGCCAACTAGAGGATCCCCAGAATTGGCTTGTCACCCCCAGAGGTATTGATTTGGTATGGGAACTTAGAGGACTTTCGGACCCAACAGATTTAACGAGCACGTACTCCGCATATACTCGGTAGGTCTTCAGTGGTACCGGGACTCGATCGCAGGACCTTCCGATCCCGAGACCGAGACGCTGACCACTAGGCTCACTACGGCCCTAACGAAATTATAGCTATTGTTTACTATTGCAACTGATTTTCAGCTGCCAATTTACACTACGTTCTTGAATTGAGCTTTAGCGCAGTCAAAGAGCGCTTTGTTTTCGCAAACTTCTATCAAACAGTTTGATAAAAATCGTATAATAAAAATGCAAACAGTTTGTAAAACAAACAGTTGTTGCTGAAAATACGATTAGAACACATTAAATAATTAAATATAGTTTTTTAAAGCAACTTTAAATATTTGTAAATCGTTTGAAAAAACTTTTGAAGAATGTATAGTACTACTCAACTCTTTTTTTAATTAAAATAATAGTTCTCTGTTCGTGTTCTTTTCGCTGTGGAATATATTTGCGGCAAAGGCTTCTATGGCTTTCAGAAAAATAAATAAATGTATAAAATTAGTTATAACTTCGAAGTCAACTAAAAAAGAGGATAATTTTATAACGCCACTCTTTCGTATGAATTTCGCCAGCAGGTGATGTGTGCTATACAAAATGTGCAGATGATTTTTATCCGAAGAGTTGAAAAGAAAAATAAACATATTCGACGCTTGCAAGTTAATGCAGTGGAAACCGGGATTTGATTCGGAAAACATCTGTCACTTGTTTTGCTCTTCCATACCAGAAAATTGAATTGTTGTCGCTGTCTTATTATAGGTAGTTCTATGGTCAGTTCGATATTCTCACATTCGATTATTTCAAACGTAATGTTTAATCATTTTCATATATAGCTCAAAGTGTTTTTAAAAATATGTGTGCTGGAAATTCTGAAACAACATTTTTTTGTTGGAAAGGTTTGGATTATTTTGTTAAAAAATTTATCAAGGTACGTGTGAGTAATGTAATACTTTTTTCTGTTGAAATAAAAATGTTTTCTATAAATTGCTTTGGTTTCTTCATTCAACCGATACATATAGTATTATTATAAAATTATTTAGTTATTACTTGAGGGTTAAAAAAGAAAAACAGTAGCGAGAACTTTATAATTTCTACTTCTTTATAGTTAAAAGTATTATTTTTACGATGCATATTTGTGTCTTAAATTCTGGTTATTAATCAAGAATGTTTTACATTGAAAGATAAATTTATTTTTTATGTAATGATCCATTACATTTTTGTAACTTGTGGTTTTCCTTTTAAATTTTAATGTGTAAAGTCAAAGTGCTAAATCACTATAATTTAATATTGAACAGTTTGTTGTCTTTTAAAATAGTTTCTTCTAAGTTTGAAAAAATATGTAATTGTGACAATTATATTTTACTGTTAATAGTGGATTAGTTTTAAATTTAACTTTATATTCTACGGTGGATACACGGGAAAATGCAAAAAAATGGAAAATTTTAACAACGGAGAAATAAGTAACGGAACTTCTGTAAATACACGGGAAAATACTTAACGAAACGGGAAAGTCCCGGCAACTCTGCTGCTGATACTTTTCTCGTTAATTTCAGGAATTTTTTTTTACAGTGTATCATGAATTGAAATTACTTGATATATAAGAAGTAGTGTAGCATTATTATTGTGTTGTTCGTTGTTTATAAAATTGGATGGTAATTTCCAAAGTGAATAAATCTATAAAGAAATTTCCACATTATTTATATTTTTTGTTTCATATTATAACTCAAAAATTTTTGTTGTCTAAAAATATGTATTTAAGTGTAATATGGTTAGGCATGTATATTGTATGTATGCATTTCTAAATTACTTAATAAAGTGTGTATTTCTGAATTACTCAATAAAGTGTGTCTTTCTCAATTAATCGGTAAAGTGTGTAATTCTCGATTGCAAAGTAAAGCGTGTAATTCTCGATTGCACAGTAAAGCGTGTAATTATCGATTGCACAGTAAAGTGTGTAATTCTCACTTACACAGTCAAGTGTGTAAACTGAAATTACACGCTTTTTTACACACATAAACAAATCATTCTAGTGGCAAAAAAATACCTGCTTTCGTGTGTAAATTTACGCATTTAGTTTTTAGAGTGTACCGATTTTCTTGATTTGCTGATTTTTGAAGGTCTTTCAAAAATCGGAATGTTCAATTCTAGCTTTTCAGGTTAAGATTTATGGAAATAACTCATTAAGCTATCAGATGTAAAATCTTATATTTAAGTTAGTATTATTAAAAATTGTAACGAATGAAATATTTTTAAAATAACCTTATTTTTTAACATTTTAAAAAGTATTTCATATAAAAGAGAATCCAATGTTATGTGGTGTTTCACTAACATTGAAGATTGTTACTTTAAATATTAACTAACTTAACCAACGAATATGCCCCCCCCCCCCCCCCCCCCCTTTGACTTTTAGAAAAATGCCATTAATTTTAATGATCAGCCTATTTTAAGTGTAGAATATAGGTTGTTTTAATTAAATTATATTTTAGTTAGTTTTGGTAATTTGCCAATAATTCAAGTACAAATTTGCCTGAAAATTGTAAATTAAATGACTGATGACTATAGTAAATATATATGCATACATACAATCATGTACTCTGCAACTTATAGGAGACTATAACTGGGCTAAATAATCGTTAGTTCTAAAACAATTCAAAACTCAAATATTTTCTTTTTTTGCCTAATATTTCTGTTAGTTAAGCATATTTGAAAAAAAAACAAAAAAACGTAGTGATATAATTGGTTATATGCGAGCATCCTTGAAAAATTTGGAAATGAGCCTTGAAATCCTTGAAATGTGCGTGAATTTTTACCAGCAATTTTGCTGGACACCCTGTATATAGTTCGTGTTTTTTTTGCTTTGGTATTTATTTCATACTAGCTGACCCGACAGACGTTGTCTTGTCTTTACTATAAATATTGAATTCTAATTGAAGGTTTATCGAAAAATCCATCGATCCTTGGCAAATGCAGCCAAAAATGTCCAAAGAATAATACCCCATGTGTAGGGCCTGTTCTTCCATAAGGCTTGTTAGGCCCGGACCTAGGGCCCTTAAATTTTAGGGGCCCCTAAATTTCAGTTTCTATTATGATAAATACTGTAAATCCCAAAAATATCAGTAAACTAAAAAAAAAATCATACTCCCCTTTGTTATTTGCTCAATTTTGACTGAGAAATTGACCTAATGTGATTGGTTTGATCGATGTTTATAAGGAAGCCTATAAAATTGTAGCAAAAATTTGATACATAGGTCATATAACACCATTACTGGAAATCATAGCATTTTCCGTTAAGGGGCCCCTAAAATAGGTTGTGCCTATAGTCTGAGATTTCCTAGAACAGGCCCTGCCCATGTGGTAGGAGTGCACGTTAAATATTTTTCAAAGTACCGACGCTGCGTACGATGTAAAAGTTGCATTGGGTGCCTAATCAGGTGTTGGCTCGTCACATGACTGTGGTTCTAAATAAAGACGCCCGTGGCCAATATCCCTCTTGTATAGCTCTAGTGCGACGATAATTCAAATTAATCCTAACCCATACAACTGAATGGTAATAGCTACCCTACGCTAAATTTTTAACTTCGCGAAAAGCCGCCAATGCCAACATTCAATTGGCCATATCATAGGTGTACCAAATTGACAGTTTTATAAACATAAAGTTTTTACGCTATACGTAGAGGGAATTAACATTTCTTAGAAGTATTTATGATCTAGTATAGTAATCGCCTTTACTGCCATGATACATTGTAGCAATATCTTCACTTCTTACCATTTATAAACATCAATTAAATTAAATTCGGAAACAAAAAATCAAAAGATTTAAATTCTATAAATAAAATAAAATAATGATATTCAAATAACAATCCTACAAATTAAACTCACGTGCTCTGACGTGTTTATACTTAATTTTCGCTTACGCTGAACGCGCTGAAAAATTTTTCAAATTAGAAAACGAAATTTATAAATTAAAAGTTCATAACAATGCTATTCCTATGGAGAAATCGGCTCACGTTTTGCACTCCTACACCCTTTCGGGTTCGAATTTCGAATATCTCATTCATTAAGAACCTTCTCCTGACAATAACAAACACAACGAAAAAAGAATTAGTGAAATCGGTCCAGCCGTTCAGGCGTGATGCCGGCACAACGAAAAATTGGACTTTAATTTATATATAAGATTCGTTAGGTCACTAGTAGATCTCGGTCAAATTATCTCTAATGTAGAAAAAAAATAGAACCAATCCTTCTCGGCAAACGCAAAATCTTCGATCTTTCAGTTTCCATGGAGTTTGTCTTCCACAAAATTAGTCACTTTTTTATGGTAATTATTTTTCGGAAATGTTCTTTTTTTCATTTGCATTTGTCCCTCGTAGTCGGGGGGGGGGGGGGGGGGATGCGGAACGTGGGCGGGAATTTTCTCTCTGGTAAGCAATTTGCTCGTTAAATGGGAGATAATTACGAAAATTTGAATTTTAAATTCCTTCCTCCCCTCCCACTCCCATTTTTTCATTGCAGTCAAATGGAAAGGGGGTTCTGTGGGTGAACTCGGGAAACCAACTGCACAAAATCTTAGACAATTGTGTGGGTTTTACCATTTTTCTCGTTGATACTCTTGAATAGTTTCCAACAGTTAAACAAGCACAATTAATAGAAATGTCATTTAAAAATGTATGCGAAAGTGAGTCCCTGAAATATCAGCTGTTCTATGAGACTGACTTTCGAAGCAGTTTTTTTTTTAAATAATGTTTCTTTGAGATTAATTATTGAAGCCAGATGAACGCTGCACATTTACAAATTGGGAATGAAAGTGGAAAAGTCATTTTCAGAGTTTTAATTTTCTCTCTAATATAATGTGATACATTTATTAGATACAGTTTAAACGACAATTGTGTGTTGAAAATGTCATTTTAATGTAGAATTTTCTTAACTAAAAAAAAAGTACATGAAAGTTTTTTTAGTTTTCCATTTCATTGCCCTTATGAACATAGCTGCAACTTTTAAGTAATTTTGCTTTTTTTTTTGTACTCTGCGCGCCATTTGTCAAATGTACCCATTTAAAGCGTTTATGTAAAGGTTACTGTATAATTATATTTCGGTAAGTGATGCGTAATTGGCAAGATGTTGCTTTTTCACTCTCGCTGCCCTCTTGAAGGAAACCGGTTGTGTGCGGATGCGGATTCACCCGCGGGGGGAGTCAAATGGTTGCGCTTTTCTTTACAGCCCTCACTTTGAATATGAAATGGCTCGTAAAAGTGAAAGTTTGCAGCCCAGTGGTGTAACCCCTTCTAGTCATAGGAATACACTCGCGAAATCCAAAGGCCCTCTCGGTGCAGGTTACGATTCTCATAGCGCAACAGACAAAAGGGCGAACGAGGATAACTACAAGGGGGGTATTTTTTTAAATTACATTTCTCTCTTGGTACTCTAGAAACAGATTGTAGACCACTGTCAGGTATCAAGAGGTTGTATCAAGGCCAAATAATCCTCCCTTTAGAATCCTAAGGACATTCTTTGCATGTATTACTTCCGATTAAAGAGAGGTGCTTGAAAATGGCAGGCTTTTCCTTTATCACCAAGCTACTTTTCAATATCTTACGAGACTGCAACTGCAAGAGTATCAAAATGTACTTTCAAAAACCTTTTTATGTGCAACATAAATGACGGTATCGACGGACCATTTCGCGATTCCTTTCGGATTGTTAAACCTTTCCCCTTAAATGTCTCCTTATTCTGCTTTGCGATTCTCCCTTTTATAAAATAATATTCCTTTTTAAATTGCCGACGTCAGCTTAACAATGGCAGAAAAGATATGAGCCTGGCAACTCCAAATGACGTGGATATATTGCTGTAGAATGCATTTCTACTACAACAGAGTCTGTCGATCCGCACAGTCGATTTAAAATGTTTGGAACGGAGTCTTTGAAGAATGAATTTTGGAATTTCGCTCGCATCCCGGATGAAAGAGGCATTCCTCGCGTGCCGAACAATGCTCGCCCAATCGATCCCCCAAACAAGCATTCCTACTTTCCGGGAGCCACTCATTATTGAAATTAATTAAGTTGTAAGACGCCGCATCGATGGGCGGTATCGATGGATTCTTTGCGTATCAAATATCGATGCATGCTGGGATTCGATTAATCGATGCCTTAATCGTCGTCGGGCCCCAGGTATGCACAACTCTAAAGATTAGGGCGGAAAAACCGCGGCCGCCTCATTACTCGCCCACAAAGGCATTTCCAACTATTGGGGCTCGTTGCAGTTCAGTTGCCCTACGTCAAATGATCGTCACGAGTTTTTTTCCTTAAACCCCCACGTTCGAAAATAGGCATTTTTGTATCTGAATACTTTTCCCCAAATCGATTAAAAACATTGTATTTCAGGTTTTGCACAATGATCTTTCAATACTGGTAGCTCATTTTTATACATTGGAAAAAATACGAGTAAAAAAATTGAAAATGACTGTTCTAATGTGACGCCAAAGTATTCAGGCTTTCTTCTTATCTAGTTGGCACTAGTACTAGTACACTAGTAAAAGAATTACAAATCCGTGTAATAACCATTACAATAATTATTGATCTGTATTCTTGTTGCATTTAATTCCGCCTTTGTCACTCGACCAGTGTTCTCAATGACGCGGTGACTGTTGGAGGGCGCTGCATCTCGAAATGGGTCATCCGAAGCGGTTACTGAAACCCAAATGCTCTTTTAAGAAAGCCGTGGAAAAAGAAGCGCATAAAAGAGTCGGCGAAATCGGAGGAGTCGTTCCATTTGCGCCCCGGCGTCAAGTTGTGCTGACCCGGGGGGGAGGGGAGTCGGAGATCGCCCCTTGGGGAGACATTCCACCCTAAAATCGTCTGCCATCCATACAAGAATTTACTTCCCCGGGAGTGGCAACACCCACCCTCCTAACCACTCTCCTTTCGAGGAAAAGAGTGGAATTTCGAAACGATTTTACATTTTTTATTCGGGCCTTCTCTATTTCGATCAGTCCTCCTTCCTTCGACAGTGGCTTAACTCCTTCCAGGTTGAACAGCATCGTCCGCCTTCCATGGGCTGTTTGAGATTCGGATAGTACACACTACAGCCACGGCCATATACTCCACCTTTAAGGCCAGAGAAGCTCCACGTGACGTCACGCTACCACCCTGTTCGAAGTGTTTGCTGGCGTGACATCTTCTCTTGCCTTGTAGTGGAGTGTAAGCCCTTACTAGAACGCTCATTGGCTCGGTGCTGTGTCGGTTGAGAACTGTCGCTTTCCACTCAATCCACCATTCCATTTTTGGTTAAACCTAAATTTGAAATATTTCTGCCCAAGTCCACTTATGAGGCCAGAGAAGACATCTTTTTGGTCCATCCCCGGGGCATGTGGTTGCGCCGCTCTGCCCGGGTCGGCCTTTCCGTGTTGGGGAAGATGGATTCCTTTGAAGAAAATTCATCTGCCCACACCTCCTGAAGAGAGAGCCCTCCACTCGGGGTTATCATTTTACGTGTGACGTTGCTCCGGCAGTCCACTCCGACCGACGTCGAAGAGTAGGTTTAACCCTTATGGTATGGATCAGGTGTGAACTACGCTAACACACTTACTGTTTGAGTGTATCTCCCGTCATGGTGCAAAGCTCAATTCAATATTCTTTCACATTTTTTTTTATAAAATATTAATTGTACGTCAAATTCCTCATTTGATTACCCTACCCCTCTTCCCTCCTGCGTGTCGTCAGCCGTCCAAACGAGCAAAAACAGCGCCTCTCGATTAATTAGAAGAAGCCGAACGACTGTTATTCCGGTGTATCCCCCCCTATCTTCTGATGCCTCGAATGAATGAAATCGACGAGTCATGGCTTCATGGATGACAACATGGCATGTTCGCTATTCCTACTTACGTTGGTGGATTAAGTCCAATGAGGATACCTTCCTGGGTTTTGTCCTCGCCTAAGCTATCCTACAGGGTGGCGCAAATAAAAGTGGCCCCATAATGGAACAAGATAGAATTGTTGCCAAGTCAAAAACCAATGCAAAAACAGGTTTGCGAAGTGAAGCTATTTATCGCTTCAATATTAAGCGGAAGCCCAAGCAAACGCTTGGCGAATTATTTGCCGGAAAGTATTCTATAACTTGATAGTTGGAATCGGAATTTTGGAATACAACTAAAGGTTTGTACAGCTGTCCAAAAAAAATCCCGCTAGTGATTATTTCGGCCGTTATTTATCCTAGAGAATCAGACCTTTATTGTTCTTTTTTAATACAAAACATTTTAAATTGATTGCAAGACACAAACTTTGCATAATTGGCCGTCTTCATGTAATACGCTCTAACTCGCCAATAGTCCATGAGTAGAGTAGCTCTTGACTTGATGCTAATCCAATCCAACCAATACAAAAACTCGTTTGCCAAGTGAAGCCATTACACGCTTGAATAATCTTTTATTTTGACTTGAATGCTTTCAGACGGCTTCCATAGTTTTTCTCGCCAAGCATCTCAATGTACTCTTATCTCGACGCCGGGGCCACTTTTATTTGCGCCACCCTGTATAAGCAGATCGGACTAAGCAAGAGAAAATTCGCGAATAAATAACTTGTGTTCGGAACTGGTGCACGTTGAATCTGTCGTGGTTTAAAGTCCGCGTACGATGTTGCTATAAGGTTACGTTCGACGTCAGCCTCGTTACTTAACCGTGGGCCAAAAATACGACGCCCGTCGCCAATTGTACTCGTAGTGCTCTAGTTATTTCAACCAAAACTACTACTTGTATTCCCTCCGGCGTCTCAGCACCCTGAGGCCAGGCTGTAACTCTTGTTGATTCGACGCACTAGAGCTAAAAAAAATAGGATTTTGGAGGAATAGGAATTTTTACATTTAGGACTTTTATTTCACATTCCGTTTATGATGAAAAACTTAGGCTTTTAAGCACAATAGGGTACTTGACTAAAATGTTTTTATTGGCTTAAAATATTCTTATGCCAAAAATATTAGACCCGTATTTTTTCTTTTTTTCAAATACCCCATAAAAAGGGAAAAAATGAATTTTAAAATTAGGACGAAAAATCACAGCCGAAAACGCTTTGTGGCTGTCACGTGGTATCTATGATGTCACTAGTAACTATAAACAAACTTTGAAACACCATTTTGTAATCTACTTTAAGCAAATTTGAACTATCCGCAACATCCACTCATTATCTATATAATTCTTATTTTAATAGTAAGTTAGATTTAAACCAGTTTAATTACAAACAAAAAAACATCACACCGGTTTGTTTATACATACTAGTGACGTTAGCCAAATCGACGTGTTTGTGATCACGTGACGTACCAATGATAAAAAAGCCATTTGAAAATGATTTTTATTAATTATTTAAAGATTTATTTTGCGAAAAAATATATACGTTTGTTATATTTGGGTTCAAACTATAATTTAATTAATATTGGGAGGTATTTTAGCGATACTGTCAAGTGCCCTATTTTGTTGACATTAAAAAAAACAAGTCTCAAATATACCATTCATGTATAGCTCCCGTGCGACGCATATCAAGAACATCCCAGAAAACAAGCAAAGAAGTTTCAATTGTAACTGGACAATTATATAATCTAAACCACAAAATCTTTGCTGAAATATTTTTAAACCACCTCGAATGCATCACACCGTCAACAAAATCCTGTCATCAAAACAAGTAGGTTTGTAACAGAATCTGTCACTCATCCAGATTCCACGCAACATTTGTGTTCAACAGGAAGAAAGTAACCAAACACAATATTAATTCTATTATAAACATTTACACGCTAAATTTGGCTAGTTTCATTTATTTTATTTCAAAAATTCACTAATTATTATCGTTTGCAAAAATTAATTTATATTTTAAAGAATAAATATATAATATTCCTTTCTTTTAAATAGAAATAAAACATTTCATATCAACATACAAACAATCTCTTTTATTAATATATTTGACGTCATTTCAAACTGATTTATGTCGCAAAAATAAATTTCTTTTAATTTATTATTTAAAAGAATTAAAGTGTCCCGAGTGATTGTTGCCAATGACAATCATAATTTAATTCTAATAAAAATGGCTTCTTATGTTTTAAAATGAGCATTAAATTTTGCAGTTTTTTAAATAATTAAAGTACTTCGAATTCGAATTTTTTTCTGAGATTTTCAATGTCTTCTAATTTCGATGCGCTGAATTGTTTGACGTATCACACTTGTTTGTAGCATTTGCAGTTTGGGATATGAAAGTGGGTGACAGATGGACTGAACGATTAATAATACCTTCCACTTTTTACGTTATAAACGTTGTGTGGAAGCTAAAATGTTTTGATTAGCTTGATAAGAAAAGCAGGTAGAATAACAGAATTAAAGAATACCGGTTTGAGGAAATCAGCTTTTTTTTTTAATTTGAACTCGCGGTTTTTTTTGCGAATGTTGCCACACAGCGATATCTACCTTCAATATGTAAGACATTCCGGAAATGATCAACTTTGAACTATAGTTGCCCTTTTGGAGGTTGTGTTTCTTAGCAGCTATATTTTATTATACATTTGTTTCTACTAAGAGTTATACGAATGCATTCCCTCTACGTTATATTACCTTTTAAAATTTGAATCGGGAAATAGTGAGTGTAAGAGCCTTTGAATAGACGAACCTCCTCAAATGTTCAGTATAATTTACCCTCTATTTTGAATGCAAGGCACCTCTACTCTGATGTATTCACTGGCCATTTGTTGAAAGCGCCCCAGTCCCTGAAGTGTCTTATTCCAACTTCGGAAAGTGGGCGGTAAGGGGGAAATGAGGAATTCACAAAGGAAATAAAGGAAAGGGGTTCCCGACAAGTGTCAAACTTGAGTGACGCGGTAAAGTAGCGATCACGATCTCCCATTATCTCAACTGCTTATTTGTTTCCATTTTGTACAACTCCTTTCCCTGCCTTGAGAGATCCCAATATAAATTTAATATCTAAAACACTGAAAATACTTTTTAGTTAAGACGAATCAAACTGCAAGATAACTTTTCCATAAGTGCTTATAAAAAGCTCTACAACCTCACCTGCCAACACACAATATCGTATCATTCTGACATCAACATATTGAGGAGTGATTGTGTGCTAATCAGGACGTTAACTCATAAATATTCCTCAAGCAGTTATTGGATGCGCCATAGAAACACCGAATCTTGGCATAGACGTGACCCTAGCGACGGCTCAGTTTGCGCATGTGGAAGATAAACGAAGCCAGCCTAATTAGGTTGTTCGCCCTGGGGAAAAACGAAGGCATTTTTACAGGAGAGATGAATGAGAACTTAATTTCATTTGAGAACCCCGAAACACCAAGCCAGCTCGTTTAACAATACATGCTTTTCTCGGAAACAATCCACGGCTTCAGATCCAAAGGAGCTCGAATTCATTTTCCAAATTTGATACAGGAGAACAAAAAGAACGGAGTGCGATCGCATTGTTCATCGAATACATTCTAATATTTTAATTTGCCTGTCAACTTTTTAATATATTTGCAAAATAGTTTTCGGATGTAACAAAATTTGATTCTAATCCCAAAACTGCAAAACAATGAAAAGTCGTCATTTTCGGAGTGGAGCTCCTCTTTTGTCGGATTTTCTTTCCACTGCTCCGCGAATGAGCCATGTTTGACGCCCTATTGAGACAAAATTTTACTTTATCTATCCATTCTTATAAGATTCGAGAAGGTTTGGTTCTGATAGTTTTTCAAGCAAAACAGTTAATTGATGCAATTTGTACATATAACATAATTGCACACATACTTTTAAAAAAATCAAAGGAGCCTCATTGCATTTGTTCAAGTCATTGTGCTACCTCCTATCATTTACACCTGTTTATAAAAATGAGGTTTTTATTGGAGGAAACAAAGTGTACCACACAATAGAAATAAAAAGTAAAAGAACAGACGTTTCCAACAATTCCCAAACAGGATGAATATTTTGGGTTTATTCTGAAGCGCGGGAAAAGCAAAACAAATTATTATTTTCCAAGTGAATTCCCGAATGAAGCGTGCAGGTAAAATGAAATAAAGTTGTGCGGTTTTCGATTTTCTGCCTTCCTTTTCGGGGGGAATTTTTCTTTATCGTTCCTCCGATGTGTGCGCGTTTTATTCGATTTGTGGCTTCTCTAAGGAGGCAACAACGCGAGATCCCGAAGAAGAAATGCCCGCAGATCGAACACTTTTGGCTTCTTCTCGGAGTGCAGAGCAAATATTCAGTTTTTCCCTTTCCTATTCCATAGAGTCACTGAACGGGGGGGGGGGGGGGGATATTTTTTGCTTCATCCATGGTGACTTCGATGGCTGGGTCGATTTTAACTTGTCACAGTCGAATACTTTATGGATTCTAAGATGGAAAAAAGTTTTTTAAAAATTAAACATTCCCTTTGCATTTAAATATGTATGCAAACATTGCCTGTGTAAGTTTAACAAATAAAACAAGTTTATGGACCGTCCCCATTTCTGGAAAAAAGTGGACTCTCACTCTTGTTGGACGGGTTGAAAAATACTCGGGGCGAATCGGCGAGTTATCTGCGTGTCAAATCTTTGATTGGAAGGAAACAGCCTCATTCAGACTGAGCCAATAAATGGCGAATCTCTTTTATCTTCTTGAATCAGACGATTCTCAATCACAGAAGACGATTCTTTAAAGGGAGGGCGAAGTCGAAATTAAACCTCCCGATATCATTTCTTATTCGGAATCGCCCGGACGATCTTTTCTTAACTTCCCGTCTCGTTTTATACTCTTTTTAATTCTTCAAAAAAAAATATTTTATTCCGTGGAAGAAAAAAAAATTCTCTTATTTCTTCCTGTTTGGCCGTGTGATGAGGCGATGATAAATGGGCGTCGCGGACCATGAATTTATTACCCGCTTTTTTTTCCCTCCCTTTCGCATTTCTTCGATTCTTTAGCGCCCCCACCCCCTTCAAATATTTTTATACTGTGTTTTTTTGTGCTGCCAAATTCCGCCCGAGCAAAATATGATGAATGATATATTTGACACCGAGTCTTTTCTCGCTCTTGGAAAATGGTTTTGGGAGCCAATCTCATATTAAATTCTTTTCGCTTTTGTTTTTTATCCTTTCATTGAAAAATACATAGTATGGAAAGTAGGGGGACGTATATTAACCATAAAATGCATTATTGTATATTTTTAGAGTATATCTTAGATAATAATTATTCTTTTAGTTTAATTCTCATCATACAATATTTACATAAATGCTTAAAATCAAGCCTAGTTGGGGAAATATCAAAAGCACAATTTTTGAGTTGTAAAATAATACAACCAAATACCGTCGTTCAAAACGGTGAGGCACGTCGTCAATAGCTGTGTTGTTCTAGTGCGTTTCATAGTTCATTCAACCAAAGCCGAAAAAATTAACATGCAGTACACTAATTGAATAAGAATCAGTCGAATTTCGTAAAAATGTATAGCATGTTATTCCCTAACGGTTCGTTTTCTCCCGCTCTTCGTAATGGTTCTGTCAATGAATTTGCTGACAACATTCATTGCAAAAAGGTACTTGGCAGTGTAAGGAACGCTCTACGCACTCGGTTTTAAAGTGTCCGCCTCGTAAGCCCAAGATCGCAGGTTCGAGCCCCGGATGAATTATCGGGTTTTCTGGACGGGAAAATCTTCGGCACGCATGTCATATGGTTATGTGGCATATAAAAGATCCCTGGAGTATCCATTTGGCTTGGGTTCTCTCGGCAAAATTCGGCCTACTTTCACATCCACAGAGAGCACATCTGAGCGTCAAAATTGGTAGCGGGAGTCGCCTAGATGGTACCACAAAATATTTGCTCTCAGTTCTGGGGAATATGCCTAGTCTGCAAAGGCTTGCCCGCCAATATTGCAGACCCATTGGGGAAAAAAATATACAGTAGCTCAAGACGTGGGGTCTTTTGCTATCAGCGACGGGGTCAGAACCCGGGAACAAATAACCACTTTTTTTAGGGGGAAGTGACGTACTTATTACAGGATTATGGCACTTGTTTCGAGTCTTCACTGTATTCGAACTCGCGCGGCTGAGTTTAATAGCTGTCGGCATCATCATCGAACAACCCAATAACAGTCATTATCGTCATCCGCGAAAGGAGGATCAGCTACCGGGAGCCAAACCAAAAATTAACCCAACTCGACACTTGAGGAGCGCTAAAAGTGACATTAGAAGGATGGACACGCACACCCCGCTAATGGGCGACCGAAGAACAATGGGCTCGATGAGGGGCCAATCACACGCGGAGGGGGCGGGGACTCGAGAAGCATTCCGTCAAACATGCGTGACGTCAGGCCGCCCAGGTGACCTTCCGCTCCTCTACTTCGAAGGGCTCAAGAAACAAAGCGGTGAATCAACTACTTCTTTTCAAAAATGACTTCGATAATTATTTTTTTAAAAATATTTTTGAACAACCTTTTACTCCGACTTTGGTTGATACTTGTAGAAAAAAAAAGCATCGCCCATCATATTTGTATTTTCTTTGGACTTCCACAAATGATTTGTGATAATGATTCGTCCGAACCGTTCGTCGAGACCAGCCCGAGTGTGCATGCCGCTTTGTCAAACCGGCTCCATTCTTTTGTCCTTCGCGAGTTTCTTTTCTTCGTGTTTATGTCACCCATTCGAAAGGAACATTTCATTCCGGGGAGTGGCAACACCCCTTTCCCACAGGTGAGATGCGTGCGGGAACGCGTGACCGAGCCGGGACTCATTAGGCACATCTCGCATGACTTTCCCACTCGGCCTGACTTAAACTTCAATTTGTCACCAACAAATGACGCATCTTTAGTGAAGCCGATCCATTACCTCGCCTGCCATACACAATGCAAATGAACTTGATAAAACAATTAAAAGAGAAATTCCCGTCAATCATTTATCGATTTGCAAACGATGTGATTTTAGATCATCATGTAAGAAAGACATTTGGTAAAAGAAACATTTGTAGGTACTTTGAGAATTGAGGCCCCGTGGCGAAGTGGTAGTGCTTTGCATTGCTGTGCCACAGGTCCGGGGTTCGAATCCCGGATTGGGCGAGGTGGACCCATCCTTTCATCCCTTAAGTGGGTCGATAAAATGGGTACCAAGCATGCTTAGGAACTAAACACTGGGGGTTCCGCGTGAGGCTGACCACCTTACCGGAACATATGCCTAGCACCCCAGAGCCTTAGGTCACGAAAGCTGAAATGGGCACGGCAGGCCTTGGCCCACTCATGGGGTGTTGCGCCGAGGAGAAAAGTACTTTGAGAATTAACCGTAACATTCAGAAAATTTTGAACGAATAGTTTTCTTTATTTGTAATGCAAAAAAAATACTAACTTCAATATGCATGAGTGAGACAAACAGGGCATAGGGGGAAAAAAGTGATTCGAAATGAAAATTCTGTGGCTTACGAAACAATATCCCTTTATTGTAGCCTATTTTTCGATGATTTTCTATCGCATGTGGTGAGGTGATCCTGCTTCGTTTAACATCCACTTATGGGCTTTTCTCAACTATCTTTGGCGTTGTTAACTACCTTTACTGGTGGTCTACTATCCGTAACAGAAGATGGCTCATGTCTTCTCCTCGTGCCGTCTCCGAAAAATAAACAATCTCCATCCAACTGGTAGCATGAGCAATTCAACACGTAGCGGGAAAGTGCCTCGTAAGTCCAACATTGGGGATGAGTAACGACCCGAACGTGCTCCGGCCATTCAATTGCGCGACTGCGGGAGACATTTCAATAAAAATTCCCTTTTTTTTATGAGCGGGCGACCTGCTGGGCGCATCACCCTCGACTCCCAGCCTTGACCCTGTCGGTAGGTTTACTGAAAATGCAGAACGGGTCGTCCCCTTTCAGGGTCCCAAACACACAGTGGACAAGGAGATTCGATGGTTTTCACTCGTGTAAGCAAGCGTCCACCCGATGCATACCACCCACAGAGTGGCTTCTCACGAAGCATTTGTGGTATATATAAATACTAGCAAATTTATACCCGTTCTTCGCACGGAATAAAAAATATCAAATAGATTCCAAATATGTGTACCATATAACCTGTTATAGGATCATAAACTTATTATTGTTTCCGCTCGTTGTAAATTATAAAATCCCGTTTCATTGCCTTAAAATTCCAAAATGAAAAATACGCTGTAAAATGCACTCAAAATCCATCACAATTCCTCTAAATATAAAACCTTTAGCTCAATTGGCGGTTTTTGGAATTAATTTGCGAAAAAATATCATCCGCAAGCCATATATGCCTACACAATGACCTTCGAAAACCGACCAGCTATAATATTAGAAAGAATGCTTTCCCCTGACTGATCTTAATTAATTTGGCGAGATTGGCACTGGATTGGACGAAATCATTAACCATAACCCATAAAATATCAAAATCCCTTGTCAATTGCCTTAATTCAAATGAAAATACGCTGTAAACATCATTAATATCCATCACAATTCCTATAAATAAAAAAACTTTGTGAGTACTTGCGGATTTGGGACTAATTTGGCAGTGAAATAGATATAGCTACGCACCCATTACAGCTTCAAACACAATGACCTTCGAGCACCCACCTCATTTAAAGTTGTCATAAAAGAAATGCTATTTGGCGAATTTAGTTAAAATTGGGCCGTTGGCAACGTATTCGACAAAATATAGACATACCAACCACTAAAAGCTTAAGTGCGAGGCCTTATGACATCATAGTTGCAGTAAAAGTATTTAGAATATTTAGCTTAAAATTTTGAACATAGTTCTTATAAATCAAAAAAATACTAACTCAATAATAAGACCAACATACATAGGGGGAAAAGGATTCAGAAATTCGTTCAATGAAATCCCTTGTCAATTTTTTCGAATCATATAAATTGATTCTACGTTTAATGGCATAGAATTTAAACTATTTTGAATTTTAAATATTTATCGTTACGTAAAAATGCTTATTCTTTTCTTGCCGTTCGAATAGAAAAGACAAGTACATGAGCATTTGAGCGGAAAGTTGTGTATTGGTTTAACGAAAATCGAATTTCTCTTGCGAGATGGAGAATATCAAAAAAAGGCCTTCAGAGCTGGCACCTGCTGAAGGGACATCCATGCTTCAAATTGACATTCCTGTGGGCAGTATAAGATAGGTCGTCCCCTCATAAACAGACAGAACCAGCCAGACAGCAAGCTCTTCTTGCTTATCATTATGCTTTAGTACAGTTGTTCGCGACATAAATTTAGCACATGAAGATTTTAAATAATGTTAGTATAAACAATTTGAAATGAATGTTGGTTCCTTAAACATGTAAAATTATTAAAATGCTTTACCTAGGAAAAGGCACGTTAGGGCCATGGTAAAAGGTATATAAGTCTTTTTTTGCAAACTGAAGGACTTCACTTTTTTTTCATTGAACCTTGATTACTCTTATTTTAATAACTTGATTATAACTTAAATTGATATTTCAATGAAAGTTTACGTTGTACGCGGAAAACTGTCTCAGAAAGCACTTATTAGTACATATTTTATTAAGAACCCTTTTAGCAGTTCTTGGAAGAGGATGAAAGATGAGCATTTTTCCGTTTTTCGTGTTTTGTTGTTCCCTCTCATTTGCATTTCACTTCCGCTCATCCAAACGGTAAAAAGAGTGCTGCCACAAACGTGATGTAAATTCCAACGAGTATCCTCAACGTGTCCTGCTCCTTGAGACGAATTTCAAAAGAAGTTTGGGGAAAAGAGTGGAGTCATTTCAAAATGAAAAATCATTTCGGCGACTAAAATATTAAACATCACCGAATTGTTGAAATGTCAATCTATTTTCAATTCCTGTTCCCCAGATTCTGTTATTGCTATCTTAACTGATATTTGAGCTATTGAGAGACGTTTATATGATTATCGGACTTCAAATAAACAAATGAAAGGGTTTTTTTTAATGGAATAAAATATCATATTAGATCTAAATCTTATGAAATTGTGCTTTACCTCTGGTAGTAGCAATTTAAAATAATATTCGGGAGAACATTTGAATCCGCCTTTCATTGATCGCGACTTGCGTTCTTTCTTGACTGTGTTTGTTTGCATTCTGTTCCAACACGGCAAGAGGAGAGAAGGCCCCAAAAGAGCAATGGAATAATGACGTCAGATTCAATATCAGGAAAATGGTCAATGTGTGCCCCGACTCATTTTTATTATTATTTTTTAAAAATAGCCTCTTTAATTATTTTCCTTACTTTCTAACGACTTTCTTGCTTTAAATCCTAATAAAATCATTACTTTTCGTGTTGTTGTTTTTTTACTGGAAAAGATTTCGAAGTTTTTAGAAGTCAGATCACATGACACAACTAGCAATGCTTGTTTTGCAAAGATATCTTATTCTTATATTTTTTTTATTAAAAAAAATATCCAAAATTTGCAATAAGACACAAAATATGCATATCACAAGTTTACATGTCAGATCGGTAACATCCACTCCGAACTAGTTCCAAGCTGATAACGTCATTACTGACTACCTTCCTCATATTTACAAAACTATAAACTAAAAAAAAACATTATTTAAACAAAATACCACTTTATATGCGAAAAATTGACCTATCCGGTATAAAACGATTTTTCGGAAGAATCTTAAAAATATTTTTTTGTGTTTAAATTTATTCTATTTAAAAGTGCTCATTGTGATCCAATCTCTTTTAACCAACGCACCCATCCATATTATAAAATATAAATTTAGATTATTTTATTAATGATAACTAAGACCATATTGACAGCTGCATTTTCCTTTATCAAATTCAAAAACCAGGGATTGTTTTTTACATTATGAAACGACCCCCGTTTGACATTAAAGACATCCACCCATTGCTCAATTTTAGAAACATTTCTGTTGGTTCTTTTTCGGATTATTCTGATCTGATTTTTCTCTTTGTTTGTAGACAAATATCGTTGAATAAAGCAATCGGATTGAAAGACATGGGATTTGTTTGAAAGCATGAAAATAAATCAAAACTCAATAAACATCGGAAAATCAAAAATAAATACTTTATAAATGTGCATACATATCGGGTAAGAGTAAATAAATGAGTAAAAAATGTGTACCGTTTACCGAAAATGAATAATGTGTGGGTACATTTCCCCTTTTACCTTTTTGATGTTTTTAAATATCCTGTTCTTCAGAATTGATATATGAATTTCGGACTTTCTCTTCAAACTTCACATCCCATTTTAGAATTAAAAATTTCAGCCATTCATTCGTACCCGCTAAAAAAGCCAAGAAATTAAAAATATTGTCATAAATACTCACGTAGTTTTAACCTTCATCAGAATCACTCACTATTTCCCTTTTTGCAGGTCTTTTTCCGTCTTCTTGATCTGCGTCCATAGAAACATTTTTATGATTTTTTTTTCTTTTTGTTATGTTTGTGCCAACATTCTTTTTTTCACGTCTAACTACTCTTGCCTTCTTTAACCGGCGAATCAATCGGGATTCTTCAATTTTTTTGGTTTTTAACGTGCAAGAAAAATTAATATCACTTCTATTCATGCGTACACAAATCTCTAAAAAAGATAAAACTCTGCGTTATATTTGTTTATCCTATGTATTAATATTAATTTGCTCAGCTTGACAGAAAACGGGTTATCGCACAAATAGTAAAAACGCTTTCGCACACTTTCAAGAGGACACACGTAATAAAGAACCAAGAGGGGATTTTGACTCAGCACGGCAGCCATGTTGAGGTCCGCTCGCGGAGTTGTATAGTACTGTAAACAGTTCTGGAATTGCGCTTTTTTTTTAAAAGAAACTTTTATGTCGGAGTCAATGGCTATTTGTTTTTTTAAGTTTCTTTTGAACGTTGATTATAAATGTGTGATTCGTGAACCTGGAAATACGATTCCGTAACCAATATTTCGTAAAAATGTTTTAAGACGTTATTAATATCGTAATATCGAGCTAATTTTTCACAATTAATAGTTGGTTATTGTACTAAAATTCGTTAGTTCTGTATATGTTGACACTAATCATTTGTATTCTTTTATTATTTTGAAAGTTTTCGATAGAAGATTAGAATTGGGAAGAATTTTAGTTGCATTAGTTAAATTACCTTAAGAGCTTGACTATATTCGGATTATTGAATTAAAGTAGAGGAAAAACTCTCATTTCACATCTGACTTATTAAATGTCCAGACCTAAAAAAAAAGACAAGAATATATTTTGTTCCTTCAAACTGTATCAAATAATTAAACATATTAAAATAACTGTTTTGAGCGACATCCTTTTGGCTGACTTGATGCCAAAAAAATCTTATTTCATTTTACGGCATCGTTTTGACTGAAGGACTCCGGAATTTTCCCACTAAGAATATTGAAATGATAGAAAGTGATGCGCTATGAGATTCGGAAACTTCCTCTTTTGGAAATTTTGTCAGTGGGTGAGTCAATTCGGTATACCAATAGTGGAGACGGAAATTGGTATGTTTTGGAAAGTTCATGTATCATGCTCGACTCAAATCGTGCCTTATAGCTTCGAACTCAAAGTTTTTCGGTTAAACACGAAAATTTTCTCTAAACAGGGCGTTGTGAACAGGCGTTGTGTTTTTCCGTAAAAAGCTATTCATCTCAACTGCAATACAAACTAATAAAAATATCACGCGCATCTTCATGCAATTTCCATTTTGTCTTTTAATATGTTTAATTTTATCTTTCAACTTTGTGTGGCCCTTCCGAATGGGGCCGGCCTGGGTAGACTACTGTGAGAAAAAAAAAGAAGCGAAGAGCCTTCTTATTACTCTTGTCGGTTTTGTTGCATAACCTCGCTTATTCAATTTATCCGCTCTCACAAAAGGGCCTCAGTCACAGGGAGTGCTGCGACATTTCAAGAGTTAACCTTTTCAGGAGCAAAAAAAAATCTCGATTTTTTTTTCTCCGCTGTGATGAAAAAGGAGTTCTCCTGCCAGAAGCGCAACTCCGGAGAGAGAGAGAGCGCATCCTCCAAAGAAGAGTGAATGGAGCGGTGAAAAGCTATTATGAATAAAAAAACACTTTTTTCCCCCCCTTAAACCCTTTAATCCGCTCGCCAGTTTATGAAGTAGTTTTGAAGAGGCTTCTTTTTTAGTTCTTATGAAAGTATATTTTTTCCCCTCATTTACGAGACAATTAAATGAGCCAAATGAAGAGCGGAAGGTTGGAGCAAGGGATGGGTGCTTGGCGCAAAAAGATGGAAGCCATCCAAATCCATGTGATACGCCCAAGCAAACCGAGCTGTGTCCCTGTCTACTCCAACTGAAAGGGACGGAAAGCCCTTCGTGATGTCATGCTAGCCGTCCTGTTCGGAGTTTCGGTAGTTCGGACGAAGAACATAACCTGCTCTCGAGCCTGTTCGGACCCCGAAAAACAGAGTCGGCCGTGCGCGAGCAGGTTTCTGCTCTTTCACCGGTACGGTCGACACTACGTGACTGCGCTTACTCAATGAGATTTCTATCGTTGTTATTGTATTTTTACTTAATTGTTATTAAAAAAAGAATTAGAAAGATGTGTATAGGCTTAACGACTCTATCTGAATGGAATGTTCGAATATTTGTCTTCATGTGTATGATTCTAATGGCTATTCATGGATTTTTCTGTTTGCGCCAAATATGAGCCAAGCATGTGTTCGGGCTTCTCGTAAAAGAGATCTCGACTTCACCTGGCAGAAGAGGGTTTTTTTTTTCACCTCCCCATGCGGTGAGATGTTTGTTTGGCGACAACCATTTGAATCTCGCTCTTCATGTCGAGTCATTGGCTCATTCCAGAAGGGTTTGTTTAATTATTATGTATTTTCTTATGAGGGGCTTTACAAGGAGTAAATGGAATGGCTGATGAGTTTAGCATTTAATGAACAATGAAAATGCATCGACATTCTTCGAGAATGTCGTTAGCGTTACTTTTAATTCGAATTTTGCCTGATTTTTTGTGTGCGTACGAATTAGCGACTCTACTCCGACAAGAGAGAAAAAAGGGAGCTTTAATTGTTTCAACCTCTTTACTCCCGAGCAAAATCTGGCGCAGATATTCTTTATTGACATATTTTTCAAACAATTATATATTTAAAAATGCTTTTCAGGGAATTATAAAAATAACGTTTAATATTTGCTGCACATTAATTGAGTGGAATTCGAGTTTTGACAAGACATTTTTGGTGTGCTGTGATTGAATAATCTAGCTCCATCAGTATTTTGGTATAATAGTCAATTCTAACATTTTTTTTTATGCAAAATGCGGATGCATTTGCCGCTAAGAACATAAACATTTTTCAAAACCTCCGAAACGAGTTGCTATGTCACTTTTAATACAAACAAACTCAGCTGCTTCGGTATCGAAGTTTTTAACACATTTCAGCATTCTAGTTTAAAATAAAAAAAGTTAATATTGCGAAAAAACTGTAAAATGAAGTTGTGAATTCTTATCCACATATGGGTGGTCATTCGTACCTGCTAAAAGTAAACATTTGAAACTGGA
This sequence comes from Oedothorax gibbosus, assembly GCA_019343175.1. Taxonomy (NCBI): domain Eukaryota; kingdom Metazoa; phylum Arthropoda; class Arachnida; order Araneae; family Linyphiidae; genus Oedothorax; species Oedothorax gibbosus. The sequence goes on from CM033279.1 coordinate 485,649, forward strand.
AAATGTTGTCCCTTAAAAAAGAATCGGGGAAATATTCTTAATTGAGTCGACGTATTGAAACAGCGTGCGACGAAGAGGTGAAATAATCATTTAATTTTTTTAGAAAAAAAACCATCTAACCACTTTGTTCTAGAAGTACTTCAAAACATTTTAAATAGCAATTATTTTGTTGTTATTTGTTTGCTCTAACTGTTGTTTCTTTTCGTTTCAGTTCCTCTTGTGTGTGATTTACCTCTACCAACTACCTTGACGCCACGTAAGTTCTATACCGATTTTTAAAATAACATTCTTATAACTTATGGATATATTTAATAAGAAGGGGGTATGCTGTAAAATGTTCATTTTCGTCAAAAACTAGTTGTTGATTCTATTTGTACACACAAAAAAAGACACAATCAGGATATTAGATTGTAATAAGATTGTCGTTTAGGCAATAATAGGAAAATTTACCCCCCCCCCCCCCCCCCCCGCTCGCTGATATATTTTGAACTATTTTTAAACCTTACATAAGTTAGATAATTTCAACGTCAACAATTTCAAACCTGGTGCTTATTAATTTAAGTCCAATTTCCTACTTTCCATCATACTGCTTGACTATGGAGTAAACTATGTTCACTGGGTTTTTTTTTTCGAAATATTTAATTCGAATGTTTAATTTTTCAAAAAAAACTCGAAATGGATCCGCATTCTAAGCACGCATTTCTGTTTCTTGATGCGGTAAATAAAAAAGAAAAGTTTAAGGAAACCTTTTGTGTGTGGGGGGGGGGGGTGATAAAGTTAAACATGAGTCATAAGTTTGAGAGGACATGTTTCCGTCTCGAATGTCTTCTCGGTGGAATTCTTCCGTCGGTGGCAAACAGAGTTCTCTTTTGTGCTCTTGACTTCGAACAAATCCACTTTGGAAACTTCAGACGACTTGGGAAGAAGGGGGTTATAAGGTTTCTCTTTGAGCCATGTTGTTAAAGTCGTGCCAATCCCCAGAAAATGATATTTAAATAAACGGAGATACTCTAGTCTTGAATGACTTAAAAAGGAAAATGAATGTCAGAGAACTGTGTGCGAAATTTTGACAAAGCACCTAAACCGGATTTTTTAATGGGTTCTTTTGGAAAAAAGTGATCCGAGAATTATGTCCGTTACTCTCCTGTTAGGCTTTTAAATAACACATAATCATTTCTTTTCGTGTAATATATAATCATTTTTTTTCGTGTAATATATAATCATTTTTTTTCGTGTAATATATAATCATTTATTTTCGTGAAGAGATTTTCTCAAACCGTACCATTTTCCACTTGCATGCTATGGAATTCCCTTGGGGAAGTGTCAGCGTGCATTTTCAATCAATGATGTTCCTCGAGTCCATCCTAGTCAAAAACCATCTCTCTCCAAATAAGATTTTTCTGCACTGAGATCCTCTCCGATTAACGCGATTCAATTCCCGTGACATGCCCCCACCCCCTCTTTCCCCTCTTGTCTCGTTTATAATTTAAGAAAACGAATCCCCTCCTTCTAAACAGAGAACATCAAACTTTTCATGTGACAAAAAGCCAACGAGGCAACTCTGAGAACGTGAGCTCATTTAAAAATGGGCTGCACCCCCTTCTGCAAAGGAGAACAAAAACTGTCTTTCCTTACCAGTTATTTGTTCTTATGAGAACTGTAACACATTTGCTGAATGCCTCGTAAGTCCCAGCCAGTGTGCATTGCAAAAGTTCAGGGAATCAACCATAGGGTATTCTATCGGGACAAAATGGAGTACAATTGACCGCATTTAAGAAAGATATCAGGAACATGAAAAGAAAGGCATCAATATAAGGATAAGAATAGTTGTTCGATACCACTGTTGTCCAACGCAATATGGGTTTAACGCCTGATATACCAGCACAATTTCCAGTCTTATTGTCGCTCAATGTGAAAAGAGGGCCGCTCGGAATGGAATACTCGCAGTAGAATGGCAAATCAATATTGGTGCACAACATGATATCCGTCAATGAACTCACAGATGCCCTTCTTCTGTCTTTCTCAAATGGGGTCGAAGCATGGGATTCCTTATTGTTCAATTAAGTTTGCTCTACCCAAGGATGAGTTTAGATAGTACTTCATTTTACGGAAATAGGCACAAATGTTACCTTAATCAGCATTAAAAGGCAATCGGTAAAGATGATTCCTGTCTTAATCTATAGTTGTAAGTTAGAATATTTTTACAGCGTGGTTGGAGTTGGCTAAATGGTGTTTGTTTGCTTGATATGGGTTCTGTCCTGCCATTTTAGAAACAAAATGAGCAAAAAGTATAAAATTCAACTAATAATACTATCTATGTACCGGAGTTCAGTGCATTTTAAATGAAATAAACTCGCGGTTCTCGCTTCGGTTCCATGCGTGTTCCAGATCTGGCGTTGATTCCGGGGTTTCTGACAAGGTTTCAAGATGATAAGGCTTGCATTTAAATGGCTTCAGCTCCGTAAAGCGGCTACAAAGAAGCATCTGGAATAAACCAAATTGCTTGAAATGATGGTGAAAACAACTGTTCTGCGAAAGGATCTGCTCGCAGTTAGTTTCGAGTTTTCCGCTCTGTTCGGCGCGCCCCCCGCACTTTTACGATTTCTCTCCCCTGCTGCCACCAGCTTAATTGGAAATTAAATTTCGGGTGCGAGGCCTTAAAAAAGCCCCCCCCCCCCCCCCTCCTACCCTGGGTTTTGTTTTAGCCTCATTTGGAAGCCGGGCTTTTTCAATAAACTCTGGAATCAAGCACTTGCTCTCCCCCAGCTACTCAGGGATCATTGGGCAAGGATCAGCGGGTGGAGCGCCACATGTTCCTGCATAATGTCCCGGCAAATGGTAATGGGTAAATGGAGCCGTAAAATCGGGCACACATACATTTCAGAATAGCTAGAGCACGTTGAATTTCCTCTTGATATCAATATGGGCAATGAGGTTCAGTTCGAACTTTTCCCGGTTTTCTATTTCTGTCCTCTCATAGGAAGAGCTCAACAACTATGTCAAATTATAATTTAGAACTAAGTGACGACGACACCCGATGGAATTTCGAGCGCTCCCATGTTGACTCGCATGTCTGTCCTAAGTTAGTGAGAAAAAATAATTCCCTTGATCATTATCAAGGGGTTTTTACTTTACCAGGTAACAATCCAGATTCAAACACGAGCTTTCTAGACCAGGAACGGGCGCCGACGAGGTTAGATTGCCTCCCCTGTCCTGTCATCGGCAGCTGACTCTAGTACAAATTCCATTGCCTCCAGCCCGTCTCGCAGCTGCACTCCTCGGACGTTTATCTAAACAAACCAACCGAAATACCTAGTACATATCGGCTTAACGAGCCTCGCTGGCCCCAAATACTATTACGTGTATCGGAATTTCGTGATGCATCGGCCGAACCTCCTGGGGAGTTATCGGATGATCCTCGTAATTGCCCAGGAAGGGGGGGGGGGGGCGGATCCTTAGCGGTAACATTTGGGCGCCCACCTAAGCCGACTTCCTTACGTAAGGGAATAACGAGATGCTGTTATTGGTAGCATAGTAGAGAAACAAAATAGATATATTTTAAGGAATTAGTGTGCTTCGTTCAGTTCATGCCTTAGGGCTAAAAAGTGAGTCATGAGTAACGACTTGATTCAATGAATCATGAGCATATTCATGGGATAAAGAATGCATTTGTTTGTGGTTAGTCTGTTGTTTTAGTTTCCACACTTCGTTTATAACTTAAATAATGGAAGCTTTTATAAAGACTATGTCCGGCCGTCTGTCTGTCATTTCGTTACCCACTTTCAGAGACCAAACTACAAATACTTCACACATGTGTGGCGTCTCTGGAGGCGTCGAAAAATTCAGAGCATCGAAATTTGAAGACAATGAAAACCTCAGAAAAAAAATTCAAATTCGATAGTTTGGTTTTTCAAAATGCTTGGTGGCTTTTGGCTTAGCCGTAATTTACGTCATAACGCGTCATTTACAAAACGCGCTTGACACCTCATGCACTTGGCACGTTCTTCCTCCGAAGTGCTTCAGATTTTGGCCAGTCGCTTAGTGGAAGAACGTGCTAAGGACATGTTTTAGGTACATTTGATCCATAAACGTTTCATAATTTCTGTACTAACCTTCCGATTTTCAAAATTCTTTTTCTGTTTGGAAGATAGGACTTCACAAATCTCTTTTATACTTATTAATCGTTTGCCTGTCCGTCCATCATTTTGTCCGTCCGTCCATATCCCTTTCAATTTCCGATCCAAAGTTCCTGATTTTAAAAATTCTTTTTTTGTTTGTTCGAAAGTAAAAAATTAGATGACTACAATGTATAGTGTTTGGCCACCTGCCTGTACGTCTGCTTTTTTGTTTCTGTCCGTACGTTATACTACCCCCCCCCCCCCCCCAACGTCCTTTGCACCCGTCCAATTTTTAAAGTTATTACTTTCAATTACCTAATATAAAATATAAGGTAATAAAATTATTGCGATAGGGGTCAATAATCCGAAATGAAGATTTTGTGCTTTCTACTCGTTTTGGAGGGTGCTCATTCTAAAAAATTGGGTGTTTTTTTTTTACATTGATCCGTCTGTCTGTCTGAAACTACATTACAGTTTAAAATAAAAGAGCTACGGACTTCAAATTTAGTACACGGGTTCCTAGTTCCTGTTGGACGTCATAATAAGGTTTTCGAGAAAATTGCGCATGCGCAAGTAGAGCTGCTATAAACCTTTTCTGGTTTTAAAGGTATTGCTGAACAACGAAAATAGATACAGACTTCTAATTTGATACACGTGTTCCCTGTACTAGTCGGATGTCAAAATAAAGTTTTCTACAATATTGTGCATGTGCAAGGAGTAGCTGCCATAGAACTTTTTAGGTTTGAAAGTTATTGAAAATACTTTATAAGATATATATAACTTTTAAATGAGCGTATTGATATATAGTGTTACACATCCCTAGTTTTTTTAAGATATCAGTCACCTATCTTATACTTTTTGTTCGTCCGTCTGTCCCTACTATAAGGATTTCTTTGAGTATTTAAGTTAAAAGAAAGTAGGTTATATAAGTTATTTTAGAACTTCTTGCTTAATGTTAGATGAGTAGGTTTTTAATTGAAAATATTTTTTAAAAAATACCATTATCACTGAAATTATAAACTAAATACTTTGAAGAATAATAAGACAAACCAACTTAATAAAAAAGTATACAAAAAGATAGTAAAAGATACACAAATGCATTTGAATTTAATAAATATTAAATTTAAAAGACTTATAAAAATAGATTATAATACAAGATGCAAGTTTTCGCAAAATAAATTTTTAAATAGTTTTTAGATAAGAATAATCGAATTTAAAAACAAACTTTGATATTAAAAAAAGTAAAAAAAGTCATCGATATTTTAATAAATATTAAGAACTTATAACGTTTTATACTTTGTCACTTTATTTTTACATCAATTATTATAAAAATATTTTAGTTTTACATAACAAAGCAATATCTTGATTAAATTTGTATTTACCGTATAAGCTTTTATTCACACTTTCAAGCAAAAATTCAACTTTCCGCTTGCTTCTCAATTCCATTTTAATAATTTTAGGAGTCTAGGACATTGCACAAAATGCGTTCGATAGCTTTAGAGATCAACCGTAAAATGGCTTTAAAACGATTTTTGTACCCATAATTCATTTTTTTAAACAAACCAGATGCTTTGAATGTTCGGTGCAATGTTGTTTTAACGCGAACTGCCATCTCCATAGAGCAGGTGCAACTTTGTTTTAATTATACCATCTGTTCGCTGCTAAATTATCTATGTTTATTACAATAAAAATCAGACGACATTTTATAAAATGTTAAAACCTTTAACTCCGTTTAAATTTAAAATCAAAATGCATTTTTCTCCTATTTTGCTAAATGCACTCAAAACCCAGTTTTACGCAATATAAATTTAATTTCATTGATTATATGTAATAATTAAAGTTAATTAGGAAATATTAATTACATTTTATTGAATTCTTTTTGATTAAAACTACAAAAGAACCATTTGTTTTGCTATTAATGCAAGCGAAAGTCTGAAAATTTTCCGCAAACGTGTCACTTAGCACGTTCTTCCACTAAACGATCGTTCCAGAATCGGGCGATTTCGGTGGAAGAACATGCCAAGGATCCTTGGCACGTTCTTCCATTGAAAAAGTGACGAAAACACGTGCACCTACCAACTTCGTATGCGAAAAATATACGAAATCGAATGTTTTCTAAAAAATTGAAAGCTATTATGTTTAAAGCAGGTAATAACATGATCATTGACAAAAAAATCTCAATTTTTTCAAAAATGTCACTTAGCACGTTCTTCCACTCAGCTCTTCAATGTACTGCTCATTTAAAAAGCACAAGTCCGTTTTTATTGACATTAAATTACCATTCCACTCGCAACAACTGGCACGAAAACCTTTACTTCGATTAAACAAAAAATTTAAAAAAAATATTTTGGCGACTTTAATTAGTTTGAAATGAATCATAATTATGTCACATTGAGATTCTTTGATTGATATTATTATTTAGAAAGAGGCACAAGTTCTACTTTTTTTTTAAATAGGCGCAATTTTTGTTGTTGTTTTGTGTGCATTTATTAATGAACATTGCGTTTATTCCTTTTAATAATGTCTTTTTTCTTGCATTTTCTTTTTTTATTACATGAAAAATCATTAGTTATTAGGAAGGAGATATATTGTTAATGTGGATGCGATATGAAATATTGTTAATTAAGATTGAAAAATTAATATTGTATTTGAATATAGTTATTTATTATTTGAAAATTTAGCAAACGATAATGAATAATTAATGAATTTTCGAAGGGAAATAAGAAAAACGAGTCAAATTTAGCGTGTCAATGTTTAATGTAGAATGCCTTGTTTGGCGTTTGTTCCTGTTGAGCACAAATGTTGCGTGGAAGCGGTCTAATTGAAAGATTCTGTTGAAAATCTGCTTGTTTAAAATATTATCATACTTACAATTGAAATGAGTGACAAATTCAGAAATCCCACATCATTTACGTTCCATAAGTTTTAAGCTAAATAGATTACGGACATTGTTAATAAAGATATATTTGGTGAAGTTTTTTTTATCGGCCTTTTTAATTAAAAATCCTCTAGCCCAATTCTAAAGGCGGACGGGGCTGGGCAGCCCAGTTGGTTAGGTATTCGCCTAGCATGCGGAAGGTCCCAGGTTTGGTTTGGGCATCCCAAATAACTGCCGACTTTTAACGCCGTGAGCAAAAATGTCCGAGAATAATACCCGTGCGGAGGGAGTGCACGTTAAATATCCTCAAAGTCTACGCTGCACGATTCCCTTAAACAGTTGCGTTGGGTGCCTATAGGACTGTCACTTGACTGTGGTTCCAATATGACGCCGTCGCCAAAGCCTTGTATTCTAGTGCGAGATAATCAACTAACAAGGCGCTTTGATTTACATATTATAAACATTCGACATACACTGATTAAATATATCTCATTGAAATAAACTGTTTAGAGCCTTTTTATTCGAAGTAAAGTGTCCTTTTTCCTGTGACATTTTGTTCAGATCAGAGCTTTTCATTCGATCTTGAATATACGAAAGATCGAGGGACGAGGAATTCTCCTCAACCTCCATTGAAATAAGGATTTAATGACGCCCGCCGCACTTTCCCCAAAAGAAAACATCTGCGCGGAACAAAAATCACATTTCTCAACCTAAAATGAATATGCTCTTGAAAGGAAAGAAAACCCCCGTTTAAGGTAGCGCTAATCCAGAAAGTACCGGGCGCCAACAACGACGGAAACGAAAGAGTTCACAACTCCGACAGTATTTTTATTTCATTGGCTCTTGCGTAATTTTGTCCATTCATTTTTCATTCTATAATTTAAAAGAAATTGAATCATCGTTTTACAAAGTTCTCTAAAAAGAGAACAAAGGAACTCTAAAATCCCTAGCATCATTTCAATTTATTCGTCGGCTTCATTTTCTATAGGTTAACAAGAAGCGACATAAATAGAACGGACTGCTAATTCCATATTCAAACCGCCTCCAAAACGCTATCAAGATGAATCTAACCAAATCCCTAATTTGAGTTGCAACTTATATACCTTTCGAACTATAGTTCAATATTCGCCAGGCCTGGAACACGAGAAAAGTGACTCCCTTCAAGTCACGTGAGTTTCCAAAAACCCCTCGATAGATTTTGATATTTTTTCAGACGATAATTTTTAGATTTTTGTTTTTCTGTTTTCAATCAGAAATATTTGCTTCCATTATCTCTGCATGATGCCAAATTTTCGTACAATTTATAAATGTAAATATAAAAATGTATCTGTTGCACTTCATTGGTAAGATAGTTTACATCGACATATTTATTGTAATTTTAATCTTTACAAGCAATATTTTCAACAGAGTAAATTATTCTATAAATTCTTTTATAACTCAGAGATTATTTTCATGATAAAAAAAGTCAGTAAAAACTCTATTCTTTTAGGCCACGTACATTGATCAGACCTACGATAAAATAACTATAAAAAAGAATCCTATCTTTTTTCTCCGAAAGAGAGTCATCTGCGTTCCTTCCCCAACTTATTTTTTTACTATTAGATTGCCCGCCTTATATGTTTAAGTATTTGTAAAAAAATAAAGCCTCGGCAAATGGTTAATGCTCAGTCCGTTCTCCTTAATGTCTTTGTTGACAAGTGCATACTTGTTTATAATTATTAGGATTAAATTCTTTCTTTTCTATACAATATTTTTCCAATCATAGAAATAAATGACGATCCAATAAACAGATGGAACATTCATTAAAAAAAGCAGCCATTGTCAGATTTCGAATAGTTATTTTGCAAATGAAATTACGTTGAAAGTTTATTCAATGTTAAAAAAAAACTTTAAATTATAAAAATGTTGATTTAAAAAAAATTCTTTATCATTGATTCGTGTACCAGTAAGAAACCATTTTGTAGTTCACTTTTTAAAGGGAAACATTTTTAAGATGAATTTTTTATTTTTCTGGTTGTTAGGGGAAAAATTGTAATAAGGGTTCAAGTGTTATTGACAACTACTTTATTTTACGAATTTGATTTTTAGAGTTGAGTAGTATGTTTTTGGGCTACTGTGGGTTACAACGATGATTTGATATGTTTTATTATCTAGTTCGTCGTTCGGGGGACATCGCGAGCTGCAATGGGCTTTTGTAGCGATTTTCACGTTCTCACCAAATATAACATTAAGCTCGCCAAATAGTTGCGACGTATCAGCGAAATGTGTTTTTGACATTCTAATTGAGATGTTGACTTTGATGAAACAAATTGATGCGTCATTGATAGATAATTTAGAATTGATAATAATATTGACTTGGAAATTTACAATTACGATTCAATGAGTGGCCCTATAAATGGCAAATATTCTCTTGAACATAATTAATTTCTTAAACATAAACTATAAGCTGGGCAATTGTATTTTGTATAACAAGGTTTTTTTCTCTTTTTTTTATTTGTAACTCGAAAGGATTGATAAAACATCATTCGTGGTTAATAAAAATTTTGAAAAAAAACCTCGAAAAATATCGAATTTTAAGGTAGCGGACAGAGCGGCACGTTTATCTAAAAAAAAAAATTAAGCCAAAAATTTGACTCCATTATTTCGCCTGCCAAGAAAATATGAAGAAAATGAAATTAAAATATCCATTGGCAATCTACTTGTCAACGGTCGGTAAAGGATTAAATGGATCTCATTTTTTGTTTGTTTTACGGAATAAGTTCAAAAGAGGCAGAAAAGGCCCTAAATGGAGGAAAATGTCTCTTGGTTCCTTTCTAAATGACGTGTGTAATATAAATGAGTGTCAACAGTGAGAGTCCTTTTTAACTTTCTGAATTCCTTTGGAAATGTCGAGGTACTTTCATTCGAAAGAGCGAAGTAATTTTATTTGATTTTATTGTCTCATTAAAGAAGCAATAAACAAGAAGTTGTTTTTGTATTAAATAATGTTCTCTATTCATTGGTTTCATTAAAATGTACTGTGAATTAAATTTGGAATTTTGCAAATAATTTACTGAAAATAATTATAAATAAAAATCTAAGGAATGTATTTGGTTGGGTATTTATGAAGTGTCAAATAATTAAATATTCTTGTTTGTTATTGAACAGTTGGATTTTAATTCATTTATTTAGTATCTTTGAACTGAATTTTCCTTCACAATAACATTATTTTTACATAAATGTTTCCAATTAAATTCTAATAGTTTTATTTATCTTATAAAACGATATTATTCTTGATTTACAATAAATGAGCATGGGAAAAGACATTCTTATCAATTTGTATCTTCTTAATTGAAGAACTTAGTGGAAGAACATGCTATGTGAAAACGAGAAAATTATCTTTGAATTTTGTAGTTTGCACTTAGATAAGTTGAAAAATGTTCTTGCAAATGTTAAAAATTTACTTACCTAGTTAATGAAAAATTGGAAACTTGAGATTTTTGCGTCAATGAACAGGTTTTAATATGTCACGTTCTTTCGCTAAGTTCATTCATTAGCATTATTGAATCCGGTAACAATGATCGTATTCAATTGTAAAAAGACACTTTTTTTTTCAACTAAAACATGAACATTTTAAAGGATCTTCACTAAAGAAGGATTTGCCAAATTGAGTTTCTGCCCTGTCAAACCGTTTTCTCCGCGACCCTCCATTTGTAGACGGGAAGCCTCCTTCGTAGGGTGCGTTGTTACGCTGCAGCACTTGTTAACGTCTTTTCGACCCTTTGGAAGGCATTAGTTGTCATTTTGAGCAACTAAGAGTATATTTAGATTTCGAATGTTGTGCCACAAAAAGTCTGAAAGGAGATAAAATCTGCTCTCAAAATTTGGAGTCATGGAGTCAGTTAGGTGGGCTTTTTTCCATATTTGTTGATGGAGCGTCAACATTCTTCAGAATTGTTGATCTTAGTCGACTTTTTATCCATTTAATTAAATTGTTTGAAGACTGCCATTAAAAGCTCTTTTCATATCACACTCAATCATTCTTTGTTATTCTTTCCTTTTTTTTTATCTTTCATGATTGTGACCAATCGCCTTTTCTAATGATTAATAAATTTTAATCTTGAATGAATTTGCTCGCTTAGTGCACAATCCAAAAGTCACCGTCATTTCAAAAGCTTTAAATGGATTAAAAGATTCCGACATTTCTGATGCATATGACAATCTTTGGCGGGAAAACTGTGAGATGATTCTGGCGACTGATAAATCCTTCTCATTTAATCTCCTCCTCTTTCGTCCTCAACTCCCCGCGGAGTTCGGCGCATGAGACACCTTTTGAAGTTTGCTTTGATCGGAGATACGCATTTTCCGCTCTCAACAATAAATCCAGCCATATTATTTCCACGAAAGACGGCTCGTTATTTGTTGAAGTGAAGGTTTCCTAAGGCATTATCGATTTGTCGTTCTCGCGTCACATTATCCACACAAATGTATGTCCATTTTCCCCATAGATCAACCCTACAATGACGACGCTTTGCTTACCAAAATTGGAGTTGCTGTGCTACACTTTAAAGCGGTACATTTAGGATTAAATCAACTCAGGAAAAACTGTCAAAAATAGGAAACTTTCCAAATGACATACCGTAAATTCCAGTTCAAATGTGTTTTTCTCCTGTTAAAGATTGACATGTTTTTAATTGAGGAATGGTTCACTCGTAACCGCAAACACTGAGTCACCAGTGAAGCGTCATACCAACCCAGCCACCGATTCTCTCATCAAGGAACGTTGTTTCTGTCCATCGAAACGAATCCAGTGGCGTCGAACCACTTGGATGGGGATCATCCAAGACAGGGGAATAAAGTAAAGAAATTCGCCGCCAATTTATCAGGAACAATACTCCGTATCAGTGGCTTGAGGCGACGCCACTGGACACCCCTTCCCCCTTACTTCTGTCCCCTTTGGGGGGAGAGATAACACAGGGGATGCCCCCCCCCCCCTCAGGGTTTGTCCGCATCGATCGCCCCACTTTACCTTCTCCAATGAACCCTGATTTTTCTGCTGCTGAACGTTACTTTTTTTTAACACGCTTGAAGGGTTTTTTAAAACTAATTTTCGTATTTTAATTTGAAAGAATTAAAACGTAAATTATAGAGCATTCTCATGGTGTACAGTTAAGTTCGTTTGACTGACCGCAACCCCCTTCCGTTCTAAACTTCTGATTTTCAAAGTTCAAGTACTCCAAGCTCGGTTGGTTTGACATTAGTTAAGCTTTTTGAAACCAAATAAACTGTTTTTTGACGAAAACTTGGCTATCCTGGTTATCCATCAACAATAAACAAACGCAAAAGGCCCAAATCTAATCAATAATTCTTTTTATAAATTTAATTCGTAATTAATTCCTAAGTGCTTGGTAGTTTTACATATGGCAACATATTTTTGTGCACTATTAAAAACAAATTAGACCTAAGACCGGCTCAGTGGTAGTGCTTTGCATTGCCACGCCACAGGTCCGGGGATCGAATCCCGGATTGGGCGTGGTTGACCCATCCTTTCATTCCTTAAGTGGATCGATAAAATGGGTACCAAGCATGCTTGGGAACTAAACACGGGGGGTTCCGCGTGAGACTGAACACCTAACCGGGACATATGCCTAGCTCCCCAGAGCCCTAGCTGAAATGGGCACGGCAGGCCCACTAATGGTCTGTTGCGCCGAGGAGTTTTTTAGTTTAGACCTATTATTTGTAATTATCATTATAAATATAATTTATTATAATTATTATTGTAATTATAACTTTTATTATGATTTAGTATTATTATAATTTTGTATTATTATGTAAATATTATATAAACTTTCAAAGAAAAATGAGTCATTCGGTTAAAACCAAGAATATTTTTTTAATGAAACTATATTATTAACCTTAATTGGCGAGAAATCCCTCAAATGTTCTTCTCATTTCGTATTTTTATCTTTAATTCTGTGAATCGGGAAGATAAGATAGGATGAGGCGAACGTAATCTTTATATTCCAGTGTTTACGCAAGTGTGTTTTTCTCTTTGGCTAAACAAAAAAGTATCCAAAAATGTTTTTTTTGTTCCTACACTTCTTTGAGTCGTAAGGCAAAATAAAAAATAAAATTCACCTGCCTCCACCTCACGAATTATGGAATATATTTACTTTAAAATAAGGAGCGGTTTCCGTCACCTACGTATTGGATAGTATAACGAAATGACAAAAAATTGACTTTAGGAAAGAAAAATACTTTTGATAAGTTTTAAGGAAAACATTTTACCTTTTCCTTCGTTTACTATACATGTATTCATGCTGGTACAGCTGGGGGGAAAAAACGATCCACCCCTCGTTACTCGGCTGCTATTGATCAGGGAATTTCAGGTGTCAATTTTCAGGAAATAGCGTAAGGAATTGGAAACTGGCAACAAAAATTGTATGGTCGTCTACATATTAAAATGAGAACCAACTTCGAAAATTCCAATGGCAACACCCAATTTTTTTACATAAAAATGTTCAACACCTTCAAAATACCCCATGTATAAAAAAAGTTATTTATTTTGCATTATTTGCTGAGATATTAAAGCATTAATTTTGATCTCGTTTAGGAGGAAATCTCCAAAACGAAAAAAGTAATATTTAGTTGTGTCTTTTCAAAACGAAAAGCTAACAAAAGGGTTAACATAATCTCACCAACGCGGATGCTAGAATTTAATCTTCTTCACTAATATTGTGATTTTTTTAATGTTTTTTTTTAATTTTGGATTTTAAAATTCAGAACTAAAATAAAGGCTAAAAGATGAAAAGTTTTTATTTTAAATTAAGTCACAAATACGGTTATTTATAACGAACAAACTTTCAAATGCGATTAGTTACAATCACATTGACAGACATGATTACTACATTTATGTTTTAATTTTTTATGCACATTTTTGTTTCATTCATATGGCTACAAAAAGTTTGTTTAAAATCCTGCGCACTTTATCGGTAATATAAACCACGTATTACAAAACGAGGGTTACGACCGTAACACGATATTTAAGGAAAGCAAAATAAAATTACGCAGAACGATTTGGCAATGATTTTTAACGAAGGCAGTGCGGGCACTAATCATTTTAAATAATCAATGTGGTAACAATGAAATATACTAAAAATCGAATTCCAATAACATTTTAGGGTATTTAATTTTTAATATTAAACACACTTTTTGAAATTGTATTGAAAATAACATACATTTAAAAACATAGTAATCGATATAATTTAATGTTAATTATACAAACAAAATACATTGTATGCACTTGCAACAAGAATTTTTTTTAGACATTTGACAGACATCAATAATTTAATAAACATTTACCAATAAACGGTTTTCAACCACCAAACGATAATGCAAGTTAGGATCAAATTTGCTAAATAATTTTTTACATGGTCCCTAAAATTCGATTTTTTTTTTCAGTTTTTTTTTTACAATAACTCGGCAAATAATTGTTGTTGAATTAAAAAATTCGGGATTTTGGTTCTACTTTATCGATTTATGTAAAAAAAAATTGGGGTTGCTATTCATGTTTTATTTTTTCTTATTTAAATTTAAATAAAAAAAAATATTAAAAATGAAAAATTGATGAAAAAACTTGTGTGATTTGTTTTTGGAAGATTAAGAAGTATATAATAAAAAAAATTCTTTGTTTAATTCATTTTATTTGTGGAGGTATGAATAAAAGTTTGAAACTTTTTTGACATTATGATCGTTCAACTTTGAATGCTTATATCACAACAAATAATGCAAAAATTAATTAATTTTCTTTTGGATCTGGGGTATTTTGAAGATGAAACATGAAGATAAACACTTTTTATATATAAAAAAATTGGGTGTTGCCATTAGAATTTTCAAAGTTGGTACTCATTTTAATATGTAGACGACCCCTTATACAATTTTTGTTGTCAGTTCTTAATTCCTTACGCTATTTCCTGAAAATTGACACTTTCCACAAAATTCCCTGATCAATAGCAGCCGAGTAACGAGGGGTAGATCGGTTTTTTCCCCAGATGTACATGCGTCATGAGAGTCTCATAAGACATTGTGCATTTTATAGTACCTCCTATGAATAAGGATAACTTTAATTTGCGCTTCATCTTATCCTATCTTCCCTACTCGTAAAATTTTTTTAATGAAAATAAAAAATTAATTTGTAAAGAAATAAAGGACTTAAAAATACCTTCCTTTTTTTTTGTTGCTCTCTCCGATTTCGGTAAAAAATATGGGTTGCCCAAGTATTTCGCTGGACACTTTTTTTTTCCCTCGGTGAGGAAACCAAAAGAGCGTTCCCCGCTTTTGGTTCCCGAAACACTTGATGAGAGGGTCTTTTCAATGAGGAGCTGCACTCAAAGAACTTCCTTCGTCGTGGGAGAAGGGGATGAATAAATTCTGGATGTCCTACAGTTCGATAATGAGGACGGACGATTGCCTAGTGATTAAAAGCTCACCCCTTAAAGTGGTAATTTTCTTTCGAGTCGTCTGTTGGTTTTGCGGCCGCTCGATTGTTCTCCCGCGGATCGATGGGCGACTTTCAAGTTCTTAATGACCCGCCCCTCGCGAAGCTGAAAGGGACCTTGGTTAGGATTCAGTTAAATGACTTCGAAGTATGCTCATGCAGGGATGACACATTCTGTCCCAATTGCGCCAGAGAAATTGTTGGAGGTTAG
Organism: Oedothorax gibbosus; assembly: GCA_019343175.1. Lineage (NCBI taxonomy): Eukaryota > Metazoa > Arthropoda > Arachnida > Araneae > Linyphiidae > Oedothorax > Oedothorax gibbosus. Next base: position 501,332 of record CM033279.1, read on the forward strand.
AGCTACTTGCAACTAATACCAGAAATAACGACTAGCAAACATCTTGTAACAGAACAGATGAATCATTTATTGGAAACACAAGCATGGTTTATATACAGAATAATCACATAATTTTCATACAACAAGTATATAAGATGCGGTTTCAGTGACCGACACACATAAAAGGAAAATGACTCGGTAGGAATTTCTGTTCCAACCAGAAATGTTCTTTGTAACAGGATGCCCCACGCTGGCTTTCCATTCCTAAAACGAAGTATACTCCGCGATCGTGACAGCTTCATTGTGGTTTCCATTTAATTCTATTCATGCAATTATAACAACATTAAAATACAATCCCTACAACTGCAAAGTGTTGTTTATTGGCTGTATATGGGTTCAAAATATTTCATTTCTTGATGCATGAAAGGATGATTCGTGAATATTCTTAACACAAAGAAATTCCCACTGTTTATTAAACTATTTGAGGTTCTCCTCAAACGCCTTTGATGTGCTCGAAGAGGATTATAAATGAAATGTGCTCCTGAATGACGCCATTTATACCTCGGAAACATAATTAAAATGCGACAATAAACGATTCTTTTGAGCTCAGTTATTTAAATATGTAAGCACTTGGTATTTCGACTCACTAAGTTGTTATATGGAAGTCGACATGTCATTAATTTCTCAATTAACTATTGTGATGATTTAAAATAGTTACATTATTTATGAGTTCACATATTGTATTGTGTCTAATTTATAACTAGTGTTAATCTTTTAAATTATAATTTCGACACATTTTCCCATTATAATAAGGATTGTTAATCCAAATGTTTAGAGTCTAACATATTTAAGTAGCTGAGCTTAATTGATTTTCAATCAAACTTACAGTAAAATGAGGCGTTATAAATGACGTAGTTTAGAGATTGGTTGGCCTTTCTACGGCCGACTCAACTCATCAAGCCAGAGAAACGTCCAGTTCGGGTTGACGGCTGTGAGAGGAATGACATGAAATGTTAGGAACAATAGTCGGCCGTGCGCGAATACTTTTTCTGCGGGAGAACGACGAAGTATATAGAAGAGCAAGTGTGGCTTTAAAGTGGAGTTCACTTCCATTAGCATTTGCCAATGTTTGGCGCATTCTTAGAAATCGAGTGGCGTAGTGTAAATACCGTTGGTACAGTCCCAAAAACTTATATTTGGGGAAACCGTCTCCTGGTTCCTTTTAGGAGTGACGCGAACTTCTAAGAATTTGAGGCAAATTGTTTATACTGAATCATTTGAATGACGCGATGTTCAATGGACGTCGGCCCGACATGCTCAACCATTAGAATTTAGCTTGAGTTGGTTCGATTTCATTTTTTAATTCCTAGCTATAATTCTTAAATTAAAATGGCCACGTAACGAAAATCACTGCTCATATTGATGTAAAATTTGACAGAGCACTATCAACAGTACAATTGTCTTTAGGAGCAATGGAGCCATGGATTAGTTCTATTCAATATGGTTAAATATCCGCCTTTAGTTCGGTTCTCGTCATGTGAAGGGGGGTCCCCTAGTGGAACAGCCTCTGGGCTAATTCAGGCTATTTATTAGCGAGCTTAAGCGAGGCGTGATTAAGCTCTTGTCAATTGTGAAACACCCTCGCTTGTGAGGACGTATCATTTTGACAAAGGGTTCTCATTTTACAGTCATGGTCAAGCGACCATTTAATTATAATCCAGTCCCAGCGGAAGGGAATAACGATTTCTCTAATAATGATATCAACTAAGGGCAACATTTTTCTTCGCCAACACAACGCCAAGAGTTTGACACGATGTCTGGCCTCGATCCATTTTCAGAGACACGACCAAACTCGGGTGTTTGCAGGAAAACTCATCTAGACGCAATTAAATGAAAATCGTGTGATGCTGTTCTGTAAAACTTCTGCTGAAACTTTGGGCAAGTACAAATAATGCTTATTTTCAATTTGAAAGTGGCATACTTTTGCGATAGATATCACTGAAATATTTAATCTGTAATTTTTATTTTTAAATTCTAATATTTCACATCAAGCATTTTATATGGGTATAGAGACACCTACAGGAACTATCACAACTAGTCCTTTTCCAGTAACTATCACAACTAGTCCACGAAAGAAAGAATGCAACTTCTAAGATTAGAAATACCCAGAGAAGAAAAAAATTCTATGGAAGTCGAGTTTTAGTGTACAAAAAGAGACATAAATAAATAACGGAATGTAACTAAGTAAATAATAAAATCTCAGACAGTAAATAAACAAATGAAGGGACCTTTTTCTTGGAGGGTTGCCATTTGTATTCGAAAGGGACTCGCGTCGCCAAACGCAGCTTCGGGTCTTCCTTTGGCAAGTTTTTTCGAAATTGTGAATCCAGGACAGAAGGCCTCTCTGGATGGAATCGATACAAATCTCTCTCTCTCTCTCTCTCATCCGAACACAAACCAATACACATTATTATATTTTGTAATTCTTTTGCCGTTAGCTGTCGTTAAAAAAATTCTTTAAATCGGGGAATATTTAAGTTTTAAACGAAAGCAATCATTTGTATGTCAATTTTAGTTATAAGTAGTTCAGTTATAAAAAAAATAATAAAACTATCACACGACAAATATAGATTTAATTTTAAAAAATCATGAGAAATTTAGTTGAACATTTCATGAACAATGCAAGAGTTCTTATTTCATCCCGAGTTCATGAGTTTTGGTTGCCCACACAGCCCAGTTCTTATATCAATTCCTTTTGTTTCACATCATCAACTGCCTTTATTTAGGTATTAAAAAGTAAGTCTGAATGGACGCTGGATTTTTAGCTTCCACTTTATGTTTATAACGTAAACAAGTAGGTTTGTTACAGAATCTGTCACTTAAACCGCTTCCACACAACATTTGTGCTCAACAGGAAACAAACTATTTATACATCTCAGAAAGAAATTCGCAAAACAGAGCCTTTAGCTAGTTGTAATTCAAACATTTCAACGCCAAAATTAACTATTTTCATTCATTTTCTTTCTCAGAATTAGTAATTAGACTTTATTGTTTGCTAAATTTGTTTGAAGTTCGAAGAATAATGATGTAATCTTTTTTAATAACTATCTTTGTGTCGAGACAATTTCCCATTTACATTTCTTTCAAAAATTCAGTTATTTATCGTTTGTTAAATTAATTTACACTTGATGCTTTAAAAATAAAAGAACTTTGAATATTTTTTATGCCACGTTAGAATTCTCTATGCATCTTTCCTCATACATATATAATGAACCATCAAAAGAACTATTGTGATGTTTTTATTTTAAATAAAGTTTCTCGTACGTTTATCGAAATGGCAACATATTGAATAAAAATGGAATTTGCATGTTATTTCAATGTAGATTAAATTTTTAGTTATTTAAATTTGAAATAAACTTCTAATTTAATTTTTTTAATAAAATTTGGAATGTAATGTAATCTGATTGTTTGCTTCAAAATGACGTATCCCACTTTTTTGTGAGACTTACGGTTCGTTCTGTGAAAGTGGTGACGGACGGACAGACAGACGGACGGACTGAACGATTATAAAACTTTCCACTTTTTACGTTAGAAACGTAGTGTGGAAGTTAAAAGTGGAATGTATTATAATGGTTCAGTCCGTCTGTCCGACCGTCTGTCTGTCCGTCACCTACTTTCATAGCCCAAACTGCAAATGCTACAGGCAAGTGTGATACGTCAAAAATATTCAGCGCATCGAAATTAGAAGACTTTGAAAATCTCAAAAAAAAATTCGAATTCGAAATACTATAATTATTTAAAAAACTGCAAAATTTAATGCTCATTTAAAAAGCATTAGAAGCCATTTTTATTAGAATTAAATCTCCATTGCCATTCGCAACAATCACTCGAGAAACTTTAATTCTTTTAAATAACAAATTAAAAGAAATTTATTTGTACGACATCAATCAGTTTGAAATGACGTCAAATATATTTCAACTAAGAGATTCTTTGTTTGTATGTTGATTTGAAATGTTTTGGTTCTATTTAAACGAGAGAAATATTACATATTTATTCCTTTGAAATATAAATTAATTTTTACAAACGATAATAATTATTGAAGAAACAGTTATTGAATTTTCGAAATAAAATAAATGAAACTAGATAAATTTAGCGTGTAAATGTTTAATATAGAATTATTATTGTGTTTGGCGTTGTTTTTCCCTGTTGAGCACTAATGTTGTGTGGAAGCGGGCTGAGTGACAGATTCTGTTACAAACCTACTTGTTTCCTTATTATCACTACATATTATGATTATATTGTTGATTATATTGTGTTTTGTTGGGTGATGAGATGATGTTATACGCAATGTAATGTAGTGACTAGTGTTATTAGATATTTCATTGCGTCCATGTGCTTACTAGACTTAAATTCATTCGCGACATGTTGTCTGCGTCCTTCTTTTGAGGGGGTTGACTACTCCATTGATCCCGGCGCATTCCCCTCGCCAAGCGGGTCGAGTGATGGATGGGCCTCCCGTTCTGGTCCAGGGGATGGAATTCGTCCGCTCTCTGGGTTATTTATTTACTCGCAGTTTTTTTCCCTTCCTCTCTGGATGGCGTTCTTCTTCTTCTTGAGAGACGCTCCTTTTTTTCCCCCTTCTCCTGGTAGATCCCGACATTTCGGGAAAAAACTCTTCCCCCCCCCCCCCCTCAATCGATCGAAAAAGGGAGAAATGACCCCTCCCGTTTTCAACGAAAAGGCAAGCAGGTTGCAGAAGAGGGAGAAGTTTGTTTCGAACATCTCCATAGAAAGTTTTCTTGCCCCGAACCACGTTCTTGCGGCAAGGAGGGGGGGAAGCGAACTCCGGGATTTTGCCCGGAAGAACGCACTCCAAGATTTGGTTCGGTTGCATGAACGCACTCAGCTACACCGCCTACTCCAAAGATATCGCATGCATAAACGAAATTGTTTTTTTTTCCACATTTCAATAACTTGCTGTACTCATATTTTGTAACATTTTTCTCAATTTCTTAGAATATGACAAAACAGTTGAGATTGAATGAAATCAATCTTTGCCAATTTGTCTTTTCAGAGCCTTTCATTCAAAAATGTGATCGCGAAGGCAATGCAGTAACGCGTCTACGATCAATTCAACTGAGGAACTCATTTGTTTTCTGTTTTAAGCCTCGGCCGGTAATAATGATTGGGTTTAATGATCCCAAATTTTGTGTGACTGTGTAAATATACTATTTTTTTCCGATCGGTCTCCAGAGACTGGGCGTGCTCCTGTGAGAAGTGCCATCAAAAAGCATACTTTTATTTCTATTTTTTGAAACTATCCATCTCTCTTATTGGGTATTTATATTTGAGCAGTTGAGTGTTCCGCTGAGTTACTACTACTACGTTCAATTAACACAAACTTTCTTTTCACACAGAGCTTGATCTTCTATAATGACTGGACCTGGGGTACGAATTTCAATTCAACTTTTGCTAAATTTTACGACTCTCAAACTGTTATTACATTTTATAATTTTTGGGCTCTACATGGTTTATATCTTGACTTAGACCTAATACTATTGGCATGATCGATGTTATTTGAAAGCGGGTTCCTACTAGCTAGGTAGTAGAAAATTGTGATGACATCAGCCAACCAGCCTCATCCTATAGACGATCGTACACAAAGATTTGCTCTCCTTTAATCCGTGTTATCCTAGATTAGGTTATCCTTATTTTACGACACGTTACCGCTGCCGCTTAAAGAAAATGGCGCTCGTGAAAAGCCGAAGCTGCGGTTGTTCGGGCCTCGGGATCTGTTTTAATGCATTTTGCAAATTCATGTCGCGATAGGGAATTTTATGGGGGCAGATTTTAATGTCCTCCCTTTACCCGCGGATCGGGATTACATTTGGAAAGGGAGCGGATTTATTTTGGGGAAATAAAATGAGAGAGGAATAACACTTTTTTGAGCTATATTTTTTTACTCTTTACAAAGAGACTGTTGTTATATTAGTCTCATAAGGGCTCAAGAGTTGTGACTCGGGTCGTTTTATAAATTCTTTTCTTGGATGCGAGTGGCAGTAAAGGTCCCCTTTCCTCAATGGAAGTGGATGCATCGAAATTGAACTCGTTGTCATCGAATCTTCTTTGGTTCTGCGAAAATGATGTTCATTTAAAGCTTTTAGGAATAGCATTTTGTAATAAATAAATCGAAATCAATGCCATTGTTTTCTTTCAAAAGTTTCAAATAAATGTTTACGATGGTTGAAACCCCATGACCCATTTTCCTTTATTTTATATTTGTAAAATAAAGAAAAGATAGCTTTCAATGTATTCGATTGATTTATTCTCTTTTTGTGGTGAAACTCCATCAAAGAAATGTCACTTAAAAAGGTATTCGGTAATTCTTAATTTTTCTCCATTTTGCTTTTGTTTCAGTTGATACAGCAGAATTCCTACTGCTCAAAAAAAATTGACAACAATTTGTTTTAACATGCACCATAATATGTAGTACACAAACGCTTCATGAGTTGGGTACCCTAATGTATGTTTGTAGACATACACAAGCATCAATAGAACGTGCTCTCTCATTTGGGAGTTACTCCATTGTGTCTCTCGGAGGCGGAGAAAGAACTATCTGGCCCATCCCCGAGAAAAACGGAACAGTTTATTCTTCTTCTGCGTTCTCTCAATTCAATTTATCGGGAGCGATGCGCGAATTATAATTGAATTTAGAAGAATAATCAATCACGTTTTGGCAATCTCTCCCAATTGCAGATCAAGGAAAAAGGGATAAGAGAGTTTTTGAGTTATTATTTTCTTCTTTTAAAAAATCGATTTCGACCAAATTTGTTGTAATGAAAACAGACGGAGAAGTAAGTTTTCGGAATTAAAAAATGTTTCTCTTCTGGGCAGTGGTGTGCGGTCGATTGGGTAAAAAAAGAAATCCTGGGTTGTGTAATTATGTGTTGCATTCATTTTTTTCACATATTTTCTTTTTCAAACAAAGTAATTACCTCAAATGACATTTTGATGACAATTTTTATGAACGTAAAAAAGCACTTTCAAATGAACGTATTCTCATTATTTTATCATCATATTCTGGGTTTTCGTTAACTTTGTAATTGCTAAAGATTTTTCATCAAGAACTGTTCTTTATGGTGACTGCATTGCTCTGTCAAAACAGGAGGACATTTATTAAGCCAATGTTGTTCCTTTTTAGCTTCCGATACACTTATCGATTGGAAAATATGTTAGTGAATGGATAATACAGTTCATTAATAATCCTTTGTCGAGTAAAATGTTCCAGCAAAGTTTTATTTTTTGTGTGTAATTAAAAACTAAATTTCAATTTTTAACTTTTATTTATTAGTCAGCAACCTTTTTCAATAAAAGGGTTAAAATGTAACATTTAAAAAAAATTGTGGCATTGCTGGTTACACTTATTTTTATATATTTTTCATGTTTTAAATGCATAAAAAATACGAGCAAATGCTTATAATACTATTCGATTCAAAATTCAAGAAATTTACTTTATATTTTGGTTACGTATTTAAAATAATTATTAAATGAAATTTTATTGATTTACTTGAGTTTTTTTTCCCCCTTAACGGCCTGATTGCCTAATAGCCGCTGGTAATTACAAAGTGATTATATGCTATAGTTTTAAAACTTCTCTTTCTCTTGCAGTTACTGTTGCTTTGTGGGTGACATCATTAGGGTAAGTGTCCACATTTAAAATGGCATTTTTAGAATATCGTGCAAAAAAACTAACTTTTTCAAATCAATAATCGTGGCAAAAGTGATGCTTTTAACGAAATCGTGTTTCAAAGTTACTTTTGCGCACTAGTGTAGCAAAGTAAATAAGAGCATCTGATTGGTATAAAATTCTTTATTTGAGAGTGATATTTTATTCAGCGGCTTTGTGATTGGTGGAAAATTCTTTATTTGGCGTCTTATTTCCAATGCCAATCTAAGAAATACTTTTTGCACGTGATTTTAAAATAATCATTAATATAAATAATCACCTTCAAATCATTTGAACGTGATAATAAAATAATTAACAAGCCAATCAATAAATACCAATTTAATAAATACTTTTTTTGCACGTTATTATAAAAGATAGTGTATGACAACACGTTGAAAATAGCCTTTTTTAAACTCGTGAATTTATTTCACTCGCTCGTGAAATAATTTATTCAACTCGTTTAAAAAAAGCCTTACTTTTAACACTATTTGCATAAATAGCTATTTTTACATTCGAAAATATTCTTATTTCAATTTGTACCTCATAATATACCCTTTATTCAAAATGCAAAAGCATAAACAGTCTTCCAAAGTGCTTATGCAGTTAATGTGTGCTTTGCAAATGCTTCCAAGCCATAGTGTATAATATAACGAAGCTTATTTTGAGCAAAGTGAAACATTCTTGTTTTGCCACTTTCTGCCAAGTTTGAGAGCGATGAGTTGGCAAGAATGATGTACATCGTTACCATTTTCCGTTATCATTTTTGTCTCATACGATTTGTTAAGCGTAGCACAAACTTTACTTTCGACAACACATTCGTATTGAATATAGTTAGTGGTATAAATTCATCCGAGGGGCCCACAGTGGCTTAGTGGTAGTGCTCCGCATTGACACGCCACAGGTCCGGGGATCGAATCCCGGATTGGGCGAGGTTGACCCATCCTTTCATCCCTTGAGTGGGTCGATAAAATGGGTACCAAGTATGCTTGGGAACTAAACACTGGGGGTTCCGCGTGAGGCTGACCACCTTACCGGGACATATGCCTAGCACCCCAGAGCCCTAGGTCACGAAAGCTGAAATGGGCACGGCAGGCCTTGGCCCAGTAATGCGCCGATGAGTTTAGTTTAGTTTTTATGAATTCATCCATACATAAAATGAAAGAATGCAATAAAAGACTTTTCAAAAGTGAAGCGCAAATATGAAGTTTACCCGTAACAAGTCAATTGAAAAGTTTCCCTTCAGCCTAGTTTCCCAACTGTGGTTGTGAATGAACATTACCATTCGTAGCCATTATTCAGGTCGTCCCTTTAATGGGCGGGAGGCGCATTGGCCACTCCTAACCGGGGACACGACTGCAACTTGAGGGTTGAAGAAAACGAAATAGTTCTTGTTGTTTGTCACCATGTTTAAAACAATATTTTAAGACGAGTCATTTGAACGAATGTTGGTGGTGATGAGAAAAAAATTCGAGTTATTAAACTGAATATATATTCGAAACTATTACGATTTTTTTTAACAAGTACTATTAGTGACACTAGTGCTATTCATTCAAATTCTGTTTTAAACAATCTTTTTACTCATGTGAAATGACTGACATAATGAATCGCCGACGGTGACGAATGTCAATGCAATAATTTTGGCAAGTATAGCAAAAAACAGTTTTAGTCATTCATTGCTGACGAATAAAACCACACATTCAGACATTTTAAGTAAGAATAAAATAAGCATAAGAAATTCGTTTCTTTTGTTACTTCAAAGAAGATTTTTCTTGCTTGATGTGGTCGCCTCACAAGAGTCTTCGTTAGTATTGGCAAATGTGAGGGAGGGCTTAAACGATTCTCGGGATCGTTTTCTTAAGAGGTGGGGGGGATGCATTAGCATTTAAATTGGATGGGGGCGACTCCTTCCCCTTTTTCGTTGTTTTAAAAACATTTTATCGGTTGACTTTCTTAATTTTCACTTTCGTAGAAAAGTAGGGCTTGTTAGCACTCTTTCGGTAAAGCGGCGCCATCTGCGTATAAACCCCTTTTAAAACGCACAAAGTATTAAAATAATAAAAAGTTCGAAATGATACGTAGATTTTGAAGGGGGGGAATGTGCAGGAAAATGAAATGCGTTGCAAATGGATGCAGTTCGTCGCTGGAAACAAATTACGGATTATGAATCCCGTGTCCTTCCGCAATTTTCATAAATGACTTTTCGGCTTATTTTTTATTTCGATATTCTAATGTTCAACCTCTTATATCCAAGATGTACTCTAATGTCCATAACACGTTTAGTATGAAAATAAATGGCTTGTTAGATTTCAATATTCTTTATAACTTGGTGATCCTTTTAAAAAGTTTACATTCGAGTTTTCATCAGCATTCCAAAAGAACTTGTTGTGCATGCGTCCAATTTTAAATGACTTTGATTTGTTTATTTAAATGATTGCACATTTTATTTTTACTACGTTACTGTGAATGTCCGAAATGTGTTGAATGTCGACGTTGGAATGTCTGAACCATGATGAGCCCAATGAACAAGAGCTTAAAAAGAAAAATATACGCATCGTTTATAAATGTAAAGTCAAAATTGAGTTTTGAATAAATACTTTTGAGCTCTGAAATCTTTTTTGACGTTATTAGAAAAATGTTTTGGACATTCACCGGTGATTGTTGACATACAGCATGTTTCGGGGATTTACAATACAATGTTATGTCAGAAAATCACTGGAAATGCATTGAAGTGCCAGAAAAAGGGATGTTTATTCTCCTTACGCCCTCATTCAAGTTTTCGGATATTAAATAAACGTCGGGGAAATGTCTAGATCCCCTTCCATGTCGAGCCCCGTTTCTCCAAAAATGTTTAGCGTCGAGTTCCTTTCCGAATATACCGTTCAATGTTTCGAAAGTCGCTGGCCGCAGACATCGAAATGTGGTTTTCGCCTCGAAGCACGCGCGCTCCGTGGGAAGCACTCAACGCGTTAAAACTAGAACTGTGTGTAAAGAGATGCGAGCCCAAAATTGTCCAAGCCGGGTTGCCAATGAGAAACCGTCAGGGAGAAACTGGTCAGGCTTGCTTGAGGTTGGCGGTTTATCGCTTATCGTACATGTCTTACTAATCCTGCCCGGGAAGAGTATTTAGTTTCGCTTTAACTTCTGCAACTACTGATTTTCGAGATTCAATGCAAGAGTTGAATGTTTAAAATGAAGGTTATCTCAGCAGTTCAATAAATTGATTTCGGAGTCATTGAAATGAATGATCATTGAATCTTAAAACAAAGTTATATAAATTTTGGTGCAATCTTAAACAGTCCCGATTTAAGTATTACTATTTTATTTATGTATGAGTTATGTTTTTGTTATCATTTTTTGATTATTACCATTTAATCAATAATTAATGCCACCTAATTAAAAATATCTACCAGTTACAACACCTGCAATATTTTATTTAAACTCTTATTTTATAATTATATTAACTAAATGACAATAAAAATTGATAATTGACATTTATTTTAATATATATTACTCTACCACCACTTTACACACATTGATATCTTGTTCAGGCTTTAGATTATCTCTTCCCTATCAAAATTAAATCAAATTATATTAACAATATTTTTAAAATCTATACCTTAGGCATCTAACTAGACGTTAATTTAATGAGTAACTCTTTCAAAGGCAATATAAACACTACTGAATGTTCAACAATAGTGCCAAAAAAATCATAATGCTTGTCAACATTTTGGAAAATACGCAACACTAACAAGATGGCAAAATACAAGTTAATATTCTTTTATTAATAAATCACAAAAAAAAATTACTCAAAACAAAAATTCCATTTTTACCAGCACTATTAATAAGGACAGGATCCTTTTTTTAAGTTTTGAGCAGACGAGTTTGTTTACTTCGCCAAGAGACGCTTAAAAGTAACCAACTAGAAAAGCACGCGAATCAATGTTTATACTCGTATTTCAAGAAAATACGAAGATTCTATGAATATTTAAAAGGTGGAAAGATTTCTACACACATAAAGTGAATAAATACTGTTTTTTAAAACGAAATGAAGCAATATTTTATGCATAATATGTTTTAATAGCCATCCTAAATACATTCCGATAGCGTACTGTTAAAGAAAAACTGTCTTTTTTTTTAACCACTAAAGTATTTTTGAAGAAAATTATGGTTTTAGAATATTCTTTACACATTAAGGAAACCATAAATAAACATAAAAAAGTTGTACTTTCCCTAAATTTTATGGATTGTTGACGATTGCAAAGGCTACTTTTTTTTCCTATGCTAACTCTATGAGGGACAAAACTATTCTGCCTCAGGGGGACAATTTTGGTCCTCGTCCAATCAGGAGCGGCTGGCGTCGCATCTCTTTCACACAGTAGGGCTCTAGTTAAAACGACTCGAGTGTTCGAACGGATGAGATCGACTGATCATTCTTAATTCGATCGCAGTTAAGTTACAATATACAATGCCTATATTTTCGAGCATTAAATGCATGGAATTGCTCAAACGATTATATCAAGTTGTTATCTTCTAAGATAACCACTTTATGCCACTCTTTCGCGCTCTCTTCTCTCGGATGCGTGAGAGAAGCCACACAAATGCTCCTCTTGTGTGTTTTTGAACAACATTTCGGGAGGAATCGGAAACCTTTCTCCCTCGCATCAAACGCTCTCTGCATGCGAAAGTACAACTCTGTGTTTCTCTTTCGTCAAGAAATCGGTTTCTGTTTCACGGCACGATGGATTCCGCTGCTTTTCGTTCGATTAGATGCCGTCTCCGTGATTATTTTTTAGATATTCCTCGCAAAGGTCGTCAAGTTCGTGGTTGAAAAACGTGCAACTGTGGCGCAGGGCCGATTTTGTGCGGTATGGGTTTGATATATGTAGGATTTAAGACAATGAATGGTGAGTGAAACGAAAGAGCATGTTTCGTAGAGAATAGTTTACGATTATAAAGCTTTCTGAAATACAACTGTGTGAAACCAAAGGAAGAAATGGAAGAAATTCCAAAATTGTTGTAAAAGGGCATGTCATGTGACACCGTTTAGGGCATCTTTAGTGAATAAAAGTGTCGCTTCACTTTGGGACGCTTTCTAACTTTTTGGCTAAGCCAAGATTTTTCCAGCATCGTAAATTGCATTATTTTTTTTTCTGAAACTAAGCATTTTTTTATGACAATTTTCATTTATGTTTGCCATTTGCTATTGCGAATGTAGGCATACAAAACCGGAAACTCTAATGCATCGAATTCGTCGAATGCATCGAATTCATTTCAATCATTCGAATCGTGCATTGAATATTTTATCATAAACTTACAAAAGAAATTGTCCATTAGTCAAATCCAGACTTGGGCTTTATTGTATGTGCCATAATAGCTGTTATGTCATAGAAAAAGTTTGTTATGGTAAAGCTTGGTATGTTATGGTTTAAGATGGCTCTGGATGCTGGCTCTTTAAATACCTAGCCTCATAATTTTTTTCATTGTCATTTTAAATTCAATTGAGATGCTGTAGGTATATAACCCATGAATATCCTGGTTAGAGCTTCGTTCCAATTCAATTTTCTAAATACAATTGAAGAACACAATAGCCCTCATTCGAACCATTTCTTTTGTCTCTCAAGCTCGGTGAGCATTTCGGTCCTTAGAGGAATCTAAGGACTTTCCGTCTTGGAACTAATATGATGGACAGACCTCGTATAAATACGCGGGTATGTCACGGGGAAGAAATGGAAAATCCTGCAAAAAGTTCTTCGTCTCTTCCCCTCACTCCTCATAATCAAATTTCACTCCGACCAGGAGAGGGAGGCGGGGGGGGGGGCGGTCACGCGATGGACGGCGGTCATCTTTTTGAAAGCGAAGACGACGCATACGAAATCAATTCCTATTCCATCTTTTTCTGTCCCCTCCACGGAAAAAAAAAGAAGAGGCTCTCTCTGATTGCGTTCGACGACGAAGAGTCTGTCCTTCTCTCTCGTCTTGGACAGATTTATCGAAAAATAAACGTCATACAATGTTCTTTTCGTCCGTGGGTGAATTATTTTAGGCTTCTCCTATACAAATATGAAGAGAATTACTTTTGGACATAAAAAAAAACCTCCATTCTCTTATTGCTCTTGCTTGGTTTTTAAGAAATGCACTGCCCGGGGGGTGAAAAGAATTGTATAGAGTGGGCAATCAGGCTAAATGTGTTCATTTGGACTTGTTCCATTCTTGAGCTTCCCCATCGCCCCCCGAATGACAATATGTGTGGTCGTATTCGAAACGGGTCGCAATTTGTCCGGAAATGACATTCGAAGAATTAATGTGCTTTTTGAGGAGGCCTTTCGCGGTTTCCTTTTCCACGTGTCGCAACTGGATCAAGTGAAGATGGAGGAAATGTCCTCCATCTCAAAGAGAAGCATATCCAAGTAATCGGGGTTCGGAATTAGGAAAAGGCTTCAGGTTGATACTATATACAAAAGAATGACATTACAGATAATATTTAAACATGACTTTAAGTGAATTCGCGGACACATGATCTGAAGAATGAAACTTATTCAATATAATTCTTTGAACTAAGGGGTTGAACCAGGTTGGATATCAAAATTTATTATTAATATAATAAATGTGAATAGTTTTGATCGACAAAAGTTATAGTCGTTAAAACTTTAAAAACTGCTTTCAGAGAATACAAGAAGTCAAAATTTATCAGATTATTGTCTGATTAAAAAGGTTTTACAGTTTAGCCACTTTTAAAAAACAAGAGGCAAAAAAGTAAGTGGAATGCCGAACAGTCAATTGCTGCTTGTCAGTTTCTCTGAAGAGCACTAAAGGAAAAGGGGCACATGGCAAATGAAAGCAACACTATTAAATTAGAAACAAGACACCCTTCTAATTTATTTAGTCTCATTATGCAAACTCGTTATTTAGGGTGAAATTGTAGACTTCACTCGGAGGAGACGAATCGAGCCGGCCAAAAATCAGCGTCACTCGTTCAAATTGTCCATTTCATCTCCTTTTATTTGGTTTACTTTGCAAGTGCATAGTTCACTGTTACCGATATAAAAAAATGTACTAAACCAATTAATTAAATATAAAATAAAGCGATAAAATAAATTACGAAAGATGCAATTGATTTCTTGCTGCTTGTAATTCTGATCTGGCTGCTAATTTGATTTTGAAAAACTAGTCGCGATAACTATTATGTTGAAAATTGAAGGATCTGGTCGCATTTTGCGAATAGAAACCGTTAGTTTCAAACCCTGATAAAGAACAAACAAAATTAGAATTCTTTAAATTGGTTATATCTATATACATAAAAGCAACTTCCGTTTGCTTGTTTGTTGTTTGTTTGTTGTTGTATAAGACACGAGATCTAAAGAACCACGCAACAGATTGTCACGAAATTTGGCACAAAAATTCATCTCATCTCCGGAACAAACATAGGCTAAGAATTTTTCGAATCAGACCATTCCTTCTATCGTTTCGAACGTTTTTCTGAAAAAACTACACCACTTTGGCTCAAATCCGATCATTTTTTTACTTTCCTGATGCCATCGGCTGAAAAAATTAAATAATACTTTTAACAAAAGTAATTAAAATTGAAAATGTTTATTTTATTCTGTTGCCATTAACTTCAGAAACTAAATTCATTATTTGGAAAATAATTGACATGTTTCAAGTGACGTTATTCCGGCAGTCTCCATTCCCGGATTTTATTGTGGGTTTATTTGATGATTTTTTTATTGATTTTTCTGTTGACTGCATGTATGCATATTTAAGCAATAAATGTATAGTTAAGCTATTACTGAACTGTGATGGTCAAAAAAGGCCATAGCACTAGAGCTGCATATTACGTATTATGTGTTTATATTTTCGCCACATACGTTGCCAAACTGCCAAATTAATAACTAAAACTCGCCAAATGGGCAATTTTTTTATAAATAATTTATAATCTGGTCGGTTGTTCGAAGGTCATTGTGTTAGAGCTGTATAATGGGGTGTTGTAGCTATATCTATTTTTTCGCCAATTATTTCCAAACGGCCAAATGAGCTAAATGGTTTTATGTATATCTAAAGGAATTTGTCATTTATGAGTGCATTTTTTAAAAAAGATGTTAAGACCATTAAAGATTAGATGTTTTCACATTTAATTCATCTATTATAACAAATAGCTAGATATTATTTTTAATTTGACTTCCTTATAAAGTATTTTTGAACTTAATTTAATATTCTATTCCAATTGGTATTGAAGAAATTACGAGGTAATCTTCATTCTTATGTACGTTAAATTAAGAAAATGTTAAATTGATGTTAATTATTTTTCACCTCTCCGTTAACGTGGTTTAAGTATAAATAATATTTATTACATAGGCTAAAATAGTTTTAGAACATTAGTTACACATTCTAGCTTCATACCATGCGTATTAAAAGGGTCCGATTTCTGCGAATTTTTGTGTTGAAACAGGCCTAATTTATATTAGAAAATCGATAAAAATTTCGGTCAGTGCCTTCCTAGTATCTTGCGGCATAGAGCGGTAAACTACAGCGGTTAAAAAACAAATAAATTTAAAAAATGCAATCGTTTGACTGTTTGCTGGAAGTACTTTATAAATTAAACAATATATCATTAATAATGTTTGATTAAGTTATTTAATTTTTCTAACGCAGACCAAGATGGAAAGTTTTGTAAAGTGAGATTATAATCTTTAACTACTTTGGAAGAACAGATATACCAATCTTTTCCAAACAGCAAGTTTTTTTGCCATTTGTTGATTAAAGTTTTACATTGTTTTTAATACAAAAGTGCCAAAAAAAAAGTGTATCTTAATTATTGGGAACTCCCTTGAATTTCTTAAAATAAATGTTTGAGACCCTTTTAAGATTTAGCTTTTTCCAATTTTAATTCTACGATTATTTTAATTAGAAATGTATTCCTTTTTAATTTGCGCTTCTATCAAGGTTTTTGAAATTTATTAGTAATATTGTAGACTTACTCGGGATTAATGGAAAATTACTGGGTAAATCTTCATCTTATTACTAAAATGAAAGAAAAAAATATTAATTATTTGGTAAATTATTTTTCCACGCTACCGTTCACGTACGGGTATAAACAGCTTATATAAAATAAACGTAAATAAATTACGAAAAGCAATAAATAAATTTCTAGGTGAATTTGATCTTGCCTGTAATTTGATTTTGCAATTAGTTGAAAACTATGTGTAATATTATTGAAGGTTGTCGATTTTGTCGCAATAGAAACCGTTAGTTTCAAACCCTGATAAAGAACAAACAAAAAATTAGGAATTCTTTAAAAATAGGTTATATAAATAATATTTCCATTACATAGAGTAAAAGTAGTTTTCGAACCATCTGGAGTGAGTATTCTTAACTCATCAATTATCAAATTTAATCCATTTTAAAAAGTTGTTCCAGGTTTTCGAAATATAAATTTTGTTCGAAATCAGCGGCCTAAATTTTTTGGAATAGACTTCCATAAATTTTTTCGGTAGGCTAGACGTCGCTAAACCGACAGGGGCCTTAACCGTACACCCATTTTTTGGGGGGGCCTAGATTTCAAGCTAGACGATCCCGTCAAGTGCTATAGTCTAGAGGCAGATCGCGCAAGTTTACATTGTAGATATCGTTTCGCTATGCGTATGAATATCAGTGTATCAGTAAAAAAACTGTTTTACTCGTTTTCTTTCGTCCAGTACTAAATAAAAGGTAAGTGAAGAATCTTTTCTTGTATGCTAGTAAATGTTAGATCATAATAAACTACTACTAAGCTCTCTTTTGGTTGTTAGCGATGATTGGTTAAGTGGTAGAATTTAAGGTTATTTTAATATTTTGAAGCGAGGTACAGATTGGGGCTAAACCGTACAGAAGTGTACGGTTTAGCCCCAAATGGTTTTTTATGGCAACATACCTGCATCGATTGTAACTTACGCGGAAAGTAGGCCTACCAAAAATGTTAAAGTTTTCTTCTTAACATTTTTTTCAAAACCCCCAAATAAAGCACAACTGGAAGAATCAGTAAAAGAGCTGATGGGAAAAATCAACAACTGCAGGGAAAGATAAAAGCTGAAAAGGTAGGGCAGAAAAATTCAAAACAAGTGAACTTGGGACTCAAAAGTAAAACCAAAGCGAATCCTAAACCCAAGAAAACAATTTCTAAAAGAACAGTATCTAAATTTCTAAAATTTTATAAATTTCTAAGACTTTCTAAAATCTTTTTAAATTTTCAATTGTAATACAGTTTTTTAGTTACGACCTTTATTAGTAATAAAAAGTTTTTTTACAGTAATCTATTGCATTACAATCATTACTTACCTAAACAGATGATTTTTAAACTATACGGTACGGTTTAGCCCCAACCCCCGGGGCTAAACCGTACAAGGTAACTTTTTTTTAATCACCACTTTTTATATGTAAAAAGTGGAATAGTTCCAAAATTGTGTTGGAGAAAATTATGTAGGATCAGTAGCCGAATAATCAAATTATATATTAGTTGTGTTCATATAACCTTTACTTTGTATCGACGAATCTCCCTTAAGTGTACGGTTTAGTCCCGCTCTCCCCTACGCATCAACGTTTAGGCGTTTGAGTTGTCATCTGATCCCATGTTTCGTGTTCCCTGCAGAGCACACATTTCTATCGACCGATGTCTTAGAATTGTCACCAGGGAAGAATTTTGAAGGCAGGGGATTGAACAAGAGGGATTTAAAACCGGAGGGGCCGACCAACCTGCACTCGGATCGGATTAGTGCCAGACAAGATCATAAGAAGAGATTACGTGTTTTTACTTCATAGCACATAATAGCACAAAAATGTGAACTCGGCTTGCTGTGTTTGAATTCCTTTTCACGGCCACTCGGAATCTTCCTCTCTCCTGTTCCACGTGGGGTAGCGCGACGTTCTTTTGTGAAATTTGACGACTTACAGGGGTTGTTCCTTCTCAATGTCATTTAGTATATTCATCGTTACATGAGCTAAATCTGGCACCATTTTACGTTCACTTTTTATCCCCACTGAATTTTATAAAACAATCCCGACAAATTAAAAACATACTCCTGCTAATACCTAAAATCCGGCTTTTCGAATAAATAGAAAAAAACAACTCCCCCAAAAAGTTCGATGATGGCTTATCTCCTAACCTGATACAAATTCAGCCAATATAAAAGCCACGACGAGAAAAAGAAAGTGTTGCTTTATTAAATAAACAAAATATAAGACACGAAATTTAAAAAAAAACTAAAGTTACCTCTTTATCCGGAAATGAAGGAAGTCTTCGTTTATGGGTGAAGCATTTATACTTTGAATGTGCATGTAGATAAATACATCATTCTTTAATTCTGAGTATAAATTCCCGAAGGATTGTAATAATGACCCATTAAACTGTTTCAAGAAGGATGCTACGTGGAATGGCTTTTTTTATTTCTTTTTTATAAAGAAATATTTCATTCTTGAAGATAGTCCCCGAGTTTTGTGGCAGTGAGTAATAAATGCACTTTAATGGGTTTTCAATCGCCCGTAACTGCGCGGCCGTTCTCCACCCCTCATTGGTGCGTCTTTTTTATCCCCGCTGTTGAGAACCTCCTCCAGAGCCGATAAAAAGAGGCGTTATGGATGCACTCTTTGAAAAAAAGCCCCTTTCACTTACAGTTTCCTTACATTGGATAGTTGAAACTCGGAGTTTACAGTTTTAAACTGAGCACAGCCCCTTTTGATTCTTATCCACGGTCTAATGAAACGTCAAAAATGGATTGGATGTTTAAAAAAATCCAGAATTTCTGATGGCAGATTTTTTTTTTATTATTTCAAACTATGAACTTATGCAACGTCATACACCGGGCCAATCAATCGAATGAAATATTTGCTAAACACATTTATCCGCCTGTTTAACGGTGTTTGTAACGGGTTTTTTTTTATATAATAAAACACTTTTTGAAATAGGTTTGGAAACTTTGTGTCAAATTATTTATTGAAAATTTAAAATTTAAATATTCGCGCGAACCAAATTCAAAAAGTGGGATGATGGGACCTGTAAGTCAGCTAAATTTATCCTATAAAAAAACGTTTGTAAAAGTATTCAATACAGCCGGAGAAATGTGGCAGAGAAAATCATTTCTTTCCATTGGATTAATACAGAGGCACTTTGGTTTAGCACATTCACCTTTAAGAACGTAGAACCGGCAATAGGGCATTCTGTATAACAAACTTAGGGACAGAATTATTATTTGGATATAGATGCTATTAACCACGCCAGAGAGAGAGAGATAATCGAGTAGAAAAAGAAAGTCATTCGTTCACAAATGTTTTTAGAGGGAACAATCGGTCACTGCTGCTGTTTCAAACCACGGTTAAAAAGGAATTAAAAACTTCAACAATAAAAAAAAAATTCATTAAATTTTCCATATTTATTTTCTATTCTCGAAACTAAAATAAATGTTGCTGGAAAATATTATAAAGTTCAATGATTTGAACCTATTAAAAGCAGCAAAAAAAAGCTCTGTTGTGACCATAAAAGCAGTTTTCCCAGTTATCTGAAATCCTTTCTGTTTTGAAACTGTAGGCTTGGTAACAACTTATAACAGATATCACTACCAGTCTAGGATTTTTTTTCTTGGGTTTAAAAATTCATAGGCGAAAAATAATTCAGACTTTAATGGTTTCAGCTCGCAAATACAGCAGACGCGCCAAATTGTTCCTAGATTAAATTTTTAAGCTAAATATTCTTACGGGAACTAGTTAACTCGTGCAGAAAGCTTGAGTACAGTCTGTTTAAATAAAGACACCCTGTACGGCGTACACACTTAACAACGAAAATTAAAAAGTACGAAAACCGTATGTTTGGTTTTTTTTAAATACCAAAACAGTTTATATTTGAGATAAAATGAGTGAAAACATGACATTTTACTTCTTGGAAGTATTCAACAACTCTTCGCTTTTAAATTTTCACGTATTATAAATAATCTATTAGACTTGATAAATGAAATTTTAAACTTATAATTATTGTTTATTCTTTACTTAAATTTAGTAGTAAATGCAAAATATTGAAAATTTGTCAGTAAATGCATTTTTATCTAGTTAATTTACTTGTATATCTTTAATGAAATACATTTTTCTTTCATTACTAACATTACATTCAATCGACTTAATCGTAATAATTTCAATTCATATCGATGAGTCAGTAGCCTAGCTACTAGAGTGCGGGTACATAGCGAGTCCCAATGCGAAGGTTAGAGGTATTTTACCTGATTTGAATAGGAAGACATTTTGTTTTGTTGTTCGTACTATTCTAGTTCCTTTTGCCTATCACGAATTTCTTGCTATAAAAAAAATATGAGTAGTTCATAGACAGGAATATATGTGGCGCTAGTGTCAACGCAAAATAATACCGTATACTTATGGCTTTGTGGTGAAATGTTTCACCTTTTTTTCGGTGTTTGGTTGAACCATTTTTCTGGATTTGGAAACAAAAACCTGAGAAATGGTTCAACCGAATACCAAAAATATGATTTAACGTTTCACCACACAGCCGTTGCAGCTACTAGGAACCAATATCATGGTGAAACCAAGCACAAAATTTTTAACAGTGTACGCCTTTAGTCGTGAAATATAATAAAAATATTGAAATGAGCTCTATTTTGATAGGCGACAGTTGTGGGTAGCCTCGGGAAAGAAAAGTATCTTCCTTTGTTAATCTGCATCGGGCCCTGATGCAATGACACGGTTGTAAGCTCTCAAATATATTTAGTGGAATCGTCACTTGACTGTGGTTCTAAAATACGACGCCCGCCGTCGCCAATAGCCCTCGTGTAGCTCTAGTGCGACGATAATTCAAACTAAACTATTTAGTGGATAAAAACTGTGCTGTTGTATGATAATGGCGCCATTCATGACCATGCTTAAATACACCCGATGAGGAGGTGCCGTTTCGATCTCCCGGCTCCTTTCGGAGTAACAGCATCGAAGCGACTTCTCCGCTTATCGTTAACGAAGACGAACAGTGGGGACGTTTTCACGAGTGAGATGGTTGCAGTTACTTTTTATTGAATTGCATTGTTTTCCGGGAAACCCACAAGCGATGAGCGGGGATGTCCGATAAAATGGAATTTATGACCTTCCTCCTCCTCTCCCCCCCCCCCCCCCCCATAAAAGTGTCGTCCCGCGATCGAGGTCGTTCATCACCCTGATTCGATCCTCTTCCTCCCCCCTCTTTAATTGGGCGCCTCGGTCGCTCATTCTATTATATATTTTTTTTAACTGAATCTATTATTATTATATTGAACGCGGGAGATTGTTTAAACCTCCTCACTCTCTTATCACGCGTATCCCTCATTCTGTCTTCAGTCATTTTGCATTATTAAATGACCGATACTATTTTCCTTTCAAATGTGTTACTATGTTCATACCTGGTGCAAAAAAATGGCTCGTAAGATACTTTGACAGGAGTGTAACAAATAATTTATGTCTATGACTCTTAAAGGATGTTTGTGCTTTTAAATCCGGATGATCAGGCCCTATTATGCTTTTGTATGCTCATAAAACAGCCTCTGTCATATGCATTTAATTCTAAAGAGCTCTACTAGAGTGCGATGAAACTTCTGACAAAGGGTTGTCTACATTCATCAGGATGCATCACTCGTTACCATAGCAACTAGGACATTTCTCGTGGCAGCAGACTCTTGATGAATGTCGACAGAAATGTGGTCATTGTTTAAACAGTGCAACTCCCAATAATGGATACCCGAAAGTAGGAAAATATAATTTCATTCTTTCATTCAGCGACTTAAGTGCAATGTGTAGTTCGTCCCCTATGTTTCCATTGCAACGTATTTTTTTCAATACGGAGTCTCAAGTTCCGTTCCATAGCCGGAGCACATCAAACAGTCCCACTTGAACAGCCATAAAAAAAGATCCACCTCCAGGCTTGTTTCGCATCGGGCTCGTCTCGGATTGAATGACATAATGAGCAATTACTCTTCTTGCACGGAGAAGATTTCTTTCTTTTCTTGCTCTGTCTCCACTGAAAGGAAAAAAACTTAAGAAACCACCTCCGTGTTGCTTTTCCACCAGCTGCTGCCACCGTTTTCCTGACGGCCGTTACACATGCGACGGTTCCGGCCATTTTTGCCGCAGGATCCGCAGTGGGAAATGGGAAGCCGGCGGGAAAATGAACGCTCCAGTAGAGTCAGCCCATGTTGAGTCAGTCGGGGCTCATTCACGTGACAAGTGCGGTACATTTCGACATAGACGGCCAAAGTTGTCACATTTACAGTGCCACTACTTCAGCTAATATCCTTCACAAAACTGTGTAACGATATTTGCCCTTTGCGTGTGAAAAGTTAAATAGACTCCATTTTCGGCCCCCAAACTGCGTAAACGCACCGTTTCAAACATTTTTTTTTATATAAATTTATCAAAATAAACCGAATGTAAGACAAATGAATATAAACAAATGAAGACTATAGTGCAGGACTTTTTATGTATGACGAATTTAGTAACACGGATATTGGGACGGCTAACATTGTCACTTTGATTAGGAGTAGGTACGGTCAATACTACCGGAACCTTGTGTGTGAAACGGACCTGACTGTGAATATGTTGCAATCTTTTTTATTTTTTCCCCGTGATGCCTGTAAAGTTAAATGCAGTGTTTTTAATTCTCCGTACGTCTCCTTTTATCTCTCTTACTTCGTTAATTTCCTCGCTTTGTTCTCTTTCATCTCTGAAGAAGAACAAAAACGAGAAAGACCTCTTCTCCATCAAGAGGGGGGTTGGCTGAGTAGAGCTGTAACTAGGTTGTATGTTAAAGAAACGATCGCAGGTATTAAAATGGTTATTTTTAAAAGTTTTTTCATATTTCCACGTCCACATTGTAACTAAACTATACTCATAGGCACGACCGAGTCTAACGACTACTGGGCCTATTTCAGTCTACGAGACCGGAGGTGATAGGGTAAATCGCAGCAGATATTCCGGTCCCATTGTTTTGTTCCTAAGCTAGCTAATTCTTCATTTTATCGATCCACTATAGGGATGAAAAGGTAAAGTGAACTTGCCAAATCCAGGATTCGAACTGAAAATAGTGCACGATGATGGTTATCGTGGCAATCCGATCCTAATAGAATTGATGAAAGAGTAGAACAGGAAAACCCATTCAAACCTGGAAAAATGGGTACAAAACTAAATCACATGACAGAGGACGAAAAAGTGTCACGCAGATGATTTTATTAAAAATCCCATGGATATGTTGTTTCCAATAGTCACTCTTGAGACTGTATGCCTTCAAAATGCTTAAAAAAAAATCAAATTGAATTTAACGGTACACATACGAATTTCGGAAAATGTCACATGAGATGAAGGGAAGGTGTCGAAAAATCTTGAAAATTGTCTCACGTAAGTTATGGACGACCCCTTGTACGCCTCACTTTCCACATGAATAATTCCACATGTGTCTGGGTGTGAGTTGCGAGTTTGCCAAACCAACTGCTCGGTCTCCGTCTTCTTTTGCTGGAAACTCCTCTATTTCTGGCGCTCTCACGAGAAGAAGAAAAAAGTGACGAATGTAACGTTTTTTCGTGTGTAGGTTGTCAGTTTCGGTATGTTTTCGGTTACGAGTTATTTGCGGAAATAGCCTCTTAAAGGGAAGAAGTGAGTACGATGTCTCCTTTTTGAAAAACATGAGATACATTTATTGGAAGTGATGGCTTTGGACAGATTTAGACGAAAGTCCTGGAACACTGTTAGATGTTTTTTTTTAAATGCATCTCCCAACTGTAAGGAGGTTGCCACCATGAATAAAGGCTAGGACCCAAATGGAGTCCTGTGAATTCCAGACTTTGAAGAAACACAATTGGAGTGCATGCTGAGGCGCTTGACGAAACGGCACTCGACATGGAACATAAATATCCACACACAAACATCCGTTTCAAACACTCCATTGTACAGCACGTGGCAAGAAAACGCATCCTCCTTCATCCGCATCTGTCTGTTTTGGGGAAGATGATTAACATTATAAAATATCTGTCGATTCGGGCCGTTCAGGGTGTCGGCCGTGGGTACGCGGCCGGAATGGGAAAAGCGCCTAATGGGAAGTTTTTCGGGGAGCGGCTCCTCTCCCACGTGTCGAAGCGAGACTTGCACAAATCACGAGAAGCTTGGGATCGCACATTTTCTTCCAAAACGGTTATTAGTGATGATGAACGCTCTCTCTGCTTACATTAGAAATCATTGAGCGTGGAGCACCCATAACTCGATTGGGACGCGTAGGATACTTAACAACATGGACATGTGATTCGCATTCATATTCTACGTAAGTAAGTTATGAGGGCCGGCATTTTATATTTTTTAAAAAGAAAACGTAGAATATAGAAGTTAAAATAGCAAAGTATTCTTTGCTCATCTAGTATCGAGATGTCATAAGGACTTGATATATCATTGTTTTGTAAAAGGGAAAACCACCGAGGCTATTTAATCGTTCTTTCGGCTTCAAACAAGGGTGCGCATCCAAACGATTCGAACAATATATAATTAGTAAAATTGATGCTTTCAAAATAAAAGAGAAACTTTGCATATTTTTTTATGCCAAGTTAGAATTCTCTATGCATCTTTCTTCACCCATATATAATGAACCATCAAAAGAACTCTATTGTGATATTGCAACAATCCAAACTAAATTATATCACATAAATAAATATTTTTTCAAAAGTTTTATTTTTATTTTAAATAAAGTTTCTCGTACATTCAACGAAATGGCAACAGTGAAAGTATTGAATAAAAGTGGAATTTGCATGTTATTTCAATGTAGTTAAAATGTTTAGTTATTTAAATTTTCAATAAACTTCTAATTAAAAATTTTTATTGAAATTTGGGATGTAGTCTAACTTGATTTTTTGCTTCAAAATGACGTATCCCACTTGTTTGTGAGACTTACGGTTCGTTCTGTGAAAGTGGGGGACAGAGACGGACGGACTGAACGATTATAATACCTCCCACTTTTTCCGTTATAAACGTTATGTGGAAGCTAAAACAAAAGGACACTTTCTTCGGCTGGGTGAGTTGTCAGGCCGAGTTAAAAGCGGATCTGTCGGGGCGGGTGCCTCTCCTTGTTTATTTAAATCCTTCGTCTCTATTTTTTCACCCACCGCGGGGCCTTGTTTTTGCTAGCATGGAACGTTCATCTGTCAAGAGTCTTCGCTCATCACCGCTCTTGATGGAGGAGACGAAAGAATCTCCGTGTTATCTTTTCCCTTGGGACCGAGTCACCCGCCATTTGGCGACCCACTTGCAACAGTTGCATTTTGCTAGAAACCCTCACTTTTATCACACATGCGTTGCATCTCTTTACTAACGCGCTAAAACTTTAAACTATGTATTATGTTTCAATACGCACCATATCAAAATCAATGACAATCGACCTGTCCCCACCTCAAACTTATTTAACTTGACCTAATTCTAAAAAGGCCAGAGCTTTCTTCAACATCGGTGAGGCTTCACGAGCCTATTTAGTACCCAAGTCACAGCACAGGACTAGAATGATTATGAAGTATTGTTCTCTCGTCGTAAATGAAATCAGATGTCTTTGTGGGATCCATATTTTCATTGCTGATATACACTTGTGATGGTTTTAGT
Source organism: Oedothorax gibbosus (assembly GCA_019343175.1). Taxonomy (NCBI): domain Eukaryota; kingdom Metazoa; phylum Arthropoda; class Arachnida; order Araneae; family Linyphiidae; genus Oedothorax; species Oedothorax gibbosus. Next base: position 527,655 of record CM033279.1, read on the forward strand.
TGTTTCGCTTCAAATGACGAAAATAAAGTATTATATTATTCGGATTTTTCCTTTGAAGAAGTTCGAATGCTTCATTTTATAAGCCTATTTCGGAAAAATCAGACATGAAATCTGTGTCCGCTACACCTTCAAAATGATATGTGTCGCATCGGGACTAAATCACCGTTATTGTATAGAGAACGCTGAATGCCCCCCCCCCCCCTTTAAATTATAGTTAGGAGATTTTTGAATACCATTGCCCCTCCATGCATCCAATTCGATGATCCCAAGTGACACCTGTGAGCAGATGTTCTTTTTTCGTGGGGGCCCCTCCTGAGGATGATCACCCGCGTCCGGAATCATCGATGATCACGAATCGTGACCTTTACCTCCCCCCTTTACTTTTCCCCCCTCATCGCGATGCAAGGAGCGTCGTCGCAGAAAACAGGCTTTGAAGTGGTTGCGATAAAGGAATTCCTTAATTTTGCAGCACTGTGACCATCTGAAAACCGATTTCCGACTGAGAAATTCACATTCTTAAAACATTTAAAATTGTTTTTAGTACATGGTTTTAAAAGATCTCTAAATAATTTAAATTAAAAAAGTTATCTGTTGTTGGGATAACTGACAGTCGGGATTGGACTGTCCTAGCAGCACTTGAAAAATGGGTCTTTCACGGTAAGCAAATCCAAGAATCGAAGTTTGTGCCTTGAAGGGTTTATGCTCCTGTATCCACTGGGTTTTCATTGAAAAGCCCAATTCTTATAAAACCTTGGACAAATCGAAGAATTCGTCGGACAAATGACAAAACCACGAATGTGCAAAAACACAGAGATAAAAAACTGAATACTGTTAAGCCCGCGGTTTTCGAAAACTGCCACCCTAGAATTTGCACATTCGTGGTTTTGCCATTTGCCGACGATATTATCAATATGGTTTTTTTTATGAAACGTTTTAAAAAAATAACTCTTCAAAATCAAATACATTTCGAATACAAAAAAATAATAGAATTGGATTCTCATAATTGAATTGGATTGGTAGGAACTCTTTCCTCTTCATTTGGGGTTTTTTATACTCAAGACAGAATACAAGTGAGGTTGTTATGAGGATGGCTTATCGCATGAATAAAGGACTTCTTTAAAAAGGATTAACGTCCCACATACTGTCTTATTACAATCTTTCTCTAGCAGGGGAGTTTGGTGGTGGACCCGAGGGAGTTGCGGGCGGCATACACTCACTCTTAGTAGCAAATCATATTCTTACGGTGACCCCTCTTGCTAATAGTACATCTGTTTTCATAAAAGGGGTCATCTTAAAAGTACGCTTGTCACGGAGAGAAAGTTTATGAGTTGGCGCGAACTGTAACTAATCACGCCAGTCAGGGGTGGCTGGGACCCCGTGTGGTAACGGAAACCCTTCATTTATTCTTCCTAACAAAATGAAAATATGGCAGGTATAATAACATATTTAAATATGTTATTATACCTGCCATATTTTCATGAAACGATCGCTCTTAGTGCTTCCTTTATTTATAATAAACCCTAGAACGATTTTTCAATTCAATGCGCTTCATTTATTAATTTTTAATGGTACTTTAATATATATATATATTCTTAGTAACATTTTATATAAAAAAAATTAAAGCGAAAAAAAACTTTTCCTAACAGCAAATATCCTAGAGTAATGATAAAATAAGTCGGTTTGTATTCTGTTTATCCTACGCTTCCAATGACACCTGAATCATTTTCCCAAAATAAACAAAATATTTCTCAAGTTAATTACACCAAAAACGGCAAACTTTTTTTTTAAAACATGGCAAGCATATACATCTAACACTTTAAAAACGAAGTAAAAAACTGTGTATTCCATGTAAAAGTTTGAATAACCCAGACTGGAGTTTATTCATTTGAATAACGTTCAAAAGCGTTTAAAAGAAGAACATGAATATAAAATGCGCCTTTTTAATCTCCGCCGCATCCGACTGGGAGAAAATTAAAATCAACAATTAGGGGCTGCCAAAGTTGGCGACGAGATTGGCGAGGGCAGACATTTGAAGGCGGCGCAACCTGATGATGCCGACTTTATATTGCCCTGCTAACTTGAATTGGTTACTTATAAACAACAGATATTCCTCATTCAATGACCGATGTCATGTGATGATGTGTTGATATTCGCGATCTTCGATTCGGTCTCATAATACGAAAGCTTTTATTTCATAATGATAAAATAAATTAATATTCCTTATTTATTATTATTTATAATAATTAAAGTCCAACTCTAATAACATATTGCATACTTGCCTATAAACATTATATATGTTTTGTATTAAATATTTCAACACAGATAAAAAAGCACGTTATTTTTAAGTTCGATAAAAACGCTCGTAAGTATTAAAAATATTTCTTCTAAAACGATTTATTCTACGTCTATTAGTATCTCTTCTAACGTACAACATTTTGTCTATTAATTACCAATCCACATCTTTTTTATTCACGTAACTATATAACAACACAAATTCAGGGTAACGGGTGCACGTTAAATCTGGTCGTTGTTTCTGGGGCTTCGTTGCGTTGCTGCAGATGTTATTGACCTCGCCACGTTTCGTTTCTAATGACGAGATATATATCGGATGTGTGAAGGCTTTGAAATAAGCTCAAGTTGTCTCCTTCGTCTTTCTTTGAGATTTTAAAGTAATTAAATTGCCTCCTTTCCGCAGTTCGAAAGAAAAGCGCTCCCCCCCCCACACACACACACTTTTTCCTTCTTAGGGGGGATTACTCTGGAAGCTTAACGACAAAATATCACTCGATGGTTTGGAATTGAAATAGTAAGTGAAATGCGTTTGGCGGTGCTCTTATTTACATTCTCTCTTTCTTTTTAATTTGCGCGCATTTTATTAAACGAAATGAAATTACATTCGATTTTTGTGTCAAGAAAGGAGCTTTCCTAATAGGATTAGTGTTGACGCATTTTAATTCCCCTGTTGCCAGATGTTTTTGAGTGAGAGGGCGCCACATGAACGCGGCCTATTATAAACATTCGCGATTTGCATTCATTTTTTCGTTTTTTAATATCGATGATGAATGATACATTTCGTATTTTAACAAAACACGATATATTATTTTTTAATCTCTCTCTCCCTTTGTTTGAATGGGGTCGTTTTAAACTTTCATTTCTTTTATTAGCTCGCAAATTTAGCCATGTTTATCTGACAAGGTCCTATTTTTTCCCCTCTTTGAATGAAATTATTTTGTCATAAAACCCGGCATCCTGAAAACTGCTCTTCAGTTGCCTCTCTGTTGGTTCGGCGAGATTGCAACTCACTTATCCTCCAAATCAATAAAGGATGCTCTTTTGCTACGCGCGCAGGTCAATGACACTCCTGACTGGATGTGCGAATATAATTGTGAACTCCCGCCCATATCACTTTACCATTGTCCATTAATTATGGAAGACACAATTCAGAAGAAATACCTACAAAGTTATTTCTATATTTTAATTGATTTGAAGAAAAGAAATAATCTTGAATGCGGCAAAAATCTTCAAATGTCAAAAAAAGGGTTCGTTCTCACACCGTTTAATAGCAATTAACCAACACTTATAAACAGATCGACATGAAACCATCTTGCTTTTCTTACAAATTTTGAAAACCTCATTTAGCTATTTGACACCTTGCGCTAGGATAAAAATAATCATTCTTATCCTAAAAAATGTCTACTCATTGCCATGATTTTTTCAAGTATTGTTTTCAGCCAGCTACTAGCTTTTCTATAGTCTTTCGGCCCCCTTCAAACTAAAATTCACTCTCATTTCGTTCAAGTTATTTTTAAACCAAACTTAGAGCCTTGTCAAATTCATATTTTGCGATATGTATGATCTCTTTTACTCCGTGTTCGGTGCTTCGTTACGTAAAATGGCCATTAAAGATCTCGGTGCGACGTCATCCATTCCAATTAGCACACGGTAATGAGCTGCTAAGGAAAGGTTTAGCGTGCTTCAGACATAAAAACAAAGCTCTTTTCTTCTCTAGGTAGGGCCGCTCGCAAATGTCAACTTTTATCTCAGCTTTGAAAAAATGAGGTACCTGATAATGCAAGTTGTACGGAGGGACAGTCACAATTAGTTTTGAAGTGATATTTCGAATAATTGCTGTTCAATAAAAATAATTAATACACAGCACTTCTAAAATTCTTGAAACCGTAAAGGTGTAGCTTTGAGTGTTAAAGGTAGGAGTGAGACATGCTACGAAAAATGAGTTTGGCGTGAAATTTTTATGTTAACTTTTTATGCATAACATTTTTTTCTGAAAGAAAATTGTTTGGGTTAAGGAAAGTAAAAAAGTGATTGAATTGTCTTGTTTGGCAGGTGACGTCATTTGGAAAAGAAAACTATTACAAAAAAAATGACTCCGTGTTTAACCAAATAAATGGAATCTTCCACTTTTTTACGACTACAACCAATTATTAACTAATGACGACATTTCACAACAGATTTTTTTATTATTGATATCACCTGAGTATCGATATTTTTGTTCCATTAAATCTAATAGTTGTGGCTGTATTCCAAAGCTTCTTTCTTCCTTCGTTCTTTAAAATTATAATTGTTAAGTTCTCCCGATACATTCTCTAAGCTGTATCCGACTGAAAACAGAGTATTCGTCCTCTGCACGGGTGATACACTTTTCGAAATGTGTTTTCTAAGAGAGCGAGATGGATTGCGCGCTTCTCTTAGGAGAGAAACATTTCTCCCCCGTCCATGGGAATGTGGGCGCACACGTGGCTCCCCCTGGTAATGAACCATTCCGCTATCGGAAATGAATCCGAGCGGGGGGACGCCCTTAATGATGCCGACAGCTTGAAATATGGCAGCATTACGAACGGGAATTTTATTAGTATTTGTGCAGTCGGCGTGGTGGGGAAAAAAATTCGCATTCTGGCAGCTAGATTTGTAATATCATGGGGGAGAGGAGGTTACAAATGCTCTACCAGCAGTGTATGTGCTTTTTTCTCTTGTAATAAGGAATAATTAATGGGTGCGAGAATGGAACAGCAGTCATTAAAAAAAAACAGAATCCTTCATGGGGGTCCGCTGTCATCCCTGTTTATATTTGAAAATCCTGTCATTTCAAAAGTGTTTTTTCCTCCTTTCCTTGAAAATTTTTAAATTCTAACCAAGACCGATTACAGTCGGTAATTAGGTCTGCCTTGCATGCGAAAGGTCCCAGGTTCGGGCCCGAGCATCGCCAAAATAACTGCCGCTTTATAAACAGTCTGTGCAGCCAAAAAGTGAAACGAATAATATTCCGTGTAAGGGGAGTGCATTTCAAATCTGCTTCAAAGTCCCGACGCTTCATATTTTCATACGATGACGTTCCTAAAGCAGGCTAGTATCTTTGAATGCCCACTGACTTGACTGTGGTTCTAAACTAAGATGACCGTCGCCAATAGCCTGCTCTAGTGTGACCTCAGCTCTGACTGCATGACGATGCACTTCGTTCGCGATTTTGAGCTTGAAACTTAATTTTAAATTTAGTTTAAAGCCCAAAATCGTATTTATGCATATCTAAAAAAAACCCGGGTTATTAAATATTATACGTCAAATGTATATAATAAATGTATAGATGCTTACTTTTTAAACCAAAAATCAATTTATCGGCTTAAACCTTTCTGACACTTTCTGTTAACCAAAAATGTTAAAGATATAAAAAATATATATACTTTTTTTCCCCTCGCTATACCGTTTTTTCCGTATAAAAACTTACGGCATCTGTTTAATTTAATAAATTTGCATGAAACTAATAAAATAATAATTCATAAGATTATGCTGCAGGCAAAAAGGGGAAAATAATATTCATATATGTAAACATAATAAACGCAAGGAAAAAAGAAAAAAGCATCCTACAACAAACATTTTAAATGCACGCCATCTTTTTTTCCCCTGTATACTTTTTTTCTCCCTCTGACCTATTCGTGGAATTGTGATTAGTTGAGCATCGAAATGTGCGCGTGCGCAAAACACAGAAAAGGGTAGGGACATCCATCATTCGTGACAGGCCCGGCACACTCGCCGATCCCGACCAAGCAACCCGAGGACGCGATCGCGTGTGAGGGTTACTCGGCCCTACTTTTGGCGAGGAATCACTGTCTTTAATCAACCCTTTAAAAGACGGCTGATCTCTCTAACAAAGTACTCTACCAAGTGACGCACTTAAAATCACTAAAAATTCAATCAGCCATCTACGAAGTAATCCGACTCGTATTGTCCAGTTTGTCCGTTGAGTTTTCCACTTATGCATATGCGTCGGGAGCGAGGTTTATAACCCTTAATTCCCTCCTGTAGTTTATCGTTGCACTAGAGCTACACGATGGCTATTGGCGACGGGCGTCATATTTTAAAACGACAGTCAAGTGACGAGCCGACACCCGAGTAGGAAAGATATTTAACGTGCACCCTCTCTACACGGAGTATTATTCGTCGGATATTTTTGGCTGCACGGGCCGTTTATAGGTCGGCAGTTATTTTGGCGATGCCCGGACCCCGCATGCTAGGCGAATGCCTAACCGACTGGGCCCCCAGCCCCTTCCCTCCTCTAGTAGTTAATTGTACTTATTTCGATTACACATAGCATTTTTAAAAAAAAAAATAACTTTGTATATGTGCTATTATCTTCTTATCATTACATAGCTCAATTTTCTCCGATCATTTTACAAACGATAACTCATAATTTTTTTTTTAAAAAAATAGAATCCCTAATATTTATTTTTAAAAAATGTCTTTATCGCTTAAAGCCAAAAAGCTAACAAACTGAACTAACAAGAGCAAGATTTGAGTATGTGTAGTACTACAAATATACGATGAAAACGATTTAATCCATTGAATCAGTGCATGAAAATCGATTATTCTTATTCGTTTGTGATCGTGATAAGAAAGAAGAATAAAATGTTCTTTTTAACCAGTTTTTGGAAATGACGGAAAACTTTTAGTTGCCAGTCGTTCGTTCTTTCTTGGAATAGCCATGGTGTAGCTCCCCTGCAACGATATAACCTCTCCCTATTGGTCTTGCATCGAATGAGTGTGCCTCATAATTTGCTTTATTTGGTTTATAACTGATATGGATAAAAGCCTCTTAATAGCGTATGTCTTGCCAAAAATAAACCACTCCATCCTACTGGGACATACGTGCTCATTGAATTTGCGGAACACACGGCATGGGTACAATGTCGTTTAAAGTTCCGTTGGGTGTTGACTTTGTCCGTGATTGAACAAGACACTTGTCTTTTCGTTGGAACTGCCCTGAGTGAAATAGGAAGTATAGTTTTTATTTTTCTGTATATACTCGCATCCCTTTTCCTGCGAAGTGTTCATTCGCTTGCCACACTTATAAATTGTTTTATCAAATAGTATCTTTTTTCTAAATGTAACAAGATAGGTTAATAACTGTAATCAAAATATGTTTATTGTATTTTATCGGATCGTGACTGTTTCGGTGAAATCTCTCATTTCTTTGTAGAACTTAGATACACATACAGATACATGTCCTTCCACTTCCCTGCCTTTTAGTGTTAAAAAGTTTGTGCATTTTTTTAACGTCATTTGTGCACCCATTGTCGACGTTTGATGTGCCAAATCTAGGACGTTATTCTGACTGATTTTCTAAAATCTTCTAAAAAAGGTTTATTTCTCATAGTTACAGTTGCGCGCCAAGTACATCGGCCAAACGGGCCCCTCACTTGGGACTGGCCGATGCGCGCTCCAGGAGGCGGAATATTTTTTTCTCTCTCGCACACCTTGGGGTGTTTCATTAATTTCCTTTTTGTGCAGAGAAGCTCCATTTTTTGCCCTCAGTAAAGGTATTTTCGATGTTTCTCTATTTTATACGAACAGTATCATTTTTTTATTGTTTGCAATGGGCGGTAATAACTAACTTTTTTGTTTCTTCTATGCAATCGATTTTTCCTTGCATTTAATTTCTTGCACCCCTGATTGGGCACCACTGGCCACCTACATCCATTTAAGTTTGCCCTGTCGATATTGTTCCCGGAGAGATAAGTATGGGAAGGGAGGTGAGTTGGAGAAAGTGGGGAAAAAATCCAAACTATAGGTAGCCTGACCAGTTTATTGATTAACTTTTCGACTATGAATCATCGTTCATTTTTCTTAAATCATATTTTATATACGCTTCTTTTGTTTGAGAAAACTAAATAAATGAAACGGAGACTATGTGCACAATTTTTATAGCCGGATAATTAAAAAAAAAACTAAATTTTACCATCATTCATAATGCATGGGCAATTTTAAAATTGTCCTATAAAATAGGACAGTATAATTATTCTGTTTTTGTGTGCTACATGTGCCATTTTCTATATTATTTATCACTTTGTCACATCCCTTTGAGCTTTTCTTAAATTGCAAAGATGTTATGATAAATACCCAATTATTAATAGCGCCGGTAACCCACACACCACAAAACAGATTTACTAAAATGGAAAATATAACTAAAAAAGCAAAATAAAAGAGGACCCTCTTTTTTCGTAACATTTAAAAAATGAGAAACTAAAATGTGAAATTGTTGTACTAAATAAAATAGATATGGCACCAAACTTTTTTTTAATAAATTTTATGCATGTGTTTAACTTAAATTAAAATAAAAGGCAACAAAGAAATTTCAGCTGATTATTGCAGAGTGCCATATTCAAATACGCATGGTAACACTAATATTTTATGAAAACTATTTTATTTTGACATTCAAATCAAATTTTGACATCTTTGCTTGGACACCTTAAGGTTAATTTAAATCACGTGGTACAATATCTGCTCGGTTAAGGTTTGATTGCCAAAATGATGTCCAATACAGGCATCTATTTTTATAGGTCCATATTAATTATGAGCAGTCCATCCAGTATATAGAGGGTTTAAATTTCGCAAATAAACTCTGTTGTTATCTCATTGGGACTCCATCAAACGATGGGTCCCAATTAGATTAGAAGGGACCCCCATGGGTCTCCTGGTCCCGTTCGAGACCGGAATATGGTTTTCTCGGGTAGATCAGCAGGGTGCGATGAAATGGGAGTTATTAAAAATTCAGTTTTTTTAAAAAAATAGTATCGGAGTCATCTGTATTTTGTTTGCATTCTGATGATATTTAAGACGCGTCATTTTGTCGTATCTTTTGCAGTAGGATAAGTTGACATCTTTAGAGAGCCAAAAATCACTTAATATTGGGAATGCTTGAAAAATGTGCCGGACCACGAAGTAGGAATCCTCGTGTGGCGCAAGAAGACCTCGTCCACTCCTTGTCCTCGAGGCATCGTCTGATGTGGTGGGCGATCCCCCCTCCCAGGGCGTGGCTTCCGGGCCCAGTGACAGAGATGGATGGGGGAAGCTCCCTGTCTTCCTTCCCCCCGTCTTACAAAGTCGATAACCCCCCCTTCCCATCTTTAGCCACAAAAGACAAACAACGTGGTATACAGGAACAAAACTAAAAAGTAAAAAAAAATCATATAGGCTTCTTTAACATACCGGAACTGAATGTTTCGATCCAAAAACATACCCAATATTCTTTTAATTAAAGCTTAATTCTTTATTCTTATGTCATCCATTTAAATGAGTGACATTTTGGGCATGAATTTTGAACAGACGAAAAGAACAAACTCTGGGTAATTTGCTCATTATTTAAAAAAAAAAAGTATATTTTTTTCCTCTTTTGTTGATTAAATCATGTCTGTCATGTTATAACAAAGCAAACTGGGTGTATTATGCCACTCTCCGTATAATTGGTTAACTTAACATACGAATTAGAATTCCAACTTGTAGTTTGTTATAATTGTCTCCTTCCTCCATTAATAAAAATAAAACTCTCACAAAAAATACATCATTTTTAAAATATTAGAAAAGAAATAAAAAGTTTGTAAAAACCATAAGATACCTTAGGGACAAAAAAACAACGAAAGAAAGCAACCCAACAAGCTCTCAAGATTACATTTAATTATAGTATGTAAAAACATTATCAAAAACGTTAAAAAAAATAAGATTTAAAAATAGTTTACTTTTAGATCCCTTAAATTTTATCTGTGGTTTTATTTCCATTTTAAGAAAAGTATTCGTACCTTTTTATCTATGTTATAATTAAAGAAAAAAATTAAAAATTCATTATTTATATTTATACAAAAAGAACTTAAATGAACAGCGAGCGTTTCTTAAAAAGTACAAAATGTCTTAAAAAGAAGAAAAGGCAGAGAAAAAAGTGAAACGAAACAGCTCGGGAAACGGAGAACTGTTCTCATTCTCCGAAGAATTCGAAAAGGGAGGGGCCGAGAGGCATCACTGTGGGGGAAAGAAAAGAAATGCGGGACTGTCATTTGGAGAAGAGAGTGCGTATTTTTCATATTTTCTTTAGTTTAATGGTTAGAAAATGGGTGTTTAAATATTTATTCATTGGCTATTATTAGCATTTATAGAAAACTTCAATAATGTAAAATATTAATTTGTTTTATAAGGAAAGGTTAAATGTTGCACCTTATTTTAAAATATTTTAGAAATAAACTTTTTTGTTCTTGCTCTCCGTATACTTCTGTTCGGGCCTATGGAATTTCGCTGTATGTATTTCTTATTCGCCTGTTGGCAACGATCTGTTAAAAATGTGCGGATTCAGCCAAAGCACGCTTTATACGTAGCATTCCAAAAAGTCATCCAGCATTGTTTGGAATGAATCAAAAAGAAATTTAAATATTAATTAAAAAATGCTTAATTATTTTAGTTTTTCTCTCTAACTTTATGTAGTAAGCCTATTTCTGAACAGCTTTTTCTTATGAAACAAAATAATTATGGGAGTGGGGGGATTGTGTAGTGCATAGAAGGGGGGGGGGGGAGATAAAAAAAAATCTATGCGGGTTTTTTCTTTCTTTAAAAAATAACAAAAATTGCCTTTCCCTGAGATCACCCAAAGAGCACGCCAACCCGATAAGGCTCCCCTTGTTTAGCCCCCCCCCCCCTCGATATCTAAATTGCCCCCGGGGTTCCCCCTGTATCACCTAATTGGTCACAAACTTGCGAATCTCGATGTCTTGGAATAAGCAAAGTAAAAACGAAATCCCTCAGCTTATCGGGAAGAGAGAGATGAGTGTGTGTCCCTTTTAGGAGGAAAAAAAAAAGATCTCTTCCTCCTCGAAGATAAGAGAGACAAGGTTTTCCTTTTTTCACCTTCCCTTGTGTGAGAAAATTCAAAAGGGCAAGGGGGGGGGGGGTGCCCTCTTGAAAACCAGCCCATTTTTTTGCGTGCCTCACCACAAAATGTGTAGCCTTATTCGTAACGAAAGAGACTTCTACCTTGTCCGAAATGATATTGTCAAGTAAGCCGAGACAACCCACTTTACCCATGGGGCTGGGGAGCCCAGTCGGTTAGGCAATCGCCTAGCATGCGAAAGGTCCCAGGTTCGGGTCTGGGCATCGCCAAAATAGCTGTCGACCTATAAACGGCCCGTGCAGCCAAAAATGTCCGACGAATAATACCCCGTGTGGCGGGAGTGCACGTTAAATATCCTTCAAAGTCCTAACGCTGCGTACGATGTCGCCCTTCACGGTTGCGTTGGGTGGCTACTCAGGTGTCGGCTCGTCACTTGACTGTGGTTCTAAAATATGACGCCCGTCGCCAATAGCCTTCGTGTAGCTCTAGTGCGACGATAATTAAAACTAAACCCACTTTACCCATGCGAGGTGTTTCAAAAGTGGTGGTCTCGGGATTCCACGTATATGTTAGTACTGTGTTCTAGAAGGTGCTCGATGGTTGAATTTCCTCCATCGTGAACAGTGAGCAACTTTGGGGATATCTACGCCCTTTTTCTGCGTATGTCTGGATGACCGAAAGAGAGTGAACTGTTGTTTTGGTTTCGTCTCACTCATTTGAATCTCTTTATTTTCTAAACTTTCTGTAGGGATTTTTTTTTCATGCAAGCTGGAGTCCATTTGAATTTAGATAACGTCGCACTAGAATCTAACAGCCACTCAACCACTCAAAAAGTGTGTGCATATCAGAGAGGAAAGAATCGGAAACTCACAAGAAATAATTTGACCAAATAGGGAAAAAAAAGAACTCTTAAATGTTCTGTTCGGAAAAGAAGAAACAACTGGTTGGAGTCATTTTGAACAGATCCTGAGCGAAGTTGTAGTTGGAGTGTCCACCAGCAGCAGCACTGTTGGTCGTGCGCATTCCGTGCCATGGGTGGGTGGTGTGTGTGCGTGCCGTCACGTGAGGGTTCGTGCGACGCGCTGACATCTCAATTTCGACCGGAAAGTGAAAGGACGACGTGACCGGGGTGCGAGTTGTACTTCACCCCCCCCCCCCCTTCCTCATTCAGTTCATTGAATGAAAAAATACTTGATGGGTGCACACTTGTAAAGGAATCGTCGCGAGGAAAGGGTCCATTTATAAATCGATCGGAGGGCACATGGATACTATTTCTGCACAAGGAAGTTTTAAAAACAGCTTTAAAATATGACAAACGTTTAAAAAGTTACCTCAAAACAACATTGGCGTTATTCGGTCATTTTTGGGAAATATAGGGGGAATTAAGGTTTTTGTAGGTCAGAAGTAAATTATAAATTTATAATTGCAATTTATTTATACAAAAGTTCCGTTTTTTTTAACAGAAAAAAAAACTCACTTTCGTTGCAAGACTACTATTTTTTAATGACCCTTAGGGAAATCAAGAATTGTGATTAGAGATTCAAATTATACAAATAGGCAGTATTCTTATTTTTACTAAACACTCTTTAAATCAACCACTTAAAACCAAGAATTTTTAATAAATGTTTGCATTTAAGTCGCTCCACTATTGCCCCAGCTCCATCATTATCCCAGAAATAAGGCTCATTGATACAAAGGCCTCTTTTTAGGAAATGCAATAGATTTAAAAAAAAAAAAGTCCATATATTTTGTTATTTTAAAGTGTCCACTATGATTCCCTTTTACAAATAATAAGACAAAAAAAATAAACTGGTGTAAACAACACGAGGATATCTAAAGACTATAAAAGTTGTCGAAAGAATTCGATTTATCAAATGTTTATTACATTTTCCAACATATCAAAGTACTCCCAAGATGTATCCAAGTGCCCCGTAGGGAATATCCATTTATCTCCAAAAAGGGGCGATACGGGATGCTTTAACACGTTCTCCCTGCAACTTTGAATCATGTTCAAGTAACGAGATCGTCCTCTGAGCCCACTTCAAAGGACATCGTCAGGACATTGGACTTGAAAGAGGGAACGAACGTCACAGGGAACCCCGGGAACATATGAAGGATTCATGGTCGTCATAAATTCGTCCATAGGATGGCACACAAACTCAACCACTCCGCCATTTCTACATGGTTCCTGCCAAGTACTCAAGGCGAGGCGATTTCCTTCTGCGAGCGGATTAGGGTTTTTTTTAATGGCGGCACTTCAACGCGGGATCTTGACGGAATCACTTTTAATGCGGCGAGGTTAATCCGTCATTAGGCCCCCTCCGTCCCTTTCGATTTTTTCCCCCCTACTTGCGTGTTAATCCTAAAAGAGCCAAGGGGCAGGTGCAAAACTTCACTTCAACTGCACGCAGTGGATGCATTTTCGCACATTTATTCTAATTTGAAAAAAATCCACAAAAAAACTTACAAAACTCCGAAATGGATTGTATAGACTATTATAAGTGCAAATATTCGACAAACCTTTTGTTTGTAAGTTCATGGTATAAAAAAGTGTAGACCCCAAATTTCATTGAAATGGATGAGATCCTGAGCATTTGTTTTTCATTACTTGCAAAACATACTTTTAAACATATATTTATTTAAAATAAAATGTTTATTTAGAGAATGTATGTCTAAGATTTTGCTGAAGAGGTTTCAGGTAAGATAAACTCTTTCCCAGCACACATTCTTAGAAGCGAAACGTCAAAAAAACATTCAACATGGATTCAATTTCGGCGTTTGTTTATATTAAATCCCCTTCATGCGAACAAATGTAAATGAACTCCAGTCCACTCGAAATTCAAAACAACGAACACTGAAATCGATGAAAGCGCTGTCATTTTCGAGGTATCAAAAACAAATGCAGCTGCTTTGTTTATAATTAGAAATACAGAACTGACATTTGTTGTAAGTTTTTCTGTAAAATAACTTAGATAAATGTGAGATTTGGCTTGTAACGATATTGCTTTTTCAGCCAACCGTCATAAAAAGTTCTTTGTATGAAGTTTTATGCATTCTTCCTGTTTTTTTTTTCGATTCTGTATTTGATATTTTATTTTTTATTCAACATCTCCTTTTTGGCTTCCTTTCATCAGTTGACTGCCTTACTTAAACTTACTATGTATAGTTCAAGTGCAGTGGTCGGTGACCTTTATCAATATAATTTCCAAAATATGAGCTTCAGAGAAGTTTTTGCTACATTGCGAAAACAAACAAATTTTTGTTTACAAGACCAAAACTGAGGCTTTTACCACTAAGTTTTTTTAAAAATCGAATGCGCCAGAAATATGACAAGGAAAAGGTCCTTATTCCCTTATTGGTTCTTAAATCTTGGAGCCATTGCCAAATTTCCCCCCTAATGTGACGATTCAATGACAAACTTATTCTGACTTCATCATAATAATAAATGGTGAGCCATCTGCAAGACAAAATTAAAAAATAATAATTTTGAAGTATTTCTATTTTTTTTCTTTCGAACTTTACTTCAAACTGAATCTTTACTTTAAATTGAAAATCTTCAATGGTCAGTTTGAAGTAAAGACCACAGATTATTCTTCTCTTCTGGCCGCACCAAAAATAAAAGCCTGCAGGCCGAGGGCTAAATGGTGGAGGTTCTAGTGCGACGTTAATGCCACCGAATGTGTAGTTCCTTTTCGATTAGCCGTGGTCCCTGGGCAGGTCGTGTTTTTCTGCTGGCTCGTGTTTATCTTTGGGCTTTCTTCATCGGCCCCAAAGTGTTTTCTTTTCGTAAGCCCCTGGTTTTTTTATGCACAGATTCTCATTTTTTTCTCCTTTCAAGAGAGGCGGATGCTTTAGTGGCTTTTTCTTTTTTGTAATCCTGGGAAGAATTTTTTTTAAGTTGATGAAGCGAAGTGCGATTGGCCACCTTGCGGCGATGAGGATCTGCCGTGGGTTAAGCTGTTGCCACCGTGAACTCGAACTGTCACAGTTTTAATACTTAAAGTACACACTCTTCCACGCACCACTTTTTATTTTGAATATTTCCAATCACGTTTGTCAGATGACTTTGATGAAGAGTCAGTCCCCTGATGCATCATTTTTGAAATCTTAATATAATTTTTTTTTTGATAAGGCACGCAATGAAAAACAATTTTGATGGAGAATGTCAACTGTCTACAACAAACAACAAACCGACAACAAACTAGTGTCGACATCTGTCGGTACACTGTGGTATCTGTTATTATTAATTAAGGAAACAGTTATTTAATTAGATATTATTGTAAGGCTTGATTTCTTGGTCCTTGACCATGAGGACATCTTTTTCCCACTTCGACATGGACATAGATATCATAATTAAAGTATTAGATTGCCTGATCACGTGACCTCCAATGCTAACGACGGGACGCGCATGGAGGCTTTTTTGGAGGGCTTAAAGGCCAGTGTTGCTGCCACTTTAAGGAGAAAAATACTACGAAAAAATTACTATTTAATTCTAAAATTAAAAAAAAAATACTAGAAAAGGATTTAAAGTCACTATAAATATTCCAAAATGCAGCTAGTATTTTTACGATATTTTTTTGTAATTTTAGAATTATTCTAAAATACTATTATGCTCTTTAAACTTTATAACTAAACTTTTAACTTAATTTTAGAATTTATTTTAGAATAATTCTAAAATTACAAAAAAATTATCGTGTGACGTGTATACGTGTGACAGGGCGTCGGCGTGCTTGCCATGTGTGCGCATTCATCGACTTTCGTGACACATTTGAAAACGCCAATAATCGCCAAAGGAAAAATCGAATACATTTTGATAAGACACAAGTGGGAAATTGGTAGATAAAGGGTTGAACCAACACAGTGTTGATCAACACAAGACAGAATATCGCTTTCTGAGACAGCTATTACTTAAGGTCTTATTACAAATCTTTTCTGCCGCTACACAAATAAGTAGGCTCTCTACAAATAAGTGAAAGGTTTTACAAAAAACTGGTTTTATTGTGTGGCTAAAGTTTGTGAACTAACAAGATTTTTTTTTAAAAAAAATAGCCTTTCTGTTAAAATAAAAATAATGAATCGTATGCATTGCTATTAGCAGTATTATTAACACAAATGCACAACTTATATGCATTTTTTTGTGTGGAAAAATTATGTTTATAATATGCTAACTAAATGAGATGCTAGGTAAATTCAATGTAAAATTGTATGCAATATTCTATAATAAATTAAAAACTGTCTTTCGTCCTTTCAGGTGTACGAAAATATTCCGCCTCTTTTATGTCAGGTAAGAGTCTTTTTTCCTCTTTTCAACCTTTTGCTTCTCCAGTCTTTTGTGGCTTGGGACATTATCTTCAGACGAGTTTTTTTAAAAAAATTATTTTCTAACAAAAACCCAGTGAAAACCCAGTGTACCAGTGAAACTCGCACTCTCCGATAAAGTAACTGAAGAATTTCACAAAACATTTTCATATTCCCAAACGAACTACTTAACTAGTGGCTGTAAATTTTTCATATTGTACACTATGAGATATTACTCATATTTTGCCGTAAAGGTTAGTGTCTTACTACAATTGGGCAGAAACTGTTATTTCGTATGGGGATTTTTTTAAAAAATAACTGCCTGCATTTTGTAATCTCATCTTTTTTATTAAAATATATATAAATATTTTTTAAAAAATCTTTGACTATTTATTCTTCTCTTAATATCAGTTTAAAATATTAAAGTCCTAATAATGTTCGTGCTAGCGTCAGTTATGTTGTTTTGTGTACACGAAAGTTCCTGATGTGAAAAGCTTTTTTTTTCTTAAAAAAAGCAACAACATATTCTTTAAAAAAAATCTACTTTACTGTTACTTAAATGTTCACCGAATTTCTATGGGGGAAAAAAAGTGTGTATGTGTAACAGTCACTGTCACCTAGAACCGCTTCCCCTCACGATTTATACACTTCTTTTAAACAACAATGAAGGATGCCTTTCAAAATGTTGCAGTTTTAAGAAACTTTAAAATAGGAATGCTAAAAAGCAGACTCGTTCCAATGGAAAAGCAATACGAGTGTCACCATTTCTATTTTTCAAATGATAATGCTGCCACCTCAATTTTGCGCCGCTTCTCGCCACAATCCTTCACATCGAAGCAGCTCCGTGTGCGTAATCGATGATCACGACTTTTTGCATCGAGAACCAGTCCTGCAGCGCACATACGCCGATCCCAACCAACGCAGTAGAGATATTTCATGTATCGTCTCTCTCTCTTGACCCGAACTCAAAATTGGGTTCGTGAAAGTGGTTTCGTCCCTTTGACCCTTCAAACGTCAGCCGGGCTCACTCATGCCACTTTTCGGCGGTTTATTCAAAATGTTCTAATTTTGTAAATTTATATGTGTGTGTGTGTTATTATGATGGCTGTAAAATGAAAACTCTATCGCTTAACCGATGTAAAAAAATATTCAAGAGCATTCGCGTAAGGCGATGTCATTTAATTTCGTTTGTAATAAAAAAGATCAGTAGGTCAAGACCATGAGTCTGCTAAGATGAGTACTTTGTACCGAAAGATCAGCGGAAGTTCAATATGAAATAATTGTGGTGCAACGCTGTTGTTGGTGTTCTTGATAGCTCCATCCATCGCAGCTTCCATCTCTATTGAGTATTCCGGTGAAAATTTCCCATCTTCCAACAGCTTTTTTTCTGTAAAAATAGGCTGATATAAAGAAAAATTCTTTCTCTTTTTAACCATGTAAAGATTCCTCTCTACAGATTTACTTGTTTAAAAAAGATTTTGCCCTACACTTACAAAATATTCGAAAAGTAATTCGGTATTTTTCTGACACACCAGCCGACAGTTTAATTTTTCTGTAAAAAACTGCCGTTTTTTTACATTGTCTTTTGCGCCCAACTATATTTCTTATAGAATTAGATTAAAGTGCGACAAAAGATGGAAAGTTCTCTAATACGCCATTTTTGGTAGTATTCATTTACACTGAATGTTATAGGATTAAAATTAGAAGGTAAAAACTCTGTATTTTCTACTTTTGCAAAGAGCCCGAGAACCACACATGCCAAAATGAGTTATTATTTGCAAAAGCTTAGCAGTCCTTTTATTCTACTTAGAAGTACAATGTAGAAAAAAAACTTGTTTTTACAACAACAGAAAACTATCCAGCTAATTGTCATTAAAATTCCGTATTACTAACGGATTTTTTTTATTTTCACATATTCGAACTGTTATTATTTCTACAGATTTTCTCGATACATTATACGGATCTTTCTGGCATACCAACTCGCATTTTTTTTGGGTATAAAAAACAGATTTTTGTTTTGTTTCGAGTTGGAGCAACAGATCGTCGCTCATTCCATGAGTTAGGATGCGCAGATGCGTGGCGCATGCATAATGCATGACCCGCGTGGTCAGCCGTAAATAGGGGGGGGGAGGAGACGTCGCTCCACGGAATACACAATCTGCCGGGGCTGCACCCTCTTTGGCTCGTACAAAGGAATCTCTACCAGACAGGGGTCACATGAGGAGGGCCAGATATATCAATAATGGCCTTTAAATAATATTTAGAAAAAGAATATTAATGAATGGATAGTCGTGCTTTAACCCTTTCAGTCCCAGTGATGCCATTTGGCATCATCATGTTTCTGATCATAATTTTAAAAAAAATAATAGGGCTGACATCTATTGGGATTAATAAAAAATATTTTCCAATCGAAAAAAGTTTGAAGAATCGAATGATGTGCTTTTTGATATCATAAATGGCTGTAGACGATCAGAAAAAAAAAATTCTAAAATGATAATGCCAAATTGTCATTGGGACTGAAAGGGTTTAATATATTAAAATGAGATATCAATCATCTTTAATCCACGCCGTCATTTTTTCCCCCGGGTCCTGTTCCTGCGTACGAGTACTAATAGTGCGGAATGTGTTTTTATTTTGTTAGTTCTTACTTTTTAAACATCAAAAATCAAGAAGTATGTATTATTGAGAGAATAGGTACGAATGTAACAATAACTTCTCAAATTAGACTATGTGATTCATGAAATCAGGATCCTATTTTAATTTTTGGGCCCACGGTTTTACTCTATGGTATTTTTAATCTTTGATAACTTTGTTTACCACAGCAATTTGCCGAATCTCACCAGAATTGACAATGTGTTATGAATGACGTGGAATGGAAACAGCTGGACTGTGTATATAGTCAATTTCAGTGGAACTTTTATTATTTTGTATTGCTGGCTATTTGATAATTTTAAAACTATTTATGAATGTATTGTTTTAACCTAAATATTCGCCTTGCTAAAACTAGCTGAAAAAAGAATGATAAGTTTAGGACTATTCCAAAGTATTGGTTCCTAAGTATACTTGTGCTTTTTTTTTTACTTTCCATGTATTTCCAGATTCTTTTTCACAACTGGCGCCCTCTGCTGGCTGTCGTTGAGACCCTGTTAATATCCGCAATGTTAAAGTTCGTTTGTAGTTAATTTGATTACAATATTTATTAAACTAGAGCTGCAAGGGTCATTCCACGTCGAATCAACACTCGTTTTACTAGGGGGGGGGGGGGGCCAAATCCCGAATTATTTCCGAAGAATTCAAACTTATCCCGAATTTGTTTTGATTTGATATAGGATAAATGAACAACTCAAATTCGCAAAATTGATTGGAAAACGATGACGTTGTTATCATTTTTTTAAATTATTATTTCTAGTAAGTGTTTCTTTGTAGTGTTAAACTGTACAAAAAGAAATTAATATTCCCTCACTTCACAATAATTTCTTAAATTCAGACTGAAACATTTCTACACGCAAACATTCAAAGACCCCCTTTAAACAAAAATAAATAATTTCTACTTTTGAGATCTCTAAAACAGAGAATGACAAACATTCCAGTCTCCCGCCATAACAAAAAAAAAGTCGATTTCAAAGGAATACTAAAACTTTTATTACTTTTCTTTCAACGGAGTAAAAATACCGAGAAGGATTTTGTTGTATTTCTGTATCTTTGAGGTCGCTGAACATGAATGTAAACATTTTGCGCGGAATATTTTCTAGGAGTTTTTTTCCAAGCACTTGAGGACTTTTTACCCAACTTTGTAATCAAATTGTGACCCAACTATGGGTGGATAAAAAAAACTATTGACGTCACATGCGTGTTCAGCATTAAAAACGACATAAGAATCAGCTATTGATTTTTGAAAATTCCACAAAACGTCATGTTTTGCGGCATGGGTTTCCTTCGCATGAGAACTTGCTGATCTCGCATAAGGCCCTTTGGCTGGGGTCTCCAAATCTTATTGCCTTTTACCTAAATGTTGGTGAGCTACAAACAATTCAGTCAGTTTTATAATTTTAGTGCATAATTTAAAAAAAAAAGATATTTATATGATTTACACATCAGCTATCATTCACAAAACTTCCCGTAAGTGGTCCTCTAAAATGTTCTGTGCCCACATTCCGTGTTATCCTCAATCAGGTCCTGCATGAGAGGCTGAAAATGGGACCCATAAAAAACAAGTAGGTTTGTAACAGAATCTGTCACTTAACTCGCTTCCACATATTTGCGTTTAACAGGAAAAAACGCGCCAAACACAACATTAATTCTATATTTTACATTTACAAGCTAAATTTGGCGAGTTTCATTTATTTTATTTCGAAAATTCAATAATTATTACTTATCGTTTGCAAAAATTAATTTATATTTTAAAGAATAAATATGTCATATTCCTCGCTTTTAAATAGAATGAAAACATTTCATATCAACATACAAGGATTCCGTAGTGAAATATATTTGACGTCATTTCAAACTGATCGATGTCGCAAAAATATATTTTAATTTATTGTCTAAAAGAATTAAAGTTTCTCGAGCGATTGTTGCGAATGGCAAATGTGATTTAATTCTAATAAAAACAGGGCCTTTAGCTATTTGTAATTCAAAGTTTTAAACGCCAAAATTAACTACTTTCATTGATCTTCTTTCTCAGATTTAAAAATTAGACTTTATCGTTTGCTAAATGTTTTTGAAGTTCGAAGAATAATGATGTAATCTTTTTTAATAAATATTTTTGTCGCCACAATTTCCCTTTTACATTTCTTCCGAAAATTCACTTATTTATAGTTTGTTAAATTAATTTACAGTTCAAAAAATATATAATTTGTACAATTGATGCTTTAAAAACAAAAGCGAAACTTAGCATATTTTTTTTTATGCCAAGTTAGAATTCTCTATGCATCTTTCTTCATACATATATATAGAACCATTAAAAGAACTCTATTGTGATAATACAACAATCCAAACCGAATTATATCACATAAATAAATATTTTTTCAAAAGTGTATTTTTATTTTAACAAAAGTTTCTCGTACGTTTAACGAAATGGCAACAGTGAAAATATTGAATAAAAATGGAATTTGCATGTTATTTCAATGTAGATTAAATTTTTAGTTATTTAAATTTTAAATAAGCTTCTAGTTTAAATTTTTTAATGAAATTTGGCATGTAGCCTAATCTGATTTTTTGCTTCAAAATGACGTATCCCACTTGTCTGTGGGACTTGTGGATGACAACAGTGAAAATATGAATAAAAATAGAATTTGCATGTTATTTCAATGTAGATAAAAAAAATTACTTATTTAAATTTTAAATAAACTTTTAATTTAAATTTTTTAATGAAATTTGGAATGTAGCCTAATCCGATTTTTTGCTTTAAAATGACGTATCCCACTTGTCTGTGGGACTTGTGGTTCTTTCTGTGAAAGTGGGTGACAGACAGACGGACAGACAGACAGACGGACTGAACGATTATAAAACCTTCCACTTTTTACGTTATAAACGTAGTGTGGAAGCTAAAAGGAGGGTTGAAAAATAAGAAATTAGAAAAATCTTATTTTTCAATTTCCCTCATTTCTATATATTCAGTTTACGCTGCTTATTTTTCCCCTCCTATATGTCTGTTAGTTCTTCGTATTGAAAAATTGCCCCCCCCCCCCCCCCCAAACACGCCCCGATGGAAGTCTGTTTGTCGAGGGGTGTGACTCACGCAGTTCAAATAGAACTCACCCCCGCGAAATCACCACTGAGAATTGGAGGGGAGTTATTCGAAAAAGGGACTCGCTGAGCTCCACAAACCATATTTTGAGCCATCCATTGCTTTTCAAGAGCACATTGCAATGGGGAAAACATCCTAGAAAACACGCATGGACGTGCATGTTCAACCTGTGGCATGGTGTACGGGTGGTTGTTTAGGTGTGAAGTTTGAGAAATACATCATAGACATGGCCGTGGTTCCTAAACAACTCGATTCTAAAAGGAAGAAATGATATTGTTTGGTACCTTTCGCCAGAACGTCATACGATTGTCCGGCGATATCCCCCCCCTCCCCCTTCTGCTGATGGACCCATGGCCACGTCATTCGACTCCATTCTAACATTTATGGTTTTGCGCCCCTGATTAGAATCTGGCTTCCACACGAGAAGGACGAAGCAAAAAAACCTTCCTGCACATTCAAAGCGTTTCAAATCAATACCTCCTAAATCAAGGAAGACTCAATCGTCTGTGAATCATCAGTGAATGGATGTTGTGTGTTAGTTCAACAGGAGGAATCCGAAAATCGGAGAGGATGACCACAGTCTGGGGGGTGTCTCACGTGATGGTGTCTCATAGGTGTTTTTAGCCCGAGTGGTTTATTCGAAAGCAATGTCTTCTTATCTCTTATAGATTTCCAAGCGTCATCTCTTATATTAAGCAAAAAAAAATATATTTAATTTTTTTAATTGTAAATCTTCGATAATTACTGTTTATAAGGGTCAGTCTCAACTAATAATGATAATCATAATAATAATAGAAATAAGTTATAATTTCAACTTTCGAATTGTTCAAGATTTTTATACGAGATTTTTTTCCCTGTTGCCTAAATATCTTTCTATCAAATAGTAGTGAATCAATTTAATTTTTTGTTGATTGAAAACGTAAAAATGTCTTGTTACCATTTTAAACCTGGTAAAGGTAAACCAGGTTTTACTAATTTTGTGTCCTAGACCGTCACATCCACCATAAAAAAAAAACTAATGCTATTTTAAAGACTAATATTTTTTTACTGTTCGGTTTATAACTTTGAGTTAAATGTGTGTTTTACTGTTTGATATAATATGCTTAATAATAAATAAAGCTTTTTTGTTTTGTTTTGTAAAGGAATGGCTCACCGTACACTATGAATTTTCCTTCAGACGTTTTGACATATAAATGCTACAGCTGTGTAAATGAGACTTTTTATGATATTGTAATAGAGCTTCTCTTTTACTTGGAACAGTTGAAACGGGCCCTGTCTATTGGGGTGTATGAGTGCAAATTCTTTGATGACTACTGTGTTGCAATGTACCGTTTCTTTGTTGTTTTTTTTATCCAAAATTTCGAGACGCCCTCCCCCACTTCCTGTTCGCGTTAGGCACCGTGATGTATGAGACACCCCGCCGGGATCTTCCTTGTGTGGGAGAGTTCTGTGAAATGCCCCCCCCCCCCCCCCCTTCTAACTTGCACAATGTTTTTGCACGACGGCGCCCTTCTTCGTGGGTGGGCTAGCACAGGGGGGTTGAGATACGCCAATTATCAGGGGTGCCGTCAGAAAGTGGCACCCGAGCACAACCGGCCGCTTTGTGGTGGGCCCCCACAGGAGTCAATAACACTACACCCAGGAACACCGTAATGGATATCACTCTTATAATTGGAATCGTCTTGGTTTTTTTGGAGAATTCTGCGGAATGAGAAATGTGGTTGTGGTTCTGCTCTCAAACAAAGACAGTTGTGTTTCTTCTTCGCTTCCCCCCCTCACGTGCCAAACTGACTGTACACATAAAGCAAAATGGATGTGAATTAGATTCTCAGCTTCAGCAGTATTCCAAATAGCGCGATGCACTCATCTACTGTATCACTTCGGCGCATCTTCGCCCAATTTTGCAGATGTTATTCAGGGGGCAAATTCAGCATCCTTTTTTTTTAGTTTGATAAGTCTTCTGGGGGAAGGGTACGATAATATAAAAAATAAAAGAGGAACCTGTTGTGATGGGACCCCTGAGTCCTGTTGTAGTGTTCTGTGTGTCCCTTGTGTATGTGGGAAATGGGAAGAGATCTCTGGGAGCGATCTTCCCAAAGAGAGGGACGATCCCTTTTGTCATCGCATTCTTCGGCCCCCATACGCGGAGGACAACAGATCCGGCGGTGCCATCTGCCGCCGCAGAAAAGGGCAACAATGGACTTGGGCGAGCAGACCCTTTCTTGTCCTTCCAGGTGGTGATCTGCCGCCATCAGGAGACACGGGCGAAGATAGCATTTTTTTGTACACAAATTGTCTGGCGGCAGTGCGTTCCACATCGACAACAATGCTGAAATGTATTCTTTACTAAGAATTTTTTTTTAATTATTATAGGTCTCTTTTATTGGACATACAATTCATCCTTGTCTGTTTGAATACAAATGAATTAATTAGATAATTTATGTACACATAGCATTATAAATACTTCACTACTGGATTGTAATTCTCACAAAAGTCGGCCAAGTTATTACCTAATAATCGAAAATTTCAGAATTATTTGCAGTTTTTGAGTTTTCATGTCAGCCATTTCTGAGCAAAGTGTCAATGTCGCCATTTCTGGGCGATTAAAACAAAATCTTTTATCAAATTGTTATGTTTTGTAGTTGTAACTAGAAGTTAATAAGGGAAATATCAATTGGGGGGGTCTGGATTCCGGGACACTCCAAATGTAAGTAAGCATGTAAGTTCTCAAACTGTTTCCATTCGGAGGCCTTTTGTCGACTCCACTTTAACTTTTTACAAGTGTTCTTTGCTATAAGAACCAGTGCTTTTTGCTTACCTTTAAAAATTAAATGCGGCCCCTTCTCTTCAAGGTGCAACCTCGGCGCTCTCTTTGGGAAGCTCCTTTGAATGGGCCGTTCATAGATGATGACACTCGCCACTCCTTCCCCCATTCAGAAAGGCCCCAAACCATTTAGGGATGCCCCCTCCTCCTCCTTTTCAGCAATAGAATGGCACAAAAGAAGCTAGTCAAATGGACCTCCATTGTCGGGGACCATAGTGTACCGTCCCTCTTCCCTCCTTTTCAGACACCCATTCATTTTTCAAAGATTTTTTTTCATGGTGTGCTAGGTGTTCCAAGTTCCACCACAAGTGGGTGAAAAAGCTTTTAAAAACAGTCTTAAAAATCTAGTGAATGGATGTAATTTGATAATCTAGATGGAAACTTTAGGCCGTAATAACTAAATGTATAGGCTCTTCCAAAATTCACAGTTTTAAATGGAGAGTGGTTGTTTGGTGGAATTTTGGTTTTTAAACAGTTAAGTTTTTCGGGCGTTAAAATGAGCAGGTGTGAATGTAATGAGGTAATTTGGAATCGTTAGTTATTGTTGAGGAGTCTGTTCCTGGGTTGCATGGGTGTCCACGATTAGGAATCGTTCATGGATAAAATGACCCGATTTTTCAGACGTCCTAAACGTAATGCCATTTTTTTTCAAGTATTTCCATTGCAATTGTATAGTTGAGCAGTCTGTTTCGGGGCAGGTGTCTGCTTTCTCTATAATTGTTAATTCGGCGCTTGCGTTTCAGAGCACGCTTTTGTGACCGAGCGCATTCCCCAGCAGAGCCCGCCTCCAGAAATCAGATGACAATGCGATGGGAGGTTAAAATGGACCCATTGGTCCCGGAAAGAACATCATAAAAATAAAAAAAGGCGGGAATAAAAAGCGAAGTAGAGAAGGGTGCATTCATTCCTCATAATTACCCTTCCTTCCAAACTTGTTTGATTGTGTACGACGTCAAAATATTTTCACAGAAAGAAGTTTATTATTTCGTCCTCTCTTTCATCGCGCCTTCTTTCATTCCTTCTGCCCCCATTGTGTTCGCGCGGAGGGGGGGACCCGGCCAAAAGCTCGTTTGGTCCCCCCCCCCTCCCCACCTGCCGCTCGTCCGCCGATCCCAACTCAGGGTTCTGTCAGGCGACCGAATATTTCTTGTATTAGGTCCGTTTGGTTGCATTGCATTTATAGACAGTTTTATTTTTAGAGATATATGTGAAATGTAGAGATCTGTAAAAAAAAGTAGCACACTTTCCAGTTATTTTAATACTCACTGAAATTCTAAAAGAAAAATATGCAGGTGTGTAACAGTCACTGGCACCTAGAACCGTTTCCACTCAAGATTTATATAACCCTTAGGATAAAATCGCTAAGCACAACATCTGGTGTCATTTAAACATTTAAGTATACACGTACTTTTAAATTACAAAAAAAATCTTTCAAATTAAAAAAAAAATGTAAATATAGTAAGTAGGATAACAAACAATTTTTGTACCAAACAAATAACATGTTTTAAACACTATTTTCCTATATTTTTTTTAATTCGTTACGTTCGCTAAACTTTTGTTTGAATACATTAACTTTATTGATTTGTGTTTGACTCATTTGGTTTTTCTATAGTATTTCTCTTGACTTACCTTTGCAAAAACGTATATGACACCACACATCGGTTCAGTTCTGAGATTGTTGGTTCAGGTTCGGGGGGGGGGGGGGGGGGATAATTTTTGCTTTCATGCAATATTTTTCTTTTTAAAAAATGTTTTGTTTTTTAATCAATTTCGTGCGTTTCAATTCGAAATGATGAAAGTTTTCCCGCCCAGTTTTAAACTTTTAATTTTGAAGTGTATAATTATCTTTTATATTAAAATTCTGTCGGTAAATGCACTGCAAACCCAACGTGATTCTGAAAGGTATAAAAGAGGTACGCCCGACGGATCCCTGTGTTGGGGCCGGCGCATAAGTGGCCCCATCAGTGTTGTGGGGCCCTCGGGCGACACCAGTCAGTTGTGCCCATCCGTGTTCCGTGAGCAGCCACAGTGAGTCGACTCAGAACTTTCCTTCCTTCCCCTCGTGTTGTTGTGGAAGCCAACAGCCCTCAGACACCGATCAAAAGTGTGGAATTTGAACTGTTGTGTGGAATATATTGGACGCATCCTGCGGAATATATGAGTTGGTGTAAAAGTTCGCCATTCACTCGGGATTATACATTTGGCAAGGCCCAAAAGGTAATAAGCCCGTTATTGAAATATAAGTTTTCTTCTTTCTTTTACTATCTCTTTCTGATAAATATCCGAATTTACCTAACTCATGATAAATTCTTTTTTTTTATTGTACGTTAAGAGATAAATGATACAATCCATCAAGATGATGATGCCAGAATATAATTAATTGGCTTGGCGTCATAAAAACTGCGAACTATCTATCTCAGTAGAAGAATAAATATTAGTTATTAAGTATGTTGGCTCTTGGCCTATTACAGATCTAGAATAATAGGAAGAAAAATCTTGAAAATATTTTCCCTTTTTGTATTTTGAAAACAATTTTAAGTAAACAATCTTACTCCAATCTCACGCGTGACAGACAAAACACATTCGTACGTCATTGCGACCCATTCACCAGTAAACTGAAATCAGTATAACTTAAAATTGAGCTAGGAAGAATAATTATTTGCTAGTTGGAAGGACAAAATCGCCATGTAGTACAGGGGTTGGAAAAAATCATTGACACGTTATGTACATTTTTATGTTCATAAACAACAACTAAAATGATGAAAGGCTTTTGACGACTTACTAAAGCACTTTTGGCGGCACTTATTTTCACGCAAAAAATTATAACGTAATTTTACGGTATTCAGAAAATATCCAAAGGTGTTAAAATATTAAATGGTAGCATTTAATAATACAATTAAAGGGTAGTAACTTTCACCGACATTTTCCCCTCAAACTGAAATAATAATCTATTCCTTAAAAATTTGATTTCTTTATTTAGATGTTCTTGCGAGAAAACAACGTTATTATAATCAGTTTTTTTGATGGAATTTTAATTAAAAAAATTTTTTAATTGTGCACATCTCTCTAATAATTAAAAGTTTAAATTTGTGATCCTTTCTTTAAAAATATTATGAACCATTAATTTTTAAAGAAGTTAATAGCTTGAAATTCCTTTAAAATTGTTTTTGGAGTACCGTAATTTTACAAATCCTTAAAAAGATCATTTCTTTTAAGGAAATGTTAAACTAAACAAAATCTGATATTCTGCAAAAGAAATCATTTTTTTATTTAGTATTTTAAGCTATATAACTATTTATAGAGAAAATAACAATCTGTTCTTGCGGTTAATACTGTTCATAAAATCTTTATTTTATGATTAAAGAAAAAAAATACATTTGACCAACTGTGTGAAAAGTATTTCATACATATTTTATATACTTTGAATTTTAAAACACAAAATTGATTTCAATAGAAGTTATAAATATTAATAATACTCAATTACTGCGCATGCGTAGGTTATTTCTTCACTTTTTATGCAAGATTTTATGACACATTTTTGTGCGTATATAAGTGTGTGAAAAGATCATAGCTATAAATTTGTAGAACATACGTAGCTATTCTGGAGAGTCGTTGGTTGGTTGGTCGTTGGTTGACCGGTTGGTACATATATTTCCGGCGCAGGGCCGGATTAGCAATTAGGCAAAGTAGGCAGTCGCCCCCTGTCCATTTTAAGGGCCCCGTAGCTTCCAAGTGGCCCCCTATAAATGTTAAGGTTCTTTTTCACCCAAAAAAACCAATGATTTTTTTTTATTTCTCAAGAAAAATAGGTTTGTAACAGAACCTGTCACTCAGCCCGCTTCCGCACAACATTTGTGTTCAACAGGAAAAAGTCAACAAATACAATATTAATTCTATATTATAAACATTTACACCCTAAATTTGGCTAGTTTCATTTATTTTATTTCGAAAATTCAATAAAGGGCTTGTTTCAAAACTTTGTCAAAGAAAACAAAACAACCAATGAAATCGCAGTTCGGAGAGCGTGACGTTATAACACAAGTAGGTTTGTAACAGAATCTGTCACTTAACCCGCTTCCACTCAACATTTGTGTTTAACAGGAAAAAACGTGCCAAACACAGCATTAATTCATTAAAAAATTTCACTCTAAATTTGGCTAGTTTCATTTATTATCTTTCGAAAATTCAATAATTATTTGTTATCGTTTGCTAAAATAATTTATATTTCAAAGAATAAATATGTAATATTCCTCGCTTTTAGATAGAAGGAAAACATTTCATATCAACATACAATCAAAGAATCTCTTTGAGAAATATATTTGACGTCATTTTAAACTGATTTATGGCGCAAAAATAAATTTATTTTAATTTATTGTTTAAAAGAATTAAAGTTTCTCGAGTGATTGTTGCGAATGGCAATGGTGATTTTATTCTAATAAAAATGACCTCGTATGCTTTTTAAATGAGCATTAAATTTTGCAGGTTTTTTTTAATAATTGAAGTACTTCGAAATCGAATTCTTTTCTAAAATTTTCAATGTATTCTAATTTTGATGCGCTGAATTTTTTGACGTATCACACTTGGCCGTAGCATTTGCAGTTTGGACTATGAAAGTGGGTGACGGACAGACAGACGGACTGGACGATTATAATACCTTCCACTTTTTACGTTATATAAACGTAGTGTAGAAGCTAACAACGCTCTATTACAAAATTCTTTTGAATTAAAAAAGTGATCTGTTTGGAGTAATCCTATAGTTTTATTTTTCTACACGTCTGTCCGTACCCCCCTTTCAAAATCGGTTATATCTGTCGAATCTTAAAAATTCTTTATTTTTGTTAGAAAAGTATGACCTCAGAGACCCAGCTTTTCATACTTTTTGTCCGTTGGTCTGTGCATCCGGACGAATATCTAACTACCTGTCTGTCGACCCCATAGATATCATAGTTAAAGTATTAGATTGGCAGATTACGTGACTTCCAATGCTAACGACGGGACGCGCATGGAGGCCAAATAAGAGGGTAAAATGGCCAGTGTTGCTGCCACTTTAAGGAGAAAAATACTACGAAAAAATACCATTCAATTCTAAAATTTCAAAAAAAAAATACTAGAAAAGGATTTAACGACACTAAAGAGATTCCAAAATGCAGCTAGTATTTTTACGATATTTTTTTGTAATTTTAGAATTAAATGGTATTTTTTCGTAGTATTTTTCTCCTTAAAGTGGCAGCAACACTGGCCATTTTACCCTCTTATTTGGCCTCCATGCGCGTCCCATCGTTAGCATTGGAGGTCACGTGATCTGCCAATCTAATACTTTAACTGATATCTATGATCGACCCATATCATTAGCATTGAAATTTAATTTGAAGTCATTTAAATAACTGTTGCCACACCAACAATGGCATTAGAAACTTTATTTAAAAATAATATTTAAGGCAAAATTTCTTTTTTTTCATATATCAGTTTGAAATGACGTTATAAAAAGTAGCACAGTGTGATTCTTTGATTGCTCATTATTTGTTTACTAAGAAAGCGGCAAGCCATTATATTTTTTCGCATAAAAATCTAGTCTTAAATTTTTTTAGTGCTGTTTGGAGTAGTTTCAACGCATTTTTTTCTATTGTGTAGAAAGTGTTCTATGTGACAGTTACTCTTACAACAAAGCTATTTGTTTTCTCGAATTTCAGTAAGTACTTAAGTAACAGGAAAGTTAGCTATTTTTTAGTTCTTTTATAACTTCTTGTTTATGTTTTGGTAGTTAAGCCGGTTATGCATTTTTCCTTCTTCAATGCTATTTAATTTTCATACAAATATCGTGTTGTTTACCAGGTTGGGTTTATCTACCATCCTCTAATTATAGTTTAAAGTTCTAGTGATTTCACTTCACTTGCCTTCTTTCAAAATAGAAACTGAGGGCCGCCGGATGCGAGGCTCTGTGCGAAACAATCCTGCGGGATGTCTTTTTATTTCCCCGTGAGGTTCTAGTGCGAACTTGGTTCAAACAGAACCTCTTTTACCTTTATATTTCATTCACATTCGTATGGCCGATGCATGGTTCGGATTTTAGGGTGGGCACCATTCCCTCTCGAAGTACTGATTTAAGTTCATTTGTGAAACAAAATGAAAAAGCATAATGCCTATATAACTATTTCCATAATTATGTTATTAACTTATCAGAATTCGAAAAAAACTAAGTTTTCGAATCTTTAAAAAGGCATTTCGTGTATAATATGAAAAAAATTTCATATATTTTTATTCACTTAACTAAAAAGTGACATTTGACACAGTAGCGCAATCTTGATTATAAAGTGAGAGAACTTCTACTCGGGAGTGTAATTTCTTCATAACCATTTTAATATATTGCCTGGATCAAGGAAAATAACAATCTGATTCCATCTTTTTTTTTATCAGAAACACTGGATAATTTAAACTCAACTGGCGCCTAACAAAGAACACATGAATTAATAATTCATCGCTGACGATTTCAAAAAATCAGACGCAAAGTAATAAAATACCAGGTGTACTCTTTCATAGAGAAATTATAGATTGTTTATTACTTTGGCGACATAGACATGGTGTTGTTATGACAGAGTTGTTAAATGTGCTACCCACCAGCTGAAATAATAACCTATTCCTGAAAAATTGGATTTATTTATTGAGTCGTTTTTGCGAGTTATTATGATAAAAGTGTTTTGATGGAATTTTAATTTAGAGTACTTTTAGTTCTCTAATAATTAAAAGTTAAAATTCGTGATCCATTCTTTAAAAAGAACCATTAATGGGCTTGTTTCACGAGGGCAACAGCTCCTTGTTTTCATTTTTCTCGAATTACTTTTGCCTTGGTATTCCAAATTGAGTTTTCTAAGAATGTTTTAGTTGTTATTTTTTTTAAATGCCAACTTCTTTCAATGCAAGTTTTCCCTTGATAAATGATTAAAACAACCAACAGCACAGCAAGAAGTTGTAATTTAAAAAAATAACAACTAAAATAACGTATTCTTAGACAACTCAATTTCAAATATCAACAAAAGTAATTCGAGAGAAATGAAAACAAGACCACCATTAGCGCCAGATCCCACGTGAAACAAGCCCTTTTTTTAAAAGAAATTTTCCATATTTAGTTTTTATTCCAAGTCAGCCCAAATAGAAAAATAAATAATAATGATTCACTTTTAAGTCATTTAAAAAGCGCTTGCAATTAAATAGGAATGTTTAATAGAATAAATTAATGCGCTATTTGAAACCATGTAATAACTTCAAATTTGGACGTGATAGGAAAAAAAAGACATTTTCGAATTCAATGTCCAAATATACATAGAAAAAATGTGTTATACTTTAGTTCACAGAATACAAATTGCAATTCGTAGTCTCGTGTAATCGGGCTACATGAGATTTAGTGCGGTACAAGGGCCATAACTAGAGGAGTAAGAAATTTTTAGAACTTTTTAAACTTTATAACTTTAATGAAATTTTTATAACTTACTTTACTAAGTTTTTAACCCAATTTTTAAAGTCTCAAAGTGTAAATGATTGTGCACTTTCTTTCTCTAATGTGATGGAAAATTGAAGTTTTACTTACGTATAGTCTTTTTATTTTCAAATTGAGATCTAGTTTTAGCGTAAAATTATATATTGATGATCAAAAAATACTTTTATTCAATTTTATAAAAATAGAGCTTTAAGCCAGTTCCATTTATGTATCTTTTAAACAAACGTATTCAATAGAGCCGCAGAAATGTGGCTTAGAAAATGATTCTTGCCGATTAACCCAGAGATGAGTCCTCGCTTCGGTCTCATTCGGCGTTCCATGATCCGCGTGGGATCACTGATTGGATATTTAAAAGAACTGTGGTGATCAGCACAAATACCCCATGCTAATTGCAGACGGCGCAAGACCGGCTTTATCAAAGCCATTGCTAAAGGCAGAGGTTCATTTACAAAATAACAAACCTAATAAATTGTTATTCTTCTTCAAACCACTAATAGCATTGGAAACATCCAAAAGAAAATTTATTCTAGGTCATAGGTCTAGGTCTAGAATTTATCCAGGTTTCTCTCTTGCAACAAGTTTTATAATCTAAAAAACCCCTTTGATACTTTTAATGACTGGGAAATGTACACCATTCCTTGCCAATGCAAATCTCTTATGCATATAGGACGAACGAAGAAAGAACTTAAAAATCAGACTTAATGAAAATGGAGCTTGTGTTAAGAAACAGGAATGGGACTTCAGTCGCCACACATTCCTAGATTCAGAGTTTCTCCCCTACTTCAATTTTGGTTAAACCTTCGAGCATCGAGGAACTTGATTTTCAAGAAGTCAACCAAATTCTTAAGAACGGCAATAACTTAGTTAATTCTTCTATGTCCGATCAGCAACATAATAACTTGTTTCTACCCCCCCTCATTATGCCGACCGGCGGCGCAACGGTTAGGGAGCTAGCCTTTGAACCCAGAGGCTCCTCTGGGTTCGGGTTCAAATCCCGGTAAGGCATGGATGTTTGTGTTTGTCGAGTATATGCGGAGTACGTTAAATCTGTTGGGTCCGAAAGTCCTGTCTGCAGTCATTGCGCAGTTTCCCACGGGTACAGGTCCCTGGAGACTATTTCCCTCCCCTTCAAGGACATGTCTAAATTGTGGAGGTGGCGATAGATGGCAGCATCTGTCTTATATGTGTGTGTATGTCGTGTCCGTCCTTCTTGACGATGGTTTATAAGCGGGTCTTTGTGACCAAGAACACAAGCCTGAAAATATATGTCAACCAACCCCCCTCATTATCCTCCCATTCTGGATATCTATTTCGCCTCGGCTGTTACCAAGTTCAGTCTGATGAGGGGCGCCAAGAATCAACGTCTTCACGTAGCCGTAGTATTTCCAAAATTAAGTATATTTTTAATGTGTCGATTGTGTGTAGATGACTGATTTTTCTTTGCTTTGTGCTTGCAGCATGTGAGTGGTGGCCATGAGGAGCCGGCGGAGATGCTGCGTCCTGCTGCTCCCGACGCTGCTGCTGGCGCTGGCGACGTCGGCCACCCCTGACGACTCCATCGTCGCCACCTTCGCCAACGCCACCGCCAACTTCACCCACCTGCTGGTGAGTGTCCTATTTGCGCTCACAAGACAGAGAAATCGTAACCTATGAACGACCGCTGGCAAGAGAATTTGCCAAGTGAAAATAAGCTTTCTAATTAAATTTATCTAAATAAGCAAAATATAAGATAAGTGAAGTACTTAGCACGGCAAAATTTATAGATACCAGATTTAGTGACCAGAAAAACGATTAATTGAGTCATGGGTTAGGTAATAAGTAAGGATAAGTTTGACCCTTGTGTTTATAAAAGCCAAGCAGCGTGTGGTACATGCAAGTCTTTCAATGGTGAAGGGCGTATCCCTAATATCGTATCGATGCCTTTGCAGTGTTAACAGTCATGAATGTTAGTCTATCTGGCATATCTAAAGCATTCGTATTAGGTAAAATTTAAGTTCTGCGATGACACAGACGCATCTGGTAAAGTTACAATAGAAGAGCTCAGTGGAAGAATGTGCTAATTGAGATTTTTGAAAAAATTGAGATTTTTGTGTCAATGAATACATCCTTTAAAGATAACAAGTTTCACCTTCTTCATTAACTTAAATATATTTTCTACCTTTGCAAGTGCCGTTTTGAACGGATTTAAGTGCAAACTGAAAACTTGAAAGCTCATTTTCTCGTTTTCACCATTTTGTAACTTAGCACGTTCTTCCACTAAGCTCTTCCACTGTGACTTTTCCAGAAAAATGTGCAATAAACTGCAGTGCCAACTACAGCATTAATTGTCTAAGAAACTTTTCTTTCTCCCATGGGGCTGCAATATTGGCGGTCAAGCCTTTGCAGACTCGTCATATTCCCCAAAACTGAGAGCCATTTTTTTGTGGCACCATCTAGGCGACTCTCGCTACCGATTTTGACGCTCAGATGACAAGGAATCTGAGCTCTCAGTGGATGTTAAAGTATGCCGAGACTTAATTTTGCCGAGAGATTCCAAGCCAAATGGATACTCCAGGGATCTTTTACATGTAACATAGACGACATGCGTGCCCAAGATTTTCCCATCCAGAAAATTCGACGACTCAGTCGGGGCTCGAACTCGCGATCTTGGCTTTATGAGGCGGACACGTTAAACCTCTCAGCCACTATGAACAGATTATCTTTGGTATTAATTGTTAAAGGCTAACTACTCGATGGCGCTTTTGGCCGATGATGATTCTTTACTTATTGTTTAAAAATGAAGTCGACCGATTCACCGATTATTTTTTCTGTCCATTGACCAATACCCGATGGAAAAAAATCAAAAACAAAATTCGGTTATCTTATGTGAAAACAACTGAAAAATACGATTTAACCGGGATCCTTTACTATTTTTAAAGGTTTTTTTTATTAAATTTTAGAGTTTGTGCATTTAGTTCAGTTGGTATTTCGGGAGTTTGAAAAATACGATTTACCGGATCCTCTACTATTTTTAAAGGTTTTTTTTTTTCTAATTTTAGATTGGCATTTAAAATTCAGTTGGTATTTCGGAGTTTGAAAAATACGATTTAACCGGAATCCTTTACTATTTTTAAAGGTTTTTTTTTATTAAATTTTAGAGTTTGTGCATTTAGTTCAGTTGGTATTTCGGGAGTTTGACAGATACAATTAGCGGACCATGAAGTGGTAACGTCATGGACCAGCCATTATCATCTAACAAACTTCAAAGTCCTTAATAATGCACCAAACACCTATAATATGGCTACCATTCTTAGTTTGGTGAATTGAGCTAAATTGTTAAGTAAGGAAACTTGAACAATCAGACAAACTTTGTACTTGAACAAAACTTGATACGACAAAAGTCTCCATAACAAATCCGATCCCAAATAATATCATAACAGTGATGTCGTGGTGAAACCCTTTATACATAAGAGTAGGAATGGTGGTGCCCTGGAAGAAATCGCCTTTTAAACCTTCACCAAAAACGAACGAAAATTTCATTTATCTATTATTTTCTCTTATATTTAAGAAAATATTGCCTACTCACATTTAACTTTTTAAACTAAGTACACCCGTGCAACCAGTTCTTGATCTAGGAAAACTCCGACTAATAGCACAATAAATTTTGTGGCCCCTTTACGGGAAAATTGTGTGTGCTTGTAATGATTATGCTACTTGGCCGATTAACCCTATTTTTTTCCAATTTTATTGGTTTCCTAATAACACCGATTAACACGTTAGGTCAATGTCTGAGTCAAAATCAAACTAAAAATAATTCGGGGTCTCATAAAATTGAAAAAAAATCTGTAATTTTAGGGGCATTTAGCATAATAGAAAGTTTTGGTGGCCCTTTGCGTACAACTCCAGGTATATACACACATCATAAAAAGTCTGCGTACAGACAGATTCTAAAACATTTCAAATAAAATTATGTTGGAAAAAGGTCATTTTGCATCCAATTTTTTTGTTTGGGTACATGACACTATGATAACGAAAATATATAATGAGTAGACTTATACAGCAAACATAAATATTTTTTTAAAAATCAAAAGTGAAGTAAGGATGCAAAAGAGTGCAGAAAAAGTCTGCTTACAGGTCAGGCAATGTAAAAAAAATGTATTTTCCCCTTAGAAGAAAACTACTTTAGTAGCTTGTCGAATGGCCTCTACGTTTAAGAACCTCTCTAAGTCGTTTTGGCATAGATAGTACTAATTTGGATGTCTCCTGAGGGGTTATTTTGTCCCATTCCTGGAGGAAGACATCTTTTAGCATATTTTTGGACGTTATGTCTTGCTGTCGAATCTTGCGCTCGTCCCTCAAATGTTCAATGGGGTTCAAGTCCGGTGACTGAGGTGGAGAATGCAACTGGGTTTTAGTGTGGTACAGTAACCACAGCCGGACCAAATGAGCAGTATGTTTCCTATCATTATCTTGCTGGAAGCAAAAGGCATTATTACGACCCAATTTTTGAGAACATATTGGTTTTTAATATGTCTAGGTAGACTTTATGGTCCATTATACCGTCAATACCCCCAAACCATTACTCCACCACAACTTTGTTTCACTGCTGGTATTATATTCCGTGTGTCAAATGCTGTACAGCTGTGGACAAAAAAAAGTAAACACTAGGATTATTTCGGACGTTAGTCATCTTATAGAATCGGACCTTTTTGACTTTGTGAACAAATAACATTCTGAGTTAAATTCATGACACAAAATTTGCATAAGGGGCCGTCTTCATATTAAAAATGTTACCAACTTCAAAATTTTGAATAGAAACACCCCTTTTTGAGTCCATATTTCAAATTTGTGACATATTTTAATACGAAATAAGTAGTTTTGTTAGTTTTCGAGCATTATTAGTGGAGTTAGAGACAAGCAAATTTTAGGGGCCGTAATGTTAAATGAGTTGCACATAAAAAAAAACTATCCCACTCTATAAATAATTAAGATAGTGAAACGAATTTTTTACTGAATAATAATTATAATAACCTAAACAAAATGCATACACTATCGGGGAAGGAAAAAAGAGGAAATTTTATATTTTATATATATATTTTATATATAAGGAAATTTTATATTTTAAATAATTATTATATTAATTTTTTAAAAATTATGAATTGAAACCCCTTAATATTTTTACAAAAATGAGTTTAAGACATGAAGTTTAAGCGAAATCCCAATTTTTAAAAATTTTTATCCATAATTTGCTGAGTAAATCACAAAATACTTTTTAATTACCCTTTAGGGGACTGTGTATAAGATTACAATATGTGAACTTGATAAACAAATACGGCCTTGCAGAAGGAAGAAAACATTCAACCAACGAACTTGAAAAATCTGAAGTATCACACAACATGATAGTTCATTTGGGTTCGGTTTAAATAACGTCCCCCTAGAGCTACACGTAGGCTATTAAATATTGATATATATACAACTGCCGAAGTGGCGAAAAGCTCTGAGTGAACATAAGTTAAATCTGTATTTATAATAAGTAACGTTACCCAAAGTATGTATTATATTTTAAGCAAAATATAAACTATCGAATTATAAGCTTAATGTCACTTTTAATAATCACTTTTATAGTCATATCCAGAATAAATTTATTACAGGCCTTCTAATATTTCATCTATTATTATTATTATTATTATTCGCTTTTATTTGTTCTTTTTACTCTTTTACTTGTAAATATTGTTTTAAAATCGATGTTCAATAAAAATATGTGTTCATTAAGCTCTGCTTTATTCATCTTTTATTGAAACATGGAAGCGATGCGCGAAATTAAATATTAAAAATTTTCGTTTTCTATTTACATTAGATTTAGAATTATCTCGTATATTTAAACAAATGTTTATAATTTTTATTTATTTTAGTAAGAAAGTATATTAGTTATTTAACGTCACATAGGATTGTTTAAAAAAGAACTCACAATAAGTTTAATATTTTTTAAATAGCGCATGTATGCGCACGCGATATTTTTTTTCTTTTTTAAATCACTTATATATTTTTAAACTTCATCACCGAAATTTTTTTAAAGGAGGATTATGGTATTCTTACCATCTTTGTAACCCAACTTTAAGAGGCGAACTGTTGAATAATTATACGGATGCAATGCTTTTTTTAAAAAATAATAATCAACTATGGTAAGTGCTCAGAATATTTTTAAAAACATAACTATAGGTATAGGCTTGTGTTGCATTTCCATGCTTTATTTTTTTTAATTACAAAATGAAAATTTTTATTTTACAGTAACAAACGATTTTTCTCATTTCAAACTATTTTCGTCTACTCGTCTATTTTGAACGCGCTGAAAGTGTTTAAAACTATTCCATCGTCATGAAAATATTATAAAATACTATGAAGTTAGATATAAAAATCTTTGAATCCAATTCATAAAATGAAATCTGTTAATAAATAGTAAAATAATTGAAAAATACGTACTACTAATAATTTATTTACTATTTAAAGATAATTTATAGTTTATTCTGTCATTCTTAATTCAAAAATTCAAATTCATATTTTTATTTTTGATTAAAATTAAATTAAGTTTGAATTTTTAATAAAGTATGAATCAGAAAACCACTTCTTTAAAAAAAAACTAAATCACACGTCCGTCTCTCTCAAATATGTAAAGTAAAACTTAACTACAACTTTCAGCATGCCAACGAATGATTAATATTCAATCTATATACATAAAAGGCAACATCCGTTTGTTTGTATAAGACACGAGATCTAAAGAACCACGCAACAGATCGTCACGAAATTTGGCACAAAAATTCATCTCATCTCTGGAACAAACATAGGCTAAGAATTTTTCGAAATAGACCATTCCTTCTATAGTATTCGAACATTTTTATTCGGATTTTCTGAAAAAACTACACCACTTTGCCTCAAATCCGATATTTTTTTACTTTCCTGATGCCATCGGCTGAAAAAATTGAAACTTTTAACGAAAACATTTAAAATTGAAAATGTTTATTTTATTCTGTTGCCATTACCTTCAGAAACTAATTTCATTATTTGAAAAATAATTGACATGTTTCAAGTGACGTAATTCCGCCAGTCTTCATTCCCGGATTTTATTGTGGGTTTATTTGCTGATTTTTTTATTGATTTTTCTGTTGACTGCATGTATGTATGCATATTTAAGCAATATAAATGTATAGTTAAGCTATTACTGAACTGTGATGGTTAATAAAGGCCATCGCACTAGAGCTGCATATTAGTGTTTTATGTATTTATTTTTTCGCCAAATACGTTGCCAAACTCGCCAAATTATTAACTAAAATTTTCCATTTTTAATTCTTACTGATTATTTTTTACTTAAATATGTATTATTTTTAATTTGAGCTTCTTATCAAAGGTATTTTTGAAATTAATATTAATCATTACTATATCCAAGTTGGGTAATTAAATGGAAAATTACTGGGTAATCTTCATATCTTATGTAAATGCCTCTAAAAATGAAAGAAAAAAATAGTTAAATTGACTGTTAAATTATTTTTCCACCTCTACCCGTGCAACGTCGGGTATAACCGCTAGTAATAAATAAAAAAAATTAAATATTGTATCTTTATAAACAAGTTCACCAACAAAACATATACCTAAACTTAAAAACATATCGTGGCTCTCATAAAAAACAAATATTGCTGTCTCGTTACTCAATGGCGCCCAGTATAGAAATCCTTGGCATACACACAAAAAAATTAAAAATTAAATTTTAATAAATAAACTTAAAATGTTAACTATACAGTTGAAATAAACTTGCAAAAAGGGGGAAAAGTTAGACTTCTTCACCATTAACTTTTGATCCTTTGCAGGGCTCCTCAACATATTCTACCTTATATTTCAATATTTCGCTTTTCCCCTCGGACGAACCTTACGCTTGTTATTTTAGAGTTGGTCCCCCAAAAGACATCAAGTGATTCGATTAAATAACTCGTCAAATATTCATCCAAATGTATCAAAAACTTCGGGGTTTTCGAGGGTGCTTAACATTTCCAAGTTATTAAAATTGGGTGTTGCTATTGGAAATTTTAAAGTTCGTAACATTTTTGATATGAAGGCGGCCCCTTATGCAAATTTTGTGTCATGCAATTAACTCAGAATGTTATTTATTCACAAAGTCAAAAAGGTCCGATTCCTTATGATGGACAACGGCCGAAATAATCCTAGTGTTTACTTTTTTTTGTCCACAGCTGTACATACCCTTCTTTCGCCACACCAACTTCTTGCCTTTCATACCAAAGATGCAAAATTGACTTTCATCAGAAAAAACAACCTTTTTCTAAAATTCCGGAGATTACATGCGGATTGGCAAATGCCATACGCTTTTTCTTATTAGCAATTAGCATCAGATACATATGGTTTCTTACGACAGTGACAATCAGCTTTTTTTTAGTATTTTACATAGAGTGTCTCTTTGCAAAACTTTGCCAAAACTACTTTCTATATAGGCTTTAATTTGTTTGGATGTACCACGAAGATCTTCACATACCTCACCACACTCCGTTTTTCTCGGCGGGTCAGCTTTGAGGGGCGTCCAGAACGGGGCTTTGGGATCCACTTCTTTTGAGAAAATATACTTTAAAGATCCTGAAGGTCTTACAAAGACACAAAAACTGCGAATTTAATGAACAACGTGTTAATTGCAGACTTTTTCTCCCACGTGCCGTGACCTTGATTGTAAATGGCTAATTAAAGATCGAAAGTCTGCGAGACTTTAAAACTGCATCTAAAATATGCATATAGGTGTGCATAACACAAATTCATGATTTAAAACTGCATCGATCAACATTTTGTACAAATTATTCAGGATATAAAGTTTTTGATTGGCTTGTACGCTGACTTTTTATGATGGGTGTAAAGCTAGTGTATTTGAAAAGATATTGAACCAGGGATCTCTTGCATGCTAAACTAAATACTAATCCGTCTGCTCTCAAGTACAGGGTATTTTTACTGACGTTCTCTTATTGCTGGTATTGATGCACTATGACGGAATGGAATCCTCACGCTTTATTATGGATCCTTCAGGTGGACGAGTCTACGGGTTCTGTGTACCTGGGCGCGGCTGACTTCCTCTTCCATCTGTCGGGCGGGTCTCTGTCCCTGTCGTCCGTGGTGAGGACGGGCCCCGTGCCGGACTCCGAGCTGTGCTTCCCGACGGGGTGCGGGGGGGACGAGCCCCTGCTCCCCGCCCACAACGTCAACAAGGTGCTGCTGCAGCTGGGCGCCGGGGAGCTGCTGGCATGCGGGTCCGTCAGGCAGGGCGCCTGCAGGAGGCACCAGCTCAGCGACATCAGCCAGGCCGGACCCCTGGTACGTGCTGTCTTCATTTCTATAATCCATTAACTCTTTTAACACTGACTGGCAAGAATATTGGCATGCCAAAATAAGCATTCTGCTTAAGTTGAGCTAAATACAAAAACACGACATAACAAAGGAAGCCACCCTGCCGTGGGCAGGTAAACTGCAATAACTTCCATAATGACTTGGACTATTGTTTCAAGCACTCAATTTGTCTAACAATTAAGAAAAGATACTGGAATTTTTTTTATTTCAGATCAAAAATGGTACAACTCATTGTTGCGATTACTACAGTTTATCTGCTCACGGCAGCACAGTTATGAATAGTTTACGTAGGACCAGTATATTAAGTTGCACTAAAATCAGATTTGATAAACTTAATGTGAACGTTTTTATTTGGTAAAGAAGGTGTTAATGATCGTAAATGGGTTAATACCCGAGTTATACAAGTTCAGTGTCAGATAGTTCTTTAACCAGCCCTATTGTGGTGGTAAGCGCATATACTTTCTCTACTTTAGGAAAGTTCAGTTACCTAAAGACATAAATTTTAAATGCATATTTTGCGAATCTTTGGTGTCACCTTCCGAAGGTTGTGCAATTTCTTAAACATGTTAAGATTTTGGCGAAAATTGCTAGGACTACAAAACGCCAGATACATCTTTTTGCGCCCCCTCAAGACTTTTCCCTACAAAAATAAAGAGTTGGTTACAAATCCTTGTAAATAAAAATTTGTCATGCCTAGTTTCAATAGCACGCCATGTCATATATTCATTTTCCCCTGGCAGCTCCCCGTGCCCGTGGCCGCCAACGATGAGAACTCTTCGACGCTGGCGTTCGTGGGCCCCGCGCGCTACCCGGGCAGCCCGGCCGGGACGCGCGTGCTGTACGTGGCGGCCAGCAACACGCGCCGGGGCCCATACCGAGACGTTGTGCCCGCCGTGTGCAGCCGCTCCCTCGACTCGCTCGAGATCGTGGAGCAGTCCTTCTCGTCGATCGCGCGCGTCGACGTCTCCTTCCACCTGCGCGACTTCTTCCTCGTGCGCTACGTGGCCGGGTTCCACTCCGGCGACTACGCATACTTCGCCACCGTGCAGCGCAGGTCCTTTCTTTCCTGATGTTCATGTCTATTTGCCAACAAAAATTTACACCATTCGAATTGTTATTATTATGTCAACAGAGCCACCACCTTCCCAGGCCAGAGAAGCTCTCCAAAACACGCGCGTGGACAGAAAGTTTTGACGTCACTTATCCAAGAGTCGTTTTTCCGAAGAGGAAGATGCCAGATCTCGAAACCTGTTCGGAACACCTCGTTCAGACTGACTATATTTTTAAGGTTCCGAGTAGTTCCGAACAGTTTTCTTCATCTTCAGCAATCGGTACAGTGACGTTAAACTTTCTGTTCACGCATGTGTTGGGAGAACTTCTCAGC
Source organism: Oedothorax gibbosus (assembly GCA_019343175.1). Taxonomy (NCBI): domain Eukaryota; kingdom Metazoa; phylum Arthropoda; class Arachnida; order Araneae; family Linyphiidae; genus Oedothorax; species Oedothorax gibbosus. The sequence goes on from CM033279.1 coordinate 570,929, forward strand.
CTGTGCAGTGACAGATCCTGAATAAGCCAGTAAAGCCCAATCTTATCATATCAAATTTAAAAAAACACCCAAAAATTTGGACCAGGCTATCTATACGCCTACATTAATTAAATATATTTATCTTTTCAAAACGATATATGATTGTTTGATCTTCAAAAACTACCACTTTACTGTAAGTTATAAAATGTAACGAAACAATAAAATTTATTCACAACTTGGAAAGCAAACGCTCAAGGTGTCCTTAAGGTTGGCTTTCCTCCTTGCTTTATCGAGTCGTGAACGTCAAAACACAAGAACAATAACATCTGAACGCCATTTGATCAAGTAATGATATGACAACATTTTGAGAATAACAACAAACGAATTAAAGAGAGTCAATATTCGAGCAATACAACCTCCCTTTTCAATTAATGGAATGAAAACATTAAAAAACAGATTAAAAACATTCGAATAGCAGCACGATCACATATTATTAGATTAAATATTAAAAAAACACTTCTCAAAACTTTAAAGCAGAGTTAAACAAAAACATCCTCATCTGTAGCCTGATATAATCACAATCGAACAAACAACATTCGTATAATCAACAGCCAATCATCCAGTAATAATAATAAAAAAAACATTAAACAAGTCAAACACGGGATTAGCTAAAACTTAAAATAGAACATTAAGCAAATTAAAAGTAAACTATCAACTTAAAACATTTTTCTTCTTCACGGTCTTCTGCAGGTCCCACCTGCGCGCCCTGGAGGAGTGGGGTCACGTGTCCCGGCTGGCGCGCGTCTGCGTCTCGGACGTGGGCTACGACACGTACGCCGAGGTGACGCTGGAGTGCGGGCCCTACAACCTGCTGCAGGCGGCCGACATCGTGCAGGCCGGCGGGGAGCTGGCGGCGGCGCTGGGCGTCCCCGTCGGCGCCGACGTGCTGGTGGGCGCGTTCGCGGCCAGCGAGGGGCACGGCGTGCGGCCGACGCGGCGCTCGGCGCTGTGCGTCTACTCGCTGGCCGAGGTGGAGACGCGCTTCGACGAGAACATTCACCTGTGCTACAACGGCAGCGCCCCCACGCGGGACATGGACTACATCGCGGGCTCCGTCAACCAGTGCCCGGAGCCCGGGAAAGCCGGCAACGTGCTCAACTTCTGCAACGAGACCGTCAAGCTGAACGGGTCCGTCCCGATCTCTGCGTCGCCCGCCGTCGAGTACGCCAACGCCACGCTGACCGGGGTGGCGGCCGCGGTGACGGGGGCGCACACGGTGGCCTTCGTGGGCACGGCGGACGGCGCCCTCAAGAAGGTGCTGCTCTCCACCGGCGCCTCCGCAGAGGAGTTCGAGGAGACGCTGGCCGACCCCGGACGCCCGCTCATCCGGGACATCGCCCTCGACCCGCAGCGGCAGCACGTCTACGTCGCGTCCCAATCCAAGGTAAGTACAATCAGAAAAATATTCCCGTATTCGCAATTGAAGCTCATGAGTGTTTTGTTTTCTCAAAGCTCGCGTCTGCACCAGAAATGGGATGAAAAACATGTTTGTCCTCTAAATATTTATTTAAAAAATAATTCATAAAATCAGGTGCCATCATTCATCACATAGGCCCATCAAAAGCACTGCTGTTAATTATGTTTGCTTTGATCCAAAACACGGTGAGTGTGGTTTGGTTGAGTACGCCGGTGAAGGGATGACGTCACATCATGGCTACTGGGCATAAAGAAACGCCATTGAGTTGAAGTAGTGTGTTGCTTTTCATTGAGCGGCTCAGCAGGCTAAGGGCCTAGTAATATTTTGCGACTCAAAGGCCGCCCTCCAAGCAATTCTAAAAGGACATTCTTCTATCACCCAAGAAATCATCTCAGGTCTTCAAGATCTTCAGACTATAAACAAGACCTGCATCCTCCAGTGGATTCCTGCACACGTCGACATAGAAGATAATGAAACTGCGGATAGATTGGCCAAGGAGGGCAGAGACCTCAACACTAGCTGCAGTGATGTTTCTCTTCAGGATGCGAATGCAGTGGCCAGATATAAGCTTAGAGAAAAATCCATTCAGACCAAACATCTTCTCTCTGAAATAACTGCGAACAGATCTACTCTTAAAACCATAACTAGGCTGAGAACCGGACACCACAGGGGTATGAAGATAGATGGAGATGGCAAGAAGATCTATAGAAGCTGTGAACATTGTCCTGATACACAGCTTACGCCTACTCACATCTATGAGTGTCCGGCTATGAGCGCCAGCTTGAGAAAGATTGGAGTACTGCCGACTATGCTAGATCCGTATGGAGACAACATCAAGCAAGTCGTAGAAGAAATTATCAAAATTCACGGACACATATAGAGTTCGACTCTCATGGACACGACAAAAAAAAAATTGAGCGGCTCGTGTTTGTCCGAAAATGACTTCCATGCTCTATTTTTTCACTTTTTTTTAAAAGATAATTTGTAAACTATAGAAAGAGGAGAAAAGCACCTGTAAGGCTCACACGTACAAAGTTTCCTATTTGATTCCGATTTGGTCAACCTGGGGCGCAACTAGAAAAAAAATTCTGGGGGTTTCAATTTTTTAATATTTTTCAATAAAGAATAATATTTAGTTAAAATAATTCTTACTTAAAATAGTTTTAATTACAATAATTCTTAATTAAAGTAGTTTTTCATTAAATTAATTTTAATTAAAATAAAAAATAGTTTTTCACTAAAATAATCTTTATTAGAATAATTTTTAAATAAAATAATTTTCAATTGAAGTTATTTTCAATTGAAATTATTTCCAATTGAAATTATTTTTAAGTAAAATTATTTTAAATTAAAATGATTTTTTTTATTTAATTTTCCTTGGTATATACAGTGTTTTACTATTAATTTATTATTACTAATTACTATTTATGAACTGCTTTTATTTTAAATAACTAATGATTGTATTATTTAATTTAGTGTTTTATTTTTTAAATAAAACTTAAGCGCAATAAATTGGAAAAAAATCAATTAATTATTGAATGATTTTATTGAAAATTTAACTACTTAATAATTTTTAAGAAATTGGTGTATACAATAACATTTGAAACAAGTATGATCATGAACACATGAAACAAGTATGATATTTCATGAAAGTAAAAAAAACCGACATATTTAAAAGTCAAAGCTCAACTATAAAATGATTTTATATTTTAAACTTCACCTAATCTAATTCTGATTTTTAATTAAATTTACGACGTCGTACAGGCATTCCCTTGTACGAAGTGAAATAATTAAATAATTATTTGCATTTATGTCTTTATTAAAAAATAGAAACCATAGACATAAATAGAATGGACAGCTCATTCAATAGTCAAGCAGCTTCTAAAAACGTACCAAACATGAATCGCCAAGAGGAGAAAGGTTGCAACATATGGCAACTTATCGCTACTGTTTCGTTAGAACTATTCCAATTGTCGCCAGACCTGAAAATCAGATAAAACTAGCCTGGCAAACCGCAATGGTGACTCACATCAATGTCCAAGTCACGTGGGTTTGCTGTTGTGTTCAATAAGAAATATTTGCTTCCATTCGTTTTATCTCTGTTAGATGCCTAATTTTTGTGCCGTTTATAAAATGTAAACATAAATTTAAAAATATCTGTGATACTTTACAGGTAAGATTGTTTAGATAGGTATATTTATAGTAATTTATTCCTAAAAGCCTATACTTGGATTAGAGTAAATTATTCTATAAGCTCTTTTAAAGGTCAGGGATTATTTTCTTGATAAAAATATTCTGTAAAAATTCGAATTAGCCTTCTGCGCCACATGCATTGATCAGATCCACGATAATATAACTATAAAAAATAATGTTTAGCTTTTTTTATTAAAACAGCTGCGATTAGTTGCCAAAAATAGCAATATTTTTCACTGAAATAGCAATTCCTTTTTGTTCCCTTCCCAAATTATTTTTCATACCACTAGTTGTCGGCCTCATATGTTCAAGTCGTTGTGAAAAAAATCGCCAACTGGTCGCGATCACGTGATGAGGTTAAATCTTACCCCATCACGTGACCATGAGGGGATCGAATTTAGGTTTGCCAATGCGCAGTCCCTTCTATTTAATGTCTCTGATAGAAACCAGTTTATATAAAACATGTTTTAAATATTAAAAGACAACTAAAATTTATAAAAGATATTATAGATTTAATAAATACATAAATGCAAATAATTATTTAATTATTTTACTTCGTACAAGGGAATGCCTGTACGACGTCGTAAATTTAATTAAATATCTGAATTGACCTGTAGCACATGACGTAGGCGTCCTTCAAGGAAGCTAAGAATGCTGGGAAATATGACGTAGGCGTCCTTCAAGGAAGATGCATGCTGGGAAATATGACGATTTTCCGGTCTGGCAAAGAGCAAAACACTTCTGCGCATGCTGTACTGCTCAGTCGAGCATGACTGAAGCGGATCGTGAAAGAGCACAGTTTGCCGTATTTGGCTTCGTATCTTTTTTTTGGCAGTTAGTTTTTTTATTGGGTTTGTTGACATTATACAGAGTTTTAAAAACACTCATTGTTTTAATTACTTTGTCCCAATATGATAAATGTCCCATGTATATTAGGGTCTTATTGCTTCCCAACAGCTCTTTTAAACATAAATGTATTAATGAATGATCCCCATTATCTACAAGATTCTGCTTGACCAATATATTGTATTAATAGTTATATAAAACTCTGAGCAAGAGAACTCAATCCCCATATTTCCAATTCCACTGTAATGGTAACATAAGAGCTCTCTGACTTTTAATTCTCTAATTTGTCAATCTGATAAGTATTTAGTGAACCTGCTAAATAATGTACTTAATTCTCTATGAGTAAATATGTGCATTGCTTCATTTTACTGTCACACATGAACATTCAAATTCTTAAGTTTGAATTTTTTCTGTATTATTGCCTTTTCAAATATTTTCTCTTTCCATTGATATTCTAAACCTACAACAGCAATGAAACAAAAAAGGCTTTTCAATTTAATATATAAAAATTGCTTTAGAATTTTACACATCAATAAGTTTTGAGCGTTATATGTTACGTTACTTAAAAAACAAACAAATTGAATTCATAATAAGAATTTTTTTTTATTCACAATAAAGAGAGGTTTAGAAAATGATAAGCTACAAGACTAGCTGGGTTTGTTTGCAGTGAATTTAATTTCTTTCTAAAATTTTACTGATAAATGCTATTACATCTTATTTCTGATTGACATGCAAAAGTATGCACTATTAGCCAACATTTGGTTATAAGGCTCCAGCATAGGTACTTATCCATATGATGCAGTTCTTGGGAAGATAACTAAATTAAACAATACAGATTACTAAAATTTTATACTAAAGAGTTTACTTTTTTAAACCAAAAGAAAAAATAACTTATGGAGAGTTACAAGAAAGGCTTTGTATTAAAACCTGACCCCCCTTAAAAAACCATTCAAGAAATTTGGTGAAACCCTTTTATTGTACATCTGTTTCCCTGTGTCTAATCCACGGGACTTAATCCAAACATAGGTGAATAATGTTGGTCTTTTTCAAGGTCGCAGCTTCTAGTGTTCGGCTGATGCAGGGAACTAAAAATACACTTGTGAATGAATGCTATATAATTGATTTAACTAGCATCCAGACACAAACCATATTTAGTATTTGCCTAAATGAAGGAGAAAAAAATTTACATTATTATTTACCACTACATCATGAAAGAAATATAAACATAAGGAGTTACACATTGAATAACCCATTGAAGGTAAATTTAAACATATGCTAACAAAACCTATATAATTTAGTATTGGACGTCGTATTTTCCTTCTAAAATTTTTTACTACAATAAATGATGCATTTATAATGTATAATTAACATACAAAAGAATGTACTTTTAAGTAGGGTGACCATATATTTTCTACATCAATGCAGTACAGTGTTGAAGAAGCAAAACAATAAAACAAACTTATTCATGTTTATTTTATAGTATTGTTTCAGTCAGTCTTGTAATCGACTCAACTCTTGTAATATGGTGCAAACCACTTAAACGGTTCAGAACTATAAAAATTTAAAACAAATACTTATTTTTAGGTTACGATATTATGAAGCTCTTGCCTGCCATGTATGACTAACTACTGATTGAGAGTATATGTAGAGAGTCGCTTTATTCTGGTTTGGTTAAGAGTTGTCGGTAAAGAAAATTTTATACTTATGGTTCTAATGGAGAAATTTTAATCACCACACAAAAATGCAGGACATTATGCAGTATAAATACAAAAAAACAGGACATTTTACATATTTTAAAGACTCTTTGAAATCGGCAGCACAAAAGCCTAAAAGGCAGTACTGTAACTGCGAAATGCAGTAAGTCTGGTCTGACATTTGATTATCAGGTTTTAGATTAGAAGCTAATCCGTTGAGCTAAAATCCCTAAAGCCGTTGGTACGGCTATGGTAAAGAAAAGTAGCAACTAAAAGGACCAAAATAATGAACCGTTGTGGCTTATTAAACATTTACTCTGAATACTTCACTTAATAAAAAAAAATTGAAAAAATTGTGCTTCATGGAAAAACAATTACATTCGCGACCGACGGACGTACTAACTTGCTTCTTGCATTTTTAACAGGAACGCGTGATAACTATAAAAGATTTTAAACAACAATATAAATTAATCAATTGAGTATTCATAGTTTACAATTTTACAATAATTTTAAAATTAGTATTAAAAAATAATAATAACTTACCAGTTTTAAAAGTTTATGCCAGCCGCGCACAAACATATGGTTGTTTACTTTAAACTTTAATGAATAAAAATCGCCAACAAATAGCATCGCCAAAATTAATAGGTTGCTGGAATAATGAATATGGTAGTTCTCTCAAGCATGCGCAGAAGAGTTTTGCTTTGCCAGGCCGGAAAAATCTCCCATGTCAGTTTCGGAAAACTATCCAATTTTAGGGTTTTCCGATCCCCAGTCTATGAATCTTCACCGTTTAACTGTAGAATTTTATTCATGTACCTTTTCTTCAACACAAAATCAAGCTAAGACATTATAAAAAGCCTAAACATAAGCCGAAAACCATAAAATTAGCACTATCCGAGTGTAACGCTATGCAACTACTGCATTGTTGGTCCTTCAAGGAGTTGCTAAGGCCCGTTGCTAGGGCCCTGAGGGGGAAATTCCGAAGTGTGCTACAGCTCTATTAGATTCGGTGAAGTTTGAAATATTAAATCATTTTTTTATTGAGCTTTAACTTTTAAATATGTTGGGTTTTTTACTTTCATGAAATATTTTGATCATACTTGTTTCAAATGTTATTGTATACACCAATTTCTTAAAAATTATTTAAGTAGTTAAATTTTTATTAAAAAATTGTTCAATAATTAATTTTTTTCTTCTAATTTATTGCACTTAATTTTTATTTAAAAAATAAAACACTCAATTAAATAATACAATCATTAGTTATTTAAACTAAAAACTAATTCTTGTTCATACATAGTAATTAGTAATATTAAATTAATAGTAAAACACTGTATATACCAAGAAAAACTAAATAAAAAATAAAAATCATTTTAAATTAAAATAATTTCAATTAAAAATAATTTCAATTGAAAAGAACTTCAATTGAAAATTATTTTATTTAAAATTTATTTTATTTAAAATTTATTTTTTTTAAATTTATTTTATTTTAAATTTATTTTATTTAAAATTTATTTTATTTAAAATTTATTTTATTTAAAATTTATTTTATTTAAAATTTATTTTTTTAAAATTTATTTTATTTAAAATTTATTTTATTTAATATTTATTTTATTTAAAATTTATTTTATTGCTTTTTTTGCCAGCTTGACAAAATCGGAATCAAATAGGACATTTTGTACGTGTGAGGCTTGAAGGTGCTTTTTTCCTCTTTCAAATTATGTAAATTTTATTTAAAATTTGACAAATTGTTTGCTAATTTTCTGTAAAAAAAGCGAAAATATGGAACGTGGAAGTCATTTTCGGATAAACACGAGCCGCTCAATGAAAAGCAACATACTACTTCAACTCAATGGCGTTTGTTTATGCCCAATAGCCATGTTTAACGTCACACGTCGACGGCGTATAAGTTCAAGATGCTATTTCAACCAAACCAAACACACTTAGTTTGATTTAGTTGACTTCAAACCTAATTCGTACGGTTGAACTAGGTTGAAAGCCTCCCATTCCCCCTCTGCGAACTGAAGTGAACTATTTATAAATATTTAGTAAACAAACAATTCCCGCCGAACAATTGAAAATCTAAAGTTCTAAACAAACATTTTTTTGCCGGAAAATCATGAAATGTAAGTTGAATTTTTTTAATAAATGTATTCTTTTTTTTTTGTCAACCATTGCTATTAAATGCATCAGACCATTTTCAACGAGAAAATTACCAAACCGGATTTGGTAAAGTATTATAAGTTCTATTATATCATAGTGGTTAAGTTATATATATTTTGTTACAATTCACAAAATGCCGTATTCCTTGAGCATGTTTAAAAAGCCCTGTATGCAAGGCTTGTATTGTTTGTGTTGATTTCTGTAATAAAGGAAAATCCTGTCTGTTTTGTATGCAGATGAAGGAAATGTTTCGGCAATCCACATTTCCATACGCTTTTTTTTTTATTTATTAGTTGTTTACGACGATTCTGATTCCTGGGATCTATGAAAATTCTGAAAGCGGGAAATAATATTTCCGGCGATTCTAAAATCGGCCCACTTCGGCGGTTCTGAGATTAAGAATGTCTAGAGATACTGGAATCTGAAAATGCAACTCTGATGATTTTAATATTAGAAAACTTTAGAATTCTAAAAATAATAAAATTCTAAATATTTTCCCCCTTTGCTTTATTGGAGTTTTTAGTAGGTGATTATTGCTTGTTGTGTGCACAGATTCTTTTTAATTGAATATAATCCTGCAAAAGCTGTGAGTTTACCCAGCTACAAAAAAAATGACATCAGTGGCTCAGGAAAAGGAAACCAATTATGGCTGAATTAAGGTTGATGCCAATTCAGCTCTATTTTGTAATTTTTTGGGTTTTTTAAAACACCTCCGATTGATATTCATTTGATACAAATTCAGGTTAAATCCTAGTTTCGGTATACAGCGACTTTTTCGGAACGTTGGCGACAAAAAAAAGGCTATAAATAATTCCAATCTGACAACAGTTGTTTGACTTCGCGGTTTCCGAGTAGCATCGTCTAATCACGCGTCGCTACGCGATGTTTTCTCGCCAACAAGTTTGGCGAGAAATAAAAAGTCGCTGTATACCGAAACTAGGAATTAACCCAAATTCAATTTATAAGAAAACCTGTGTCATTATAAAAAGCCCTGTGTGCCACATCTTATTATTATTCATTTTTAATGACATGCTGCAGGAATCATTTTTCATGTGAAGGAATCATTCAGGAATTGAAACTTTTTTTAAATATTAAATTTGTTTTTGAGTTTATTTATTCTTCCTGTGCCTGCCTAGATTCATGTGTGCATTGCCTTGCAGGTGCTCAAGATCCGCATCGAGTCTTGCGGGCGCCACGCCACCTGCGACGAATGCCTGCAGGCCAGGAACCCCTACTGCGGCTGGTGCTCCCTGGAGAAGAGGTCAGTACAGACGCCATGTTTCTACTGATCTTTGATGGACATTGGGCTAGGGAGCATAGTTGGTTAGGGATCAGATTTACTGTACATACCCTTGGCGCAATTTTTTTTCGGATTTCGCGATAAATAATATTTTCTGGCAACCTGTCCTGTCTGATTTCGACTGAAAATTCGAATTCTATGACTTTGCACCGATGAAGTTTTCCTGCAACCCTATCGGACTGTTGGTTGAGTTTTCATGAGAAACATTCCCATACGATCTTTTCTTTGAATCGTGGTTTTTTTTTTTTAAAGTCGCCAAAATACGGACTTTGGCGCGATTTTAGAAAGTTCGCCAAGGGGGACCGTACAGTAAATCTCTACCGTTGGTTAGGCATGCAGAAGGTCCCAGGTTCGAGCATCGCCAAAATAACTGCCGACCTATAAACGGCCTGTGCAGCCAAAAGTGTCCGACAAATAGTGCACCGTGTGGAGGGAGTGCATGTTAAATATGCTCCAAAGTCCCAACGCTGTGTAGGATGTCGCCCATAACGTTTGCGTTGAGTGCCTACTCGGGTGTCGGCTTGTCACTTGACTGTGGTTCTAAATGACGACACCCATCGCCAATAGCCCTCGTGTAGCTCTAGTGCAATGATAATTCAAACCTACCTTTTATGGACATTATATACTTTTGTGGTTTGTTATATTTTTATACAGCAGGCTCGGAACAGCTATGGTCAGTCTGGATGTGTCGAGTTACATTACGTTGCCAAGCAACTAAAAATGCCCGAATGGGGTGAACATTCCACTTTTTTTACAACTTGATAGGTATAGCAACGCTACGTTAAATTTTCAAACTCATCAAAAGTTGCCAATGGACAGACCATCTATCATAGCATAGCTGTACTGCAGGCTCCATGTGTTCATGTGTTTGAATCTTTGTTATAATCAATAATCATTATAGTGTGTATTTCCATTAAAAAAACCAGTGAGACCCAAAGACAGGGATTCCCCCCCTTTAAATATTAAACTTTCTTCCAATCAAATTTAAAACTGGAAAGTCAATGTCTCGGGTCCCTGTATAATGCATCTTTTAGACTAAATTAAACAGCTATCTGAACAATTGCAAATATTTGAAATTTTGTCGGGTCGACCAAGCTGTTAAGAAAAATAATTGCCTGTCCAAAAATGTTACTTGCTATGCTTAAATTATTTTATAAAGATCATACCTAAACATTTACCCAACATGAATGATATGCTCTCTACACAAATTATTTCAATTCTGAAATTGTACAATTTTCAATATCAATAGTGAAGTGTTCTTTAAAAAAATAGTTAGCTTAGTTCCTTTTAAGAAAATTGAAAACTAGAACATTCCACTTGCATGTTGGGCAATTTCATATGTGACGGACTGACATTTTGAATTGTAGAATTGAAGTAAAACAATGACCATGAAGCTATGGTTTTTCAGTTTATATATTACTGATAAGGATTAAAAAATAATAAAAAAAAGTTGCAATTTTTTAAAACTATTTTATTATTTCATTTTTGACTAACTTCTTTTTGTGTGTGCGGAATGACATTTTTGCAACCACGACTGCATCCTGGTACTTGAAAATGGAAACTTCTGTGAAAAAACAATACATTGAGTTTTTAAACTAATGCATATCTTAAATATGATATATACGCTATGTAAAATTATAATTTAGTGCAACCTACCTGTAACATGGTTTAAGTTATTAACTGTCATTTGACGTGACGGAATGACTAAAAGTTTCATAAACATATATATAAAATTAAAAGTGTGTAAGTAATAAATGTAATATTTTTTTTGTTATCTAGAATACTCATAAGATATTAAATATTACATTATATACATTTATTCCCATGTCATGTGAAAGGTTTTTCAAACATGTATCGAGGACGATTTCCAATTAGTTGAAATGCTGGCTGAATTGGCAGAGCCAACAAATCTTTTTTGTCCACTAGGCATCTCGATCTTTTTCGGGAAATGTGAATACATGTCCTTTATTGTCCCTGCTTTCTTTAACCATAATTTGAAAACTTGAAATATATGTTAAAACTTAATTTGTAAGAATTACATTTTTTTATTTTATCGAAATGGACATTTTTATGGAATTGCCCTGTTTCAACTTGCTGTAAATTTAACAAGCAATTATTTTTTAAACTCTCTCAAGAAATAGACCTTAGTTTTTTCTTTTCCTTGTGAAGGTGTGTGGTGAAGGGGGCGTGCCAGAACTCTACGCGCTCGCTGGGCGACCGCAGCTCCCCCCGGTGGCTCTCCCTGGAAACACGGCAGTGCATCGACTTCGAGGCCGTCCGGCCAGATCACGTGCCCTACGACACCATGGCCGTGGTGAGTCTTATTCCACCCACACACCTCTACATACACAAATTTATTAATATTGCATTTGTAATTTTGTGAGGATGTAATGAAGAGGAAATGTACAAGTGTTTTCAATGTAGTAGTTTTTCAACAATACAAACTAAACTAAAGCAAAATAAATTTGAAACCAGGCATTTTAAGGTTAATGGTATGATTGTAAAAGTATTGCTTAGCTCATCAAAAAATTGCTAAAATGCGGTTTTGCATGTTAAAAATTCAAAATGTTATTTCATACCCCCACCCCCGGTGTTCTTTGCTCATTATTAGTTAATCCCCACCCCCCACCCAGAGACAAATCCTGGATAGCCACTGCATATCTTCTATCATTTTTCAAAATAATTAATTTTATTTGTAAGTATAACTAAGAGTAAGTTAATAGTTTATTAGTTTAGAACACATTGGGCATTATAACAACCTCCAAACAAAGGTTCATTGAATAGACTAGCACTATAAGAAGAGCCAGAAATCTACAGCCTTAAAATCCACACAGATGTGCCACTTAGAAATTGGGAAATTATCAGTTATTTTTGTTTGTATAACTACAAAAATCTTTAGTCCGTAGAAAGCAATTGAGAAATTCATATTCATGGAAGTCTCTATGATCTCATTTTTTTGCAAATTTTATATGAAAAGTCTTAATTAGAACTCTTTCCCCCCCCCCCCCATGTTATGTCTTAATCGAACTAATTTTAAGAATAGGGTCCTGGTGGTTAGAAATTTGCCAATTGCCCAAATATGCTTAAGTTCTGTTTGTGTCACTTTGCACTAGAAATTAGGAATTGATTAAAATCATTCATATTTATTACCACTACCCTAAACGGCATAACATTAAGTCAAACAAACAAAACATCAAGTGCAAGAGAGAAGTAAAGCAAACATATTTGCAAATGCACAAGTCTTTTTATTCTCTCAAAGTCCATCTTCAAAACTCCAAAACACAATTTCTAAATGCATTAACTAATAATACAAAGCAGGCTACCAAGCGGCACTTTACTCGGTAGAGGTTGGTTGCTAAAGACCGCCTCGACTAGAGCTACATGTGCCCCAACACGTTCCACTGATTTTCTTACCCCATGCCTCTTTTGCTTAGCACTTTTAGAATCTGTTTAAAAAATGTATGCAAATTAAGAGCTAACCACTTGACCTTGTGTTTCAGGTGGAGTTGGTGGTGCACCAGCTTCCCCAGCTGCCCTACGGTGCGCACTACCTGTGCGTGTTTGGGGGGACACCCCCCATCCAGGCACGCGTCACCCACGGGGGGCTGGCCTGCATGACCCCCCTCCTCACAACGCGGCCCCCCATACCCACACAGCACGGTGAGAACACTTAAACTTGTGTGTTAAAGTGGTGTCCGATATAAACATATTTTATTTTTTGAATAGAAATCTGTAAGCGAATTATATTTAAAATATATTAGAGATTATTATGACTGATTTAAGAGTACTTTTAATTTATTACTAAAAAATTGGTAAGCAAATAAAATTTAAAATGTATTAAAGTGGTGTCTGATTTGAAATCACTTTTTAATTAGTTCTAAAATTCTGTCGATCATGTCCTTTAACATTAGTTCCACTAAAATCCGTTATAGTATTGCCAATTATTTACCTGCTACTGTGTGACAAACATTCTTTCAAAGAGTATTACTAAAACTATTGCCAAAAATAATGACTTCTACTAACTCTATAGAATATTTTAATTAATTTGTTTTAAAAATAATTTATAATTCCTTCCGCTAAAATATTAAATTAATATTCAAGGATCTGCCAAACGCCTTTCCTTAAAAAAAAACTTGATTTGATGCGCTTTTCTTTTTCCAGACCATGTATCTGTGAGCCTTGCCGTTCGCTCCAGTGAGACGGAAACCGACTTCATCCAGAGGCCATTTGTGTTCTTTGACTGTGAGGTGCACAAGACGTGAGTAGATCTGGATTTCTGTTCTTCATTTGTATCAAAAGGGCACATGATTAAATTCTTTTTAGTCTTGTTGTGTTTTAACAATCCTCTATGGGTTCCCTTTTAAAGGATATATGGCTAAATTATCCTTTCTGTAGTGTAAGTCACATGTGTAAAACGTGATTACCACTACAATTTGTAACATTAAAAAAAAAAAATGAGTGGAATAGCTGATCTACACTTATTATAACTAAATAACGTAACAGGCTTTATTTAATTTGATTTATAGTTTAAAGCTTTTAATCTCCTCTTAAATTGTGACTTACATTACCGTTACATGGTATTACCCAAATATTTGACTTTTCAAAACAACAGTAAAAATGGAATATTTTTCTTTTATGTAGGAGATTTGCCCAAAAATACTCTTGGAGCTTGAACCATTTATTTTAAATATTAAGCAACGGCTTTCTATTCTAGGAAAAAGCAGTGGATGATGAGGCTCTCTCAGCATCCTAAGCTATAGACAATTAGAATTATTTTTTATTGATCTCTTTTGTTTGTAAGTTAAAAATGGAGTCAGGCTTCCTCTCATGGCAACACGTGAGCAAGACCGACTCCATACAAATTGTAAATATCTGTCATCAGCCCATAAATTATGTTTAAAAAATGTGAATTCTTGTGCTTTATTTCTGTCGTCTCTTTGTAGGTGCAAGGCATGTGTGACGAGTGCGTGGCCGTGTGCCTGGTGTGTGCATGAAAATGCGTGCACTGCCAACGCCACAGCCTGCGCCAGGAGGGTCATTGTGGGAGAGAGTGTGAGTCGGTTTTTGACATTTCATAGTCATGCTATTGAATAATTCTCAAGTCGATTGCATCCATAAGTTATTTCATGAGGTTGTTAATATTTAAATTATTGTTCATGCTTGCTCACATCTAAGGGGTCTTTCTGAAATCTGCATGTTTTAGTTTATATTTTAGTCACACATGAGAGCACTGGATGCAAGTGAAAAATGACTTACAAAGAAAATAGCGCCATGCCAACGAAGCCTCTTTTAGTATAGTAATCCATTGCTTTTTTGCAACTCATACTTGGGAAATGCAAGGGTGGACTGTATTTCTATAATTAAAAAAAAACGATGAATAGCAGGTCCCAACTGACTTTGACACCTGCTGCAATACACTCTATTGCCCCTGGTATTGTAATATGAAATGAGCACAGCACTGCATTTTCCCTCTATTGGCTTTCAAGCCACTGTGTTTTTAATAGAAAAACAGTCAGTTTATTTTCCCCCTTCGCCAAAAGACAACTGTTGTTGATTATATTATCTGTCTTAAAAATTAACCACAGAATCAACCCCAAAGTCTATATTAAGATTATCTGAGATTTGATAAATAACTTATTAAATAAAAATAGCCTATTAACAAATTTCCAAATGTAATAATCTAAATTTGTGTCTTATGTGTGTATATCTTTGTTTTTAACAAATTAATTCATAAAAAAAATTAAAAATCTTTGAAACCATAGATATAATATTTGAAATACCTAGGAGAATGCAATGGATTATTTTATTTTGTTGCAGAATCCTCAGAACTCCCTGATCAAAGGCCGGCAACACTGCCCCAGTTTCAGCATAGATGACGAGATTCTGCTGCCAAACGGAGTGCGCAAAGAAATCTCCATAGGTGTCAAGAACTTATTAACACCCTTGGTAAGATTCTTTTTTTAATGTTTAAATTCTTGTTTTTCTATAAAATGCTTGAAAATCTTTGTAAGAAAACTTCACTAAAGACCTCCAGTAAACCTTAAAATAGCAATCCTTCTTGGGGCCAACAACTGATGGTGACAATGAATTTTACAAAAATTATGTTGCCAAAGAAGGGAAAATCTAAATATGACTTAATACATTCTTTTTAATCAGATTTATTATTAGGAACAGTAATTTATTGTTTTTTGCATTATTTGATATTAATATCTTTTTCTCGATAACATCTTCAGATGTCTTTTAGTTGGTGAAATCAGTAATACAAATTCAATATGACTTAGGTGGATTATATAGTAGGCAGGCAATGTAAGAAATATGAATGGCAATGTATGTATATAAGGCAATGCAAGAAAACCAGCTTCTGTTGACACTATTTCTCCCTTTGTGTGTTGCAGGAGGGATTTCAGTGCGTAGTCGAAATCGAAGGTGCTAAAGAAAAGGTGTTTGCCAGGGTGCGAGACAACACTGTCATCTGTGCTGAAAACATGGTAATTCATTTTTTACTCTAGAAATAACATGCACATTTTGTTTGACCATCCATAGTTGGAATGTGTGTTTTTTTCAAGTATCAGTTGTACACCTTTATAGTAAGGCTCAAAGAAAATAGATACTTAATCACTATATTTTCCCTTTAGGTTTGTGACACAATTAACAGGTGTAACATAGATAGCAATAATTTTTTTCACCAGTATATGTAAATACTCATAAAACAGTGGTTCCCAACCTTTTATGCCTTTCCTTATTGGGAGTTGCCTCTCTCATTGGCTGCACATACATTCTAATTTAGAATGGATTTTGAAAGAAACACTTCCTACAGAAAACGTGTGCAAGGAAAAACACCTGTGAACTGAAAAAAAGGGAGAATCGTAGCGCTATCTGTGAATATGCCTGGGAAAATAATATAAACTAATTTATACAGTAATTAAATCTGTAACGTCATGCATGGTAATTACAAGTTGCAACCCACAGGTTAGGAATAGCTATTATAAACTATGGTGTATATCTGTTAAGTATTGATGATGTATTGAGGTTGTAATTAATATAATATTTTTTATTAATTGGGTAAGTCTGTTACAATAATTCTGGCAAAACAAATGTTGAGTGCAAAAAAGAGTTTGTTATGAAAATAGAGAATAAAAAATAGGTCTTAAGAACTCTGTTTCTTATTTGTAGAATTTCATACAAATGTTCACCTCCTATATTTAATCAAGTTAATTGTAATGAGGTCTCACTATGTACAAAACCATTTAATATATCAGTTTCATTATTTTAAACTCTTTCATTAATTTATTTCACTTATTTTTCTACTGTTCTATTCCATGTCTAATAGCACATTTTTAATGTCTACTCATTCTAATTTTCTATGCCTTTGCAATCCTGCATTAAAATAAACTTCTGCACATTTTAACCAGACCTCATGACTGATGCTTTCATGCACCTTTTAAGTCATAAAGGTTTTTTCCCTTCAAATTATTTAATGAAATGTTTTTGAAAATCCTGTCACAATATGTAGAAACGAGTTAAAGATTAAGCATTATATAAGTAATTTTTTTTAAATCCTTTTATTGTATCCTATAAGTGTTTAATATTTCTGAACTGTGTGTCTTTCTGCAGTACACGTACGAGGCTGAAGTGGGTCAGGTGCAGGCATCGCTCACTGTGCTGTGGAATGGGGACACTTTCATAGACAAAACGAACGGTATGTCTGAAGATAGATTTTTTAAAAATTGTTTTCATTTTGAATCCATCTTATTGATGTGGAAATTATATACTCTGCTCAAAACAATTAAGGGAGCACTTTGCGTACTTTTGTTAAGACAATTAATATCAACGTTTTATTCTAAAATTCGTGAAATAGATTCATTATGCATCCAGAATGAAATGGTAAAAAACAGGGGGGGAAATCATAATTTTTTAACTAGAATTTAAGGGGGGGGGGGGGGGAATTGGAATCATAACTTTTGAATAAATTATACCAATTTTTTCAAAACTTTATTTGTAAAAAAAAGTTAAAATCAATTTTTAAGCATCTAAGAATGCAACCGTGAAGAATTTAGGGTCCATTTATTTCATAAAATTTTTTGGCTGTGAATTTTATTTTACCATGTTTTTCATATTTTCATTTAATTAAAACAAGCATTTATTTCTTCAAATGACATTATTCTTCCATCTAACGATACATAAGTGTGAGCTCAAGTTAGTGAGAAAAAAATCTCAAGTTGATGATTCTAATTGGAATCATTTGGGGGGGGGGGGGGGTTATAAAAGGGTTTAAACCATGCATTCCCCTAATTCTTTTGAGCAGTGTAATATTAAGTGAGTACCAATGTAAGAAAAGTGAGAGTAAGAGTTTTAGTAAGAGTTTTTTTTAAGATGCTGAATTCCCTAAAATAGGGTTGTTTCTAATGAACCATTGAAATTTTACAGTTTGAAAACCGACACTCATTTTTTCCTCCTAACATTTTGTATCTCACTAGCAGCAGAATATGTTGCCGTAACAAAATTAAATTTTCTAATGGATCCTTGTTATGCAAAATGAAATCGACCCCAAAATTATTTCTCAACTATTTTGACACAAATTTATTATACCATACATAATGAACAGTATATCTATTTTGAATCAATAGCCCTTTCATATAAACATAAAATTCTAGACATACTTCGCGATAGCTCTGTTGTCGTCACTTAGTGAAGTTGTTACCTTAGCCACAAAGAAATAATAGACAAGTTTTTCTACAGAAGAGCTTGTTGTTGTGTGACAATGCTGCACTTCTTAGGGTCTCCTATCCCTCGGTTTATCACAATTAGTGTTATAAATAGAAAATGGAGGGTTCACGTAAACACTGCTAACTCAAAATTGACAAACAGTTATTGTTGAGTAGCAGTGCAATTGGATGCACTCACTTTGCAGAATTGCAGTGGAATAACTCCTAGTTCACATAATATCCACTAGGGAGCAACTATTCAAAAATGTTAAGAGGCAGTTTTGTTATAAAGCTTTCACTTTAAAACCTCTGTAGCACAAAGAAGCTATTTATGGACTTGGTTCACTTGTATTCTAAGCTCTCCAACTAGTATTATTTTTAACAATTTGCATGCCTTTCAAAAGATGCTCCCCACTGTGTGTTTTCCATTTTTTTTTTTTTTTGACTGACCCTAAAAAGTTGGTTTGGGCTACAATGGTTTAAAGTGAAAGCTTCATAACAAAATGATATCTTAATTATTTTGATTGTTTCAGTCTAGTGGATATTATCTGAACAAGGATTTTTTTCATGATGACACTGCAATTCTACATAGTTAATGCATGCCGCTGCTCACTTGAAAAGGACCAAAAAGTGGATTTTGTTCACTTGTATTCTCCATTTAGTATTATATTTAACAATGTGCATGCCTTGCAAAACATGATCATCAACTGTCTAATGAGTTGCTTTGTAATCGCTTATATTTTAAAGGATCCATTTATGAAATATTTCCTGACAATGCAAATGTGTAATACATCCGAAAATGGGAACTTATCACTTTAACTTGCCCCATTTACGAATCCTTCAGAAGAAAATACTAAATAAATTCTAACCATTTTTCAGCTTTTCTAAAATTTCATAACAAAAACTATTTTAATATTTATAATTATTTGATATCAGTTTTAAAATTTAGACATTATATATTCAGCATCGATGGAATCGTAAATTAGTTTTCTTTCTTGTGTTTTCTGTACCCATTGTATTACATTGTATTACATGTACCCATTACATGTGTACATTATGTACACATTTTATGTATTGTGTTTATACGTATTTCATTGTTGTTTTTTGTAATGTATCCTTGTAAGAGTTATGTATACTTTGCCAATCATTGTAAACAGGTCAAGACCCAATACAATTAAATTTATTATCCATTTCAACCCTGTAATTTATATTATGCTTCACAATGTGCATGCCTTGAAGCCCAGTGGCTTAGTGGCCACAGGTCTGGGGATCGAGTCCCAGATTGGGTGAGGTGGTCATCTCTTAAGTGGGTTGCTAATATGATTACCAAGCATACTTGGGAACTAAACACTGGGGGTTCCCGCGTGAGGCCGACCACCTTACCGGAACATATGCCTAGCACCCCAGAGCCCTTGAAAGCTGGAATAGGCCCGGCAGGCCTTGGCCCACTAACAGGCTGTTGCGCCGAGGAGTTTAGTATGTGAATGCCTTACATAACATGCTCATGAACTGTGTTGTGTTTCAGTGACGCTGTACAAGTGTGGGCTGCTGGGTGCGGACTGCTCCCTGTGCGCGACGCGTGCACGCAAGTTCCGGTGCGCGTGGTGCGGTGACGGGTGCGGGTATGCGGACGCCTGCGACAAGCCACCCGCCCCCGCGTGCCCCCCACCACACATCGACTGGGTGAGTAGGCAGCATCATTTGCTTTGAAAAGATCCATTTCATTTTCCCTATTAAGGGGTGTGAAAATTGTAATTAAATGGTCCCTTTGGGGGACACGTTTCTTTACCTCTTTCCTATCATAGGGTTTATATGCTCCCTCCCTCACTTTTTGTCAGTATTTCCCCCCCCCCCCCCTCTGTTTCCCCCTATCTGTATTGTTTAAATAGTTTGCATTGTGCAGAACTGTCAGTGGTTCAGCCTAGTTTCGTTGTAAGCTGGTTCTTTTTTTTGCAAGTTAAATAACAATCACAGTTTATAGTTATCTTATTTCTTTTTATTTGAATAAAGCAATAAATTGTTTTCCTAGTCTTCCAATGTAATGTAGCTTTAAGACACATAAGCTAACACTCTCGTATTGCAAATACTATATCCTGTAATAGATAAATTATCTCTAGCTTATCGTACCTTCTTTGTCCTTCTAAAACTAAATATATATTTATCCCTGCCTTTGATTCTAAGTGTATCAATTAGTGATTTTTTGGTATAAGAGAGTCCAGACTATTTTCTTTGGATTCTTCCCCTTCCAAGAAATTAGCATACAATTTTTGAATCATGGTCCGTTGATGAAAGCAGTACACAGTTGTATGAAACTTGAAACTCTTTGAATTATTCTCAGTTGCTTACTATATCCCAACATAGCTATTGAAGAGATGTTAGTTTCTGCTAGTGTGATGAGTGTGTATCTAACTATGAACTTCAAAAAATTTTTTATGGTACTGTCCAATCATAGTTTACTTAATATCGCATTTAAATTGCAATTTGGTTACTGTGTCATTTAAATCATGAGTTTCATTTAAATCATGTTTTTAAGTGCTTAGCATTTTTGTTGTTATTGTTTCTTAATATCTTTTGAATGGGTTCATCTACAAGATGCTGTTTAGTACTGCTGTTTAGTACATTGTCAATATCAAAAATGGCTCTTAGTTCTGGAGTGGAATGTGAGTTTGCAAGATGTGCCGAAAAGCAACCCTGTTAAAGGAAACAAAACATTGTCATAGTATGTTTGTCCTGATGTTGTTCTTCTTTCCAGATGCACCCCTTGTCTGGTCCGTCTGAAGGGGGCACCCTGCTGACCTTAGAGGGCTCCAACTTGGGGTCGAGCGAGGAGGAGATCCGGGACAAGCTCACCGTGGGAGGTGTGCCCTGCATCCCCGTGGAGTACAGCGTGTCCGTCAGGTGAAAGATTGGATGCATCACTTTTTTAGAATACAGTGTTATAAAAAATACAATGCACTGCTGTATTGGAATGGATACAACGTGCAAATATCAGTTTAGAACTTTTTCAATTGTTGATAAAATATTTCACACCAGATGAATATCAATTTTTAAAAAATCCTGCTTTTAGAATGTTTTGTGAATGCAGGAAAAAAAGTTATCTATGGCTGAAACATTATATTTTTTCTGGCTTTCTAATGACTGTACTTTTTACAAATAAATCCAATTGATTTTTAGTTAAATACCAAACATTTACCAAGTTATTAGACTTTTTTTACTAAAGAAAATAATTATTATTTAAACCACCAACATAACCCGAATGGGATAAACAACACAACTTCATAAAAATTACTGCTCTTACTTGTAAAAATTCTGTGGTGCATTGTTTTCTTATATTTATTACAAATAAAATTTAATGATATTATAACCCTAAAGATATTCCTTTTAGGAAAGATGCATCATTGAGAATTCATTATGAATATTATGTTTTGAATTTTTTAATAAGAATCCTGTTGACACGAATTTCTTTTCCAGGATCGTGTGTCGCACGGGCCCTCACACGCCCGGGCCCGCTGCCGTGGTCGTGGGCAATCGAGCCGGCCTCACCCACGCACAGGAGACTTTCCACTACAAGGTGAGTGGTGAAGTACACTGCTCACAACAATAAGGGGGAGCACACGCTTTCACCCCCAATGATACCATTTGGAATCATCAGCTTGCAATTTTTTTTCTGACTAAGTTAAGCTTGCACGTGTTATTAGATGGAAGAATCCTCTCATTTGAAGAATTAAATAATGTTTATTTTAATTGAATGCAAATATGAAAAACAGGGTAAAATAAAATTCAATGTGAAACAATTTTAGCAAATAAGTTAACCACAAATTCTTCCTGCATGTATTTTTTAGATGTTTAAAAATGGTTTTTTTTAACTATTTTTAACAAATAAAGTTTTGAACAAAGTATTGTTATAATTTATTCAAAAGTTATGATTCCAATTCTTTTTCCCTTAAATTTTATTTTAAAAAATATTTTTTCCCCTGTTTTTTACTATTTCATTCTGGATGCGTAATGAATCTATTTCACAAATTTTAGATTTTTCGAATAAAAAATAAAAGTTGAGACTGAAAGGTACTTTAGATTCACTTCATTTGTTCTCAATAATATTTAATAACACATTAAAGTAAGACATGGTTGTAATATGTAAATTAACAAAAGAGTAGTTATTCAAAAATTAATTTACCTAAGCAATCTTATTAGTGAGGAGAATTTCGTTCAGTTATTTTTTTAGGGGTAGTGAGGTCCATTTAAAGTACAAATGCTCTTTTTGGATGAATCGGTGCTTGTGAGCTGTTTTTGCGAAATAAACACAAATCGTGCACATGCATTGTGTCTTAGAAGTTTGCTAATAAGTAGGTAGAATGTGTGAAATAGATCAAAATTCGTTTCCATCACTATTTTTGGTGTTTATGAGTTATTATTATATAAATCCCAGAGTTTTTAAGTCTCCTAGAAATCCTGCAGATAATTAAGAATCAAATCATGGCATTGAAAAACTTTTTGGAATATCTTTAGAATTATTGAATATACTACTTTGACTCCTGGAATTTAAATTGTACTTTTTTTCCCTTCCAAAAATGCATTATTGAATTTAAATTATTCAACTAGAAACATGAATGTGATGTTTTATGATGGTATGATTTGCTTCTGATACCCAATATTTCCATGTAATGGAATGGTATTTTGACTGTTAACTTATGCCTCTTTAGAAAATGTTGAATTCATCGTGAAATTTGATTTTCAAAAGCATGTAGGAACCCAAAATAAATTTTTAGTGATCTTAGTGTTATGTATTTTTTGCAAAAAACTTTTGTAACCGTAATGATGTTTATTTAAAGAAATAATCTGTTTGTTAATGTTTGAATGACTGTTTGCTTTGTGGCAACACCTAGTAAAATTAAACTCGAAAAAATATTAATTCAATCTCTCAACATGGTCTATTCTTTTTTTTATCAGCAATAAATAACTTTTCAAAGCTTCAGCATTTTGATGAGCTTTTCATGCTTTGTGTTTGACAATAAAAATTCTGCAGATTCAAAATTTAATATATAAAGGCATTTAAAAGAACTTTTTTTGTAACATCTTGGAAATATTCAAAATAGTAATTTCCCACTTGAAAATTTTAACTTTTTTTCCCCCTCCCAAAGTTTAAATGATTGAATTTAAACCATTGACTTAGAAACATTTAATATGAGGTTTTACAAGGGTTTGACTTCTGATACCCAACATTTCTATGTTATGGAAAGATATTTTGATGGTTAAAAAATTTTTTTACCTCCCTAAAAAATATTAAATTCATTTTGATTTTTTTCTCTTAAACATGTTGGCTCCACACATCCATTGTTAGTGATTTTAGTGTTACATATTATTTGTATGACCCTTTGTAACTTGATAACTTGAATGATGTTCAATCAATAATCCTTTGATTAATGTTTTAACGACTGTTTCCTTTGTAGTAAAATCAAGGTCGAAATAATTGTTTCAACCTCTCAAACTATTTTGCCATTTATATATTTAACGTTCAGCAATAAATCACTTTTCGAAAACGATACTCATTCCCCTTCTTCTTGATGCTGATGTTGTGTGTTTGTCAGGAGGTGGAGCTGACGTC
The DNA here is from genome assembly GCA_019343175.1 of Oedothorax gibbosus. Classification (NCBI taxonomy): domain Eukaryota; kingdom Metazoa; phylum Arthropoda; class Arachnida; order Araneae; family Linyphiidae; genus Oedothorax; species Oedothorax gibbosus. The sequence continues at coordinate 594,888 of CM033279.1, forward strand.
GGTGCACCCCCGCGTGGGCCCGCAGTCCGGGGGCACACGCCTCTACCTGAAGGGGGCCAACCTCAACGCCGGGTCCGGGGCCAACATCACCCTCGACGACCTGCCGTGCACCGTAGAGAGGTAACACCCCCCACTACTTACTCTGCCATGGGCGGGGAAACTGCTGTCACCATAACAATGAATTAGACTATTTTTGCTTTGAAATAGTGTTTCACTATAGGCTAGAGTAATTGAGGTTTTTCAACAAGTCATTATTCCAGGGACTGCAGTTTACCTGCATTGTACTCATCACTTATGACCTCTTTTACTCCTGAAAAATATCCTATGTATATATTCCTTATTTTGTAAACATCTTTTCTTCAAACTATTATATATTCAGAAGTAACCCCCCACTACTACTACTGTACTCACTACATAACGTCGGTCAAATGACAATTTTTGAAAAACAAAACCGCTTCTCAGTTCTTCTTTTCCCCTCCTGGTTTAACCGGGACCCGTTAAAAGTAACTAAAACGGGTCCGCATAATGTGTCAAAGGAATAGTATTACTGGTAGCATAGTTCTTGGTGCCTTAGGGCATTAGGACCAGCAGCAAGAGTTAATAAATAATGAACCCATATCATAACTATCTGGGTACAAATCCATTATGATATATTTTATGACGCCATAATCAATTGATTTGCTTTTGCATAAAATTTTTTCTTCAGTTTAGGACTTTGTTCTTGACTGTGGTTCTTAATGACGACGCCCATCGACAATTGCCGTTGTGTAGCTCTGTTGCGACGATAATCGATAATGCAAACTAACAATAACCTTCCGTTTAGCTGGTTAAAATGTTTATTCAAAACAGTTTTTCAGCTAAAGAAATGTTTTTGCCCATTTAACCGAAGCCAAAAACCAGTTTAACTGTTTCCGATTTTCCATCCCTTTGCATATTTGGGTTTTTGTACATTCTTTGTTTTTGTCCGACGGTATCACTTATGACCTCTTTCAGTCCTGGAAAAAATCCTATGCATATATTTTTGACATTATAAACATCTTTGTCAAACAATTATATATTTAGAAGTATGTTTTGCAAATAATTTTGAAAAGAATTGTGTTTAACATTTGCTGAGGGTCATGCATAAAACAAGCTCGGTCAGTTCTTTGTGGGCCATTTTATGTTTTGTTTCAATCCGTCTGATAAATTTACCACTGAAATTTTTATCTTCCAAAATCTCTCTGTTATATATTTAACGTTTGCGTTAAAGATTATTATTTTAGTCAAAAGTGAAACATTGTGTATTATACATAATAATGTTTATTGTGATTGAGTTTCAGCTCATAACTAGGACTTGTTCTAAATTCCTTGAGTTGGCATTGTTTTCTCATAAAAGTACTTTAACATTATTATCAAATTTTTGCTTAAAATCTGCTTTTTAGTTACCTTTTTTACTAAAAATAATAAGAAAATGGCAACATGAAATTTATCAGGAGTAAAAACTCTCCAAAATGAAATCAACAATACTGTTCAATTGAAGAACCAAAATAGTATTGTGAATTTTGATATTGTAAGGTAAAGCTTACCATAGTAAAAAAAAATTAAGTTATTTACAAAGAAACATTCTCATTTTATTTTTGTAGTAAACTAGCTTATGAGATTGCATTGGAAATGAGAAATAGTTCTACTTAGATCAAGATTTGAAATGGTAGGATCCACCATTTTCAAAGGGAAAATTTTAAATTAATTATTTGGTTCTTCCTCTTGTTAAAAAAATATGTTATGTACTTAAACAAACTAGATTTAAGACAAACTAAGATGTTCAAATGATTGCCTTTTAATACATATTATTTGTTCAACTGAGAAGAGAGATTGAGATCATGATCAGTTCAGATCCCAACCTTCTGCTAAATTATGTCCTGGCATTTTCTTGCTCTTTTCTCAACTTGAAACCCTGTATAGTAACAAACTCCTAAATCTTTTCAGTTTGACCGATAAACTATAAAATCCTTTAACAGTACCATACTTTAATTTTCTAAAATTTGAGATACTTTCTAGTTAACAGGGTTTTTTGTACATTAATTATTTGAATATAAATTGACCAGAAAATGCTAAATAAAATTTATAAAGATCTTCCAAAATGAAGTCAACAATACTGTTCAATAAAAAAAGGCAAATCTATTCCACAATTCCAATGGTAAAAGTTTTATGAGTCCTATGTTTCTTCCTCTTGATAAAAAATGCATTATGTACTTGAACACTGAATCTTAATGGATTTAAGATAAATTAAGTTTGTTCAACAGATGCATTATAAATATTGTTAGTTCAACTGAAGCATTTTAATTATACCAAGTTTTGTTTTATTCTGGTAAATCATGTTCTCTATAACTACCACTTCTTAATGATATCCTTGTTATTTTCTACTTAAACTCATAAACCCTGCGTAGAGGTAAACTCATAATTCTTTCAGTGTATTCTTTAAACTATAAAACTTGTCATTGTACCAATACAAATAATAATGTAATCCTATTTGAAATGAATGAGAGAAAATTTTCTTAAAAATCTACTTTTCTCTAACATGTTTCTAATAATGTTGCAGGTCCCTTGCGAGCAGCAGCCAGCTGAGCTGCCGCACGGCGCGCTCACCTGTCCCCTCTCTGGCGGTGGGGCGGCTGGTGCTGCGGATTGACGGGGCAGAGCGCACCGTGCCCCACCCCTTCACCTACACCGCGGACCCCACCCTGCGCTCGCTCCACCCCACCACCACATTCATGAGGTGAGGATCTCTTTGGATATACATGCTCGTTAAATCTGTGGAGTCGAAAGTCTTGACAGCGTTAGCGCTCAACGTTCCGTTGGGTGCCCGCTCAGGTGTCGACCTCGTCACATGACCAGGGTTCTAAACTATGAGGCATAATGTTGGTATTGGCAGAGTTATCAGAGTTCAGATAACTCTGCCAATACCAACATTTATGATAAACGTAATGACTTTCATTTTGATGTTATTCGACTTATTCCTTGGAATTCTAATCTTTCTGTTAAAGTCTATAGAAATTGCATTATAAATCACCTACATCGCATTAATATCATCTGCAACGTCAATAACTTTAAAAATTCCCAAAAACTTGACCTCCATCGTACACTTATCAACAACAATTTCCCTCCAAAATTTATAAAGAAGTATCTGCAATAATTTTCTTTGTGACGTCACTAAATTTTTACTCATAGTCTTATTTTTTTCCTTCACCGCACTTAATTTCCACACTGTAACTGTCAATTGTTTCACCTAAGTTTTTAGTTCGGATTTTGTGAGAAGCGGTTGGCTTCAAAGTTTCGTGTTGTTTTTTATTCGCTTCATCTGCTTTATGTAAGTTTGTCTTTATGTTTTTAATTTTGATTTTGTTTTTTAGTTTTGATTTTGTTTTTAATTCTCTTCTGGAAATTCCACAGTATACTTCAGGGTAAAATTGGGATTTTTTTATTTGACTCTCGTCCATCCCAATACAGAAAAGTGTATTGTTTTAATAGTGGCTCAAGGTTTTTACCTCCTGATGAAATGGCCTTTCCCACTATTTTTGGTCTTTTTCCATATCTTATTTTTATATTTGTTCATTTTTTTTGTTTTACTTTTTTTGTTTTTGTATTCGTTATTTTGTTTTTTACTGATTATGGCAGCTTTAGCGCCAGTTGGTAAGATTCTCTCTTTTTGTATTAAATGTGTTTAGTATGTTATATATTTTTTCAATTGTTTTATGTGTACTTATATATATATATATATATATAAAATATATATATATATATATATATATATATATATATATATATATATATATATATATATATATATATATATATTTTTAAAACTGTCGTGTTCTAGGAATATAACTGGGATGCGGTTGTGAATCTAGCCTAGTAGTAATAAAGTATAAAAGTGATGGTAATTTCAAAAACATTTGTCAAGTTATTTTAAAATGGATAAGTTCCATGTTATTCTAAATTCTGTCTTTTGGTTAAGTCTCATCTTGCAACTAATCACTCAACTCGTTCTTTCAGTGGTGGCCGCTATGTGAAAGTGGTGGGCACCAACCTCACCTCCATCCAGCAACCAAGAATGGTGGTCTACAACGAACACAAAGTGGTCAACGAAACGGTAAGTCAACTGTTTTATCACATACTTTGCTTGGGATAAGTTTTTTTTTTGACTCTGTATGAAATGAAATGCAAACAAAAAGCTATTGGATTTAGCAGAGGACTTGGCTAAAAACGGAATATAGAAAAGGTAGTGTATCTTTCGTCAGTTTGATTCACACTTCAAATGTGAAAAATGGCATTAAAGATTCCAAAAGACAAATTAAAAGAAAGAAAAATATGGAATTTTTTCTTTTATTTGAACATTCTTGTAATATGTGATTCCCAGTAGCTTAAGTGGCAGCAATATGCACTTGCTGTGCCACATGTCTGGGTTTGTATTCTGGATCGGGCTAGGTTGACTCAGTATTTCATTCTTTAAGTGAGTCAATAAAAATGAGATCAGCATTAGGTTGACCAGCTGAAAGGAATATTTGCTTCATACCCCAACGGGCTAAAATGGCAACATCAGGCCTTGCTCCATTACGAGCTATTGTATTATTAACTTCATTGCAGGGTACTGTAACTTTAAAAAAACATTAAAATATGAATAGACTTGTCCCTATTACAGAGCTACACTCCATCAAAGGTCTGACAGACTTCACTAAAGTGTGTAGTTTAATTTAGTTTGTGTAGCATATCAGTCCTGTAAAATGGCTTTTGGATTTGTTATCTTGACTCTTTTATATTGTTTTTCCTCCCCTGATTCATCTTGCATAACCGTGACCTATGCCTACACACTTATGACATCGCTCTTAATGTCTGACCCATAGAAATAGTGATGTTGTATGGGTGGGCCCGGGTCAGAAGAGGAAAGGGGAAAAATAACTTCATTGCATAGTAATCTGTCTGCATCAGGATTCTTTGGCAACAATAACGAGTCGTCGCCTAAACTGGTGTAAGGAAACCGGTGACTCACTTTGAGTTTCTTTCGCGGCAACCCTGATTCACGCCAGAGATCAGTGGACACAAGTAACACGGTTGTACCGCGAAAGAAGAACCAAAAGAAAAACCGGTTTCCTGGTGCCAATGTCCGCCAAGCACAAAAGAATACGGGAGGATTCCTATGCAATGAAGTTGTTTTTCCTCTGTACTCTCCATATATGATCTGTCTTTAATTTACATTAAATTTGTGCTGTGATACCATTGTGTCAGGTTTCAAGCAGTAAATGACGCGTCTTGTCAGTTCTTACCTTCGCCTGCTAACCCTCTCCTCCTTCCTCCCTAGGTGTGTGAGGTGCGCAATGCGAGCGTGATGCTGTGCCCCTCGCCCGCGGTGCGCCCCGACGCGCTGGCTCCCCGGCCGCGCAGCTTCGAAGCTGACGAGGGGGTGCTGCGGCTGCGCGTGGGCTTCGTGCTGGACGGGGTGCGCCCCGACGCGCGCCACGACATCACCTACGTGCGCGACCCCACCTTCCGACCCTTCTTCGGGGGGATCAAGCTCTACAAGGGCGAGTCACTCGTCATAGAGGTGAGTCATATTGAGGTTTGGTAGATGTTGCCAAAGGTAATCTTAGTAAATACTCAAAAGATGGTCAAACACATTTGAAGTAGTGTAGAAGCATTTTAATTTAATAAGTTTCATGAGGTTGTTGCAATTATCAGTTAATTAAAGAATTTGTAGATTTGAAAATATAATTATAGTAAATAGCAATAAGAGCAACAGCAAATTTAGTTTAGTTTTGGGCATAACATTCCACCAACACACCAGTTCAACGTCTAAATCGGTTCTCCCCATTCAAAACGTTCCAGTCTTGGCGTGGGGATCTTTTCGAGTCCACCTTTGGCGCCTTGCACCCACTTGGTGACGACCATGGGGATTTGTGTGTGTGGTGTAACTCATTTAGTGTAACTGTTGCATTTGATTGAACGCAGTTTGAGTTATTTAGGTATAGTACAAGGTACTGTTTGTAGTGCAATCTTCATAGGGGGGGGTTATGACCAAAATGGTTAGACATCTCAATTGTGTATTGTAACTTTCCATGTCAATTGAATGTTGATGTGCAAATGTTATATAAAAGTATATTAGTGAGTATAGAAATGTAATTTGAAAAACTTAATGAATCCAGCTTACTTTATGAAGAATTTTATAACAGCTCAATGAGAAAGTAATGTAACATGACCCATACATTAAAAAGAAAGTTAAAACAATAATATAGTAAACTATCACAAGATATCAACATCACTGCGCTTGAGGGTTGTATTCCTTTTGTAGTCTCTTAATATCATACTGCTACTAAATCTATGTACCAGGACAATTAAATATACTTCAAAATTCAGATTCTAGAAATACAAAAATTGGAACCTGCAATCTTGTTTCTTAGTTCTGTGTCAAAAATGTACTACCGTGGGCCACTAAACTGCAGTATGAACAGCAATGAATTTGACCCGTTTTGTCCTGTAAAAAATCAATCTTGTAGTATACTTTCTTATATGTTGTATTATTGAGTGGTTTCAACAAGGGTCTAAGTTACTGTTGTAGATACTGCCGTTTACCGGCCTATGTTAGTGTTTAGGATTACAACGCAAGCTTGGCTTTCCCCCTTGTATGGATTTCCAGGAAATGACATGAGCCTTTTTGTTGCTCAGATGTGAGGTTGCCTACAACTGCTCTCCAAACCCAAGTAGGGTGAGGAGGGGGGGGGGGGACAAAAAGAGTGCTTCCCATGCTGTTTCCTGAAAAACCATACAAGGTAGGTAGGGGATGCCAAGTTTGCCTTATAATCATAAGAAGTATAGCATGGTTATATGGAGAAAAACCCACCTCCATGACTGCCCTGAAGATGGCCCACTGCCTCTTTTCATTGTTTTACCTTTTCTAGACATTCTGTTTAGGCTTAAAAATATTTGAGGCTTATTCACATCCTTTAATTGGACTGCTCATCAACCCATAGCCATTGACGTTCTTAGCATAAAATGTGTTGTGAGTTAATTAGAAAAACTATATTCAGTGGAGAAGCAATAAAGCTACCAAAATCTAACGTGGAAAAAATCATTTATTTAAAGACACTAACATCGTGGCAATTTTAACAGAGAACACACTTTTCACAAATATCACAGAATTTATATACGATTACATTTTCTTCTCATTTACATATTATATTATCTTCTTTACACTCACATTCTTGAGCTAGAGAAATAAATAAGTTCAGTTTGTACTTAAAAATGAACAACCTAAGGAAATAGTTTGAAACTCTGTGATCGAAATATAGGAAAATGACTCAACGAAATGAGACCTCTCTTCTTTTCTTGTTGCAGGGTGAGCACCTGCGCCTTGCGTCGAGCGAGGGCGAGGTGAACGTGACGATCGGGGCGCGCGTCTGCAACCTCACCTCCCTCTCACAGACGCAGATCGTGTGCCTGCCCCCCGACGTGCAGCCCCCTCCCACCGACGAGCACGGAGCACGCACCACCAACGGGCTGCCCCTCGTCGTGGTGAGTCGGCCTCTTCCTTCATTTAAATGGTGCTCAGTATGATGTTGGTTACTTGCTTGTCAAAGAGTGCAAAGCTTATGACTTTGTATAAGCTTACTGCAACTCTGTATAAGACTGCTTTTTTAACTGCTCCAATGCACCAATAGTTTTTTTTAATACTTTAATTTCTTTTAAATTGTTATCACACAATTGTTTATGTTAAAAACCTATAACTCAATTGTTTTTATATATTTTTTTAAAAACTTTAGTCTAGATGTGCTTTTAACCTCTGCAGTGTCACCAACGTATATTATATGTCAGGCACAGTTAAACCATATTTGTTAAATACTCATGCAGACTTGTTATTTCTTCTTTTGATATTACTTTGTGTTATTTCATGTGATTGTGGCTTGTAGCTTTTTTTAAATATTCTTCTGCTTATGTGGTTGTTAAGTCCGATTTCTGTTGTACTTAGTTGAAGAGTTAAGTGGTGTGACAAGATTGTGCTAAGTGACAAAAAGGTGAAAACGAGTGTACTATTTTGTGTTTGAAGAACTGCTCTTAGGACGAGACATTTTTTATTTAGGACAAACACAAACGTACAAGTCAAAACGGACCGGCACTAGAGAGACCCGGCACAAACGATGTTAAACAGTCACAATCTTAGCAAGTTCTGCCAATCGGTCGCCAAGGCAACCATGAATTTTATACATTCTTGAATTCACTACAGTTCAATTATGAAAGTCAGTCATTACGAAAAATATTGTTTTTTATGAGAATGTCACTTCACTACAATGAGAAAATGAATTTTTTGTTTGATTTTGGATACATTTAAAACAGCACTTACAAAAGGTTAAAAATACACTTAACAAGCTTCTCCTTTTCATAAACTTTAAGTTATCTTTAAAGGAGGGAATGACATGTTCATTGACAAAAACCTCAATTTTAAAAAAAATGTCACTTAGCACATTCTTCTACTGAGCACTTCCATTCAATCCTAACCTTTCATGTTTCTTATATTTCACTGACCCCTTTTTCTTTGTAGGTCCGGCTGGGCGCCCACCTGCGCAAGGAGCTTGGGTCGCTGAGGTACGCCCTCCCCGGACGGGGTGGGGGCGGCGGAGGCGGGGCCCCACTCCCCTTAGTGGGCGGGGCAGGGGCGGGTGCCGCACTGCTGCTCCTCCTCTCACTGGGTGTGCTGGGGGCGCTGCGGCACAAGAACTCCCAGGCGGAGCGCGAGTACAAGCGCATCCAGCTGCAGATGGACACACTCGAGAACTCTGTGCGCTCCGAGTGCAAGCAGGGTGAGTGTTTGAAAGATATTGAAGCTCTAGTAGATTTGGCTACTTGGTAAATGCTGTGTGGACGTTGTGCTTTCACCAGACTAATTGAACGGTGAATGCAGGTTGTAAAAGTTTGTGTCGCAGTTTTCATAGTATCTTCTTTCATAGTATCTTCAGTAGTATCCTGATACCCTTGTTCAAATCACATTAACAAACATATCTACATCACATTGAATAACATTTTACAAACTAGACTAGCTTCTAGCATCGTGTTGACTCTCAATATTTTACTTAATGCTATTAGTTTGATCTTGAGACAGGTCTTAAAGAGTAACTTATGGCAAGCTTTGCTCCTTAACAATTCTTAATAATGCCACTTATTGAGCAAATCCATAAAACATTAAGTGACAAGGCTACCTTTATTAAAGAGTAAAAAATAAAAAATTGTCAAATTAAATTGCAGTTATATGCTTGGTCCCAAGTTACTCTCAGGAACCAAGGTTGCCCCAATCTTCAGTCATTAACACTATATTTTACATTTTTTTTTGTAGTTTTGAAGTTGTGTTGAAATAAAAGCAATTTTTTGGAAGATGGAAATGTTTAAAATAATTTGCATAATCTTTTTTTAAAATATTTGGTCAAGTTAGTTATAGATGTCAATAAAACAAACTTTTGTTAAATACCAAATCTACTGGCCAAACTGCCTTTTCTTATTCTGTGTCATGCAGGTTGCAGTTTACTCGACATATATCAAACTTGATTTTTACTTTTACAAACTTCCTAGTTATATAAATGTTGTATCAAAGTTACATTTAGATGTCTATGTATCAAACTTTTTATTGGTAAAACAAATTTAGAAATACTTCCAGTCATTTTGTAGTTATTTATGCTTTAGTATGACTTTACACTTGTTTCTGAAACAGAGTATTTATTTCCAAACTGGATAGCTCTTATGCACTTTGAAGCGTACTGCATTTTACTTTGAAATAGTTTTACTACAATTTTGAATCCATTTTTACCAGTTGCTCTACTATTTGTTTTACAGCCTTTGCCGAACTCCAGATCTTTTATCAGATAAATTTAGTTAGAATTTCAGTCATTTGTGCAGTTATTTTTGCTGTAGCATGACATTACTCTAGTTTCTGAAACAGTTCTTTTTCCAAATTAGATGGCTCTTATGCAATCATTGAAATGATTTTTGAACAAATAGTGAATCTACTATTAATTATTTCTTTCTCAGCCTTTGCCGAACTCCAGATCTTTTATCAGATAAATTTAGTTAGAATTTCAGTCATTTGTGCAGTTATTTTTGCTGTAGCATGACATTACTCTAGTTTCTGAAACAGTTCTTTTTCCAATATTAGATGGCTCTTATGCAATCATTGAAATGATTTTTGAACAAATAGTGAATCTACTATTAATTATTTCTTTCTCAGCCTTTGCCGAACTCCAGATCTTTTATCAGATAAATTTAGTTAGAATTTCAGTCATTTGTGCAGTTATTTTTGCTGTAGCATGACATTACTCTAGTTTCTGAAACAGTTCTTTTTCCAATATTAGATGGCTCTTATGCAATCATTGAAATGATTTTTGAACAAATAGTGAATCTACTATTAATTATTTCTTTCTCAGCCTTTGCCGAACTCCAGATCTTTTATCAGATAAATTTAGTTAGAATTTCAGTCATTTGTGCAGTTATTTTTGCTGTAGCATGACATTACTCTAGTTTCTGAAACAGTTCTTTTTCCAATATTAGATGGCTCTTATGCAATCATTGAAATGATTTTTGAACAAATAGTGAATCTACTATTAATTATTTCTTTCTCAGCCTTTGCCGAACTCCAGATCTTTTATCAGATAAATTTAGTTAGAATTTCAGTCATTTGTGCAGTTATTTTTGCTGTAGCATGACATTACTCTAGTTTCTGAAACAGTTCTTTTTCCAATATTAGATGGCTCTTATGCAATCATTGAAATGATTTTTGAACAAATAGTGAATCTACTATTAATTATTTCTTTCTCAGCCTTTGCCGAACTCCAGATCTTTTATCAGATAAATTTAGTTAGAATTTCAGTCATTTGTGCAGTTATTTTTGCTGTAGCATGACATTACTCTAGTTTCTGAAACAGTTCTTTTTCCAATATTAGATGGCTCTTATGCAATCATTGAAATGATTTTTGAACAAATAGTGAATCTACTATTAATTATTTCTTTCTCAGCCTTTGCCGAACTCCAGATCTTTTATCAGATAAATTTAGTTAGAATTTCAGTCATTTGTGCAGTTATTTTTGCTGTAGCATGACATTACTCTAGTTTCTGAAACAGTTCTTTTTCCAATATTAGATGGCTCTTATGCAATCATTGAAATGATTTTTGAACAAATAGTGAATCTACTATTAATTATTTCTTTCTCAGCCTTTGCCGAACTCCAGATCATTTATCAAATAAATTTAGTTAGAATTTCAGTCATTTGTGGAGGTATTTTTCCTGTAGCATGACATGACACTTGTTTCTGAAACAGTTCTTTATCCAATATTAGATGGCTCTTATGCAATCATTGAAATGATTTTTGAACAATAGTGAATCTACTATTAATTATTTCTTTCTCAGCCTTTGCCGAACTCCAGACGGACATGACGGACTTGAACAACGACATCCGTGCCACGGGCGTCCCGACCCTGGACCACCGGACCTTTGTGATGAAAGTATTTTTCCCCGGTGTTGTGGACAACCCGGTCATTGAAGAATGCAAAGTGAGCAAACCTTTGTTATTTAAATTTCTTAACTCCGTTGTGGCCGTAACTTAAAAATAAAAAGAATATTTCATGATAGATCAATACTGGACCCAAAACAAAAAAAATTTCTGAAATAGTTCAGAACAATTTCAAGAAATCAAAAACTGTTTCTTTTTGCTGTTCTACTTTTTCAGAAAGCTTTTTTTAATTGAGTTTTAATCAAATCGAATTTATTTCACGCCATGTTTTTAATTATTATATATATCTGTTTGCAATTATTAAATAATTTTGTTATGACTACTCATTTGAGTTGTTCAGAACTATTCCTGTTGTATAGAAATATTGTTCAGTAAATGTCTATTTTTGGGTTGAAATTGGCTAACTTATTAAAAGTTAGTTCTAAAAAATATGACAATGAAGGGAGAATGTCATGAAATTATTAGGAACTGTTTTTTGCTTCATGGATTATCACTTAATTTTAATTCGACAGTTAAAATGTACTTTTGCCAACTATGTATTTAATTCTTTTTTTTACTGAAGTTAAAGTTTTGATTTTCTTTTTTCAGCAAATCAATGGACCGCAGAATATGTATGAAATTGCCATGGCTCAATTTGAACAACTTCTGTGCCACAGAAACTTTTTGCTTGTGTTCATCGAAACTTTAGAAGACCAAAAGTCTTTTAGCATCCGAGACAAGTATGTGGTATTGTGCCGTCAAACCTAATGGCTATACCTTGTATTGTTCAATAAATGTATTGGATGACAGTCACAAACTTACTAATGTTCTTGTTTGTAATTTCAGAGTGAATGTTGCCTCTTTGCTGATGATTATATTTCTAGAGAAAATGGAATATGCAACTAGGTAACATTTGAACTAGATTGCCTTTGAATTGTGTATACTTTTACATGTATTTTTACCTTGTATTTTTTTGTGTATTTTTTTTACTTTTTTTTATTACGTATACTTTTCCCAACGAAACTTTTAAGGTGGATTATATTAATGCTGTCTTATAATCTGGTTGGATAAATGAAACAAGTGTATCAGCTCTTGGAAGATAGCCAGCTTCTGTTTTATGGCAGTATTCTGATATATTCTATGATCTCATTTTGTTGTTATGGAGATAAATATGCATTGTCTGTGAACTAGTGAATAAAGATGTTTTAAACTATCCATGCACCGAATATTCTGTTATTATTCGGTATTCGGCCACTTTAGCCGAATAACTTTACTATTCGGCTGAAAAGTGAAATTAAAAAAATTTCAAAATTCTTCATGTTAATTCATCTTCTAAAACGTCAAAAATTCCCAAAGAGGGCTTGTTTTCTTTTTTGATAGACTCAAATTCGTAAGTTTTTGTTATTTATAATGTTAAATCAAGCTTTACTCAAGTTGTATTAAATAAACATATCTCTTTAGGGGAACAGTTATTGTGAGTGAGCTTTAAAAAACAATAATTACTATATGTATCACAATTGTAAGCCATGGTTTTATTATTTATTTTTTTCTAATTTTCATTCTACCTCAGGATCCACCTACTTTTGTTTATGTTTTCATACTTCTATTTTCGTTTTCGTGTTGTGATTTTTCCAAGTTACACTTTCTACAATACTTGCTTTAATAACAAATGAGTACCACTTTATTGTGTGTTGGTTTAATTAAAAATTTAATAGCTATTTTGTATTAAAATTATTGTGTCCTTATATGTTTGTGTTGAATTGAAATTGATAATACAACTTACTTAGATCTGACAAAAAGAAAAATTGGTTTAGGCGGGCCGAATATTCGGTATTCGGACAAATTTGGTGTTCGGTGCATCCCTATTTTAAATTAAATGTTTTGGAAAGATTTCCCAAGCTGCTTATTGAACTGTGTCTCACAGGTTAATGGGAGTGTTCGCAAGTCAATAATCTACTTTTCACAATAGTATGAATATTGTATCTTACTATTGCAGTAGAATAATTCTCAGATGCAGAGTATGTCACCAAGCATTTACTATTAAATATGATTTTCTTGTGATATTCCATGTGCCTCATGATTTCTCTTCCAGCATTCTGAAGGAGCTGCTTCTTCGGCTTGTTGACAAGTACATCAACACAAAACACCCGCAGCTCATGCTCAGGAGGTAATGCTGTTCTTTCTTAAAATGCCATGTTCTGTGAGCCCTTTTGTTTAAACGGAATTTTTAAGCAAAGGAATTCTGTAATTTTTTCAAATAAAAATGTATAACATTTAAACGAGGATTGTTTTGCTGATACAGTGGTCTGTATGGCCTTTTTTTAGAGAATTATTAAGTTTTAAGTCACAAAGGCATAATCATTAGAATTTGATTTTAAGAGAACACAAAAGAAAACAATAAATTTGCTAACAAATATGTCAAACAAACTTAGAATTATTAAGTCTTCTATTTGTTTCGTTTAGTCTAAAAGTTTTTGCAGTTGTGATAACTTAATTTGTATTATTTAACGTTTCAATTTCCCAACTTTACCAATTTTAATATGGTCTCTTCATAGAGTATTGAAGTAGAAAAAATCCCTCATTGTTTTCTAATAGTTCTTCCGTCCTGCTTTGATTTACCTCAATTTATACTTTTGCTTTCAGAACTGAATCTGTTGTCGAGAAAATGCTCTCAAATTGGATGGCCTTGTGTATGTACAATTATATCAAGGTATGTGTCTCAATTACGTTGTTTTGCAGAATAATTGGTAACTTAGTATGTATTTTAAAGGGTATTTACACTGTTTATACTTTTTTAAATTTTATTTAGTGTGCAATTATATTTCACTGTTCAAATTATTTTCTTAAAAAAAAATCCTAAGGCTTTAGTGAGAATTCATTGTATGTTGGGCAGAACGACATCACACCTTTAAAAAATGACATTCTAAATTTAAATGAGAATAAAATAAAAACAAGGGAGAATGTGTGTCAAGTATGAAGTAAAGGTAATATAGTACATATTTTTTTTAATGCCATGAACTTTTTTTATTGCACCAAAAAAAAGAGAGTAGAAATTGCAATTCAACACTAAAACTCTCATATGTTTAAAAGCTTAATAATGAGAAATAATATTAAATTTCAAATATCTTTATCTTTATCACTTAATGAAATACACTTTCTTCTGTTAGAAATAGAGTGGATTTGGCTATTTATAAAAATAGTGTTTCACATAGACATTTTTGTATTCATAAAATACAAGTAACACATCTACAACTTAAGAAATGTAAATAATAGTATAATTAAATTTACCTTCAACATATTAATGTATTCCCTTATAAAATTAGTAATTTCTGTCTTAGTAAAGTTGAGCTTGTATTTGAAAACATAAAACAAGTTTATAATTAACTTACTCTGTTATTAGTAACAGAAATACTGCATCATGACTTGCATGGGTATGTGTTGAGCTAGTACTACATTTTTGGTCAACCATCAGAGTGGAAGGATCAGGGTTGTACTTTCTAAGATTGTTTTTGGTAACTGATTTTCCCTGGGCTATAAATGGATAGTGTGTCAGGGTACACTCCACTTTCTGTGTGTTGATGCATTTTGATTGACCACTGATTTATGATTATGTATTTTTATTTTCACTTTACAGTTAGTTATGGTGATACTACTAAATCATTATATGCTTTATATCAGTAAATCAATGAGGATTTTCTTCTCTTGCCAAACTGGTTGTTACTTTATTGTCCAACTAGTGCAACAGAATGTCCCTTCTGCATGTTCACCCTGTGTGTTTTCTCCCTTCACTAGGATGAGGCTGGCGCCTCCCTGTTTGTGCTGTTCTCCGCCCTCAAGCACACGGTGGAGAAGGGGCCGGTGGACGCGCTCACCCACGACGCGCGCTACTCCCTGGCCGAGGAGAGGCTGCTCAGGGAACACGTCCACTACGCCCCCGTCGTGAGTACACTCTCCCTTTACTCAATGACGTTTTTTCCTCTCAGTGGGAAGTTCCTTATAGTTTTCCACTTTAGCAAGGATTTTTTTACTGCAGAATTTTGTGATTGTATCGATAGTAAAAAACGTGATTGTTTAAAAGTTGCGAAAACACTTTGAATTAGTCATAATTTTAATATGTCATGAATTTTAAATACTTATATAACAATTGATCTTGGCAATGTTTCAAAATTAACTTTTTTACAGCCAATAGTTTAATTTCAATAAGATCAATGTCAAGATGATCCCGATGTTATGTTCCTACATATTTTTCTTGATTTGACAAAATTATATGATAACATATATTATTTTCAAACTCAACACCCATCCCAACATGTTACAGCTTTGTCAATCGATCCCATGGCGTAAACATCTTTTCAAAACATGCTATTGCCATGGCAATAAATTGCAAGTGTTAAAATTATCAATGTTCTTAAACAGCCTACATGACGTCAGCCTACATGACTCTAAAAACCAATAATAATTAAGAGTTTTCCATGTTTGTGCATTTATCATTCTTCTCCTTACTCAATGGTGTTTTATTATTACATTGGAAGTTCCTTATGATTTGCTTGATTTTGTTGTGTGTCATATAGAAGATTTTGTACAAGTCTTTTAGCTATGTATTGACTTCTTTTTAATGTCATTACATTTTAATTTTCCTCTTGGACCACGAACAACATTTCTAGCTTACACTCCAAGGAGTGGCTGGGTTAGTTTTTTTGCTGACTATCGGATTATTTTTCCTTTATTTAACCACTTCACTACCAGGACATATACAGCATAATCCCCTAAATTCAATCAACAGTGACCAGAACGTACCCTGCATATGTTGTTCTCTCTACAGTAAACAGCTGCCGCTTGCCCTACTCTTACTTGAGAAATTAAACCTAGGAGCGGTTAAATGATGTTTTCCTTCAGTGGGAAGTGCTTTATCAATGTCATTATTGGCAAGGATGTTTATCCAACTTTGTAACTTCTTCCTTATGGTTTGCATAAGTTGTGTGTTTTGTGCAGCATAGTATGTTAACGTGTAAGGTTCATGTTGTTTTTGTTGTATGTCAGGTATGTTTCGTACAAGTCTATTGATTTGCACCTTTTTAATGTTATCAATTGTCAATTTTCTTCCTGCCCCGGGGTTACCCCCTTAGTTGGGTAATAAGAGGTACAGTAAATGCTACTTAATCTGTAAAACTTGAGGAACTAGATGTGAAATGATAAGTTCTATTCTTGTAGCACTTGTTGACAATATTTTACTTCAATTTTAAATTTTAAAGAAAAATAATAATTGTCAATGTATCTTGGTAAAACTGAATTCAGAAAAAGCTCAGACTCTTTGATATACAAAGTTTAAGCTTTTACTAGACCATGTGTTTGAACTTCTTTTCTAATTGTGCGAGAATAATAATTGTATTAAGTAAACATCGCTTCAAACATGCTATTGCCATGGTGCAAAATTACAAGGCAATAATCAATGATCTTCCACAGCCTACATGAAATCATAAATGGCATTGCATACATGACAGGAGTGTGCAGCTCCAACAACCAATAAAAAATAAGTGTTTGCCACCCTATGCATTCAACCACCTTTGTATCAAATGTTAACTGGCCAATCATCGCCAAGGGGATTTTGTATACTAAAGTGATTCCTCCTAGTAATTGTGTGGACAGGGGTTATTTCCTCAGTTGAGGCTAAAAGAGGTACATTAAATGCTATTTAACCTGTAAAACTTAAGGAACCAAACTTGGATAAATATTGTTGACATCTAAATAGAAATGAATTTTATTTTTGAGAAGGATTTCTTATGTGACTACATAGTGTTACACCTGTTATTAGAAAAGAATATTCCCTGATTGGTGTTGTATAAATTTTTAATTTCAGAATTAACTATGTAACTTAATTAACAAAACATGCATTTAAATGAATGTCAATCTCAAGATGAAATATTACATATAGCTTTTTATTTGAATAATAATATGTTTTTTCTATTAATATAGTTCCAGTATGCATTTTAAGTTTGCAATATTTTTTATATTTTCAAATTCATTCAACATGAATAAAGCAAAATGGCATTCTTTTCAGTTTAATAATGGTATGTTAACCCATATTTTGTAGGGGAAATAAGTGATATTGCATTGTTGTATTCTCTATTTTTTTCTAAAAATAATTTCATTCAGTTATTATACAATTTTAAATGTTATAAAAAAATTATCGGGGGAATTTGGTGTTAGCTGATAGTAAATGAACTGATAGTGAATCACTTACAAGGTTGTATTAAGACCATGTGTTTGAGCTCCTTTTCCGTGTTGCAGACGGTGCAGGTGCTGCACGAGGACTCTGACGAGAAGATGCTGTGCAAGGTGAACGACTGCGACACCGTCAGCCAGGTCAAGGCCAAGATCCTCGACTACCTCTACAAGAACACACCCTTCTCGCAGAGGCCCTCCATACACGACGTGGACCTTGGTACGAAGCACAATAAAGCCGGACATTAACAGCAAAAATAGGATGTGCTGTTGTATAATTTTTGGGTCCCTAGTTGTTTAAAAATAGTTCCGTTTCATGCTTGTGGCCTTGAAAACATTCTTCAGTCTTTAATGGGTTAAATGAATGCTTTTGATTGAAGTATTTTAACGTCCTATAGAATTAAAACCATTACTTGACACCATTCACGGCGTGGAGCTAGGTACACATCCACCCATTACATTCTCACACCCTTACCAGCAAACAAAGGATTGGCTGTAGCATATTCTATATTCCCCAGTTGTCTTAAATAGTTTCTGTTTTTGCACTTGAAGAGTCTAGGGAGAAAAAACCCTTCATCCACTGGATATCCCTGATATCAGGAACTTCCCTCCATATCAGGCCTGGCCTCTTTGGCAAGCATAGTGACTTCATCGCCTAAACGTGTGTAACGATGCCAGTGTCTCACTTGGTTCTTCGCTTGCGGCAACCCTGAAACACTTGTACCAAGAGAAGAACCTAGGGAGAAACCAGTTTCCTGTCACCCATGTCCGCCAAGCAGGCCTGAATACCAGAAGATTCCTAGTCCATCAAGGGGTTCTTCCCCTAGACTTTTCACTTGTGACCAGCCAGTTATCTTGAATCTGTTCTATATTTGCACTTGTAGCCTTAGTAGTCTTGAAAATATTATTCAGGCTTTAATAGGTTAAATGAATGCTATTGATGGAAATACTTTAACGTCTTGTACAATTAAAACCATTACTTGAGTTCCACTTTTGGTCGATGGTTAAATTAGCGACTGTTTTACTTCAATAAAAGTTGTTTGAAGCATTTAAAAATACGTTTGTCTCGCAACAAAACTTCTGGGCCAAATGAGTCACAAACCTTGAGCGTTTCTGGAGCTCGTGTTATGATTTTGCTTTCAACAGAATTTCTTTGATTAATAATGTGTTAGAGGAGAAGTTAAAATGTCTTGAATAATACAATTCTCTTAAATTGATTAATACTATATTATTTGCAGCTGTCTCTAAGCTACAACACACAAATCAGTACATTTTGATCCGTGTCTGTAATCACAAGACAATTCTCCTGAGGAATATATAAAAAATATTAAGATATGCTACTTTTCTTTGCATGGTGACAGTCATATTGTTGATCATTTTGTCAATTTATAAAAAGGGGTCCTTCATTTTAAAGGTGTTTGTTCTTTTTTTTTAATTTCCAATCTGGTAAAAGACCTGAACATGTTTTCTAAAGCTTTGTTCCTCTGCAGAGTGGAGGCACGGTCGCGGTGGGCGCCTGATCCTGGCGGACGAGGACCTGACGTCAGCGCCCCCTGACGGCGGGTGGCGGCGGCTCAACACCCTGGCCCACTACGGGATACGGGAGGCCGCGCTCATGGCACTCGTGCCAGGTAACCTCACTTAATAGTGTTATGAATAGTTTGATGTGGTGGTTCTGAAGAAAAAATAATAGTTTAGATAAATGATATTAATAATTTTTGATAAAGAATATTGAATATTTAGTTTTTTTAGTATTATGAATACTTTTTACTTACCCATAAATAGTTGTTTTACTAATTTGAACCGATTATGATATGTTTAACAGTCAAAGGCTTAGGACACTTTATTTAAATTTATATATTTCCCAATAGATATCTTTTATGCTTAAAGCTGATTAAATTTAATTATGAAGTTGTTGTGAGTATCTTGGTTTTTATGAAATGTCACTGTGGTAGACCATCTTAGGGTGGAAATTTTGCAAGCTTAATCTCTATATAAAACCTAAACAACAGATAATTTTGCCCTTTCAAAAAGGTTCAAGGCCTACTTACTGTTTCAGAACTTGAAAGTATAAAAAAAATGGAAAAACATTATTGACCTATCTTTTATAGTTGTTGTCCATCTCCCTATATTAATACAAAGAATACGCTTATGACTTGAGTAGGACGGACTATTACGGCAATGCCCTGTACTTTATCCTTTAACCTTAAAGGAGGCCGATTGCTGAAATGAACATCAGTATTTTTCTGACTTATCAACCTCCCAGGTATTGATGCAATGAGACCCAAGATACTGAAATCTCTGTGTTACATTCAAGTATAGCTTTTTTTTTTAAAGTGAATATCAGGGTTCGTACTCTTCCTAAAAATCCTGAATTTCATGTGTTTTGTCTAAGGGGCCCTTAATACTCCTGGAATTTATATTACAAATCCTGATTTAAAGTTTTGCCTTCTGAAAAAATATCTACTTGTAATGTTATAATAAGAAAGAGTTCTTTGTGGGATCCAACTAAAACTTTTTTGAAATTTTGCATTCATTGTTGTGTAACAAATTATGAGTTCTTTCGAATTTTGAAATTTGTTGATTGTCACAATTTTAATAGTTTTTATTTTAATTAATTTCACGATGTTTATTGAATTGCTAGTCAATGATCTAGATTTTAAAATATGGTTTAAGTTAGTTATCATTGATATCATGGTTTAAAAATGGGTTGTTTTATTAAAGGCATTAGTCTATATTATATCCTGACGTTGTGGTACTACTGTACTCCGGAAATAATTCCTTAAAATTCCTGAATTTCACCATTACAGATTGAGTACGAACCCTGGAATATGCTTAATACTATTTAAAAAAATGTCCTTCTGAAAATTAATTTTCTGCTTAAGTTTATTGAAATAAAGAAAAGTAAGACTCATAAAGGTCATCATATAGAATGATTTAGGCAAGTCAAATAAATTTACATGATAAATGAATTTAAAAAAAACTTGATGTTAACGATTTATTCTGAAATGATAGTGTTAATGCGTTAATACAGTGAATACTTATGATACAGTGGAACACAAAATCCTCACTTAGGTCTTCTTATTTGAGTTTCTTCTTGTCCTTCAGGAGTGTCCAGGCAGCAGCCAGTGCCATCCCGAAGTGAGGCTGAGGGCGGGTTGAGGAGGTGGCACCTGGTGAAAGCCACGGACGACCAGCAGCGCGACCACAAGGCCATCCCAGAGATATTCCTCACTAGGCTGCTCTCCACCAAAGTAAGTCACTTCACTCGGACGGAAGATGCTTCTTTTAGTTAAGGGCAACCACTCACCGTCACATAGTTTCAGTAAGGAATGGAGTAACGTGTTACTTATAACAGTTATTTTTTTGAGGTAACGAAACTCTGTTAGGTTTATCAAAAAGTAAGTCGGTAAGGATTTTTTTTAGCCTACTTTTCTTTTTTTAATTCGAAAGAATTAAAAAAATGAAAAAGTAGGTATTGACATGCGGTCGATGTCCGTTTGTCCGTCCGTACCCCCCTTCCAAAATCGGTTCTAATCATCGGATCTTAAAAATTCTTTTTTTGTTAGAAAGCTATGACCTCAGATACCCAACTTTCATACTTTTTGTCCGTCTGTCTGTACGTCCGGACGGACATAAATCTACTATCTGTCGGCGAATTTCCCATTGAATTAGCATTGAAATTCCATTTTGAGTCATTTAAATCACTGTTGCCAAATCAACAATGGCATGAGAAACTTTATTTAAACATATTTGAAGCAAAATAATATTTTCATGAATCAGTTTGGAATGACGTCATAAAATGTAGAACAATTTGATTCTTTGATTATTCATTAATTATCTACCAAGAAAGCGGCAAGGCATACTTTTGCATGCAATTATGCTTAGTTTTAATTTACATTTCTTGTTTTTTAATGCAGTTCGGAGTAGTTTCATTACTTTTGTTATTAATAAATATTTATTCTTCGAACTACAAATAAATCACGAGCAGATGATAAATAATATTTAATTAATTTGCGAACGAATATTAAGGAAAATAGTTGATTTTGGCTTTTAGAAGTTTAAATTATAGCTGGGTGCTGTGTTTCGATTTTTTTTTCTAATGTGTATAAATCTAGTGTAGAAACGGCTGTTGATGATATTTACTTTAGGAACCTAGTTTTTTTCCCGATTAGAACTTCAGTAAGTATTTAAGTAACAGGAAAGTAGGCTATTTTAGTTCTTTATGAACTTCTTGTTTACTTTTCCGTTACTTCACGTGAAGTTCGCTATGCATAAAGTTCTTTTCTTGCAGACTGCATTCTTGAGAATTTTAATGAAAGAAAAACGTGTTAGTTAATTCTAATTGCAATGTTTTGTGTTTCTTTAATCTTGGTTCTTTGTGAAATAAGATGGCTACATTTCAATTTTTTCTTTCACTTGAAAATTCTAAATGTAACTGTAATTGACCCAAAACATTTCCCTCTGATGGAAGATGTTTCGTTCGTTAGAAGGGACCACTCATCATCGTGTGGTTTCAGTAAGGGTGATTGTTAAAATTTTGGTTAAAATCAGATCTGATAATTCCTCTTTGTTCCATGAATTCTTTTTATTAGCATTTGCAATCAAATTTTATTTTTTGAGGGTAAAAATATTTTAATTAACTTTTAAGTTTGTACATAGCATTGTGATGTTAATAAATGAGTCTCTCTTGATGTCAAATGCAAGGCACCTATTATACTCACGAAAAATCACTTTTTTTTAATGCCAAAAGTCACTTTGCAAAAATTGTTTATATTTCAATGGCTATTCAAATTAAAATTATTTATAATTCAGTAATATTCAAATGGTTTATATTTCAAAACTATTTCTACTTGAAAAAACACCTTGTATACATATGTTTGTAATTAAACTGCTTTTTAAATTTTAATAATGTCGCAAATTTAAAGTTAGATGAAATTTTTGCCAGAAATATGTGTGTATGTTTATTTGTACATTAGTAAAATTAAATAGGTTGCTAAAAAGTTTTAGATAGTTTTCTGGCTGTTACAGTTGCTTTCATAAATAGAAGGTAATCCATGAGAAAAAGTGCAATTTACCAATTAAGTGTTTTAAGGAAATGAGCGATAGCTGAAAACGACGAAATAGAAGCCCGAGAGTAAAGCTTCACAAAATATTTTTTATTTTAGACATATATAGCAGTTTAATTTTTTTTATGTTACTAATCACATTTTCATCTAATAGAAATTATAAAAGATATTAATTTAAATGGCAATAAATTTATGTAATAACAATTTTTATACTGACACTTTTTTGAAAAAATTCCAACACAAAGTTGGCTGCAGGTACACTTTTCCCAAAAACGATAATCTCCAATGATTTCTAACTTTGTACACTATTTTTAGTTATGTTGCTTGTTGTGTTAAAGTTAAAAAAAATTTCATATATATTTATATTTTTAATGTTGGGAGGCTTTACAATGTTGGAAAATGGATCAACATTGTATGCGACAATGCGACAAATTTAAAGACTAGATTTCCTTGAAATTTTTCTAATATTTTTTTTTGAGAAAATTAAACTTTAACATAACAAGCAACATAAGTAAAAATAGTGTACAAAGTTAGAAATCATTGGAATTTATAGTTTTTGAGAAAAGTGTACCTGCTCTCTATGTTGGAATTTTTTCAAAAAAGTGTTATTACATAAATTTATTGCCATTAAAATTAAATTTCTTTTATAATATCTATAAGATGAAAATGTGATAACTAACATATAAAAAAATTTAACTCCTATGTCTAAAATAAATATTTCATGAAGCTTTACTCTCAAGGCCCTTCTATTTCGTCGTTTTCAGCTATCGCTCACTTCCCCTTAAGTGGAATCACATTGAGTGTTGTTCCTTCAATTAGGGCACGGTGCACCAGTTTGTGGGTACTTCCTTGGGGTGATCTTAAAAGGGGGTTGTGGTTGTAAAGCAGTACACAAGGGCTGACCATGACAGCCCAAGTTCCGGATACTTTTAGGCACCCTTTTTGTACTGACAAAAAAAATACCTAGTTGAAAAACCTTTTAAAGTAAGGTCAATCAGCATCACATTTAATAACATGAATCTATCATAGCGCTTAATTTTTTAGAAAAGCTAAAATAATACAATTACTTTGGTTGACAAATAATAATAATAGCTTTATTAATATCAAGCAAGAAAAAACATGTATGAATGCAAAAAAAAAATCATATTAGCTTGCTTAGGGGAACATTCCTGTTCAAGCAGTCTAAAAATTTAAATTAAATAAAAGTTTATAGCAAAATGATATGGAATTGTTAGGTGTGAAGTAAAATGTATAGGTTTAAAGACAATTTTGTGCCCCTTAAAATAATGGCCCCAAGGCACAGGCCTTGCAGGCTTAGGTGATAATCAGGGCCTGGAGATGCATGCATTTGAACAAATAGCAATTGAGCCTAGGTTGAGTCTGACTAATGTGGGGTTCCTTCAATTAGGGCACGGTGCACCAGTTTGTTGGGGACTTCCTGGGGGTGATCCTGAAAGGGGGCCCTTCCCTGCCCCCGGCCGTCAAGTGGCTGTTCGACCTGCTGGACGCAGCTGCAGCACACGCGCTCACCCAAGACCCGGAGCCCGTGGTCCATGCGTGGAAGAGCAACAGGTACACCGTGCAGCTTTCACCTTTTTAGTCCCAATTTTTTATTGTAAATATCCAAAACTTATATTGAATATCTGTCCTATACATGCTTATCCACCAGCGCCCTCTAGTGGCGACCTACTGTAACTCGGCCGCCCTTTTTCATCACTTGGAGTAGTGAGAGGGTTAGCATGAGGACGTTCTTTGTAGCTTTGTGTGGAGGAGATGCACAGTTTGATTTACTTATTGAGACAAACTACATGGACCGCAGACCATGGTTTCCGCAGAAGACTATTTAATTACCAATTCAACGCACTTCACCCACACGACCGCAGCCGTTGGTCTCAGTTCTGAGGCGAAAAGGGTTTTTCCCCAACAGGATGCAACGCCATCTATCGCCACTTTACCACAGTAATTAAATGGCTCTTCTGCAATTTGAGTGGCTGCTTCTTCTAAACTGCCCCTCCTCCCTCCAAAACATATATTATTTATTTGTATTATTATTACTTTATTAAAATAGACTCAATATGCATCCTGAATGAAATGGTGAAAAGCAGGAAGGAAAAAATCTTAATTTTTTAACTAAAGTTTAAGTAACTATTTGGGGGAATCATAACTTTTGAATAAATTATAACAATTGTTGTTCAAAACTTAATTTGATAAAAATAGCTAAAATTAAATTTGTAAACATTTAAAAATAAAAGCAATAAGTATTTAAGTTTAATTGTTTTGATAAAATTGTTTCAGAATGAATTTTATTTTTACTATTTTTTTCCACAAACGTTATTGAATTCTTCAAAAGATACGATTCATCTAAAGATACAAAATGAAAATAAAACTATAGAAAATGTATGAAGAATTTAATCAAATTTACTTGAAATAAGTGCAAGTTTAACTGAGTGAGAAAAAATTCGTAAGTTTAAAGATTCCAAATGGAATCATTGCAAGTGATAGGGTTAAATCTCATTTAATCATTCTGAGCTGGCCAGGCAAGAAAGTGTTCGGATAGCTAGCCATATTTGTATTTTGAAAATATATGAATCGTGTTTATGAAAAGAGATTTTACCTACTATTTTAATGATATCTAAATGTATTGCTACCAAATAACGTTACTCATTTGATTTAAGCTGTTATGTTGCAATTTTACAAATTCATAAACCTTTTTTAACACTGTCGCCTACATTACAAAATATTCAGTTAACATACAAACATTGAATTGCATGTTAGCAGGCAAATATGATAGGTGAAATGAAGAGCTTAGTGGAAGAACGTGCTAAGTGACAAAAAGGTGAAAACGAGATAATGAGCTTCAAAGTTTTTAGTTTGCAACTTTTCTCTACTTCACAAAATCACAGTTTTTCTTCATGATAATTTAGTTTGGTTCTTCAAAATGCTTGGTGGCTTTTGGCTTACCGTACTTTACATAATAACATGTCATTTACAAAACGCGCTTGACGTCTCCTGCACTTGGCAAGTTCTTAATTCGAAGTGCTTCAAATTTTTTCAGTCGTTTATTGGAAGAACGTGCTAAGTGACATTTTTTAGGTATATTTGATCCATACGAGTTTCATAATTTCTGTACTAACATTCTGATTTTCAAAATTCTTTTTTTGTTTGGAAGATAGGACTTCAGATTTTTTTAATACTTTTTATTTGTTTGCCTGTACGTCCATCATTTTGTCCGTCCGTCCATATCCCTTTCAATTTCCGATCTAAACTGTCTGATTTTAAAAATTCTGTTTTGGTTCGAAATTAAAATTAGAAGACTACATGTATAGTGTTCGGCACTGCCTGTATGTCTGTTTTTCTGTCCGTCCGTCTACTTCCCCCCCCAACTTCCTTTCTACCCGTCCAATTTTTAAAGTTATTACTTTCAATTATCTAATATGAAATATAAGGAAATGAAACTATTGCGATGGAGGTCAAAAATCCCAAATGAAGATTTTGTGCTCTCTACACGTTTTGGAGGGTGCTGATTACAAAAAACTGGGTTTTTTTCATTGATTCGTCTGTTTGTCTGAAACTACTTTACAGTTCCAACTAATAGGGCTACAGACTTCAAACTTAGTACACAGGTTCCTAGTACCTGTTGGAAGTCATAATAATATTTTCGAGAAAATTACGCATGCGCAATTAGCAGCTGCTACTAACTTTTTGGGTTTTAAAAGTAGTGCTGAAAAACGAAAATAGATACAGACTTAAAATTTGATACACTTGCTCCCAGTACTAGTCGGACGACAAAATAAAGATTTCAACAATATTGTGCATGTGCAAAGAGTAGCTGCCATAGAACTTTTTAGGTTTGAAAGTAATTGAAAATACTTTATAAGGTATATAATAACTTTTAAACGAACATATTGATATATTAATCGGTAATTGAAAGTCGTATAGTGTTATGCAACCCTAATTTTTTGAATGTATGATATCAGACACCTATATTATATACTTTTTGTTCGTCCGTCTGTCCCTACTATAAGGATTTCTTTGAGTATTTAAGTTAAAAGAAAGTAGGTTATATTAGTTATTTTAGAACTTCTTGCTTAATGTTAGATGAGTAAGTTTTTAATTGAAAATATTTTAAAAAATACCATTATCACTGAAATTATAAACTATAAAGAATAATAAGACAAATCTCAACTTAGTAAAAAGTATACAAAAAGATAGTAAAACAAAAATGCAAGTGAATAAAATAAATATTAAATTTAAAAGATTTATAAAAAAGATAATAATGTAAGATGTAAGTTTTCGCAAGATAAATTTTTAAATAGTTTTTGGATAGGAATAATTGAATGTAAAACAAAAATTCATATTAAAAAAAAGTAAAAATAAGATGTCTGGCAAAATATAAATCCTAAGGTTATTTATGTTTTTCTTTCCCATTTTCAATTAAGGATTTAATCAATTTTAAGAAAGCTTCTTTAATTTACAGCATTTCTATATAGAGGGTTTAAAGTTTGCAAACAAACCCTACCTTCCTCTGATTGGTTACCCCCAAAAACTACCAAGTTAACTTCCGGTTGAGACACCGGAAGCTCGTTTTCGTCGCTAGCTTCAATGTTGATTTTCTCCTCTGCCGTAGCGCGATGTTGAAAAATTCAATTCCCCCCAAACATAATTGGAATCAATTGTATTTTTATAATATGTTATTTGACTCAAAAGTTTACAATTTGAGAAAATCATTTTTATTTTTAATCTGTTTGCTTTTATATTTAGAAACTTAAATTATTTACATGACCTAACTTAACGTTTGTGCGATTAAAAAAACAATTTATTTCTTCCCCAAAATAAAAGTAATTACTCCCAATTGCAGATTGTGTTTTATTATTTAGATAGAAGACTGTTTTTATGAAAATCTCTGCCATAATGACATTATTTTTTGTTTATTATCAAAACTAAATAAATGCTAATAATACAAGTTTTTGACAATTTATTACTAGATATGTATATTTATTTACTAATATATAGTGCACGTCGATAACGTGTGTATGTATATTTATTTATTAATATATAGTGCACGTCGATAACGTGTGTGTAAAAAATAATACAAAAATGATAAGACAATTTATGAATGATATTCAATTTATGGATTGCCATTTTAATCAATTGTAAGATTATATAGCCCGTTAGACTCTTACATAGTTTAAATAATTTGAAGAATTGTGCTTTTTTGGCAAAAATTTGTAGTATTTTAATTCATAACTCTAAAGTCTTCCTATTAATTAAAATTTTCGATCGTAATTACGATTCTTATTATTTTTAATTTGATGGTAAAGTCGGTTGCATTTCTGTTTAAAATTCTATTTGATGCTAATCAATGTTTAAAATAGTCAACAACAGCTTAGATCATTAAAATCAAGTGTTGAATATTACGAACTTGGAAGCTGCATAAAGAATTTTAATCTAGGCATCCGATTCAATGCTTCCACGTTCGTTAAAAACATTGCCAAAAATGTTGCACATTGGCTGGTACAACACAATAATTGCTGGATATATTGTATTGTACAGTATATTTATTTTCCAGAATATATTGTATAGTTTATTCGTTTTTATACATTCTCGAACACACCGCAAAGCGATAGCGCTGTTTAAAACATCAACAAACCCGTGAACCGGAATATTTCTAGGTAGGTTGGACAGACTTCCGAGTAACAGCGCCACCTGCGAAAGTTTGTGACATTAAACCGTCTATACAAAAGCTTAGCATGATCGTTTAAACAATTTATTTTTACAATCGTGATGCAAAGCACTTTTTTAAAGTCATTTATATTTTAATAAATATTAAGAATTTATAAATATAAAGAGATAAAGTATAAAATGTTATATGAGTTATTATAACAAATATATTAGTTTTACATAACAAAGCAATATCTTGATTAAATTTGTACTTACCGTATAAGCTGCTATTCGCACTTTCAAGCAAAAATTCAGCTTTCCGCTTGCTTCTTAATTCCATTTTAATAATTTTAGGAGTTTAGGACATTGCACAAAATGCGATCGTCAGCTTTAGAGGTCAAACGTAAAATTGCTTTAAAAGATTTTTGCACCCCTAATTCATTTTTTTAAACAAACCAGATGCTTTGATGTATGTTCGGTGTAATGTTGTTTTAACGCGAACATGTGATCTCCAAAGGGCAGGTGCAACTTTCTTTTAATGATACCATCTGTTCACTGCTAAATAGACTATGTTTATTAGAATAAAAAACACAAGACTTTAAACGCAAACGATATTTTATAAAATGTTAAAACCTTTAGCTCCGATTGAATTCTAAAATAAAAGTGCATTTTCTCTTATTTTCCTAAATGCACTCAAAGCCCGGTTATACGCTATATGAATTATAATTCATTGGTTATATTTAATAATTAAAGTTAGTTTGGAAAAATTAATGACATCTTTTAATTCTTTTTGATTAAAACTACAAAAAAAACAAGTGCTTTGCGATTAATGCGACATAAATAAAGCGAAAGTCTGACAATTTTCTTCAACTGTGTCACTTAGCACGTTCTTCCACTGAACGGTCGTCCGATTTGGGACGATTTCGGAGGAAGAAAGTGCCAAGGACCCTTAGCACGTTCTTCCATTGAAAAAGTGACGAAAACGCGTGCACCTACCAACTTCGTTCACGAAAAATCTACGAAATCGAATGTTTTCTAAAAAATTGAAAGCTGTTATGTTTAAAAGAGGTAATAACATAATCATTAACACAAAAATCTCAATTTTTTCAAAAATGTCACTTAGCACGTTCTTCTACTCAGCTCTTCAAATAAGGATTCTGTAAGATGAGGCAACCATCCGATTTATTAATGTTCCAAGCAGTGAGAAGCGTCTACACTGTCCGCAAACCACAAGAGAAGTAATACCCAAAAAAAACATCCCACGCAGGGGAGGAAGAGAGTAAGTCCCTAATTGGAGAAGAACCTCCATATAGCAACAAAGGAGAAAAAGTGCTCCTCTCGGAGGGGCCCCATATGGGGTTGTAGTGGCCATCGCCAACATACATATTATCCACCAAAGGTTTTAAGCTAGAAAATGTGTAGTGTTAGTTAGCAGAGGTAAAAAACAAAATCCTATCTTTTTCCTTCCTTAGCCTCCCCTTGAGGTTCTGGGTGAACCTGGTGAAGAACCCGGACTTTGTGCTGGACGTGGAGAAGACGCCGGCCGTGGACGCTTGCCTCTCCGTCGTGGCGCAGACGCTCATGGACGCATGCTCCACCACAGAGCACAGGCTAGGGAAGGTACTGTATACTTGGCTTGCTAACATTGGCAGTATCCACAGCAATGGATTGGACCATTTTTGTCTTTAGTAATCAGTATTTTGCAAAATCTTAACTATGCCATTGTGTTGTAGTTAACAGTGGTCCAAGTCATTGTACCGTAGATACTGCCGTTTACCATCCTGGGTTGACTTTTTAAAAATAAACCTGTGAAATTCACTACTTTGTAATGAAATTCAGGAGTTTGTTAAATTGGTGGTAAGAATCTAAATAGCTGCCAAATTGTGAAATAGATTTAGAAAAAGTACACATCTTTATTTAAATCTCGACAAGATCTTTCTCTTGAGGTCTTTTAGAGGAAAAATCATTTTAACTCTTGTGAATGACAGGGTGCTAAAGTAGATTTTAGGGGTTTCAAGGAAGTAGTTATTTAACATATTCATTCATTTTATGTTCATTTCAAACATTAATGCATTGCACTATACAATAAATAAAAATTAAGTAAAAAAAGTCGTTTTATTAAGCATTGATGTTATGCAACTATATTTAATATTTAAGTTAAAAGCTCATACAAGTTTGATGGGTATCCTGAGATTTTTTTTGAATGCCTTCATTTATTATAAATACTATAAGAAGCTAATCAAACCTTAAAAATAAGATATTAGATAACATTTAACCACTTTGTAATAAAGAAACACAAGCACAGGAAGTTATGTTTTGCAAAAACACATGCAAAATCTGAATTCAGAAGTTTTTTTTACGGCTCTTTTTTGACAAATCTCTAACTTTTCTCTACACTAGAAAAAACGATTGTCATTTAATTTTTTTAAAAGTTATAAAATAACTTATACCATTCCAGAGTTTTAATTATTTTAAATTGATGAAAAATATTGTGCCAGTTTAATTTTTTAAAAATATGCATTTTGAATAAACAAACATTGTGTTATACATTAAAAAAAAATCGACTTTAGTTAAAATTTTGTTGTCAACAGTTATAAATATAATGTTTAAAAACAGTTATAATAAATGTTAAAAGAGCTCATTCCTTTTTTTGAACTTGTTAACACTGTTTTAATTTTGTTAGTAAAAATATTTTTTTATCAAAAATTTTATGGTTGTCCTCCATTAAAACAAAAAATCCTTCAAATTGGAAACGAATAGTCTGTGATACAAAGTAAAAAAAGAAATACAAGCTCGTTTATTCAGGAACTCTGAGGGTTAAATACTAAATACATCACTATACATGTACTTTTTTCTCACCAAGCCTTGAAAACTTTGAATAATAGCATTAAAAAGTCAAATGTTTGAGTTTAAATACTTAAGTATATACTAAGTAGCATGGTTATTACTATATTAGGTTCTTTTCTCACCATACCCTGAAAACTAAAGTACTGTCCTTGGACAAATTATTAGACGCACTGTATTTTTTTTAGTAATGCTGAAAACATTCCAAAGAATGCCATATCATTAAAAAAGATGTTGATATATGTATTACGTATAGCAGATAGTATTTTCTATTCAATAGCTTAAGTTTAGGAACACAAATGTCCTTCTAAAGGTATTTTGTTCATCATTGATTGATGCATGAAATCTTGCAGTGCGTCTAATAATTTGTCCAGGGACTGTGATAGCATTAAAAAGTCGTGTTTGTGTTGCAAAAGTTTCGGAAGGCGGAAAGTGTCTGGCATTTTGATTATTAACTCTTAACAAAGTTTTCTAAAACATACGTAAAAATCAACCTTGAGAAAATGACATAAGTTTACATATAATTTACCCACTTTTTGCACCCGGTACCTGTAAATTTGCCGTCAGTCCACTCTATCGGGTATGCGTACACTAAAAGTATATGAAAACACCAAACCTAATCCGATATGTTTCATGCGTGAGAAAATAACATAGGTCTGGGGGCCCTGGGCTCTCGCCCTAGTAGAAGTATTACTACGCAAGTTCTATAAGTGCTTTTGAAAACTAAAATAATAAGAGAGCTAAAAATGTTAATTAAATGTTGAGGTTTATTTACAATAACTAAACTAATAAGAGTTGAATGTGTTGTGCAGGACTCGCCCTCGAGCAAGCTTCTGTTTGCGCGTGACTTGCCTTCTTTCCGGCAGCAGGTGGACTCCTTCTACGCGGAGGTGCGGTCCCTGGCGCCCGTCACAGACCAGGAGATGGCGGCACACATGCAGATGCTCTCCCTGGTAACTACTCTCTCAAGGACTCTTTACTTTAGAAAACAACTTTGACATTTTCTTTTTATTATAAAACTTTCTTTTATTCATTGTTATGTTTCCCTTTTTATTTTCAATTACCTAACGTGCCCAGTAGCTGAAAATAGAACTTTTTAGGTTTCAGTTATTGAAATTATCTTGTAGGGGGAGATAATTTCCTTAAATATATTGATTTATTGAGTGATAATTGAAAATCGTGAAGTGTTACACACCCCTATGTCAATATGCCACCCAAATCCGCCCCAAATTTATATTTAAAACAACATTTTCTGGTTCTTTCCTCCCTGGTGGGCAACTCGTTCAATGATTGATTACTTAAAAAAAAAACTTTTACATTTCAGCTTTAATATAAAACTACCATTTTTCTTTTATTCATTGTTACATTTTTTTTCTCTTACCTACTTAAATCCTCCCCAAATATATATTTAAAAAACCTTTGAAAACCCAAACAACAAATGCATGTAAAATTTCAAGAAGAGTACACACACAAATTTAATATTTTTATCCATTGTTATTTGAACTTGGATGCAGTCGTTTTGGGCAACTAAACTACTTTTATAAAACCAGTGGCAATCCTTTAAATAGGGTTAGGTGGAATTTGTAACAGCAACTATTGGCTACTGCTGTTTTCATTAAAAATTGTGTACAGATTATAATTGAAATTGTGATTTTTGTGTCTTAATGGCTACTCCTGGATCATGGTAACCTTTATTCGTACTATGAACATGAAACGAGTGAGCTTTTTGTTCAACCAATAAAAAAAAATGTTGAAAAGAAAATGTATTTATATACAGTCCCTGGACAAATTATTAGACGCACTGCAAGATTTCGGGCGTTTCTATTCTTCGTTTAGCTAAACATACGCAATGATTCAGTTGAATTTTTTCACCATGTGGTCGGCTGACTGAAAGGAAAGAAGTGATGCCACTTTCAACTTATAAAGCTTTTCCAATGCCGAGAAAGGGCATTGGGTCATGTATCCCTATGGGTCACAGTGCGTCTAATAATGTATCCAGGGACTGTATATGGTCTATGCAATGTAAATATTGTCACATTACTAGAAATGTTGTAAGATAAAAAAAAAGATGCAATTTATAAGCAAGATTAAAGAAAAGGCACAGCACTCCCTATCTGTTATTTGATTTCTAAAAGAATTACTGGAAGAAAATATTTTTTTCTCTATTATTCCTGTTATATTATATTTTACTGAAACTGGCTAAAAAAAAATTCTTAATCTTGTAGTGGAGAAATCTGAGTGTTTCTTATTGTTGTAATTTTTTTTTAGGCTCATTCTGGTGAAGTGGACAGTTTAAATGCCTTAAAGGAGTTGTATGTGTATGTCTCAAGATATGGAAATCAAGTAAGTACTCACTTTTAATAGAAATTTATTTTTTTTTAAAAAAATTCAATTCATAAATGGATAAGGGTCTTAAATTGACTTTCATCTTTCTTGATTTCTCTTTCTATGTATGCTGTTTACTGTTTGCGATGTTATTAGTCCCCATGTGACTAATAACTCCCCCTGAATTTTGATAAATATCAGAGGGGAAGTTGCATAAGAATGATGGTGTTATTAGAAGCCTTATAAATTTTGATTTTTTTTAGTTAAATTTTCAAATAGTTTTGGTTTTAAGTATAAAAAAAAAATAGTATAACCCAGGATCCAAAGATCAGTTCTAACATACTTATGGAAAAAAACTAAGATACAGTAGTTGATGAAATTAAAAGGAAAGGCAGAGTTAATAGTGAGTGAGTTAATAGTGAACCGGGTTATAAAAGAGTGGCCTGATTTTGTTTTGCAATTCAAATGTGCCACATTTTTCCGAATTTGTAGTAGTTAACTAGCTATACTATTCACTTCACTCATCGTTTTCCATAAAACACAATTGATAAAAAAGAAGCAAAATACATTTATACCTATAGCAAAAAAAATCTTGTTTGATGGAGCGGTTATTTAACTAAATTCTTGTTAAAATGTTAGTGTGCGAGATCTTGATTGATAACATGATAAAGCATCAGTCGCTGATGCATAACTGAAAACAGGGTAAGGCCAAGATGAAATTGCCTCTTGTCCTCTGTCCGAAAAATAGTGTATTTTGAATCTTACAGTTCCATCCTAGTTAGTTCTTGTCTGGTTTCCTAACTCTTTTATAAAATTTAATTTCATTGTTGTGTGCTTTACATTGTATTCTGTGTCAGGTCAATGTCCACATATGTAGTGTGTAAAGATAGATTTTGTTTCTCATGCCATTACATGAATTGCTGTTTCGTTTTTTTTTTATAAATACAGAAAAATATTCTTAAAATATGTTTTTAAAAAAATCTCATTTTCAACAATCCACCCCGGACTTTTTCTTGGACAGTACTTAAAATCCTAGTTACTCCATCTTATGCAAGAAAGGTATTGAATCATAGCATCCCAAACCAATAATGTCTTCTTTTGATGCAGATTGTGGAGTGTCTGGAGCGGGATTCCTCCACCCACCCCTTGGCGAGCAAACTGGAAGCCGTGGCGCTCACCCTTGGCGCCGAATCCTTGTGATCCCTTGTACATTCTCTCTCACAGAGTATTTTGGTGATGCTCTCTTCAATCAAATGATTGCTACTGAAGTGATTGTTTGTACTTTTATACGTACCACTGGAGGCATTTGTATTTTTTATACAAAACACTAGTAATTTATTTCGACTCATTTACGACCAGGGTCCCGATCTTATTTTCATCTCCATTCGTACCCTGTTCCGTTGGAAGAGGACCATTTCAAGCTGAGAAGCAAAAGAAAATCCTGTATTTCCCTATGAGTGAACCAGCTTCTTTGAATTGTTTTTTTTTTTCAGAATTACTTGCCGTTTTAGAAATAATGCCAATACCTTGTGTTATAAATGCAAATAGTGCAGTGGAAAAACTGTATTCAATAATTTTGTCTTTGTGAAAAGTCCTTCACAAAAGGACCAGCAACTTCGGTGAACTTGTGATTTTTCTCCAGAAGCAAACCGTTTCAGACTTGTGCAATCCATAGTGGACTCGCAACAGTGGAGCGAAGCAATCTTTGTCTTACTCAATGTTTCTGATCCAATCACTGAATGGCATGAATGCATGATTTTCACTTGTTACACCCCCTCCAAGTTATAGGATTGTGTTGATCTAAGTGCCGAATTCGGAGTTAAGGAATATTTTGTAATGCTATTGTATTCTTTTCTATTATTGTGATAAAGAGCAGCGTCATGTTTGCTTTCATTTCTGTGATTGTAAATAGAGGAATTAAAGAAACCTCATCCGATGTCACCCCTTCAATCAAGGTATGTGTTACGACCAAAGTTTAAGGATGGGCCACCTTGCAAAATGTGGACCGAAGTTTCGTTATGTTGCAAAATGGCTAGCCAGTTAGCCTGAGTTCATGCTTGGGTCGTAATCTATATAGTTTCCTGTAAATGTACATTCTTATTATCAACCATTTGTAATTAAAATGTGTATAAAATTTAATTTTCTTTCTGCAATTTTTATTTGGACTTATTAATTATTTGTAAATATATTGGTGCTTACAGTGTGAAACAGGAATAACACCCATTAAAATGTGACTGTAGGTCCTACTGGATCCATTTGGAATAATTTACTTTCTTAATTCGAAAAAATTCTAATATAACGTATAATATAACTCATTCAGTTAGATTTTTAAAAAATGATTTTTTCTTACTGTTCTTCTGCCGTGAGAAAAAAAATCATGTTTGTGGATGTGCAGGGAGGTTTCCATTGAGTATAATTTTATGTTACTTCGATTCTTTTTAATGTTTACTTATACGGCAAACTCAGTTTATAAAATAATTGCAATAAATTTCCCCTTCCTTCCTGCACTCTAGCTCCCTCTTTTATTTTTTTCCTTAGCGCTAATTAATTTATTGAATAAATTCTATAAATGAGATTAGAAGGCTTTTTGTTCTGCAACAAGGATTAACACTAATTTATGAATAAGAATTTTCAACAAATCTGAAACCACATGTACATAAATAGATCCCATTCTTTTCCATTTTCACTTCTGTTTGTACAAGTGTATCACCTGTTGTAAATAGTTACAGATATAAACAAAGAACAGCCCAATATATATTTTTTTTACTGTATGCTGTCTTTGAAATGCCAATAAATTTTAACACATTACCTTGTCTGAATTGATATGGGTTGGTTGTCTCATTTTTTACTCCTACTTAAGCAACATACAATATTTTATATTTTTAGATAATTATTCTTTAATATTTTTATTGTAAATGAATTCAAGACAAAGATCTAATCCCCAATGGGCATGTTACACATCATGAGTAGCAACAGTTCCAGCGGTATTGTTTTCCTTTTTGATCCTTCTGGAATGAGTTCATTTGTTTTGGTAATAATTTGTTCGAATCATTTCAATTTGATTAAAAAAATATTGGAAATGATAAATAATTATTGACAGTGTATATCTTTTCATAGTGATTTCTTTTGTGTTTCTGTTTGTTTCGTTGTCTTTCTTTTTCTTTTGTTTTTTTAAAAGTGGTGCAACTTATTTACTGGAATTTGTAAAATAGTTTATCTAAAATACTAAATATAAAATATCATGAACACAAAATATTCGCGTTTTTAACCTCGCATAGAGTGAAACCAAAACAACCAATGAAATTGTGGACGAGCCGGAAAGAAAACGTAAAGCTTATGTCATCTGAAAAAAAATTGTTTTACATTTCATCCATAATTGAACGAGAAAATTATTAAATGCATTTTTTTTATCTGTCAGATTAGTTTGGAGACCGTATATTAATTAAATACCGGTCTCCGGAAGCCGAATATTTGACATCGAACTAAGCGGATGTGGCTGCAAATTTAGGAGATACATTTTTAGCCTACTTTTCTTTTTTTAATTCGAAAGAATTAAAAAAATGAAAAAGTAGGTATTGACCGTCTGTCCGTCTGTCTGTCTGTCTGTCTGTCCGTCCGTACCCCCCTTCCAAAATCGGTTCTAATCATCGGATCTTAAAAATTCTTTTTTTGTTAGAAAGCTATGACCTCAGATACCCAACTTTCATACTTTTTGTCCGTCTGTCTGTACGTCCGGACGGACATAAATCTACTATCTGTCGGCGAATTTCCCATTGAATTAGCATTGAAATTCAATTTTGAGTCATTTAAATCACTGTAGGTATTGAAATGCGGTTGATGTCCATCTGTCTGTCTGTCCATCTGTCTGTCTGTTCGTATGTCTGTCCGTCTGTCTGTCCTCCTGTCTGTCCGTTTGTCTGTCTGTCTGTACCCCCCTTCCAAAATCGGTTCTAATCATCGGATCTTAAAAATTCTTTTTTTGTTAGAAAGCTATGACCTCAGATACCCAACTTTCATACTTTTTGTCCGTCTGTCTGTACGTCCGGACGGACATAAATCTACTATCTGTCGGCGAATTTCCCATTGAATTAGCATTGAAATTCAATTTTGAGTCATTTAAATCACTGTAGGTATTGAAATGCGGTTGATGTCCATCTGTCTGTCTGTCCATCTGTCTGTCTGTTCGTATGTCTATCCGTCTGTCTATCCGCCTGTCTGTCCGTTTGTCTGTCTGTACCCCCCTTCCAAAATCGGTTCTAATCATCGGATCTTAAAAATTCTTTTTTGTTAGAAAGCTATGACCTCAGATACCCAACTTTCATACTTTTTGTCCGTCTGTCTGTACGTCCGGACGGACATAAATCTACTATCTGTCGGCGAATTTCCCATTGAATTAGCATTGAAATTCAATTTTGAGTCATTTAAATCACTGTAGGTATTGAAATGCGGTTGATGTCCATCTGTCTGTCTGTCCATCTGTCTGTCTGTTCGTATGTCTGTCTGTTCGTATGTCTATCCGTCTGTCTGTCCGTCCGTTTGTCTGTCTGTCTGTACCCCCCTTCCAAAATCGGTTCTAATCATCGGATCTTAAAAATTCTTTTTTGTTACAAAGCTATGACCTCAGATACCCAACTTTCATACTTTTTGTCCGTCTGTCTGTACGTCCGGACGGACATAAATCTACTATCTGTCGGCGAATTTCCCATTGAATTAGCATTGAAATTCAATTTTGAGTCATTTAAATCACTGTTGCCAAATCAACAATGGCATGAGAAACTTTATTTAAACATATTTGAAGCAAAATAATATTTTCGTGAATCAGTTTGGAATGACGTCATAAAATGTAGAACAATTTGATTCTTTGATTATTCATTAATTATCTACCAAGAAAGCGGCAAGGCATACTTTTACATGCAATTATGCTTAGTTTTAATTTACATTTCTTGTTTTTTAATGTAGTTCGGAGTAGTTTCATTACTTTTGTTATTAATAAATATTTATTCTTCGAACTACAAATAAATCACGAGCAGATGATAAATAATATTTAATTAATTTGCGAACGAATATTAAGGAAAATAGTTGATTTTGGCTTTTAGAAGTTTAAATTATAGCTGGGTGCTGTGTTTCGATTTTTTTTTCTAATGTGTATAAATCTAGTGTAGAAACGGCTGTTGATGATATTTACTTTAGGAACCTAGTTTTTTTCCCGATTAGAACTTCAGTAAGTATTTAAGTAACAGGAAAGTAGGCTATTTTAGTTCTTTATGAACTTCTTGTTTTTTTTCAACCCCGGGAATTTACTTTAAAATTCTTAAAACCATTTCGGCAACAGTTCTTACCTTATCCTGTTAGTAGTGGAATTATATTTAATAACAAAATAATCGACTTATCAACTAGAAATTGAGTAAGGGACAATTTATCAAAATTGAAATGCCCTGGTTTGTAAGGACTGAAAACGCACGTCAAGGCGTGAAAAAACGCTCTGCTCTGCGAT
This sequence comes from Oedothorax gibbosus, assembly GCA_019343175.1. Classification (NCBI taxonomy): domain Eukaryota; kingdom Metazoa; phylum Arthropoda; class Arachnida; order Araneae; family Linyphiidae; genus Oedothorax; species Oedothorax gibbosus. Next base: position 634,000 of record CM033279.1, read on the forward strand.
ATCAGCGTCTTATCTTTGCTTGGGTGGTTTGTTAGAATTCACGTCTAGCGATGCATTCGCATCTGACGCATGAGTAGTGAGCAAAAGCCACTGTTATCTCTTTCGAATAGGTAAAAACATCAGCCATTTCGCACGTCGCCATTCGCCACGAACGTTTATGTATGTTATGCATTCATTTACGAACGCTGAAATCAACGTTATTTTTGGTGCCGGGGTCATGTGACAACTAGGGCCAATAAGAAAGCGGGAAATTTCGACGGACAGCTCAGCGCGTCCGATTTTGTGTTCTTACAAACCAGGGCTATAGTTAGGAGGGTCATGTCCCGCGATGACTCGTAACTTAAAACCATAGTTAAATAGGCAGGAAATCATCCGTAGATGGCTAAATCCATGTAACTGTAGTGTAAGTCACAATTTAAGAGGAGATTAAAAGCTTTTAAATATAAAAAAATAAATCAATTTAAATAAAGTATATTACATTATTTAGTTATATTAAGTGTAGATTAATCTACACGTAATATTACTAAATAATGTAATCTGTGTGACAAATGAAGTCCCGCAAAACCCTGGCTAAGCAGGAAATAATCTGTTGATGCCCTATAGGAACTGAAGGAGGAGCAATTTTTCCGAATTTTATATGATATTGGTTAAAAGGGTCATATCTGTGTGACAAAGGAAGTCCCGCAAAACCCTGGCTAAGCAGGAAATAATCTGTTGATGCCCTATAGGAACTGAGTGAGGAGCAATTTTTCCGAATTTGATATGCTATTGGTTAAAAGGGTCATATCTGTGTGACAAATGAAGTCCCGCAAAACCCTGGCTAAGCAGGAAATAATCTGTTGATGCCCTATAGGAACTGAAGGAGGAGCAATTTTTCCGAATTTGATATGCTATTGGTTAAAAGGGTCATATCTGTGTGACAAATGAAGTCCCGCAAAACCCTGGCTAAGCAGGAAATAATCTGTTGATGCCCTATAGGAACTGAGTGAGGAGCAATTTTTCCGAATTTGATAAGATATTGGTTAAAAGGGTCATATCTGTGTGACAAAGGAAGTCCCGCAAAACCCTGGCTAAGCAGGAAATAATCTGTTGATGCCCTATAGGAACTGGGTGAAGAGCAATTTTTCCGAATTTGATATGATATTGGTTAAAAGGGTCATATCTGTGTGACAAATGAAGTCCCGCAAAACCCTGGCTAAGCAGGAAATAATCTGTTGATGCCCTATAGGAACTGGGTGAGGAGCAATTTTTCCGAATTTGATATGATATTGGTTAAAAGGGTCATATCTGTGTGACAAAGGAAGTCCCGCAATGCCTCGTAACTAAAAACCGTGATTAAATTATATATAGAAGCCCTATAGAAACTGAGTGTATATAAATGTATACATTATGTATGAAAGATACCGGGTGACCCAGCGGGTAATGTTTGAAACAAATGAAAAAATAAAAACAAATAAGGGACATGAGAAGAATTTAATATCGTTTATTGAATGGACATATTGGTCAATTAATGATCAAGAGGTTCGAATATTGCATGAGTGTAAGTATGAGAAAAGTAAGCATGAACGTTGTGTATTTATGTATAAATGTCTATGAGTGAATGTATGAGGGTAAGCATGAATATTGTGTGTGTGTGTGAATGTATGTATAATTGTACTCCTTCATTAAATTCACACAAACACAACATTCACGCTTACTTTCATATGGCATGATTGAATGTATGTGTGTGAGTGTATGAATGAATGTTGTGAATGTGTGTATGTATTTGTGAATGTATTTATTGACTACTGTATGTAGTATATGTGTATAAGTATGTATAAGTGTATTTATGGTATGTGTTTTATGTATGATTGAATAAGGGTATCATAAATGTTCACGAGCGTATATGTTATGCACGGTTTGTATGCATGGTATGCACGGTATGCATGTTATGCACGTTGTATGTTATGTCTGTATGTATGTTATGTTATAGTATTATGTTATGGTATGTATGTTATGTCTGTATGTTATGTATGTTATGTACGTATGTTATGTATGTATAAATGCTTGTATGGTATGTATTAATGTATGAGTGTAAGTATGCTATGCATGTATGAATAAATATGTATGAGTGTGCTATGCTATGCATGTATTAATGTATATATGAATCAATATGTATGAAAAGTAAGCATAAACGTTATGTATTAATGTATAAATATGTATGAGTGAATGTATGAGGGTAAGCATGAATATTGTGTATGTGTGAATGTATGTATAAATGTACTCATTTATACATAAATTCACACAAACACAACATTCATGGTTACTTTCATATGGTATGATTGAATGTATGTGTATGAGTGAATGTTGTGAATGTGTGTAGTATATGTCTGTAAGTGTTTGTATGTTATGTTTACATGTAATGTATGTTATGTATGTATGTTATGAATGTATGTTATGTATGTATGTTATGTATTTGCACTTATATTTATTTATTTTGCACACTTATACTACATACATTAGTATTTATTGGCTAATGTATGTAGTATAAGTGTGTAAGTGTTTGTATGTTTGTATGTTATTGTTATGTATTTATGTTATATATTTATGTTATGTTTGTATGTTATGAATGTATGTTATGTATGTATGTTATGTATGTTATGTATGGTATGTATGTTTGATGTACGTATGTAATGTACGTCTGTTATGTACGTATGTTATGTATGTTATGTAAGTATGATATGTATGTAATGTTTGTATGGTATGTATATATGTTATGTTTGTAATGTTTGTATGTTATGTATGTTTGTATATTATGTATGTTATGTTTGTTATGTATGTTATGTATGTTATGTCATGTAGGTTATGTACGTACGTTATGTATGTATGTTTGATGTATGTTATGTACGTCTGTTATGTACGTCTGTTATGTACGTATGTTATGTACGTATGTTATGTATGTTTTGTATGTTATGTTTGTATGTTATGTATGTATGTTATGCATACATAACATACATGCATAACATACATAACATAACATACATAACATAACATACATAAATAGCATACATAAATAGCATACATAACATACATAACGTACATAACATAACATACAAACATACACACATACATAACATACATACATTATATACAAACATAACATACATAACATACAAACATAACATACAAACATAACATACAAACATAACATACAAACATAACATACAAACATAACATACAAACATAACATACAAACATAACATACAAACATAACATACATACATAACATACATACATAACATACATACATACATCATACATAACATAAACATACATACATACAACATAACATACACATAAACATACAACATAAACATACATACCATAACATACATAACATAACATACATACAAACATACATACATCAAACATAACATACATACATAACATACAAACATAACATACATACTAAACATAACATACATACATACATACATACATACATAACATAACATACAAACATACATACATACATACATACATACTACAAACATAAACATACATAAACATAACTACATAACATAAACATACATAATACATAACATACATACATACATAACATACATAACATACATACAAACATACAACATAACATACAACATAACATACAAATAACAACATAACATACATACACATAACATACATACACAACATAACATACATACACAACATACATACATACACAACATACATACATACACAACATACATACACAACATACATACATAACAATACATACATAACATACATACATAACACATACATACATAACATACATAACATACATAACATACAAAACATACATACATAAACATACATAACATAATACATAAACATATACATACATAACATAATACATACTAAACATAACTACATACAAACATACATACAAACTACATACTACATACAACATAACATAATACATAACATACATACATAACATACATACATAACATACATACATAACATACATACATAACATACATACATAACATACATACATAACATAACATACATAACATACATAACATACATAACATACATACATAACATACATAACATACATACATAACATACATAACATACATACATAACATCTACATAAAAAAAAAACTACAACTAAAACATAACTACAATAATACAACAACAACATACAACATACTAAATATACATACTAACATAATCAACAAAAACATACATATACAACATCTACATCACATAATACATATAATAAACACATAAACTAACAAACTCAAAATAATACTAACTACACTACTAACACACACTAATACATACATACACAAACTACATACACTAATAAAAAACATACATACAACTACATACATACAAATAATAACAACATAACAAATCAACAACAAATAAATACACATACAATACACTACACATAACTAACTACTACTCAATAACATAACACATACATACACATACATACATAATCAATATACTACATAACATCATACATACTAAAAACTAATACTACATACACTACAAAAACACATACTAATAATAACACATAACTACACAAAACAAATAAAACAAAACAAAAAAAACAACATAACAACTAACAACAAACATACACATACATACACATAACAAACTAACTACAAACAACAACTACTACATAAAAAATAATACACACACAATACAACAAAATACATACACAAAAAAATAAAAAAAAACACATACACATAAAAAAAAAACCAACACATACATACAACTAAACAAACAAATACATAAACAAACTATACAAAACATAAACAAAAAACATACATAACATACAATAACATACAACATAACATACATACATACATCAATACATACATAACATACATACATAACATACATACATAACATACAACATCAACATACATAACAATACATACATACATAAACATAACATACATACATACATAACAACATACATAACATAACATACAATACATAACATACATAACATAACAACATAACATATACATAACATAAATACATAACATAAAATACATACAACATAACATACATACATAACATAACAAACATAACATACATAACATACATACATACTACATACATACAATAACATACATACATACATAAATCAAACATAACAATACAACATAACATAACATAACATACATACATAACATACATACATAACATACACATAACATCATACATAACATACATAACATACACATAACATACATACATACATACATACATAACATACATACATACAAACATAACATAACATACATACATAACATACACACATAACATACACACATAACATACATACATAAAATACATCTAAATACATACATAAAATACTACATAAAATACATACATACTACATAAAATAACAACATACAAAAAATACAAATACATAATACATTAAAATACATACATACATACATCCAAAATACATAATTTCAACATAAAAACTAAAATACTTTCAACATAAAATAACAACCACATACCATTTCAAACATAAAATACATAAAATAAAATACAGACATCATACATACATACAAAAATACATACTACATACATAAAAATACATCCCCTAAAATAAATTTCATAATAAATACATACCCTAAAATAATACATCCCTACATACAAATTTTCATAAAATTAAAATACAATTAAAATAAAAATTCCATACATAATAACCCAAAAATACCCTCCCTAACCCCCAAAAACCCCCCCCTTAACCCAAAATACCAAATTTTCCCACCCCAACCCCCCCTACATAACCCCCCCTACATAAAACCCTAACCCCCCCATACCCCCAACCCAAAAAATAACCCCAAAAATACCCCCAACCCCCCTACCCTCCCCTAAAATACCCCCAAAATCCCCCCAAAACCCCCCCTAAAATAAATTTACCATACAATAACATACCCCCCATACCTACAATCATACCCCTCCCCCCTTCATAATACATAAATAAAACCCCCAACCCCCCATAAATAATAAAATAACCCCCCTAAAAACCAAAATAACCCCCCCAAAAAAACCCCTACATAAAAATAAAATAATACATCCCCACCCCCAAATACAAACCAAAAAAACCCAAAAAAATACCCCACCCCCAAAATAAAAAAAACCCCCCCATAACCCCCCAACATAACCCCCCATCAATAACCCAAAACATAAATACCCCCCCATAATACATACCCTACCCCAAAATACCCCCCCTTAATAACCCCCCCATAATTTCCCCCCTTTTTCCCTAAAAACCCCCCAAATTTTCCCTACCCTTTAAAACCCCTAAAAAATACCCTACATAACCCAAATTTCCCCATTCCCCCCCTACCCCAAAAATACAACATTTTTCATTCCCTACCCTTTCCATAAAATACAAATAACATACATAAAATTTTAAAAAAAAAACATACAAAACCCCAACCCCCCAAAAACCCACCCCCATACATACTACCCCCCAAAATTTTTTAACCTTTTTACAATTTTTTAAAAATAACCCCCCCTAACCCATTAACCCCCCATAATCCCCCCCATACCCTACCCAAAAATAAAAAAACCCCCCCCAACATACCCTACCCCCCCCTACCCCCCCATACATAATACATACATAAACCCTACCCCCAACCCCCCCTTCATAAAATACATTCATACCTACATACAAACTAAAAAACATAAAATAAAATAAAAAAACATAACCCCCCCAAACAATAATACATAAAATACTACATCCCCAAAAATAAAATACCAAAACATACAAAATCATACATAAAATACTACCCAAAATTCAAACCCCCTTTTATACATTTTTTACCCCCAAAATAATAC